>NC_069473.1:15864749-16079765 GCF_026875155.1 Cherax quadricarinatus | reverse complement strand
ATGAAGACTTGGGGGGAGGGGAAATTAGTCAGGTCTGATCCGAGGGATCAGAGCACCAATTACCTTAAGCAAGGAAGATCTCACTTAATGTCTGTTATCTCCTGGTCCCAGGAGCTGGTGCTAAACCCTCCTCTTCCTCGGATCAAAAACTGACCACCTCCCATCCCCCACCTGGCGTTGTGGCCCCCCTGCGGGTTTGCCGCTTCCCTGTAAATACAATTATCTTCAGTGTCACATATGGCTAATGCTATAGAGAGGCGCCGGGTCTAGGAGCTAGGGGCTAAGAGCTAGGGGCTAAGAGCTAGGGCTAGGAGCTAGGGCTAGGAGCTAGGGGCTAGGAGCTAGAGCTAGGAGCTAGGGGCTAGGTGATAGGAACTAGGGGCTAGGTGATAGGAACTAGGGGCTAGGTGATAGGAACTAGGGGCTAGGTGATAGGAGCTAGGGGCTAGGTGATAGGAAGTAGGGGCTAGGTGATAGGAACTAGGGGCTAGGTGATAGGAACTAGGGGCTAGGTGATTGGAGCTTTGGGCTAGGGGCTAGGTTATAGTCGCTAGGAGCTAGGTGATAGGCGCTAGGGTCAGGTGATAGGGGCTAGGAGCTAAGTGAAAGGAGCTTGGAAGTAGGTAAGAGGAGGTAGGGGCTAGGTGATAGGAGGTAGGTGATAAGAGCTAAGAGGCAGGTAAGAGGAGCTAGGTGATAGGAGCTGTGAACTTGAAGATAGTAGTTAGGTGATAGAGGCTAGGTGCTAGTGACAAAGATAGTAGCTAGGTGAGAGAAGCTAGGAGGTAGGTGATGTGAGGATATAAGCTAGGTGACAGAGGTTAGGAGCTAGGTGATAGGAGCTAGGTTATACGTGCTATAAGCTAGGTGCTAGAGGAGACAGTAGCTAGGTGATAGGAGCTAGGTGCTAGAGGATGGGGCTAGGTGCTAGAGGATGGTACTAGGTGCTAAAGGATGGCACTAGGTGCTAGAGGATGGCACTAGGTGCTAGAGAACGGTACTAGAGGATGGGGCTAGGTGCTAGAGGATGGCACTAGGTGCTAGAGGATGGCACTAGGTGCTAGAGGATGGCACTAGAGAACGGTTCTAGAGGATGGTGCTAGGTGCTAGAGGATGGCGTAGGAAGTAGGAGCCAAGGTTTAGGAACTAAAAGGTACAAGTTAGAGAATTAAGAGGTTATCAAGAACTTACAAACTAGCGGCTCAGCCTTAAAACTAGAAGCTTAGAAATAGGAAGAAACAGCTGATAAGAAGAGAGAAAGAGAGAGGATAAGGGATAAAAAAAAACTTCACGGGCAGCAGAAAATGGAGAGAGAGAGAGAGAGAGAGAGAGAGAGAGAGAGAGAGAGAGAGAGAGAGAGAGAGAGAGAGAGAGAGAGAGAGAGAGAGAGAGAGAGAGAAAGAAATAAGAAGTGGTAACAAGTGGTTGAAAGTGTCCACAAATAACTACACACTTTAAAAGGTAATTTTATATATCAATCAGTGGACTTGCAGGATTCGAACCCGTGATAGGCGAGTCCTGAACCTCACAGGCCAGTGCGCTAACCACTGGACTCGTCTGCCGTGAGTTCCAACCCCAGACGCGTTCTTTGTGACTTAGTGAGTTAACTTTACATGCTCTTTCGGTCACTCCTGAACCATCATCAAGTTAGTTGGAAATATGGTCGAAGAGAAACGCTGTTCAAGCTCTCCTCTCTTAAATTGTGGGTTATTTGTGACCTGAAGAGGCAAGAGTATGCTAGGGTGAAGTGGGGAGGGGAGAGGTGAGGGGTGTCCTAGTGAGAGGTGGGGGTGCCCTGGTGAGAGGTGGGGGTGCCCTGGTGAGAGGTGGGGGTGCCCTGGTGAGAGGTGGGGATGCCCTGGTGAGGTAGAGTGTCTTGGTGAAAGAGGGTGTCCTGATGAGGTAAGGGTGTCCTGATTGGTGGGTGTGTCCTGCCGAGAGGTGGGGGTGTCCTGGAGAGAGGTGGGGGGTGTCCTGGTGAGGTGGAGTGTCCTAGTGAGAGGGGGTCCTGATGAGGTAAGGGTGTCCTGATTAGTTGGGGGTGTCCGGTGAGAGGTGGGTGTGTCCTGGAGAGAGGCAGGGAGCATCCTAGTGAGAGGTGGGGGGGTGCCCTGGTGAGAGGTGGAGGTGTCCTGGTGAGAGGTGGGGGGTGTCCTGGCGAGAGGTGGGGGGTGTCCTGGCGAGAGGTGGGGGGTGTCCTGGTGAGAGGTGGGGGTGTCCTGGTGAGAGGTGGGGGTGTCCTGGTGAGAGGTTGGGGGTGTCCTGGTGAGAGGTGGGGAGGGAGGGGGGCCCCTACTCTAAATGGCCATGAATAGTGGCCACACCTGGTCGTAACGTAGCCACAAGTGGCCCAGCCCACACCTGTTACCTGCGTGTGGGCGCCCCACACCCAAGTTCACTCAGTGTGGGTGCCCCACACCCGGAGCCACAAGAAGGGTAAGGAGTGGTGTCAGAAGCTGGCACCCTGGCTGGGAGTGGTGTCAGGGGCTAGCACCCTGGCTGGGAGTGGTGTCAGGGGCTAGCACCCTGGCTGGGAGTGGTGTCAGGGGTTAGCACCCTGGCTGGGAGTGGTGTCAGGGGCTAGCACCCTGGCTAGGAGTGGTGTCAGGGGCTAGCACCCTGGGAGTGGCGTCAGGGGCTGACATCCTGACTGGGAGTGGTGTTAGGGGCTGACACCCTGACTGGGAGTGGTGTTAGGGGCTGACACCCTGACTGGGAGTGGTGTTAGGGGCTGGCATCCTGGCTGGACCAACACAGTTTTAAGAGTACATATGATCAAACCTGGAGGCCAGAAATCAGTGAACCCGGTAGTAAGACTTAAGAGTCGGGACCAGGAGCCTAGTAATCGACCCCTACAAACACAACTAAGCGAGTACAACTAGGTGGGTAGAATTAAGTGGGTAGAATTAAGTGGGTATAACTAGGTGGGTATAACTAAGAGTACAAGTGAGTACAACCTGTGACTATGGTAGGTGTAAGCACCCCAACCTGAGGTGATCTAGGTAAGTGTAGGTTTGTCAGGAGACAAGACAAGTGTTTCCTGACGTGGGTCTTAGTCATATGATGACCTACAGCTGGAGCTTCTGGTCATCTGACCGAGACCTTCCACTAGCTTACCCCTCCACAGATCTAGGTATCTTCAAGAACAACCTGGACAAGTTGCTCAAGGCAGATGTTAATCAGCCAGACTCTGGCGTCTGCATCAGGCTGCCTGGCGCTACCAACTTAAACTAGATAATATCACAGCTAATTAGATACTAGGCATCAATCTGAACAATTTTAAGTGAATATTTTTGTAACAAGGGGTTAGTAACCCCTTCTCCTATATAAATTAATCAATTTAAAAAGAGAAACTTTCGTTTTTCTTTTTAGGTCACCCAGCCTCGGTGGGATACCACCGGTTCATTTTTTTGATAATGGAAAGACTTTACCAGTTATTTAGTATTTAACTATCAATTTTAAGCTTTTATCTACTTCAATTCAAAAGCCTAAAGGTCCTGAACTAACGGAACACAATAGCACAGGAACAGTGGGACAATACCGTAGGTCTACTGACCCGTGCTAGACACGTTCAATACATCAGCAACAACACAAAGAAGTCTCAATTTTATTTTTTATATAAATCGGCAAACTCGTTGAGGTTATTGCGCGTATAGAGTCGTGGCGGCTCGATACACCGTCTACCATCAACCACGCGACTCTCGTACCGAGACTTTCCCAACCTCAAAGAAATCTTAAAAGAACTTTTAAAAGAAGGCGTCCTCCTCAAGGCAATTTATTCCACCAACTTTAAATTGGATTACAAGTCTCAAGAAATACTTCTAGTTACGATCTGCCATCTTCTCTAATACCTTCACCACAGTATAAGTGAACACTACCTTCACCACAGTATAAGTGAACACTACCTTCACCACAGTATAAGTGAACACTACCTTCTAATGCCAGGTAAAACTCATCTTATGTCTTGCACGTCTTTCAACATCCCGGGCTCACATCCATCGTCATACGACACTAACAAGTATAGTTACGTGGAAGCTTTGTTGTCGACGTTTCGCCCACGAAGGTGGCACTATCAACGCCCTCAGTACAGATGACTAACTCTTTGAAAATCTTATAAATTACCGACATGTTGAAGATTAAGACATGTGCAAGAGCTGGGTATAGCTATTGATGAGATGTTTCACTTACACAGTAGACTTTTTCAGTTAAATACAGAGGCAGCAGTGCAGTGAAATGATGATGATCAACCTTGGAGAAATAGTATCTGAGGTGGTCAGTCCCTCAGCTTGGAGAAAATCTCAGCTTCATGGTCTGGAACAAGGTGGCCAGTCCCTCAGCCTGGAGAAGAGCTCAGCTTCATGGTCTGGAACAAGGTGGTCAGTCCCTCAGCCTGGAGAAGAGAGCTCAGCTTCATGGTTGGACAAGGTGGCCAGTCCCTCAGCCTGGAGAAGAGCTCAGCTTCATGGTCTGGAACAAGGTGGTCAGTCCCTCAGCCTGGAGAAGAGCTCAGCTTCATGGTCTGGAACAAGGTGGTCAGTCCCTCAGCCTGGAGAAGAGCTCAGCTTCATGGTCTGGAACAAGGTGGTCAGTTCCTCAGCCTGGAGAAGAGTTCAACACCATGGTCTGGAACAAGGTGGTCAGTCCCTCAACCTGGAGAAGAGCTCAGCTTCATGGTCTGGAACAAGGTGGTCAGTTCCTCAGCCTGGAGAAGAGTTCAACACCATGGTCTGGAACAAGGTGGTCAGTCCCTCAACCTGGAGAAGAGCTCAGCTTCATGGTCTGGAACAAGGTGGTCAGTTCCTCAGCCTGGAGAAGAGTTCAGCACCATGGTCTGGAACAAGGTGGTCAGTCCCTCAGCCTGGAGAAGAGTTCAGCTTCATGGTCTGGAACAAGGTGGTCAGTCCCTCAGCCTGGAGAAGAGTTCAGCACCATGGTCTGGAACAAGGTGGTCAGTCCCTCAAGCTGGAGAAGAGTTCAGCACCATGGTCTGGAACAAGGTGGTCAGTCCCTCAGCCTGGAGAAGAGTTCAGCACCATGGTCTGGAACAAGGTGGTCAGTCCCTCAGCCTGGAGAAGAGTTCAGCACCATGGTCTGGAACAAGGTGGTCAGTCCCTCAGCCTGGAGAAGAGTTCAGCACCATGGTCTGGAACAAGGTGGTCAGTCCCTCAGCCTGGAGAAGAGTTCAGCTCCACGAATCAGTAAAGATACCCAACTCTCGTACGTACGCCTTAATCTTCAAAATGTCAGTATTTTATGCATTTTCAATACTTACATACCTGTCTGACCTGTTTTTAAAGCTACCCATAGTTCTCTCTTATCAACGACGTCACTCGGTAGTTTATCCCAAACATTCACAACTCTACTGCCAAAGCCAATGCTTTCCTATATTCTAGCTAAACTTAAATCCATTTCTGCGAGTCCTGTCTTGGTTAGACATCCCCAGCAAGTTATTTATATCCCCTTTATTAATTCCAGTTTTCAATTTGTACACTTTATTCATATCTCGGCTAATTCAACGCCTTTGTGGCCAGAGTATATTCAAGGACCTCAACCTATTTTTATAGGAAAGGTTACTCATACTGGCGAGTTACCTTTGCCATACTTCGCTGTACGTTTTTGAGTGTATTTATGTCTGTTCTATAATACAGAGACTAGAACTTAGCAGTGTAACCCATATCAAGTTTTACCAAACATATATTAAGTTGAAGAATTAGACGCACGTGCAACATCTGGGTGTCTATTTGTAGACGTTTCGCCCTCCAGTGACTATCAATACAACAGGACAATGTTAAGAATGGAGAACTAATCAGTCCCTCACCTGAGGGACTAATTACCTCATCTTTTGTATATAATTCTTCACATTATGTCCTGCTGTACTGATAAAGCCACTGGAGGGAGAAACGTCTACAAATAAAGACACCCAGATGTTGCAAGTGTATCTAATTCTTCAACTTGTCGATATACCATTCATATACATATATAAAGCTGATGACCCCTGTTATGTACACTTCCTGATATAAAGCAAGAACTGCGTTAGTTCTAGTGTGAACACTGACGCACTGTTGTCTTGGTTTAAACTTCTTGCTGACCACAACTTCTAAATCTTCTTAGCATTCTGAGTAACATCTATATTATTAAACATACGAGTGTCATTTTACTGCTTAGGTTTAGAACTTTACATCTGGATCTCCGATCCAGACGAGCCTGGCCCATGGCCGGGCTCCTGGAGTAGACTCGAAACTCATGAAAGGTATGTCAAAGGTACTGTATCAACCTACCTAGGTCATGACTATGACAATGGTATCATCAATGGTGGTTTAGAAAGACACGTAAGCAAACACTATAACATATTTATTAGAAAACGTTTCGGTCCTGGGACCTTGATCACTTCCCAGGACCGAAACGTTTTCTAATAAATATGTTATAGTGTTTGCTTACGTGTCTTTCTAAACCAACTTGTCGGTATTTATTACCAAGGTTTATACCATCATCAATGGTATTACCTCCACCACTATTACCTCCTCGACACTCATCTTAGCTTTCATCACTGGGCTTCAATAATTCCTGGATAATAAAGGCATGTTATACCTACTATTGAAACTGCGCACTGTCTCCGGCACCTCTTCGTGTGAGCAATAGCTGTGTGGTCGTGGCACACACACTAACTCTTCTATATACAGCGCCTCTTCTCCACGACTGTATTCCGTAGCCAGTCTTCTCTCTCCCTTTTCATGACTTTGTACTAATCAATCTTGAGTTCTAGTACTCTTGTTATCTTAGAACCTCTCTAATGTACGTAAATAAGTACGTGTGTGTGTTTATGGTTGCAGGAGTCAAGTCACAGCTCCTAGCTCCACCCATCATCCCCTGGTCGCTACTGGCTTCACGCTCTCCTGAGCCCTGTCATACCTATTCTTAAAGCTGCGTACAGATCCTCCTCCTACAACCTTGTTGTCCGGGATCTTGCTACTTCGTCACCTCTGTGAGCATGAATAATTATTTCCTGTTTTCCCACCTCTCGAACAGTGTGTATGTGACAAGGATGTGGGTGTGGGCGTGGGTGTGGGCGTGAGTGTGGGCGTGAGTGTGGGCGTGGGAGTAAGGAAGAGTAGATGTAAGGGATATTTATGGAGAGTTGTCCCTGGTGACCTTACCAGTTATGCCAATGCTAGGACCAGGACGAAGACCAGGCAGCCTTGGAAGGTCAGCCTGGACAAGAAAAGAGGAGAAGAGAGAAGAAGAGAGAGGAGAGAGAGAGGAGAGAGGAGAGAGAGAGAGAGAGAGAGGAGAGAAAGAGAGAGAGAGAGAGAGAGAAAGAGAGAGAGAGAGAGGAGAAAAGAGAGAAAGGGAGAGGGGAGAGAGAGAGAGAGAGAGAAGGGAGAGAGATAAAGATAAAGAGAGAGAAGAGAGGAGAGAGAGAGAGAGAGGAGAGAGAGAGAGAGAGAAGAGGGAGAGAGAGAGAAGAGGAGAGAGAGAAGAGAAAAGGGGAGAGGAAAGGAGAGAAAAAAAGAGAAGAAAGGAGAAAAGAGAAAGGAGAAAGAAAGATAGAAGAGGGGAGAGAGAGAGAAAGAGGAAGAGAGAGGAGAGGAGGAGAGAGATGAGAGAGAGGAGAGAGAAGAGAGAGAGAAAGAGGAGAAGAAAGGAAAAGAGAAAAAGAGGGGGGGAGAAAGGGGAGAGAAAGGAAAGAAGAGAAGGAGAGAGAAGAGGAGAGGAGAGAGAGAGAGGAGAGAGAAAAAGACACATCAGCAAAAAAGTCTAGGATTTTTTTTAATTCTTCCGATGTGCTTCCCTAGAGTGCAGACCTGCTGGTCATTAGTAAAGGAATGGTAGTTCCATCACCCAGAGAAGTGGCCCTAACACACTCTCCACGGTCCGTGCACCGCACGTGACGGGTGCGCGGGGGTGACACGTGAACCCTCGCTCGTGTACCACACGCCCGAGAGAGGCGGTGGAGCACCGCATACTGCAGCTACCGTGGCAGGGGAGGGGGGTGCCCAGGGGTGACGTGAACATGGCTGGGTGTGCACCCGTGGGGGAAGGCTGGGGGGGAGAGAGGGGGAGGGGTAGGCGGCAAAGGGCGGCAGGGGGGCCGGGAGCCGGAGGGAGGGGGGGTAAGGGGGGCGTTGGGGTGCGGCACGCACGACGCAAGAGTAGGCTGGCTTGGGAAGGTGGAAGCGGCACCCCCGTACCACGTGGAGTCCAACACCCGCTGGCCGCCGACCCTCATGCAGCCGCCGCCACTGACTCGCTCCCCGCCGCCGCCGCCAGGCCGCCACCACATCCACCCACCCACAACTGCATGCATGCACCACCCAAACAAGTTCACACCAGGTGTCCAGGGTAGCCGGGAGGTGCACAAGGTAGTCAGCAGGTGCACAAGGTAGCAAGCAGGTGCACAAGGTAGTCAGCAGGTGCCCAAGGTGCCCAGTGTAGTCGGCAGGTGCCCAGGGTAGTCAGCAGATATCAAAGGTGGACAGTATGTGCCCAAGGTGGCCAGCAGGTGCCCAGGATGGCCAGCAGATGCCCAATGTAGTCAGTAGGTGTCCAAGGTGGCCAGCAGTTGTCCAAGATTGCCAGCAGGTGCCCAGGGTGACCAGCAGGTGCCCAGTGTAGTCAGCAGGTGCCCAGGGAGGCCAGCAGGTGCCCAGTAGTCAGCAGGTGCCCAGGGTGCCCAGTAGAGTCAGCAGGTGCCCAGAGTGACCAGCAGGTGCCCAGAGTGACCAGCAGGTGCCCAGGGTGGCCAGCAGGTGCCCAGGGTGAGGGGCACACACAAGCCAGGTAGACAAGGTGAACGTCGACAGGTGCAGGTGTCATTCAGATGGAAAGTAATCCAGGCAGCATGAGAGGGAGAGAGAGAGAGCATGTCAGAGTGAACACTACACCTAACAGGTGTCACACCTGCCTGACAGGTGACATACCTGCCAAAATGACAGGTGACATACTTAATTGACAGGTGTCACACCTGCCTAACTGACAGGTGTCACACCTGCCTAACTGACAGGTGCCACACCTGCCTAACTGACAGGTGCCACACCTGCCTAACTGACAGGTGCCACACCTGCCTAACTGACAGGTGCCACACCTGCCTGACTGACAGGTGCCACACCTGCCTAACTGACAGGTGCCACACCTGCCTAACTGACAGTGCCACACCTGCCTAACTGACAGGTGCCACACCTGCCTAACTGACAGTGCCACACCTGCCTAACTGACAGGTGCCAAAACCTGCCTAACTGACAGGTGCCACACCTGCCCGACTGACAGGTGCCACACCTGCCTAACTGACAGGTGCCACACCTGCCTAACTGACAGGTGCCACACCTGCCTGACAGGTACCACACCTGCCTAACTGACAGGTGCCACACCTGCCTAACTGACAGGTGCCACACCTGCCTAACTGACAGGTGCCACACCTGCCTGACAGGTGCACACCTCCTGACAGGTGCCACACCTGCCTAACTGACAGGTGCCACACCTGCCTAACTGACAGGTGCCACACCTGCCTGACAGGTGCCACACCTGCCTAACTGACAGGTGCCACACCTGCCTAACTGACAGGTGCCACACCTGCCTAACTGACAGGTGCCACACCTGCCTAACTGACAGGTGCCACACCTGCCTAACTGACAGGTGCCACACCTGCCTAACTGACAGGTGCCACACTGCCTAACTGACAGGTGCCACACCTGCCTAATGACAGGTGCACACGCCTGACAGGTGCCACACCTGCCTAACTGACAGGTGCCACACCTGTACCTCTCACATAAAGCTTTAAACATTACAGAGCTATTGAGACAACGTTTTGCTCTTATTATGACTTGATAAAGCTCTGTACAGAGCGAAACTTTATCCAAATTAAAGTTAGTTCATCAGTCTTTCTTCTTCACTGCTGTCGTTCACACAACACACACACACACACACACACACACACACACACACACACAGACAGACAGCAGACAGACAGACACACCACACACACACCACACACACACACACACAGACACACACACACACACACTACACACACCACACACACACACACACACACACCTTCCTCAAAATAAATCACAAAACAATACAACAATACAATCACATAAGGATGAACCATCACACACTTTAGTTAAGGAACATTATATTCAGATTACATTTTCCTAAAATATCACCGAGGTCCCTACAGGTAACCTAGTTATAACGTCACCGAGGTCCCTACAGGTAACCTAGTTATAACGTCACCGAGGTCCCTACAGGTAACCTAGTTATAACGTCACCGAGGTCCCTACAGGTAACCTAGTTATAACGTCACCGAGGTCCCTACAGGTAACCTAGTTATAACGTCACCGAGGTCCCTACAGGTAACCTAGTTATAACGTCACCGAGGTCCCTACAGGTAACCTAGTTATAACGTCACCGAGGTCCCTACAGGTAACCTAGTTATAACGTCACCGAGGTCCCTACAGGTAACCTAGTTATAACGTCACCGAGGTCCCTACAGGTAACCTAGTTATAACGTCACCGAGGTCCCTACAGGTAACCTAGTTATAACGTCACCGAGGTCCCTACAGGTAACCTAGTTATAACGTCACCGAGGTCCCTACAGGTAACCTAGTTATAACGTCACCGAGGTCCCTACAGGTAACCTAGTTATAACGTCACCGAGGTCCCTACAGGTAACCTAGTTATAACGTCACCGAGGTCCCTACAGGTAACCTAGTTATAACGTCACCGAGGTCCCTACAGGTAACCTAGTTATAAACGTCACCGAGGTCCCTACAGGTAACCTAGTTATAACGTCACCGAGGTCCCTACAGGTAACCTAGTTATAACGTCACCGAGGTCCCTACAGGTAACCTAGTTATAACGTCACCGAGGTCCCTACAGGTAACCTAGTTATAACGTCACCGAGGTCCCTACAGGTAACCTAGTTATAACGTCACCGAGGTCCCTACAGGTAACCTAGTTATAACGTCACCGAGGTCCCTACAGGTAACCTAGTTATAAGTCACCGAGGTCCCTACAGGTAACCTAGTTATAACGTCACCGAGGTCCCTACAGGTAACCTAGTTATAACGTCACCGAGGTCCCTACAGGTAACCTAGTTATAACATCACCAAGGTCCCTACAGGTAACCTGGTAATAATGTCACTGAGGTCCCAACAGGTAACCTGATGATAATGTCACCGAGGTCCCTACAGGTAACCTAGTTATAACGTCACCGAGGTCCCTACAGGTAACCTGGTAATAATATCACCGAGGTCCTTACAGGTAACCTGATGATAATGTCACCGAGGTCCCTACAGGTAACCTGATGATAATGTCACCGAGGTCCCTACAGGTAACCTGGTAATAATGTCACTGAGGTCCCTACAGGTAACCTGATGATAATGTCACCGAGGTCCCTACAGGTAACCTGGTAATAATGTCACCGAGGTCCCTACAGGTAACCTGATGATAATGTCACCGAGGTCCCTACAGGTAAACTGGTAATAATGCCACCGAGGTCCTTACAGGTAACCTGGTAATAATGTCACCGAGGTCCCTACAGGTAACCTGGTAATAATGTCACCGAGGTGCCTACAGGTAACCTGGTAATAACGTCACCGAGGTTCCTACAGGTAACCTGGTAATATCACCGAGGTGCCTACAGGTAACCTGGTAATAACGTCACCGAGGTTCCTACAGGTAACCTGGTAATATCACCGAGGTCCCTACAGGTAACCTGGTAATAATGTCACCGAGGTCCCTACAGGTAACCTGGTAATAATGTCACCGAGGTGCCTACAGGTAACCTGGTAATAACGTCACCGAGGTTCCTACAGGTAACCTGGTAATATCACCGAGGTCCCTACAGGTAACCTGGTAATAATGTCACCGAGGTCCCTACAGGTAACCTGGTAATAATGTCACCGAGGTCCCTACAGGTAACCTGGTAATAATAAACTTGAAAGTTAAAGACACAGGCAGACAATTAAAACATAACATATCCGGCTCTACTGAATTCAGCAGCTGTGTATGATCCTTGCGGGTTAAACACGTGTTTTAACATAATTAAAATTATTCCATTAAATACAACACAAGCACTACACAATTACACAAATACGGTACAATACAGAAGGGAGGGAATGTTATATGGGTGGAGCAAGCGAGAAAGGCACTATACAACTGTGAATCCCAGTTATGCAAGTTATGACACTATACACGTACCAGTTACACAAATATGAAACAAGCTACGTAGCTGTCAGGCAGTTATACAAGTGTGAACAAGCTACGCAGATATCATACAACAGCTATACAAGTACAGAACAAGTCATGAAAATATCATGCACGAAGATATATGGTCCACAGAACCCACAAATTGGTAAATTACACACTTACGCAACACTTGGGTATCTTTACTGAAGAAAAACGTTTCGTAACACAGCGGCTTCATCAGTCCAATACAAAGAAGAATGGCGAAGATCAGAAGGATTTTGAGGTAATCAGTCCCTCAGCCTGGAGTCCATGTAATCAGTCCATCAGTCTTAAAAAGACTGATGGAATGATTAACTCAAGCTCCTAATCTTCACCATTCTTCTTTGTATTGGACTGATGAAGCCACTGTGTGGCGAAATATGTGTTGCACATGTGTCTAACTTAACAAATGACATGCAGCAATACAAGACTGGAACAAGTAGTGGGGGTAACATGCAGAAGTAACCAGGTACAGGACAGGTTAATGCAGCAATACAAGACTGGAACAAGTAGTGGGGGTAACATGCGAAGAACCGTTGTACACAGTTAATGCACAATACAAACTGGACAAGTAGTGGGGGTAACATGCTGAAGTAACCATACAGGACAGGCTGTAATGCCACCACAAACAAGACTGTACACACCAACTAGTGGGGTACACATGCTGATGTAACCAGGTCAGACAGGTTAAAATGTAGAGCATACAAGAGAACAAATGGTAGCTGCCACACTAACCACAGGACACACCTGGTTAGCCAATTACCACCACGCAACACTGTGTGTAACCTACCACCACAGGCACACACCTGTTGGTACACCACCACAGGCACACACCTGCTGTCCACACACCACAGTGACACACACCTGCTTGTACCACCACCACAGGCACACACCTGCTGTACCACCACCACAGGCACACACCTGCTGTGCTACCACCACAGGCACACACCTGCTGTGCCACCACCACAGACACACCTGCTGTGCCACCACCACCACATGCACACACCTGCTGTGCCACCACCACCACAGAGCACACACCTGCTGTGCCACCACCACCACAGGCACACACCTGCTGTGCCACCACCACCACAGGCACACACCTGCTGTGCCACCACCACCACAGGCACACACCTGCTGTGCCACCACAGGCACACACTTGCTGTGCCACCACCACAGGCACACACCTGCTGTGCCACACGCCACCACCGCCACACAGGCACACACCTGTTGTACCACAACCACAAGCACACACCTACTGTACCATCACTGGCACATACCTGCTGTACACCACCACAAGCACACACCTGCTGTACCACCACCACCACAGGCACACACCTGCTGTACCACCACCACCACCACAGGCACACACTTGCTGTACCACCACAAGCACACACCAGCTGTGCCGCCACCACCACCACAGGCACACACCTGCTGTACCACCACCACCACAGGCACACACCTGCTGTACCACAAGTACACACCTGCTGTACCACCACAAGCGCACACCTGCTGTGCCACTGCCACCACAGGCACACACCTGCTATACCACCACCACAGGCACACACCTGCTGTACCACCACCACCACAGGCACACACTTGCTGCACCACCACAGGCACACACCTGCTGTACTACCATAGGCACACACCTGCTGTACCACCACCACCACAGGCGCACACCTGCTGTACCACCACAGGCGCACACCTGCTGTACCACCACAGGCGCACACCTGCTGTACCACCACAAGCACACACCTGCTGTACCACCACAAGCACACACCTGCTGTACCACCACCACCATAGGCACACACCTGCTGTACCACCAACACCACAGGCACACACCTGCTGTGCAACCACCACAGGCACACACCTGCTGCACCAACACCACAGGCACACACCTGCTGCACCAACACCACAAGCACACACCTGCTGTACCACCACCACCACAGGCACACACCTGCTGTACCACCACCACCACAGGCACACACCTGCTGTACCACAACCACAAGCACACACCTGCTGTATCACCACCACAGGCACACACCTACTGTACCATCACTGGCACATACCTGCTGTACCACCACAAGCACACACCTGCTGTGCCACCACCACCACAGGCACACCTGCTGTGCCACCACCACCACAGGCACACACCTGCTGTGCCGCCACCACCACAGGCACACACCTGCTGTACCACCTCCACCACAAGCACACACCTGCTGTACCACCACCACCACAGGAACACACCTGCTGTACCACCACCACAGGCACACACCTGCTGTACCACCACCACAGGAACACACCTGCTGTACCACCACCACAGGCACACACCTGCTGTACCACCACCACAGGCACACACCTGCTGTACCACCACCACAGGCACACACCTGCTGTACCACAACCACCACAAGCACACACCTGCTGTACCACAACCACAAGCACACACCTGCTGTACCACAACCACCACAAGCACAAACCTGCTGTACGACCACCACAGGCGCACACCTGCTGTACCACCAACACCACAGGCACACACCTGCTGTGCAACCACCACAGGCACACACCTGCTGCACCAACACCACAGGCACACACCTGCTGCACCAACACCACAAGCACACACCTGCTGTACCACCACCACCACAGGCACACACCTGCTGTACCACAACCACACACCTGCTGTATCACCACCACAGGCACACACCTACTGTACCATCACTGGCACATACCTGCTGTACCACCACCACAAGCACACACCTGCTGTGCCACCACCACCACAGGCACACACCTGCTGTGCCACCACCACCACAGGCACACACCTGCTGTACCACCACCACCACAGGAACACACCTGCTGTACCACCACCACAGGCACACACCTGCTGTACCACCTCACAAGCACACACCTGCTGTACCCACCAAGGCACACCTGCTGTACCACCACCACAGGCACACACCTGCTGTACCACCACCACAGGCACACACCTGCTGTACCACCACCACAGGCACACACCTGCTGTACCACCACCACAGGCACACACCTGCTGTACCACCACCACAGGCACACACCTGCTGTACCACCACCACAGGCACACACCTGCTGCACCACCAACACCACAAGCACACACCTACTTGAACAATTCTCTTGACACCAAGAAAACATTAAAGGAGTTAAGATGGAAGTTAGAGTGACACAAGCAAGGGACCAGAGAGGAAGCTCTGAGGTACACAGTCTCTCACATGTATAATGTTCAAAGTTGTGGATAAGATAGTCAGGAAGTGTGAGTTGTGGCACCTGGAGAGAACATACTTAATACCACTACAACATTAGGATGCAACACAGCAACATTAAGACGCAACACTGACAAAATGAGGACTTTAGACACATGCAAAAAATTCGCTAGTGTTGATAATGGTATAAAATACCGAGAAGTTGAAGGTTAAGACACATTTGCAATAGTTGGGTATCTTCACTGATGAAACGTCTCGCCCATACAGTAGGCTTCTTCAGTCATATATAATGGCAGCATTAGTAGTGAAATAAGCATGACGTAACATCCTCACCCATCCTTCAGAGTGCTGGCGTACTCCACTCCAAACTTAACATCCTACCACTTCAGAGTGCAGTCTGTACTCCCTCCAGAACTGTAACATCCTCACCCATCCCTCAGAGTGCTGGCACTCTACTTCCCACCTCCAGGACTAACATCCTCACCCATCCTTCAGAGTGCTGGCACTCTACTTCCCACCTCCAGGACTAACATCCTCACCCATCCTTCAGAGTGCTGGCACTCTACTTCCCACCTCCAGAACTGTAACATCCTCACCCATCCTTAACAGTATAAAGTTAAACCTTGCTCCGTGTATCATTACAAGACATTTGGATCCAGCAATAACACCAGTAATAAGTTCAGCTGCTTATTAAGAACATATTACGAAAATTCAAACGAGAATAATGCAAATTTGCACAAAAGGGAAAATCGCCCCAGCATTTAAGCCGAAAAAGGGGGGTTGCTGAATTTTTAGTACCTCGGGCCACTCAAACCTCGCCAGAACTGTCAATTAACAAGACGTTTGAGGAACAGGGACGAAAAAGGGGGCGCCGACCCCCTAACATCAGTAGGTACCCACAGGTGTAGGTACTCCCTGTGTAGACATGACGTAAGTACTTTCCTAGTATGGAACATAACGATGAAATGAGAATTGGTGTAGGTAACAGCGAGAGACCTGGTCAAGGGTGTGACGATAAGAGGTGGTCTAAGCTACCAAGAGAGAGCAAAGGTACCAAACAACCACCAGCAAAGGTCACTAGTTAACGTAAAATACCATAAGAGTACACTGTTTTGCAACTGGATACCAAGGATAAACAGAAAAGTACCAACATTAGTGAAGGACCATACTTGGTGCTACATACAATGAATATATCAATGATACCACGATACCACAGCGTTGAGGGCATCCTAGAGTGTATCAGGGAATATCACGTGGTGCGTCCTGGATACCACGTGATGCATCAGGGGTACCAAGGGATGACAACCCAGGAAATTTTCAAAAATCCTGTGGGGGAAGGAAGTACCGAGGTACCAAATAACATTCGTACCTCGACAAGACACAAACTAGAAGATACAACACCGCTACTACGCCATAGCAAAAACAAAATCATAGAATGCAACAAGGAAAATTCCACAAGATGCGCGTCTGCAATATAAAACATGCAACACACGAACTGTGCAACACTTACCGCTACTGCCATGTTGTTGCCGCACACAGAGTTGATTGTTAGTTGTGAAGTCTATTACAATTCAACCTTCTCTCTCAGCCACCACGCTCTGTAACAACACAAAAACACGTATTGTACATAAATGCTTCAGAGAATTGACAAGTTGATATATTAGACACGTGTGGAAATGTTTCGCCACACAGTGGCTTCATCAGTTCAATACTGAACAGAATGGTGAATTTCAGAACTTTGAAGTAATCAGTCCCTCAGCCTGGAGTCGATGTAATCAGTCCGGCAATCTTGATATGATTGATAAGACTGATGGACTAATTACATCGACTCCAGGCTGAGGGACTGATTACATCGACTCCAGGCTGAGGGACTGATTACATCGACTCCAGGCTGAGGGACTGATTACATCGACTCCAGGCTGAGGGACTGATTACCTCAAACTCCATCTGATCGTCGTCATTCTTCTTTGTACTGGACTGATGAAGCCACTGTGGGGCGAAACGTTTCCTCAACACAGAAAAACAGATTGGTCCATGACAGTACTTATACCACACTGGTGTGGTACCTACCTGACGCTACTTATACCACACGGGTGTGGTACCTACCTGACGCTACTTATACCACACTGGTGTGGTACCTACCTGACGCTACTTATACCACACTGGTGTGGTACCTACCTGACGCTACTTATACCACACTGGTGTGGTACCTACCTGACGCTACTTATACCACACTGGTTTGTGGTACCTACCTGACGCTACTTATACCACACTGGTGTGGTACCTACCTGACGCTACTTATACTACACTGGTGTGGTACCTACCTGACGCTACTTATACCACACTGGTGTGGTACCTACCTGACGTTACTTATACCACACTGGTGTGGTACCTACCTGACGCTACTTATACCACACTGGTGTGGTACCTACCTGACGCTACTTATACCACACTGGTGTGGTACCTACCTGACGCTACTTATACCACACTGGTGTGGTACCTACCTGACGCTACTTATACCACACTGGTGTGGTACCTACTTGACGCTACTTATACCACACTGGTGTGGTACCTACCTGACGCTACTTATACCACACTGGTGTGGTACCTGGTCATACCCTTCCACCAGTTGAAGAAGGTCTGATATTTAACCTCACTAGAAACTTATGCCGCACTCTGCACTGTTTCTTTCGCCTACACTGACGTACAGCAGCCGGGGTTGTTCAATACGGATCGCACAGCGACCTAAATACATCTAATTTTTCCCGTTTTTTTTTTTACCTTGGCTAACAATAAATGTGGATTTACCACTCTAGATGGTTAAGATAGTGAGCGTTGTTACTACCCGTGATGCTGTGTGTTGGTACACTTGTGATCTTATTCTTCTCTCCAGTACTGACACTAAACTCTCCTACCTTTATATATATATATATATATATATATATATATATATATATATATATGCATTTTGTGTTACTTAGGAATAATAAGAGCTACGTAGGGACCTTCTACACATAGTGATGAGTCTGCGGGTGTTTGTATCATTACCATAATGCTACCACGGAAAGTAACTTTAACTTTTCTAGTGGGAGCTGTCACGTACCAGTGGTTAAAGGCTCTCTGAGGGTACACCGAGTGTCTTCACTCAGGGTACACCGAGTGTCTTCACTCAGGGTACACCGAGTGTCTTCACTCAGGGTACACCGAGTGTCTTCACTCAGGGTACACCGAGTGTCTTCACTCAGGGTACACCGAGTGTCTTCACTCAGGGTACACCGAGTGTCTTCACTCAGGGTACACCGAGAGTCTTCACTCAGGGTACAATGCGCCCTACAGGGGAGCCACGCGTGCAGAGGGTGTCAGGGAACAACGAGTCCCCAGTGGAATTCAATCCAATTCAAGTTTATTCTCTATAAGGGTTACAATGTGGGGTTTACAGGTTTTGAGTATTTTGTGGTTTACATGTTATAAAATACTAATTACAGAGGGCGCCACTAGGACACCTAGCATGGCTACGCATTTCGGGCAGACTTAGATTAGTTCTTAACATTAAATCCTTACAGATTATAGTATTAAGGCTAAGTGACTACATTATAATTTGTGAGTTTAGCAATGTGAATGCTTTTGTTTTGGCACAATACAAGGTGTCTATATTGGAGTAACATAGGCAAACTTATGACTAGTTAGGATTTATTATTTCAAGATTAAGATTAGTATTTCTGGGTTTATAGTCAGTGGGTGAGTGAGTGTAATTGTGAACCACCAGGTGGTTATGTAGTTAGTTGTCGGGGTGGATCAGGGAGATAAGATGTTTTCTAACTGCAGTTTTGAAAGTGATGAATGTGTCTGCAGTTCTAGAGTGTTCAGGTAGGGTGTTCCGGATTTTAGGTCCTTTGAAATACATTGAATTTTTGTAAAGGTTTAGTCGAACACGGGGAATGTCATGGAGATGTTTGTGTCTGGTGTTATGCCTGTGGATCCTGTCACAACTATCAAGAAAGCGTTTTAGGTCAAGGTTAATATTGGAATTTAAGGTCCTGTAGATATAGATTGCACAGTAGTAAGTGTGGATGTTCTGAACAGGGAGTAAGTTTAGATCTATGAAGAGTGGGGGGGGGGGGGTGTTGCCAGGAATGGGATTTAGTGATCATTCTTACTGCGGGTTTTTGTTGGGTTATTATTGGCTTTAGGTGTGTTGCTGCAGTTGAACCCCAAGCACAGATAGCATAGGTGAGGTATGGATATATAAGTGAATGGTATAGTGTGGGAAGGGCAGTTTGCGGTACGTAGTATCGAATCTTGGAGAGGATCCCCACCGTTTTGGATACATTTTTTGTTATGTGTTGGATATGGGTGCTGAAATTTAGGTTGTTGTCGAGGTATAGGCCAATGAATTTGTCCTCATTATGTCTGGCAATTAGAGTGTTGTCGATCTTAATGTTAAGTTGCGCAACACCTGCTCTGCTACCAAACATAATATAGTAGGTTTTGCCAGTGTTAAGTGTAAGTTTATTGGCTGTCATCCAAGTCGATATTTTGAGCAGTTCCTCGTTAACAATGGTGTTGAGGGTGGCAAGATTAGGGTGGGAGATGACATAAGTCGTGTCATCAGCAAAGAGAATGGGTTTCAGGTGTTGGGATATGTTTGGAAGATCATTGATGTAAATGAGGAAGAGCAGGGGACCAAGGACACTTCCCTGCGGAACTCCAGTATCAAGTGGCAGTATTGATGAGGCTGTGTCTTTAATGGTGACATACTGATACCTATTAGAAAGGTAGGATTTAAAATATGCAAGCGCATGGCCTCTTATACCATAGTGGTCAAGTTTGTGGAGTAGGATGCCGTGGTCTACTGTGTCAAACGCTTTTCTTGGGTCAATAAAAATTCCTAGCGGATATTCCTTATTTTCCAATGCTGTGTAAAGCAGATCTAGCATTTTTTATAATTGCATCATTAGTGCTTTTATTTTTCCTGAATCCAAATTGGCAGGGGTTGAATATGTTTTGTGACGTTATAAATGAATATAGTCTCCTGTGCACGAGTTTCTCGAAGATTTTGGATAGCAATGGTAAGTTTGATATTGGCCTGTAGTTGCTTATGTCTGTAGGGTCACCACCTTTATGTATTGGTGTAACCCTTGCTGTCTTGAGTAGTGTCGGGAAAGTGCTAGTTTCTACTGACTCGTTAAAAAGTAATGTAGTAGCATGCGAGAGGACATGGGCCGCTCGCTTGTACAATAATGGTGGGACATGAGACAGATTCCCCGAGTTATTTTTAAGTGACTATGATCGCAGTGACTTCCGTGGACTCAGTTGGTACAAGATAGAAGGAATTTGGGAAATTCCCATCTAGGTAGTCCCCGGCACGGGCATTGGTATGTGGGATTTTACTGGCGAGATTAGATCCTATGTTTGAGAAGAAGTCGTTTATCTTGTTAGCTGTGTCAGTGGGATGTAGTGGTGTTTCATGAGGTTTAGTTAGAACAATATTCTTGTTTTTTTTTCAGTTTGTGGGTCCCCAGAATCTGAGAGAGTGTTTTCCAGGTCTTTTTTATATCTCCTCTTGTGTCAGTGAATCTACTGGAGTAGTATAGTTGTTTGGCTTTCTTTATTAATTTGGTGAGAACTGTTGAATATTGTTTAAGAATATCTTTGTGTATTAAGCCCTGTCTATATTGCTTTTCATATTGGTGTTTCTTATCAATGGATTTCAGAATGGTGCTGGTTAGCCATGGGCAACCAAGCCGTTTGTTTGTGATCTGTTTAGTTTTTATAGGACAATGTTTGTTGTATAGTCTAAGTAATTTGTTAAGAAAAATGTCTGTCCAATCATCAATACCATTGGCATTGGAGAATTCTGTAGGCCAGTCAACAGTCTCTAGGTCAGCTGTGAACTTCCTTATTGAGGCCTCGTCATGGAGTCTAAATTGAAACTGTGTTGTATTCGAGTGGTGGCTTATTAATGTTTGTTAAGAGGAAGGTTGGGTAGTGGTCAGTAGTGCTGTCTGTGATTATTCCTGATTTAAGAGGGGCTAGTATATTGGTCCATATGTGGTCTATTATGGTTGTACTTGTCTCAGTCAGCCTGGTTGGTTTAGTTATTGTTGGTATGAGAAGTGTGTTGTTCATATTGATGAAATCAGTTACAGTCTGATCATCTAGTATGCCAAGGTTGATGTTGAAGTCTCCAGCTAAGAGAAGGTGGTGCTTGTTCATTTGCCTGTTTGTTATTAGTGACTTTAGATTCTCACTGAAGTTTGGGATGTTTGTGTGGGGTATCCGGTATATGGCACCGACTGTTAGAGGCGTCTTGAGGTTTTTTACAGTAAAATTAGCAAAAATGTATTCTCCATATTCATCACTAAAGCAATTAGTGCTAATACAAGATAGCTGGTTAGAGTAATAGATTGCAATACCACCCCCAACTTGGTTTGGTCTGCAGTTGTGAATTGCAGTGTGTCCTGGTAGAGGGTAGATATCTATTGTGTCCTACTTAAGCCAGGTCTCAGTAAGAATAATGCAGGAGAAGAGTGTCTTTAGTGACTCAAGGAGTGCCAGGAGGTCATCATAGTGTTTGCTTAAGGACCTGATGTTGTAGTTAAGTACTGATAGACTTTGAGCAGTGTTCGGGATAGTGCTGGCTTGTGATGCTGTGTAATAAAGGCAGGGGGATGGCCGGGGGTAGGCAGTTGGAACAACGCGTAACACAAACACACAAACACAGGGCACAGTAAGTAGATCACCAAATGCAGTCGCGCTTCACCATAATTAACTTTGTAGCAATAATGAACTACCACCTCCCCCCCCCCATCACCTACCACCACAACAACCATCAAAACCACCAACACCAAAACTACCACACAACACCATCAAAACCACCACCAACACCAAAACTACCACCACAACAACCATCAAAACCACCACCACCACCAAAACTACCACCACAACAACAATCAAAACCACCACCACCAAAACTACCACCACAACAACCATCAAAACCACCACCACCAAAACTACCACCACAACAACCATCAAAACCACCACCACCAAAACTACCACCACAACAACCATCAAAACCACCACCACCACCAAAACTACCACCACAACCACCATCAAAACCACCACCACCACCAAAACTACCACCACAACAACCATCAAAACCACCACCACCACCAAAACTACCACCACAACAACCATCAAAACCACCAACCACCACCACCAAAACTACCACCACAACAACCATCAAAACCACCACCACCAAAACTACCACCACAAACCACCATCAAAACCACCACCACCACCAAAACTACCACCACAACAACCATCAAAACCACCACCACCACCAAAACTACCACCACAACAACCATCAAAACCACCACCACCAAAACTACCACCACAACAACCATCAAAACCACCACCACCAAAACTACCACCACAACCACCATCAAAACCACCACACCACCACCAAAACTACCACCACAACAACCATCAAAACCACCACCACCACCAAAACTACCACCACAACCACCATCAAAACCACCACCACCACCAAAATTACCACCACAACAAACCATCAAAACCACCACCAAAACTACCACCACAACAACCATCAAAACCACCACCACCAAAACCACCACCACAACCACAATCAAAACCACCACCACCACCAAAACTACCACCACAACAACCATCAAAACCACCACTACCACCACAACAACCATCAAAACCACCACCACCACCACCAAAACTACCACCACAACAACCATCAAAACCACCACTACCACGAAAACTACCACCACAACAACCATCAAAACCACCACCACCAAAACTACCACAAAAAACTATCAAAACCACCAAAACTACCACCACAACAACCATCAAAACCACCAAAACTACCACCACAACAACCATCAAAACCACCAAAACTACCACAACAACCATCAAAACCACCACCACCACCAAAACTACCACCACAACAACTATCAAAACCACCAAAACTACCACCACAACAACCATCAAAACCACCAAAACTACCACCACAACAACCATCAAAACCACCACTACCACCAAAACTACCACCATGTTGCAACCCCTGAATGGGTTACAATGATTATTATGTATATATATATAATGTATATTATCTTTTCATATAATTTTATATTGCTTATATTTGCGATAATAGCTAAATCGTAAATGTATTGCTTTATATTGTTATTTGACTTATGTTGTTAGGATGTAACATATTATGTGCTCAGTTCAAGTCTTGATTGTCAAACTACTGTAATTATCGCTTGTGGCTCGTTAGACTGCCGGCTTCTGAGCTGCAGCTGCCCACGGAGCTATCACGTGATCGAGGGGGGGGGTGTCCTCACCTCACGTGAAGTACTCAGTCTGCTTTAGACTCGCTTGGTGGTTGGACGGATTGTCTGTCTCATTATTCTTGTTAGTTCTGTAGAACTCTGTTCTCAGAACATTGTATAGACTTAGTGATTTTCGACGTTGTACTGAGGTTGTGTCTCATAGACACTGAGTAACTCAGGTCCTGAACTATAGCTTATGACCTAATTTGTACTGGTTTCTGTTTATTATCAGAGTTGGGGAATTTCTTATGCTGAACTTAGGTTCAGTAGTATGGGAGTTTTGTAACTGTTGTGGAGGATCTGCTGATGGTCCCTACTTAGTGTCGTTATATTATCTCCTTGTTCCTGATTCTGTGTCGCAGTCGCTTATTGCATTGCTATTGGGCTTAGCATTCTTTGTTGTTCAAGCAGACTGTTCGGGTTGCCAGTCGGTCAAGAAGTTAGTTTATTTGAGGACTTTGTCAGTCACTTGTTTAAGTCTAGTCGAGTCGTGAGACAGAGAACTACTTAGAGCACTTACACACATACACACTTACTTGTACATATTTGTAATATCTTATTAAATGTTAATGTACCAGACGGTACTTAAGAATTATAAATGTGATATGTGCTTTCAGCACAATACTATTGTATACGAGAGAGATTAATATTATTTTGATTACTGTGATTAATTTAGTTTAATTTAATTTGATAATATACCTCTAGACAACTTAATGATTAATAAATTTATTAAATTTTAATTTCTCTAGTTAGTAGCCTACCAGTTGTAATCCTGAAGCACTATTGAATAATACTGAATTCTAATGGATAATTGGACAAGGATACTGACTACTTGTTACGAAAACCCAGTAACAGGCTGGATGCTAGAAGGGCAGTCCTTTCTAGTATTACCTGGAGATCTCTAAGCTTTTAGAATCGCGTTTTTTGTAACACACCACAACAACCATCATAACCACCACCACAACATCCATCAAAACCACCACCACAACAACCATCAAAACCACCACCACAACAACCATCAAAACCACCACTACCACCAAAACTACCACCACAACAACCATCAAAACCACCACCACAACAACCATCAAAACCACCACTACCACCAAAACTACCACCACAACAACCATCAAAACCACCAAAACTACCACCACAACAACCATCAAAACCACCAAAGCTACCACAACAACCACCAAAACTACCATAACCATCAAAACCACCAAAACTACCATTACCACAACCATCAAAACCACCACTACCACTAAAACTACAACCACTACAAACGCTATTTCTAACCTCAACCCACCCCTGAACTATACTTCCTTCCCTCCTCCCTCCCCCCTTCTCTCTCTCTCTCCCCCCCCCCCCCGATGAGGTTTAAGAATAAAACTGGACAAAATCATGATTAAAAAAAAAAAAAAACTTAATATCCCAATATTTTTCATGTTTTTTTTTTATTTTTTTCCAACATGGCAGCCTGTCTTACCCAAAATAATAATAATAATAACAACAATAGGCGACAGTGCAGTGGACGAGACAATTCACAATCTGCATAAATTAAATGGAACACTAGAGAACGTTTCGCCCGCTCCTGCCTTGGATCAGCTCACCTTGAGCGAAACCTCGTCTTAATAAAGACTCCATCTAGGCGTCACATAGAGCTCTGCACACACAAATGACAAGATAAAGCTCTACACAGAGTGAAACATGACTTGAAAAAACTCTATACAGAGGAAAAGAGTTGTCCCAGACAAAGGCACGTTTTCCGTACCTACAAATAACTTTGTAAATGGTCCAAGTCGGACCGAAACGTCGTCGTAAGCTTCTCTCTTTTATGTGCGGGTTATTTGTGTAGTGTCTCCGTACCTACGTCTGAACAAACACCTATTGACGTTTCCACCTTCAAACACGTGTGTGTGTGTGTGTGTGTGTGTGTGTGTGTGTGTGTGTGTGTGTGTGTGTAGTAGTAGTAGTAGGGGGAGGATGTGGGATGTGAGGAAGACACCACACACACTACAGTCACACACACTACAGTCACACACACTGCAGTCACACACACACACACACACACACACACACACACACTGCAGTCACACACTGCAGTCACACACACACACACACACTGCAGTCACACACACTGCAGTCACACACACACACACACTACAGTCACACATACTGCAGTCAAACACACACACACACTACAGTCACACACACACACACTACAGTCACACATACTGCAGTCACACACACACACCACACACACACACACACACACACACTACAGTCACACATACTGCAGTCACACACACAAACACTACAGTCACACATACTGCAGTCACACACAAACACTACAGTCACACATACTGCAGTCACACACACACACACACTTCAGTCACACATACTGCAGTCACACACACAAACACTACAGTCACACATACTGCAGTCACACACACAAACACTACAGTCACACATACTGCAGTCACACACACACACACACACACACACACCACACACTGCAGTCACACACACACACACACACACACACACACAATGCAGTCACACACACACACACACTACAGTCACACACACACACTACAGTCACACACACACACACACACACACACACACACACACACACACACACCACACACTACAGTCACACACACACACTACAGTCACACACACACACACACACACTACCATCACACATACTGCAGTCACACACACTACAGTCACACACACACACACACACACATACTGCAGTCACACACACACACACTACAGTCACACATACTGCAGTCTCACACACACACACACACACACACACACTACAGTCACACATACTGCAGTCATACACACACACATACTGCAGTCACACACACTACAGTCACACACACACACACACACACAACTACCATCACACATACTGCAGTCACACACACTACAGTCACACATACTGCAGTCACACACACATACTGCAGTCACACACACACATACTGCAGTCACACACATACTGCAGTCACACACACATACTGCAGTCTCAAACACACACACACACACACACACACTGCAGTCACACACACACACACACACATACTGCAGTCTCTCACACACACACACACACACACACACACACACACACACTAGTCACACATACCGCAGTCACACACACACACACACACACTACAGTCACACATACTGCAGTCACACACACACTACAGTCACACATACTGCAGTCACACACACACACACACACACACACACACACACACACACACACACACACACTACAGTCACACATACGCAGTCACACACACACACACACACACTACAGTCACACATACTGCAGTCACACACACACTGCAGTCACACACTGCAGTACACCACACAACACTGCAGTCACACACACACACTGCAGTCACACACACACAACTGCAGTCACACACACACTGCAGTCACACACACCTGCAGTCAACACAGATGACACACATCACTCAAGTTAACATACCATCATCTCTATTCATCACACACAACAAACCACTGCAACTCACCAAAACCCACAGAGTTCACATGAACAACGTTCTCTCAACCATCATTACACACAAACACACACACAAACACACACACACACACACATACCAGTCCACACACAACACAACAACACAACACACAACAACACACACATCACAACAACTGCACATCCACAACACTAGTCACACATCAACATGCAGTCACACATACTGACAGTCACACTCAACTATCACACATCAACGTCACATCACCGTCAACGCATTCACCCATCACCGTCAACACGCACTATCACGTCACACACTGCAGTCACCACACACTCACGTCAACTATCAACTGTCAACGTCACAATCACCGTCAACTTCACTATCACCGTCAACGTTCCTATCACGTCAACCACTATCAGTCAACGTCACATCACCGCAAGTCACTATCACAAGTCAACTGCTCACTATCACGTCACGTTCAGACTATTACCGTCAACGTCACTATCACTCAACGTTCATATCACACGTAACGTTCACTATCACGTCAACGTTCACTATCACGTCAACGCTCACTATCACGTCAACGTCACTATCACGTCAACGCTCACTACACGTCAACGTTCACTATCACGTCAACGTCACTATCTACGTCAACGTTCACTATCACCGTCAACGTTCACTATCACCTCAACGTTCACTATCACCGTCAACGCTCACTATCACCGTCAACGCTCAACTATCACCGTCAAACGTCACTATCACCGTCAACGTTCACTATCACCGTCAACGTCACTATCACCGTCAACGTCACTATCACCGTGTTCAACGTCACTATCACGTCAACGTTCACTATCACCGTCAACGTTCACTATCACCGTCAACGTTCACTATCACCGTCAACGTTCACTATCACCGTCAACGTTCACTATCACCGTCAACGTTCACTATCACCGTCAACGTTCACCGTCAACGCTCACTATCACCGTCAACGTTCACTATCACCGTCAACGTTCACTATCACCGTCAACGCTCACTATCACCGTCAACGTTCACTATCACCGTCAACGTTCACTATCACCGTCAACGTTCACTATCACCGTCAACGTTCACTATCACCGTCACTATCACCGTCAACGTTCACTATCACCGTCAACGTTCACTATCACCGTCAACGTTCACTATCACCGTCAACGTTCACTATCACCGTCACTACACCGTCAACGTTCACTATCACCGTCAACGTTCACTATCACCGTCACTATCACCGTCAACGTTCACTATCACCGTCAACGTTCACTATCACCGTCACTATCACCGTCAACGTTCACTATCACCGTCAACGTTCACTATCACCGTCACTATCACCGTCAACGTTCACTATCACCGTCAACGTTCACTATCACCGTCACTATCACCGTTCAACGTTCACTATCACCGTCAACGTTCACTATCACCGTCACTATCACCGTCAACGCTCACTATCACCGTCAACGTTCACTATCACCGTCAACGTTCACTATCACCGTCAACGCTCACTATCACCGTCAACGTTCACTATCACCGTCAACGCTCACTATCACCGTCAACGTTCACTATCACCGTCAACGTTCACTATCACCGTCAACGTTCACTATCACCGTCAACGCTCACTATCACCGTCAACGCTCACTATCACCGTCAACGCTCACTATCACCGTCAACGTTCACTATCACCGTCAACGTTCACTATCACCGTCAACGTTCACTATCACCGTCAACGTTCACTATCACCTTCAACGTTCACTATCACCGTCAACGCTCACTATCACCGTCAACGCTCACTATCACCGTCAACGCTCACTATCACCGTCAACGTTCACTATCACCGTCAACGCTCACTATCACCGTCAACGCTCACTATCACCGTCAACGTTCACTATCACCGTTCAACGTTCACTATCACCGTCAACGTTCACTATCACCGTCAACGTTCACTATCACCGTCAACGTTCACTATCACCGTCAACGTTCACTATCACCGTCAACGTTCACTATCACCGTCAACGTTCACCGTCAACGCTCACTATCACCGTCAACGTTCACTATCACCGTCAACGTTCACTATCACCGTCAACGTTCACTATCACCGTCAACGTTCACTATCACCGTCAACGTTCACTATCACCGTCAAACGTTCACTATCACCGTCTTCAACGTTCACTATCACCGTCCACTATCACCGTCAACGTTCACTATCACCGTCAACGTTCACTATACACCGTCAACGTTCACTATCACCGTCAACGTTCACTATCACCGTCACTATCACCGTCAACGTTCACTATCACCGTCAACGTTCACTATCACCGTCACTATCACCGTCAACGTTCACTATCACCGTCACAACGTTCACTATCACCGTCACTATCACCGTCAACGTTCACTATCACCGTCAACGTTCACTATCACCGTCACTATCACCGTCAACGTTCACTATCACCGTCAACGTTCACTATCACCGTCACTATCACCGTCAACGTTCACTATCACCGTCAACGTTCACTATCACCGTCAACGTTCACTATCACCGTCAACGTTCACTATCACCGTCACTATCACCGTCACTATTATTAAAGTGATCATCAATTTTCAACATAATTATTAATCAATACTTTAACTTTACGACTCAGATCTTTACAGAGAGTGTCACATGACACCTGTTGTGTCACATGACACCTGTTGTGTCACATGACACCTGTTGTGTCACATGACACCTGTTGTGTCAGACACCTGTTGTGTCAGACACCTGTTGTGTCACATGACACCTGTTGTGTCAGACACCTGTTGTGTCACATGACACCTGTTGTGTCACATGACACCTGTTGTGTTACATGACACCTGCTGTGTCACATGACACCTGCTGTGTCACATGACACCTGTTGTGTTACAAGACACCTGTTGTGTTACAAGACACCTGTTGTGTCACATGACACCTGTTGTGTCACATGACACCTGTTGTGTTACAAGACACCTGCTGTGTTACAAGACACCTGCTGTGTTGCAAGACACCTTTTGTGTTGCAAGACACCTGTGTTACAAGACACCTGTTATGACACCTGTTGTGTTCCAAGACACCTGCTGTGTTGCAAGACACCTGCTGTGTTACAAGACACCTGCTGTGTTGCAAGACACCTGCTGTGTTACAAGACACCTGTTGTGTTACAAGACACTTGTTACAAGAAACCTGTTATGCCACATGACACCTGTTGTGTTACAAGACACTGTTGTGTTACAAGACACCTTTTGTGTCGTAAGACACCTATGTTGCAAGACACCTGTTGTGTTACAAGACACTTGTTGTGTCTCATGACACCTGCTGTGTCGCATGACTTCTGCTGTGTCACATGACACGACTACCTGCTTTGTCATATGACACCAGGACCACGTGCTGTGTCACACTTGACACCTGTAATGTGTCCATGACACCAGGAGCACCTGCTGTCACATGACACCAGGACCACCTGCTGTGTCGCACTGGGTCACATGTGTCACCTCCGGAGGTATGCCTTAAATTAGGTATCCCTGAATGATTCATCCGATCGGCTTCAACTTTTAAATGCTGCTTTGCTGTACCAGAAGGGATCATTGTCCCGTAGCTCGGTTGGTAGTGCACTCAGCTCACACACCGAGTGTCGGTGGTTCGATCCCCGGTACGGGTGGAATTATTAGAACGTGTTTCCTTAAGACACCTGCTGTCCATGTTCGCCTAGCAATAGTAGATAGGTACCTGGGTGTTAGTGGACTGGTGTGGGTCGCATCCTGGGGACAAATATAACCTAAATTGTGGGAAATACTCAGCATAACAAGGGACTTTCTACATAGTAGAATGTCACTGGTGTCAACTATGGTCTGTATAAGTTGTATCATGTACTGGTACAAATTATTATTATTATTATTATTATTATTATTATTATTATTACTGGCATGTATGGGTGTCATCTCGTCAATGCTATAAAGCCCTTTCCCAACATTTCGCTTTCATGTGATAACCGTACTTAAGAAAGCTTGTGATAGGGTTCAAAGTTTTAGAAAAAGAATTGTGTTGATCTTGTTATTGTAGATAAATGGTTCAGTTCGCCAAACAGAGGCTTCACCAGTCCAGTACAAAAGAAAGTGGTAAATATCAAGAGGAGTTCGAGGTGATCTGTCCCTCAGTCTGAAGGCGATGTCTTCAGTCCATCAATGTTATCAAGACTGAAAGACTGATTTAACACATCAAACTTATTCTGATCTTCACCATTCTTTGTATTAGACTGATAAAGCCACTGTGGCGAAACGTTTCCACAAGATACCCAATTGTGTCTTAATAATCAACCTGTTGGTATTTTATACCATTGTCAATACTAGTGGCCCATGTTAGGCAGGTCCTTCTAAACCCACTAACACTAGTCAACACTAGTGGCCCATGTTAGGCAGGTCCTTTTAAACCCACTAACACTGGTCAACACTAGTGGCCCATGTTAGGCAGGTCCTTCTAAACCCACTAACACTGGTCAACACTAGTGGCCCATGCTAGGCAGGTCCTTTTAAACCCACTAACACTGGTCAACACTAGTGGCCCATGCTAGGCAGGTCCTTTTAAACCCACTAACACTGGTCAACACTAGTGGCCCATGCTAGGCAGGTCCTTTTAAACCCACTAACACTGGTCAACACTAGTGGCCCATGCTAGGCAGGTCCTTTTAAACCCACTAACAATACTATTGTCAACACTAGTGGCCCATGCTAGGCAGGTCCTTCTAAACCCACTAACAATACTATTGTCAACACTAGTGGCCCATGCTAGGCAGGTCCTTCTAAACCCACTAACAATACTACTGTCAACACTAGTGGCCCATGCTAGGCAGGTCCTTCTAAACCCACTAACAATACTACTGTCAACACTAGGGGCCCCATGCTAGGCAGGTCCTTCTAAACCCACTAACAATACTATTGTCAACACTAGTGGCCCATGCTAGGCAGGTCCTTCTAAACCCACTAACAACATTATATAGAGTCGGTGCGATTATTACAATCGTAAGCAAGCGGTAAACTCGCAGGGGTGATATACAGTGTTGTAAAGTCGATGTAAATGTCATAACTTGTCAAGTAATTTTGATCAAAGTTTCTTGATAAAAATAATCAAATATTTTTGTCTTATAGGATTGTCAAGAATTTTAATTAATATATGAATAGAAAAATTTGAAAAATATATTGAAAATTTGCATTTTTATAACGTTTTCTAAGCTTAACGAGGAGAGGGAGGGGGAGGGGGAGGGGGGGGAGGGAGGAGAGAGAGAGAGAGAGAGAGGGGAGAAGAGAGAGAGAGAGAGAGAGAGAGAGAGAGAGGAGAGAGAGAGAGAGAGAGAGAGAGAGAGAGAGAGAGAGAGAGAGAGAGAGAGACCTGGAGAGGAAGTTGATATCCTTGGGGTGAAATTTGACTCCAAACTGACCATGAAGAACCACGTTGTAAATCTTGCAAACAAGGCAGCCAGGAAGCTTACAGCACTTTGCCGTATCTCCCATCTGCTTGACAGTAGGGTTACAAAATTCTGTATGAGGCACAAGTACGCTCACACCTCGAGTATGCTCCACTTTCTTGGCTTTCCTGCCCTCTATCTAATCTGCGACTGCTTGACAGAGTAGAGAACAGAGCAAGGCGTTTCATCTCTCGCCTGGACCCATCCTGGATAGATATGTCATTTTAGCAGAGCTTTCAACACAGAAGGGATGTGGGCGGCCATACTGTTATGTGCAAGAAGCAAACTTCTATACCACAAGACAGGCAGCCAGCAGCAACTTCACTCTGGCTGTAACCTTCTCCAGAACATCACTTCATCTGAGATCATTTATCCCCAGGATGACTCGACTCTGGAACACGTTCGTACAGCATTATGATGTCAACGAGATAAAGTCAGTTGATCAAATGAAAATGCTGGCCCACAGATGGCTCACAGCTGACCCACGGATGGCTCCAACTTCATCCTATTCCGTATTATATGTTTCATAATAAAATGATTTCAAATAAGCTGATGTAGGTAACAGCTCTTAGTTTGTCAATACAGCTAGGGATCCTTAACCTAACCTTGTCAAACCCTGTTTAAAAGAGAGAGAGACAGAAACAGAGACAGAGAGAGACAGAGAGACAGAGACATACAGTCTCTCTCCAGAGTTCCCTATTTTTCTTATATTCTTACCATCATTCTTAAAGTCTTCACTAATTCTTGTTCTCTTTACATTCTTACCAACATTCTTGAAGTCTTCACAAACTTCTGATTACAACTCAAAAATGTCTTACTGGATCGGCTTCAAAGTACAGTGCGCGTGTGCTGTGGTCAACGTTACATAAGTAACTCCCGGATATCGTTGCCGTGATACCCAGGGAAAGCCTCAGCCGACAAGTTGAACATGATAAGTGTAAACAGTGACCACAGGTTGGTAAAATACATGTACAACACTTGGGTATCTTAATTCCGAAACGTTTCGCCTACACAGCAGGCTTCTTCAGTCGAGTACAGAGGAGGCGACAGGAGCAGTAGAGATGTGAGGATTATGTAATCAGTCCATCACTCTTGATTAAGTAGTTTTGAGGTGGTCAGTCCCTCAGGCTGGAGTCGATGTAATCAGTCCGTCAATCTTGATGACACTGATGGTCTCCAGGCTGATAGACTGATTACCTCAAACTACTCCTGATCTTCACCGTTCTTCTCTGTATAGGATTGATGAAGCCAGTGTGTGGCGAAACGTCTCCAGAATAAAGATACCCAAGTGTTGTTACCTGGAGGTTATTCCGGGGATCAACGCCCCCGCGGCCCGGTCCATGACCAGGCCTCCCGATGGATCAGGGCCTGATCAACTAAGCTGTTACTGCTGGCCGCACACAGTCCAACGTACGAGCCACAGCCCGGCTGATCCGGCACTGACTTTAGGTATCTGTCCAGCTCTCTCTTGAAGGCAGCCAGGGGTTTATTGGCAATTCCCCTAATGCTTGATGGAGGCGTTGAACAGTTTTGGGGCCCCGGACACTTATGTTTTTTTTCCCAAATTTTTTTTTTTTAAATTTTTTTTTTTAAATTTCTTTTTTTTTTTTTCCCCAAATTTTAAACCCCCAAAATTTTTTCCCCCCAAAAAAAGGTTGGCCCCCCCGGGGGGGGGAAAAACCCCCAAAAACCCCGGGGGGGGCCCCGGGGAAAAATTCCCAAAAAAAAAAAAGGGAAAGGGAAAAAAAAAATTTTTTTTTTTTTTTAAAATTTAAAAAAAGGGGCCCCGGGGGGTTTTCAGGGGGGGAAAGGGGGGGGAAAAAGGGGAAAATTTGTTTTTTTTTCCCCCCACCTTTTTAAAAAGGGGTTTTTGGGGGTGGCCCCCGGGCCCGGGGGGGGAAATCGGGGGGTTCCCCCTTTTAAAAACCCAAAATTTTTTTTTTTTTTAAAAAAGGGGGGGGAAAAATTGGGGAAAAAATTTAAAAAAAAGGGGGGGGTTTTTTAAAAAAAGGGGGGGGCCCCCCCCCCGGCCCCCCGGGGGGGGGAAAAAATTTTTTTCCCCCCCCCGGGGCCCCCGGCCCCCCCCCCAAAACCCCCTTTTGGGCCCCCTCTTTTTGGGGGGGGTTTTTAAAACCCCCTTTTTTTTTAAAAAAAAAATTTTTCCCCCCCTTTTTTTCCCAAATTAAAACCCAATGCGCCCCCCAGGGGGTGGGGTGGTTTTTTGGCGGGTTTGGGTGGGTTTGGGGGTGTAGGGGTTGGGGGTGGGTTGGGGGTTTGGGTGGGTGGTGGGGTTTGGGTGGGTGGTGGGTTGGGGTTTGGGTGGGTGGTTTTAGGGTGGGTGGTGGGGTAGGGTGTGTGGTGATGTAGGGGGGGGGGTGGTGTGGGTTTTGTGGTGGTTTTTGGGTGGGGGGGTGGGGTTGGGTGTGTGGTGGTGTAGGGTTTGTTGGTTTTAGGGTGGGTGGTGGTGGGGTAGGGTGGGTGGTGTAGGGTTTTGGGGGGTGGTTTGGGTTTTGTGGTGGTTTTTGGGTGGTGGTGGTGTTGGGGTGTTTGGTGGTGTTGGGTGTGTGGTGGTGTTGGGTGTGTGGTGGTTTTTTGGGTGTGTGGTGGTTAGGGTGGGTGGTGGTTTTGGGGTGGGTGGTGGGGTAGGGGTGGTGGTGGTGTAGGGTGGGGGGTGGTGTTGGGTGGGTTTGGGGGTGTAGGGTGGGTGGTGGGGTGTAGGGTGGGGGGGTTTGGGGGGTGGGGTTTAAAGGGGGGATGGGGGGGGTTGGGTTTGGGGGGTGGTGTAGGGTGGGTGGTGGGGTGGGTTTGGGGGGGGGGTGTAGGGTGGGTTTGGTGGTGTAGGGTGGGTGGTGGTGTAGGGTGGGTGGTGTAGGGTGGATGGTGGTGTAGGGTGGGTGGTGTAGGGTGGATGGTGGTGTAGGGTGGGTGGTGTGTGTAGGGTGGGTGGTGGTGTAGGGTGTGTGGTGGTGTAGGGTGTGTGGTGGTGTAGGGGTGTGGTGGTGGTGTAGGGTGGGTGGTGGTGTAGGGTGGGTGGTGGTGTGTGTAGGGTGGGTGGTGGTGTGGGTGTGTGGTGGTGTTGGGTGGGTGGTGGTGTTAGGGTGTGTGGTGGGTGTTGGGTGGGTGGTGGTGTAGGGTGTGTGGTGGTGTTGGGTGGGTGGTGGTGTAGGGTGTGTGGTGGTGTTGGGTGGGTGGTGGTGTAGTGGTGTGTGGTGGTGTTGGGTGGGGTGGTGGTGTTAGGGTGGGTGGTGGTGTAGGGTGGGTGGTGGTGTAGGGTGTGTGGTGGTGTTGGGTGTGTGGTGGTGTTGGGTGTGTGGTGGTGTTGGGTGGGTGGTGGTGTTAGGGTGGGTGGTGGTGTAGGGTGTGTGGTGGTGTTGGGTGGGTGGTGGTGTAGGGTGTGTGGTGGTGTTGGGTGGGTGGTGGTGTAGGGTGTGTGGTGGTGTTGGGTGGGTGGTGGTGTAGGGTGGGTGGTGGTGTAGAGGTGTGTGGTGGTGTTGGGTGGGTGGTGGTGTAGGTGTGTGGTGGTGTTGGGTGGGTGGTGGTGTAGGGTGTGTGGTGGTGTTGGGTGGGTGGTGGTGTAGGGTGGGTGGTGGTGTAGGGTGGGTGGTGGTGTAGGGTGTGTGGTGGTGTTCGGTGGGTGGTGGTGTAGGGTGGGTGGTGGTGTTTGGGTGGGTGGTGGTGTTGGGTGGGTGGTGGTGTAGGGTGTGTGGTGGTGTTGGGTGGGGTGGTGGTGTAGGTGGGTGGTGGTGTAGGGTGGGTGGTGGTGTAGGGTGGGTGGTGGTGTAGGGTGGGTGGTGGTGTTGTAGGGTGGGTGGTGGTGTTGGGTGGGTGGTGGTGTTGGGTGGGTGGTGGTGTAGGGTGTGTGGTGGTGTAGGGTGGGTGGTGGTGTAGGGTGTGTGGTGGTGTTGGGTGGGTGGTGGTGTTGGGTGGGTGGTGGTGTAGGGTGGGTGGTGGTGTTGGGTGGGTGGTGGTGTTGGGTGGGTGGTGGTGTAGGGTGTGTGGTGGTGTTGGGTGGGTGGTGGTGTAGGGGGGGTGGTGGTGTAGGGTGTGTGGTGGTGTTGGGTGGGTGGTGGTGTAGGGTGGGTGGTGGTGTAGGGTGGGTGGTGGTGTAGGGTGGGTGGTGGTGGTAGGGTGGGTGGTGGTGTAGGGTTGTTGTGGTGGTGTAGGGTGGGTGGTGGTGTAGGGTGGGTGGTGGTGTAGGGGTGGGTGGTGGTGTAGGGTGGGTGGTGGTGTAGGGTGGGTGGTGGTGTAGGGTGGGTTGGTGGTGTAGGGTGGGTGGTGGTGTAGGGTGGGTGGGGTGTAGGGTGGGTGGTGGTGTAGGGTGGGTGGTGGTGTAGGGTGGGTGGTGGTGTAGGGTGGGTGTGAGGGCAGACTTGCCCACACTGCCACACTTCACTATTATTTTTTTATTATTATTATTATTATTATTATTATTATTATTATTATTTAAATTCCTTTTATGTAGTGCTGTACACTGTTTATCTCAAGGATATACACTGTATTCTTTCAAAATACATTTTTCACTGCGCTATACTGGGATCATTGTTTTATTATTTACACAGCACCTAGGCCTACGCTAACTTTCCCCTACACTTCTATGGAAAAGATTATTCCCTGTTTAGTAGAGGTAACGGTCGTATGTTCAATTTATGTATGCTGTGATTCCCTGCACCTCAATGCTACCACCACTCGTTTCATATCTTATGACTGTAGTAGTTACTTATCCGTTATTAACACTTCACTGGACCTCTGGCAATAGTTCGCTAGTGCCAGTCGCTTGTAAGATATTTCCATATCTACACTATATATTGTACGCTATACTGGGGGATAATTAAGATTACTCTTATCTACAATTTAGTTCACTATGTCACTGCACATATATATCCTTGTCACTCATTATATTACTTATAGATAGATCGATATTTGTTTATTTCCACTTGTGTCGACGTCCGGCAATAATTCACTAGTGCTGGTCAGGACTATTTCCCACGGTAACCGTTTCTCCACCGGCACTCTCCGTGTGACACTATAATCCATATTTTCCTATTTAGCGTTCACTGATATTCCTTTTTTGTTTGTTCAAAGGAGTATATGCACTTTATGGTTGCACACGCTTATTTCCCGCGTTCTGTTCCTTCTGCTACTCTCAGGACACGCAGTTTTTGACGGAGCACAAACGCGCGCGACTGTCCCCTTGGGGAACTACCGTCTAATTTATCAACTTGTTGGTTCTCTCAAATATTTGTCTGCAATATTTCTATGTGGTAAGGGTAGGAATATCCTAGGTGTTGGGGAAAGAATATCCTAGATGTTAGGGTAAGAATATCCTAGATGTTGGGGTAAGAATATCCTAGATGTTGGGGTAAGAATATCCTAGATGTTGGGGTAAGAATATCCTAGATGTTGGGGTAAGAATATCCTAGATGTTGAGGCAAGAATATCCTAGATGTTGGGGTAAGAATATCCTAGATGTTGGGGTAAGAATATCCTAGATGTTGAGGTAAGAATATCCTAGATGTTAGGGTAAGAATATCCTAGATGTTGGGGTAAGAATATCCTAGATGTTGGGGTAAGAATATCCTAGATGTTGGGGTAAGAATATCCTAGATGTTGGGGTAAGAATATCCTAGATGTTGGGGTAAGAATATCCTAGATGTTGGGGTAAGAATATCCTAGATCTTGGGGTAAGAATATCCTAGATGTTGGGGTAAGAATATCCTAGATGTTAGGGTAAGAATATCCTAGATGTTAGGGTAAGAATATCCTAGATGTTAGGGTAAGATTATCCTAGATGTTGGGGTAAGAATTTCCTAGATGTTAGGGTAAGAATATCCTAGATGTTGGGGTAAGAATATCCTAGATGTTGGGGTAAGAATATCCTAGATGTTAGGGTAAGAATATCCTAGATGTTAGGGTAAGAATATCCTAGATGTTGGGGTAAGAATATCCTAGATGTTGGGGTAAGAATATCCTAGATGTTGGGGTAAGAATATCCTAGATGTTGGGGTAAGAATATCCTAGATGTTGGGGTAAGAATATCCTAGATGTTGGGGTTAAGAATATCCTAGATGTTGGGGTAAGAATATCCTAGATGTTGGGGTAAGAATATTTCCCAGGTGTTGGGGGTAAGAATATCCTAGATGTTAGGGTAAGAATATCCTAGGTGTTGGGGTAAGAATATCCTAGGTGTTGGGGTAAGAATATCCTAGATGTTGGGGTAAGAATATCCTAAGTGTTGGGGTAAGAATATCCTAGGTGTTGGGGTAAGAATATTCCTAGGTGTTGGGGTAAGAATATCCTAGGTGTTGGGGTAGGAATATTCCTAGGGGTTGGGGTAGGAATATTCCTAGGTGTTGGGGTAGGAATATTCCTAGGTGTTGGGGTAAGAATATCCTAGGTGTTGGGGTAAGAATATCCTAGGTATTGGGGTAAGAATATCCTAGGTGTTGGGGTAAGAATATCCTAGGTGTTGGGGTAAGAATATTCCTAGGTGTTGGGGTGAGAATATTCCTAGGTGTTGGGGTAAGAATATTCCTAGGTGTTGGGGTAAGAATATTCCTAGGTGTTGGGCTAAGAATATTCCTAGGTGTTGAGGTAAGAATATCCTAGGTGTTGGGGTAAGAATATCCTAGGTGTTGGTGGTAAGAATATCCTAGGTGTTGGTGGTAAGAATATCCTAGGTGTTGGGGTAAGAATATCCTAGGTGTTGGGGTAAGAATATTCCTAGGTGTTGGGGTGAGAATATTCCTAGGTGTTGGGGTAAGAATATTCCTAGGTGTTGGGGTAAGAATATTCCTAGGTGTTGGGCTAAGAATATTCCTAGGTGTTGGGGTAAGAATATCCTAGGTGTTGGGGTAAGAATATCCTAAGTGTTGGGGTAGGAATATCCTGTGTGTTGGGTAAGAATATTCCTAGGTTTTGGGGTAAGAATATTCCTAGGTTTTGGGGTAAGAATATTCCTAGGTGTTGGGGTAGGAATATTCCTAGGTGTTGGGGTAAGAATATCCTAGGTGTTGGGGTAAGAATATTCCTAGGTGTTGGGGTAAGAATATCCTAGGTGTTGGGGTAGGAATATCCTAGGTGTTGGGGTAGGAATATCCTATGTGTTGGGGTAAGAATATTCCTAGGTTTTGGGGTAAGAATATTCCTAGGTTTTGGGGTAAGAATATTCCTAGGTTTTGGGGTAAGAATATTCCTAGGTTTTGGGGTAAGAATATTCCTAGGTTTTGGGGTAAGAATATTCCTAGGTGTTGGGGTAGGAATATTCCTAGGTGTTGGGGTAAGAATATCCTAGGTGTTGGGGTAAGAATATTCCTAGGAGTTGAGCTAAGAATATTCCTAAGTGTTGAGCTAAGAATATTCCTAGGTGTTGGGGTAAGAATATCCTAGGTGTTGGGTAGGAATATTCCTAGGTGCTGGGGTAAGAATATCCTAGGTGTTGGGGTAAGAATATCCTAGGTATTGGGGTAAGAATATCCTAGGTGTTGGGGTAAGAATATCCTAGGTGTTGGGGTAAGAATATTCCTAGGTGTTGGGGTGAGAATATTCCTAGGTGTTGGGGTAAGAATATTCCTAGGTGTTGGGGTAAGAATATTCCTTGGTGTTGGGCTAAGAATATCCTAGGTGTTGGGGTAAGAATATCCTAGGTGTTGGGGTAAGAATATCCTAGGTGTTGGTGGTAAGAATATCCTAGGTGTTGGTGGTAAGAATATCCTAGGTGTTTGGGTAAGAATATTCCTAGGTGTTGGGGTAAGAATATCCTAGGTGTTGGGGTAGGAATATCCTAGGTGTTGGGGTAGGAATATCCTATGTGTTGGGTAAGAATATTCCTAGGTTTTGGGGTAAGAATATTCCTAGGTTTTGGGGTAAGAATATTCCTAGGTGTTGGGGTAGGAATATTCCTAGGTGTTGGGGTAAGAATATCCTAGGTGTTGGGGTAAGAATATTTCCCAGGAGTTGGGTAGGAATATCCCAGGTGTTGGGGGTAGGAATATTTCCCATGTGTTGGGGTAGAATATTCCAGGTTTTGGGGTAAGAATATTCCTAGGTTTGGGGTAAGAATATTCCTAGGTTTTGGGGTAAGAATATTCCTAGGTTTTGGGGTAAGAATATTCCTAGTTTTGGGGTAAGAATATTCCTAGGTGTTGGGGTAGGAATATTCCTAGGTGTTGGGGTAAGAATATCCTAGGTGTTGGGGTAAGAATATTCCTAGGAGTTGAGCTAAGAATATTCCTAAGTGTTGAGCTAAGAATATTCCTAGGTGTTGGGGTAAGAATATCCTAGGTGTTGGGTAGGAATATTCCTAGGTGCTGGGGTAAGAATATCCTAGGTGTTGAGGTAAGAATATTCCTAGGTGTTGGGGTAAGAACATCCTAGGTATTGGGGAAGGAATATTCCTAGGTGTTGGGGTAAGAATATCCTAGGTGTTGAGGTAGGAATATTCCTAGGTGCTGGGGTAAGAATATCCTAGCTGTTGGGGTAAGAATATTCCTAGGTGTTGGGGTAAGAATATTCCAAGGTGTTGGGGTAAGAACATCCTAGGTGTTGGGGTAAGAACATCCTAGGTGTTGGGGTAGGAATATTCCTAGGTGTTGGGGTAAGAATATCCTAGGTGTTGGGGTAAGAATATCCTAGGTGTTGGGGTAAGAATATCCTAGGTGTTGGGGTAAGAATATTCCTAGGTGTTGGGGTAAGAATATTCCTAGGTGTTGGGGTAGGAATATTCCTAGGTGTTGGGAGAAGAATATCCTAGGTGTTGGGGTAAGAATATCCTAGGTGTTGGGGTAGGAGTATTCCTAGGTGTTGGGTAGGAATATTCCTAGGTGCTGGGGGAAGAATATCCTAGGTGTTGGGTAGGAATATTCCTATGTGTTGGGTAGGAATATCCTAGGTGTTAGGGTAGGAATATTCCTAGGTGTTGGGGAAGAATATCCTAGGTGTTGGGGTAGGAATATTCCTAGGTGTTGGGGCAGGAATATTCCTAGGTGTTGGGGTAGGAATATTCCTAGATGTTGGGGTAGGAATATTCCTAGGTGTTGGGGGAAGAATATCCAAGGTGTGGTGGTACCTACTGTAGGACGTTGGTATGGTGGTACTACTGTAGGAAGCTGGTGTAGTGGTACCTACTGTAGGGAGATGTACCTAATGTATGAAGCTGGTGTGGTGGTACCTACTGCATGAAGCTAGTGCGGTGGTACCTACTGTATGAAGCTAGTGCGGTGGTACCTACTGTAGGAAGCTGGTGTGGTACAATCTGTAGGAAGCTGGTGTCGTACCTACTGTAGGAAGCTGGTCTGATACCTACTGTAGGAAGATGGTCTAGTACCTACTGTAGGAAGATGGTCTAGTACCTACTGTAGAAAGCTGGTCTAGTACCTACTGTAGGAAGCTGGTCTAGTATCTACTGTAGGAAGCTGGTCTAGTATCTACTGTAGGAAGCTGGTCTAGTATTTACTGTAAGAAGCTGGTCTAGTACCTACTGTAGAAAGCTGGTGTAGTACCTACTGTATGAAGCTGGTGTTGTACCTACTTCAGGGAGCTAGTGTGGTATCTACTGTAGGAAGCTGGTGTGATGGTACTTACTGTAGGAAGCTGGTGTGATACATACTGTAGGAGGCTGGTGTGGTACCTACTGTAGGAAGCTGGTACCGACGCAGGAGCCTGGACAAAAATAGCCGTGGCGGTGGGAAAATTGGGCGAGTACGGCGCCGTGGCGAAGGTTAAAGTAGAGGTATGATTTGGCGAGGATGGTTGAAAGTTCATAGGTCGTGCCTGCCCAGGTGTCTGGCCTGCCCACCACCACTGTTGCTGCCCACCACCACTGTTGCTGACGACCACCACCACTGTTACTGCCTGTCTGCCCACCACCACTTACTGACGACCACCACTGTTGCTGACGACCGCCAATGTTGCTGCCCACCACCACTGTTACTGACGACCACCACTTGCTGCCCACCACCACTGTTGCTGACGACCACCGCTGTTGCTGCCCACCACCACTGTTACTGACGACCACCACTTGCTGCCCACCACCACTGTTACTGACGACCACCATTGTTGCTGCCCACCACCACTGTTACTGACGACCACCACTGTTGCTGACCACCACCACTGTTACTGACGACCACCACTGTTGCTGCCCACCACCACTACACACCACTGTTGCTGCCACCACCACTGTTACTAACGACCACCACTGTTGCTGCCCACCACCACTGTTACTGACGACCACCACCACTGTTACTGACGACCACCACCACTTACTGACGACCAACACTTACTGACGACCACCACCACTGTTACTGACGACCACCACTGTCTGACCACCACCACTTACTGACGACCAACACTTACTGACGACCACCACCACTGTTACTGACGACCACCACTGTTGCTGCCCACCACCACTGTTGCTACCCACCACTGTTACTGCCTGTCTGCCCACCACCACTGTTGTTGACGACCATCACCACTGTTACTGCCTGTCTGCCCACCACTGTTGTGACGACCCACCATGTTACTGCCTGTCTGCCCACCACCACTGTTACTGCTGCTGCCACCACCACTGTACTGCCTGTCTGCCCACCACCACTGTTGCTGACGACCACCACCACTGTTACTGCCTGTCTGCCCACCACCACTGTTGCTGACGACCACCACCACTGTTACTGCCTGTCTGCCCACCACCACTGTTACTGCCTGTCTGCCCACCACCACTGTTACTGCCTGTCTGCCCACCACCACTGTTGCTGACGACCACCACCACTGTTACTGCCTGTCTGCCCACCACCACTGTTGCTGACGACCACCACCACTGTTACTGCCTGTCCACCACCACTGTTGTTGACGACCATCACCACTGTTACTGCCTGTCTGCCCACCACCACTGTTGCTGACGACAATCACCACTGTTACTGCCTGTCTGCCCACCACCACTGTTGTTGACGACCATCACCACTGTTACTGCCTGTCTGCCCACCACCACTGTTACTGACGACCACCACCACTGTTACTGCCTGTCTGCCCACCACCACTGTTGCTGACGACCATCACCACTGTTACTGCCTGTCTGCCCACCACTGTTGTTGACGACCACCACCACTGTTACTGACGACCACCACCACTGTTACTGCTTGTCTGCCTACCACCACTGTTGCTGATGACCACCACTGTTACTGCCTGTCTGCCCACCACCACTTGTTGACGACCACCACCACTGTTACTGGCGACCACCACTGTTGCTGCCTGTCTGCCTACCGCCACTGTTGTTGACGACCACCACGACTTACTGACGACCACTACCACTGTTACTGCCTGTCTGCCCACCACCACTGTTACTGACGACCACCACCATTACTGCCTGTCTGCCCACCACCACTGTTGCTAACGACGACGACCACCACTGTTGCTGACGACCACCACCACCACTGTTACTGCCTGTCTGCCCACCACCACTTACTGCCTGTCTGTCCACCACCACTGTTACTGTCTGTCCTCCGCCACTGTTGCTGACGACCACCACCACTGTTACTGCCTGTCTGCCTACCGCCACTGTTGCTGACGACCACCACCACTGTTACTGGCGACCACCACTGTTGCTGCCTGTCTGCCTACCGCCACTGTTGCTGACGACCACCACCACTGTTACTGACGACCACTACCACTGTTACTGCCTGTCTGCCCACCACCACTGTTACTGACGACCACCACCATTACTGCCTGTCTGCCCACCACCACTGTTACTGCCTGTCTGCCAACCACCACTGTTACTGCCTGTCTGCCCACCACCACTGTTACTGCCTGCTTGCCCACCACAACTGTTGCTGACGACGACCACCACCACTGTTGCTGACGACCACCACCACCACTGTTACTGCCTGTCTGCCCACCACCACTTACTGCCTGTCTGTCCACCGCCACTGTTGCTGACGACCACCACCACTTACTGTCTGTCCACCACCACAGTTGCTGACGACCACCACCACTATTGCTGACGACCACCACCACTGTTACTGTCTGCCCTCCACCACTATTGTTGACTGCCACCACCACTGTTACTGACGACCATCACAACTGTTACTGACGATCACCACTGTTTTTTACCACCACTGTTATTGACCACCACCACCACTTACTAACCATCACCACTGTTACTAACCACCACCACCACTGTTACTGACCACAACCACCACTGTTACTAACCACCGCCACTGTTACTGACCACCACCACCGTTACTGACCACCAACACTACTGTTACTGATCACCACCACTGTTACTGGCCACCACCACCACTGTTACTGATCACCACCACCACGACTGTTACTGGCCACCACCACTGTTACTAACCACCACACTGTTACTGATCACTACCACCACTGTTACTGACCACCACCACCACTTACTAACCACCACCACCACTGTTAGTGACCATCACCACCACTGTTACTGAACAAAACCACCACTTACTAACCCCCGCCACTGTTACTGACCACCACCACCACCGTTACTACCAACACTACTGTTACTGACCACCAACACTACCGTTACTGACCACCAGCACTACTGTTACTGACCACCACCACCACTGTTACTGACCACCACCACCGTTACTGACCACCACTGTTACTAACCAACACCACTGTTACTGATCACCACTGTTACTGACCACCACCACCGTTACTAACCACCACCATTGTTACTAACCACCACCATTGTTACTAACCACCACCACTGTTACTGACCACCACCACTGTTACTAACCAACACCACTATTACTAATCACCACTGTTACTAACCACCACCACTGTTACTAACCACCACCACTGTTATTGATCACCACTGTTACTAACCATCACCACTTACTAACCACCACCACTGTTACTGATCACCACTGTTAATGACCACCACCACTGTTACTGACCACCACCACTGTTACTGACCACCACCATTGTTACTAACCACCACCATTGTTACTAACCACCACCACTGTTACTGACCACCAACAAACACAGAATACAACCTCGTTCATATTTGCTAATATACAGGGCCTTAAGCCATCCACCAACAACAAAATACCTTTTATCAGTGGACTTCTAGAGGAGTCTAATGCAATGTTTGCAGCCTTCACAGAGACTCACACAAAAGATCACTTTGACAGAGAAATATGGATAAGTGGTTACAACCTTTTTAGATGCGACAGAAAAAAAAACAGGCAACAAGGGGGATTTGGCCTGTATGTCAAAGAGTCCCTTATCTGCACGGAGTTGCTGAACACCACAAATGAGGTAGTTGAAGTTCTATCAATAAAGATCGAGAACCAAAACCTAGTCATTGTGGTTGTATACAAGCCACCAGATGCAACCTCACAACAGTTCAAGGAACAGCTACTGAAAATTGATTACAGTTTGGAAAACCTTCCAGCTCCATCCCCAAACATCTTACTGCTTGGTGATTTCAACCTAAGGCATACAAAATGGAAGAATGTAGCAAATGTTATAGCTGAAACAATCCCCGGAGGTAGCGCAGATGAAAGGTCACACACACATGAGCTACTAAGTCTCTGCGAAAAACACACCTTAAGCCAGCAGATAGTGGAGCCAACAAGACTAGAAAACACACTTGACCTTATCTTCACATATAATGAGGACCTGATAAGAGACATAAGAATATCAAAAACAACTAATTCCGGTCACAACCTAATCGAAGTCCAGACGTACATGCATAGGGGTCCTGATCAGCAGAGTGCATGTACCTGTGAAGGTGTCTTCACAAAATACAACTTCAACAAGAACATCAACTGGGACCAGGTAAACCATGTCCTAAACGAAACATGTTGGGAAGATATCTTAAATGACATGGATCCAAACCAGTGCCTTGAAAGGATCAACTTCCTGGCAGCCGAAGCATGTTCTAGGCATATTCCCCTAAGAAAGAAGAAGCAGGAGTAAACTAGAGAAAGACGCTCCCTCTACAGAAGACGACGAAGAGTCACTGAGCTCCTCAGGAGTGCTAGAATATCTGATACACGACCAGGGAAGTGGAAACTAACGAACTTAAGTTAAATGACTCTTACAGGAACCAGGAGAGGCAGGAGGAGCTTAAAGCTATTAGTGAAATTGAAAGAAATTCAAAATATTTCTTTTCATATGCCAAAAACAAGGCAAATACCACATCTAGTATCGAGCCCTTACTCAGACAGGATGGGACTTACACAGATGACAACAAGGAAATGAGTGAAATATTGAAATCCCAGTACGACTCTGTGTTTAGTGAACCACTAATCGGTCTGAGGATCGATGACCCAAATGATTTCTTCATGAATGAGCCTCAAAACTCCATAAATGTATGCCAGATTTCCGACATTACCCTAACTCCGATAGATTTCGAAAAAGCCATTGACAACATGCCCATGCACTCAGCCCCGGGCCCAGACTCATGGAACTCTGTTTTCATTAAGAACTGCAAGAAACCCCTCTCGCGTGCCCTAAGTACACTATGGAGGAGGAGCTTGGACATGGGTGAAATTCCACAGTCACTTAAAACAACGGATATAGCCCCATTCCATAAAGGTGGCAGCAAAGCATTAGCTAAGAACTATAGACCAATAGCTCTGACGTCCCACATCATCAAAATCTTTGAAAGAGTGCTAAGAAGCAGGATTGCAAATCACCTGGATTCCCAAAATCTGCACAATCCAGGGCAACATGGGTTCAGGGCAGGTCGCTCCTGCCTCTCACAACTACTGGATCACTATGACATGGCCTTGGATGCACTGGAAGAAAATCAGAATGCAGATGTAATATACACAGACTTTGCAAAAGCATTTGACAAATGCGATCATGGCGTAATAGCCCATAAAAACGTGCTAAAGGAATAACTGGGAAAGTAGGGAGATGGATCTTCAACTTCGAGGACAAATTCCAACTACTCCGTTATGGAAAATTGGAGGAGATAATAACTAGAACAGAGTATACTACTGACTCCGGCCATACAACAGAGCGGAAAAATAATGTAAGGGACCTGGGAGTAGTAATGTCTGAGGATCTCACTTTCAAGGATCACAACAGTGCCACGATCGCACGTGCAAAGAAAATGATAGGATGGATAATGAGAACTTTCAAAACGAGAGATGCCAAGCCAATGATGATCCTTTTCAAATCACTTGTTCTCTCTAGGCTGGAATACTGCTGTACATTAACATCTCCATTCAAAGCAGGTGAAATCGCAGATCTAGAAAGTGTACAGAGATCCTTTACTGCACGTATAAGTTCTGTCAAGCACCTTAACTACTGGGAACGCTTGGAAGCACTTGACTTGTACTCGTTGGAACGAAGGAGGGAGATATATATCATAATCTACACTTGGAAAATCTTGGAAGGAATGGTCCCAAATCTGCATACAGAAATCACTCCCTACGAAAGTAAAAGACTGGGCAGGCGATGCAAAATGCCCCCAATAAAAAGTAGGGGCACCATTGGCACACTAAGGGAAAACACCATAAGTGTCCGGGGCCCAAAACTGTTCAACAGCCTCCCATCAAGCATTAGGGGAATTGCCAATAAACCCCTGGCTGCCTTCAAGAGAGAGCTGGACAGATACCTAAAGTCAGTGCCGGATCAGCCGGGCTGTGGCTCGTACGTTGGACTGCGTGCGGCCAGCAGTAACAGCCTAGTTGATCAGGCCCTGATCCATCGGGAGGCCTGGTCATGGACCGGGCCGCGGGGGCGTTGATCCCCGGAATAACCTCCAGGTAACCACCACTGTTACTGACCACCACCATTGTTACTGACCACCACCATCGTTACTGACCACCACCATTGTTACTGACCACCATTATTACTAACCACCACCACTGTTACTGACCACCACCACTGTTACTAACCACCACCACTGTTACTAACCACCACCACTGTTACTAACCACCACCACTGTTACTAACCACCACCACTTACTAACCACCACCACTGTTACTAACCACCACCACTGTTACTAACCACCACCACTGTTACTAACCAACACCACCAACTAACATCTCGGTACTTGGATCAAAGCCAATTGCTTCCCAATTCTGGGTTAGTACTGTGATAAATGATCCAAAGACCCAACAAGTTAATAAATTAGACACATGTGCAACACTTAGGAATCCTCAATAAAGACACCTAGGTGTTGCACCTCTACACAGTACCGACCGTACACAGTACCGACCGTACACAGTGCCGACCGTACACAGTACCGACCGTACACAGTACCGACCGTACACAGTACTGACCGTACACAGTACCGACCGTACACAGTACCGACCGTACACAGTACGACGTACACGTACGACCGTAACAGTACCGACCGTACACAGTACCGACCGTACACAGTACCGACCGTACACAGTACCGACCGTACACAGTACCGACCGTACACAGTACCGACCGTACACAGTACCAACACACTACTACTGCCCAAACATTTCGTCTGAGTGGTATACTGTCTCCAGTATGACGGTCATCTGTGTGTTGCACTGAAGGTTGCATCACGGGCGAAACGTTTCATCAATGAACATAGCCAAATCTGCATGTATGTCTTATTAATGTCTCGGCGTCATATTAGTTTCTAGCAAGTTACTTGTTACGTGTGTATGTGTTTACCTATTTCACGTATGCAATAATTTCCCAAAAATCATTGTGAAATTAACGAAAAAATATATTTCATGGTGTGTATTATTAAATTATTATAAACTTATCTAAAATATATTTAGTTGGATAAGGTTAAATTAAATTGCGCTTGTTATAATAAGGTCAGGTAAGTTTCCTAAGATACTTTTGGTAGAATATTTTTAATTTTTACATTAACATAAATAAAAATATATATATATCTTTAAACGCATAAGAGAAAATTTTAGAAAGGACTTAATTTTAAATGATTTTAATTGACCAAATTTACCTATTCGGTATACACAATTATATATATATATATATATATATATATATATATATATATATATTATATATATATTTTAAATTTTTATATATATATATATATATATTATATATATGTCGTGGCGAATAGGCAGAACTTGCGATCTTGGGCTTAAATAGAAAACGCTCATCTTGCAATATATGACAAGTGAAAATTTGTGTATGCAATTAATTTCGCCAAAATCATTCTGAACCTAAACGAAAAAAATATATTTCCACTGTGTTTTGTTTATATTAATTACTGTAAAAAAATCTAAAATATATTTAGTTGGGTTAGGCTAAAATAAATTGTTCTTGTTTAATAAGGTTAGGTAAGTTTTCTAAGATTCTTTTGGTGCAAAATTAAATTTTTTTACATTAACATTATTGAAAAAAAATATATTTTTAACGTATAAGAGAAAATTTCAGAAAGGACTTAATTTTAAATGAGTTCTTGCTAATTGACCAGTTTTTACATATTCGGCCGACATTATATATATATATATATATATATATAAATATATATATATATAATATATATATTATATATATATTATATATATATAAAATATATATGCGTCCCTACTAGTGAGTTTACCGATGCTCGCCATACCTTAAGACTACGTGGACAGTGCCGCGGGGGTCAATGCCCCCGCGGCACGGTCCCAAACCAGGCTTACAGGTGGAACAAAGCCTGATCAAAGATGCTGTTACTGCTGGCCGTACACAGTCCAACGTACGAACCACAGCCCGGCTGATCAAGAAATTAAGGACTGTATCAAGTTCCCTCTTGAAGACAGCCAGGAGTCTGTTCGTAATCAGGGTTATGTACTCAAGAGTAGAAGTCTGAGTCCACATGCATGAGTATGTTAGAACCGCACATGTCTGGGTGCTTTTGTGAATGTAGATGTGTGTGTGTACTCGCCTCCCAGGTGTGACTACACCCAACCTCCCAGGTGTGGCTACACTCACCTCCCAGGTGTGGCTACACTCGCCTCCCAGGTGTGGCTACACTCACCTCCCAGGTGTGACTACACCCAACCTCCCAGGTGTGGCTACACTCACCTCCCAGGTGTGGCTACACTCACCTCCCAGGTGTGGCTACACTCACCTCCCAGGTGTGGCTACACTCACCTCCCAGGTGTGGCTACACTCACCTCCCAGGTGTGGCTACACTCACCTCCCAGGTGTGGCTACACTCACCTCCCAGGTGTGGCTACACTCACCTCCCAGGTGTGGCTACACTCACCTCCCAGGTGTGGCTACACTCACCTCCCAGGTGTGGCTACACTCACCTCCCAGGTGTGGCTACACTCACCTCCCAGGTGTGGCTACACTCACCTCCCAGGTGTGGCTACACTCACCTCCCAGGTGTGGCTACACCCAACCTCCCAGGTGGGGGCTCCACTCACCTCCCAGGTGTGGCTACACTCACCTCCCAGGTGTGGCTACACTCACCTCCCAGGTGTGGCTACACTCACCTCCCAGGTGTGGCTACACTCAACCTCCCAGGTGTGACTACACCCAACCTCCCAGGTGTGGCTACACTCACCCCCCAGGTGTGGCTAACTCACCCCTCCAGGCGTGGCTACACTCACCTCCCAGGCGTGGCTACACTCACCTCCCAGGCGTGGCTACACTCACCTCCCAGGCGTGGCTACACTCACCTCCCAGGTGTGGCTACACTCACCTCCCAGGTGTGGCTACACTCACCTCCCAGGTGTGACTACACCCAACCTCCCAGGTGTGACTACACCGAACCTCCCAGGTGTGGCTACACTCACCTCCCAGGTGTGACTACACCCAACCTCCCAGGTGTGGCTACACTCACCTCCCAGGTGTGACTACACCCAACCTCCCAGGTGTGACTACACCCAACCTCCCAGGTGTGGCTACACTCACCTCCCAGGTGTAACTACACCCAACCTCCCAGGTGTGGCTACACTCACCTCCCAGGTGTGACTACACCCAATCTCCCAGGTGTGGCTACACCCAACCTCCCAGGTGTGGCTACACCCAACCTCCCAGGTGTGACTACACCCAACCTCCCAGGTGTGACTACACCCAACCTCCCAGGTGTGACTACACCCAACCTCCCAGGTGTGACTACACCCAACCTCCCAGGTGTGACTACACCCAACCTCCCAGGTGTGACTACACTCACCTGCAAGGTGTGGCTACACCCAATCTCCCAGGTGTGGCTACACTCACCTCCCAGGTGTGGCTACACTCACCTCCCAGGTGTGACTACACCCAACCTCCCAGGTGTGGCTACACTCACCTCCCAGGTGTGGCTACACTCACCTCTCAGGTGTGGCTACACTCACCTCCCAGGTGTGGCTACACTCACCTCCCAGGTGTGGCTACACTCACCTCCCAGGTGTGGCTACATCACCTCCCAGGTGGGCTACATCACCTCCCAGGTGTGGCTACACTCACCTCCCAGGTGTGGCTACACTCACTCCCAGGTGTGGCTAAAACCCAACCTCCCAGGTGTGGCTACACTCACCTCCCAGGTGTGACTACACCCAACCTCCCAGGTGTGGCTACACTCACCTCCCAGGTGTGACTACACCCAACCTCCCAGGTGTAACTACACCCAACCTCCCAGGTGTGGCTACACTCACCTCCCAGGTGTGACTACACCCAATCTCCCAGGTGTGGCTACACCCAACCTCCCAGGTGTGACTACACCCAACCTCCCAGGTGTGACTACACCCAACCTCCCAGGTGTGACTACACCCAACCTCCCAGGTGTGACTACACCCAACCTCCCAGGTGTGACTACACTCACCTGCAAGGTGTGGCTACACTCGCCTCCCAGGTGTGGCTACACTCGCCTCCCAGGTGTGGCTACACCCAATCTCCCAGGTGTGGCTACACTCACCTCCCAGGTGTGGCTACACTCACCTCCCAGGTGTGACTACACCCAACCTCCCAGGTGTGGCTACACTCACCTCCCAGGTGTGACAAACCCCCAAACCCTCCCAGGTGTGGCTACACTCACCTCCCGGGTGTGGCTACACTCCCCTTTCCCAGGTGTGGCTAAAACTCACCTCCCAGGTGTGGCTACACTCACATCCCAGGTGTGGCTACACTCACCTCCCAGGTGTGGCTACACTCACCTCCCAGGTATGGCTACACCCAACCTCCCAGGTGTGGCTACACTCACCTCCCAGGTGTGACTACACCCAACCTCCCAGGTGTGGCTACACTCACCTCCCAGGCGTGGCTACACTCACCTCCCAGGCGTGGCTACACTCACCTCCCAGGCGTGGCTAAAACTCGCCTCCCGGCGTGGCTACACTCACCTCCCAGGTGTGGCAACACTCACCTCCCAGGTGTGGCTACACTCACCCCCCAGGTTGACTCCCACCCAACCTCCCAGGTGTGGCTACACTCACCTCCCAGGTGTGACTACACCCAACCTCCCAGGTGTGGCTACACTCACCTCCCAGGTGTGACTACACCCAACCTCCCAGGTGTGGCTACACTCACCTCCCAGGTGTAACTACACCCAACCTCCCAGGTGTGGCTACACTCATCTCCCAGGTGTGACTACACCCAATCTCCCAGGTGTGGCTACACCCAACCTCCCAGGTGTGACTACACCCAACCTCCCAGGTGTGACTACACCCAACCTCCCGGGGTTTTGACTACACCCAACCCCAGGTGTGACTACACCCAACCTCCCAGGTGTGACTACACTCACCTGCAAGGTGTGGCTACACTCGCCTCCCAGGTGTGGCTACACTCGCCTCCCAGGTGTGGCTACACCCAATCTCCCAGGTGTGGCTACACCCAATCTCCCAGGTGTGGCTACACTCACCTCCCAGGTGTGGCTACACTCACCTCCCAGGTGTGGCTACACTCACCTCCCAGGTGTGGCTACACTCACCTCCCAGGTGTGGCTACACCCAACCCCCCAGGGCGGCTAACACTCACCTCCCAGGTGTGGCTACACTCACCTCCCAGGTGTGGCTACACTCACCTCCCAGGTGTGGCTACACTCACCTCCCAGGTGTGGCTACACTCACCTCCCAGGTGTGGCTACACTCACCTCCCAGGTATGGCTACACCCAACCTCCCAGGTGTGGCTACACTCACCTCCCAGGTGTGACTACACCCAACCTCCCAGGTGTGGCTACACTCACCTCCCAGGTGTGACTACACCCAACCTCCCAATTGTGGCTACACTCACCTCCCAGGTGTGACTACACCCAACCTCCCAGGTGTGGCTACACTCACCTCCCAGGTGTGGCTGCAATCACCTCTCAGGTGTGGCTACACCCAACCTCCCAGTTGTGGCTACACCCAACCTCCCAGGTGTGACTACACCCAATCTCCCAGGTGTAGCTACACCCAATCTCCCAGGTGTGGCTACACTCACCTCCCAGGTGTGACTACACCCAACCTCCCAGGTGTGGCTACACTCACCTCCCAGGTGTGACTACACCCAACCTCCCAGGTGTGACTACACCCAACCTCCCAGGTGTGGCTACACTCACCTCCCAGGTGTGGCTACACTCACCTCCCAGGTGTGGCTACACTCACCTCCCAGGTGTGGCTACACCGAACCTCCCAGGTGTGGCTACACTCACCTCCCAGGTGTGACTACACTCACCTCCCAGGTGTGGCTACACTCACCTCCCGGGTGTGGTAAACCCAAACCTCCCAGGTGTGGCTACACTCACCTCCCAGGTGTGGCTACACTCACCTCCCAGGTGTGCTACACCTCACCTCCCAGGTGTGGCTACACCGAACCCCCAGGTGTGGCTACACTCACCTCCCAGGTGTGGCTACACTCACCTCCCAGGTGTGGCTACACTCACCTCCCAGGTGTGGCTACACCCAACCTCCCAGGTGTGGCTACACTCACCTCCCAGGTGTGGCTACACTCACCTCCCAGGTGTGGCTACACTCACCTCCCAGGTGTGGCTACACTCACCTCCCAGGTGTGGCTACACTCACCTCCCAGGTGTGGCTACACTCACCTCCCAGGTGTGGCTACACCCAACCTCCCAGGTGTGGCTACACTCACCTCCCAGGTGTGGCTACACTCACCTCCCAGGTGTGACTACACCCAACCTCCCAGGTGTGGCTACACTCTCCTCCCAGGTGAGGCTACACTCACCTCCCAGGTGTGGCTACACTCACCTCCCAGGTGTGGCTACACTCACCTCCCAGATGTGGCTACACTCACCTCCCAGATGTGGCTACACTCACCTCCCAGATGTGGCTACACTCACCTCCCAGGTGTGGCTACACTCACCTCCCAGGTGTGGCTACACTCACCTCCCAGGTGTGGCTACACTCACCTCCCAGGTGTGGCTACACTCACCTCCCAGGTTTTTGGCTACACTCACCTCCCAGGTGTGGCTACACTCACCTCCCAGGTGTGGCTACACTCACCTCCCAGGTGTGGCTACACTCGCCTCCCAGGTGTGGCTACACTCACCTCCCAGGTGTGGCTACACTCACCTCCCAGGTGTGGCTACACTCACCTCCCAGGTGTGCCTACACTCACCTCCCAGGTGTGGCTACACTCACCTCCCAGGTGTGGCTACACTCACCTCCCATGGTGGCTACACTCACCCCCCAGGTGTGCCTACACTAAACCTCCCAGGTGTGGCTACACTCACCTCCCAGGTATGGCTACACTCACCTCCCAGGTATGGCTACACTCACCTCCCAGGTGTGGCTACACTCACCTCCCAGGTATGGCTACACTCACCTCCCAGGTGTGGCTACACTCACCTCCCAGGTGTGGTACACTCCCCTTTCCCAGGTGTGGTTTCACTCACCTCCCAGGTGGGGCCCTACAACTCACCTCCCGGGTGGGCTACACTCACCTCCCAGGTATGGCTACACTCACCTCCCAGGTATGGCTACACTACCTCCCAGTATGGCTACACTCACCTCCCAGGTGTGGCTACACCACCTCCCAGGTGTGGCAAACACTCACCTCCCAGGTGTGGCTACACTCACCCCGGGTGTGGCTACACTCACCTCCCAGGTGTGGCTACACTCACCTCCCAGGTGTGCTACCACTCACCTCCCAGGTGTGGCACACTCACCCCCCAGGGTGGCTACACTCACCTCTCAGGTGTGGCTACACTCACCTCCCAGGTGTGGCTACACTCACCTCCAGGTGTGGCTACACTCACCTCCCAGGTGTGGCTACACTCACCTCCCAGGTGTGGCTACACTCACCTCCCAGGTGTGGCTACACTCACCTCCCAGGTGTGGCTACACCCAACCTCCCAGGTGTGGCTAAAACTCACCTCCCGGGGTGTGGCTACACTCACCCCCCAGGTGTGACTAAACCCAACTCCCAGGTGTGGCTACATCTCCCCCCAGGTGAGGCTACACTCACCTCCCAGGTGTGGCTACACTCACCTCCCAGGTGTGGCTACACCTACCCCCCATATGTGGCTACACTCACCCCCCAGATGTGGCTACATCACCTCCCAGATGTGGCTACACCACCTCCCGGGTTTTGGCTAAAACTCACCTCCCAGGTGTGGCTACACTCACCTCCCAGGTGGGCTACACTCACCCCCCAGGTGTGGCTACACTCACCTCCCAGGTGTGGCTACACTCACCCCCCAGGTGTGGCTACACTCACCCCCCAGGTGTGGCACACTCGCCCCCCCCAGGTGGGGCTACACTCACCCCCCAGGTGTGGTTACACTCACCTCCCAGGTTGGCTCACTCCCCTCCCAGGTGGGGCCTACACTCACCTCCAGGTGTGGCTACACTCACCTCCCAGGTGTGGCTACACTCACCTCCCAGGTGTGGCTACACTCACCTCCCAGGTGTGCCTACACTCACCTCCCAGGTGTGGCTACACTCACCTCCCAGGTGTGGCTACACTCACCTCCCAGGTGTGGCTACACTCACCTCCCCAGGTATGGCTACACTCACCCCCCAGGTGTGGCTACACTCCCCTCCCAGGTGTGGCTACACTCACCCCAGGTGTGGCTACACTCACCTCCCGGGTTGGCAAACTCCCCTCCCAGGTATGGCTACCACTCACCTCCCAGGTATGGCTACACTCACCTCCCAGGTATGGCTACACTCCCCTTTCCCAGGTGTGGCTACACTCACCTCCCAGGATGGCTACACTCACCTCCCGGGTGTGGCTACACCACCTCCCAGGTGTGGTACACTCACCTCCCAGGTGTGGCTAAAATCACCTCCCAGGTGTGGCTACACTCACCTCCCAGGTGTGGCTACACTCACCTCCCAGGTATGGCTACACTCACCTCCCAGGTATGGCTACACTCACCTCCCAGGTATGGCTACACTCACCTCCCAGGTGTGGCTACACTCACCTCCCAGGTGTGGCTACACTCACCTCCCAGGTGTGGCTACACTCACCTCCCAGGTGTGGCTACACTCGAGATGGACAATTACCTGAGGAAAGAAAGAAGGTAGGTTAAGTAGAGATTAATAAACAACAAGTATTACTGCAGATATTCTGACACCATTAAAACTGTCTCCCTTACCTCCCTCTCTCTCTCTCTTCTTTTCTCCTTCTCTCCACTAATATATATATATCCCTAACAACTTCTGGTCTTCCCCCTAATACACTAGTTGTCCCGTGGTTCGCGGCGGCGGCAACATTAACCCAACAGAAGATTTTGAGAATTTATAACCCACGCAACGTGTGTATATATATATATATATATAAAATATATATATTTTATATATATATATTTTATAAAATTATATATTATATATATATATGTCGTGCCGAATAGGCAGAACTTGCGATCTTGGCTTAAATAGCAACGCTCATCTTGCCAAAATAGGACAATTTGAAATTTGTGTATGAAATAATTTCGCCAAAATTCTTGAACCTAACGAAAAAAATATATTTCACTGTGTTTGTTTAGTATTAAATTACTGTAAACAAATCTAAAATATATTTAGTTGGGTTAGGCTAAAATAAATTGTTCTTGTTATAATAAGGTTAGGTAAGTTTTCTAAGATTCTTTTGGTGCAAAATTATAAATTTTTACATTAACATTAATGAAAAAAAAATATCTTTAAACGTATAAGAGAAAATTTTAGAGAAGGACTTAATTTTAAATGAGTTCTTGCTAATTGACCAGTTTTACATATTCGGCACGACATATATATATATATATATATTATATATATATTATATATATATATATATATATATATATATAATATATATATATCAACGATAACAAATCAACAATGGATAGCAACCACTAGGAGGGGGGTAGGGAGAAATGTTGAGGGCCTTTCACGTTGCAAGTGTAAAAGGTTCTTCAGGAGCTATGCAATAAGAAGCATGGAGTGCAGTAGACGCCGCCCATCAGGTGTGTCCACAAGCCTCTGGCACTATACTATAACCCCGGGGCTGGGGAGGGAGAGGGGCTTAAGAGTGCCAAATCTAGGGGGGAGGGGGTTATAGGGGGTTTGGCTTTCAGGCACCATTATTATTATTATTTGGGGAGGTGATGGAATTTTTAAAGGGCCCTTCAAGCCCCTTGATCACACCTCCCCCTTGCTTCCACCCTCCCCCTTGCTTCCACCCTCCCCTTGCTTCCACCCTCCCCCTTGCTTCCACCCTCCCCTTGCTCCCACCCTCCCCCTTGCTTCCACCCTCCCCCTTGCTTCCACCCTCCCCTTGCTCCACCCTCCCCTTGCTCCACCCTCCCCCTTGCTTCCACCCTCCCCCTTGCTTCCACCCTCCCCCTTGCTCCCACCCTCCCCCTTGCTTCCACCCTCCCCCTTGCTCCCACCCTCCCCTTGCTCCCACCCTCCCCCTTGCTTCCACCCTCCCCCTTGCTCCCACCCTCCCCCTTGCTCCCACCCTCCCCCTTGCTTCCACCCTCCCCCTTGCTTCCACCCTCCCCTTGCTCCCACCCTCCCTCTTGCTTCCACCCTCCCCCTTGCTTCCACCCCCCCTTGCTTCCACCCTCCCCCTTGCTTCCACCTCCCCCTTGCTTCCACCCTCCCCCTTGCTTCCACCCTCCCCCTTGCTTCCACCCTCCCCCTTGCTTCCACCTCTCCCCCTTGCTTTCCACCCTCCCCCTTGCTTCCACCCTCCCCCTTGCTTCACCCTCCCCCTTGCTTCCACCCTCCCCCTTGCTCCACCTCCCCCTTGCTTCCACCCTCCCCTTTGCTTCCACCCTCCCCTTGCTCCCACCCTCCCCCTTGCTTCCAACCTCCCCTTGCTTCCACCCTCCCCATTGCTCCCACCCTCCCCTTGCTTCCACCCTCCCCCTTGCTTCCACCCTCCCCTTGCTTCCACCCTCCCCTTGCTTCCACCCTCCCCTTGCTCCCACCCCCTGCTTCCTCCTCTTGCTTCCACCCTCCCCTTGCTTCCACCCTCCCTCTTACTGCCTTCCCACCCTCCCCTTGCTTCCACTCTCCCCCTTGCTTCCACCTCCCCTTGCTTCACGCTCCCCCTTGCTTCCACCCTCCCCTTGCTTCCACCCTCCCTTGCTTCACCATCCCCCTTGCTCATCCACCCTTCGCACCTTGCTCCACCCTCCCTTGCTCCACCCTCCCTCTTGCTTGCCACCCTCCCCTTGCTCCTCCACCATGCCCACTCCCTTGCTTCCACCTCCTCCTTGCTCCACCCTCCCCTTGCTCCACACCTCCCCTTGCTCCACCACCCCCTTGCTCCCACCATCCCCCTTGCTTCCACCCTCCCTTGCTCCAACCCTCCTTGCTCCCACCCATCACTGTCACCACCATCCTCCATTGCATCACTCACCTGTCCACAACCTCATGTCCCACTCCCTTGTCCAGCCATCGCATTGCTCCCACCTTCACACAGCACTTGTCAGCACACACAGCCCACATTGTCAGCCACACGCTCCTCATTCACACCAGCCATCAACACATGTCAGCACCAATCATTCATCCACACGTCCTCACACCCTATGCCATCATCACACATTGTCCCCACCCTCATGTCACTGCTACACCGCAGGCCATGCATCAACAGCTGCAACACAGCACCACATTGTCAGCACACGGCAGTGCCATCATCAACAGCACTGTCAGCACTGTCAACACAACAGTACCATCACTGTCAGCACACGGCAGTGCCATCATCAACAGCACTGTCAGCACAACAGCACCATCATTGTCAGCACACGGCAGTGCCATCATCAACAGCACTGTCAGCACAACAGCACCATCATTGTCAGCACACGGCAGTGCCATCATCAACAGCACTGTCAGCACAACAGCACCAGCACTGTCAGCACACAACAGTGACATCAGCAGCACTGTCAGCACAACAGCACCATCACTGTCAGCTCACGACAGTGCCATCAACAGCACTGTCAGCACAGCACTATCAGTCAGCACACGACAGTGCCATCAAGAGCACTGTCAGCACAACAGTACCATCACTGTCAGCACACGACAGTGCCATCATCAACAGCACTGTCAGCACAACAGCACCATCATTGTCAGCACACGACAGTGCCATCATCAACAGCACTCAGCACAACACCACTGTCAGCACACAACAGTGACATCAGCAGCACTGTCAGCACAACAGCACCATCATTGTCAGCTCACGATAGTGCCATCATCAGCAGCACTGTCAGCACAGCACCATCACTCTCAGCACACGACACTGCCATCATCAGCAGTACCGTCATGCTGATGCTGCCGGTGCTGTTGGTGGTGCTGATGCTGCCGGTGCTGCTGGTGCTGTTGGTGGTGCTGTTGGTGGTGCTGGTGTTGTTGCTGATGCTGCTGGTGCTGGGTTAAGGAGAGGAAGAGGTGGGTTAAGAAGACGGATGGGGGAAAGGTGAAAAGGGAGTAAGAAAGGAAGAAAAAGAAAAGGGAGACGAGGAAGAAGATAGAGGACAAAGGCAGGAGAGAGTGAGGGAGAGATCAAGCAAGATGTGATGGTAAACACAAGATGGAGGAAAGACATCCAGGACGAGACAGAGAGAGAGAGAGAGAAAGGGAGGAATGTTATAAGAGGGGAGATAAGAAGGAAGGAGCGATATGGAACAAAATAAGGAGGGAAGTGAAGGAAGTGAATGAAGTGAATGAAGTGAAGGAAGTGAAGGAAGTGAAGGGAGGAAGTGAAGGAATGAAGGAAGTGAAGGAAGTGAAGGATGGGATACTTCAGTATAAGACAAACTTGGTAATTAACAGCAAACATAGATTTTCAATAATCCATTCCTGGCCTTGTGATGGTGACTGTGATGGTGACTGTGGTGGTGACTGGTGGTGACTGTGGTGGTGACTGTGTGGTGACTGTGGTGGTGACTGTGGTGGTGACTGTGTGGTGACTGTGGTGGTGACTGTGATGGTGACTGTGGTGGTGACTGTGATGGTGACTGTGGTGGTGACTGTGATGGTGACTGTGGTGGTGACTGTGATGGTGACTGTGATGGTGACTGTGTGGTGACTGTGGTGGTGACTGTGGTGGTGACTGTGGTGGTGACTGTGATGGTGACTGTGGTGGTGACTGTGATGGTGACTGTGATGGTGACTGTGGTGGTGACTGTGATGGTGACTGTGTGGTGACTGTGTGGTGACTGTGGTGTGACTGTGATGGTGACTGTGGTGGTGACTGTGGTGGTGACTGTGATGGTGACTGTGGTGGTGACTGTGATGGTGACTGTGGTGGTGACTGTGATGGTGACTGTGGTGGTGACTGTGATGGTGACTGAGGTGACTGTGTGGTGACTGTGATGGTGACTGTGATGGTGACTGTGATGGTGACTGTGATGGTGACTGATGGGACTGTGGTGGTGACTGTGGTGGTGACTGTGGTGGTGACTGTGGTGGTGACTGTGATGGTGACTGTGGTGGTGACTGTGATGGTGACTGATGGTGACTGTGGTGGTGACTGATGGTGACTGTGGTGACTGTGATGGTGACTGTGGTGGTGACTGTGATGGTGACTGTGATGGTGACTGATGGTGACTGTGATGGTGACTGTGATGGTGACTGTGATGGTGACTGTGGTGGTGACTGTGATGGTGACTGTGGTGGTGACTGTGGTGGTGACTGTGATGGGACTGTGATGGTGACTGTGGTGGTGACTGTGTGGTGACTGTGGTGGTGACTGTGATGGTGACTGTGGTGGTGACTGATGGTGACTGTGGTGGTGACTGTGGTGGTGACTGTGGTGGTGACTGTGTGGTGACTGTGATGGTGACTGTGGTGGTGACTGTGGTGGTGACTGTGATGGTGACTGTGGTGGTGACTGTGGTGGTGACTGTGGTGGTGACTGTGGTGGTGACTGTGATGGTGACTGTGATGGTGACTGTGATGGTGACTGTGTGGTGACTGTGATGGTGACTGTGGTGGTGACTGTGGTGGGACTGTGATGGATGACTGTGATGGTGACTGTGGTGACTGGTGACTGTGATGGTGACTGTGTGTGACTGTGATGTGACTGGGTGGTGACTGTGGTGGTGACTGTGGTGGTGACTGTGATGGTGACTGTGGTGGTGACTGTGATGGTGACTGTGATGGTGACTGTGGTGGTGACTGTGTGTGACTGTGGTGGTGACTGTGGTGGTGACTGTGGTGGTGACTGTGGTGGTGACTGGTGGTGACTGTGGTGGTGACTGTGGTGTGACTGTGATGGTGACTGTGGTGGTGACTGTGGTGGTGACTGTGATGGTGACTGTGATGGTGACTGTGATGGTGACTGTGATGGTGACTGTGGTGGTGACTGTGATGGTGACTGTGATGGTGACTGGTGGTGACTGTGGTGGTGACTGTGGTGGTGACTGGGTGGTGACTGTGGTGGTGACTGTGGTGGTGACTGTGATGGTGACTGTGGTGGTGACTGTGGTGGTGACTGTGTGGTGACTGTGGTGGTGACTGTGGTGGTGACTGTGGTGGTGACTGTGATGGTGACTGTGATGGTGACTGTGGTGGTGACTGTGGTGGTGACTGTGGTGGTGACTGTGGTGGTGACTGTGTGGTGACTGTGATGGTGACTGGTGGTGACTGTGGTGGTGACTGTGGTGGTGACTGTGGTGGTGACTGTGGTGGTGACTGTGTGGTGACTGTGGTGGTGACTGTGGTGGTGACTGTGATGGTGACTGTGGTGGTGACTGTGGTGGTGACTGTGTGGTGACTGTGATGGTGACTGTGGTGGTGACTGTGTGGTGACTGTGGTGGTGACTGTGGTGGTGACTGTGTGGTGACTGTGGTGGTGACTGTGATGGTGACTGTGGTGTGACTGGGTGGTGACTGTGGTGGTGACTGTGTGAGTGACTGTGGTGGTGACTGTGGTGGTGACTGTGGTGGTGATCTGTGTGGTGACTGTGATGGTGACTGTGCTGGTGACTGTGATGGTGAACTGTGATGGTGACTGTGGTGGTGACTGTGGTGGTGACTGTGATGGTGACTGTGTGGTGAACTGTGCTGGTGACTGTGCTGGTGACTGTGCTGGTGACTGTGCTGGTGACTGTGCTGGTGACTGTGCTGGTGACTGTGCTGGTGACTGTGCTGGTGACTGTGCTGGTGACTGTGGTGGTGACTGTGATGGTGACTGATGGTGACTGTGGTGGTGACTGTGTGGTGACTGTGGTGGTGACTGTGGGTGGACTGTGTGGTGAATTGTGACTGTGGTGTACTGTGGTGTATGCTGTGGTGGTACCTAGTGGTGGTGACTGTGGTGGTGACTGTGGTTGGTGACTGTGGTGTGACTGTGAGTTGGACTGAGTACTGTAGGTTGGTGACTTGGTTACTGTGGTGGTGACTGGTTGACTGTGGTGACTGATGGTGAATGTGAATGGTGATGTGATGGTGACTGTGATGGTGACTGATGATGGTGAAAGTGATGGTGAATGTGATGGTGAATGTGATGGTGATGTGATGGTGAATGTGGTGGTGAATGTGATGGTGAATTGGTGGTGAATGTAGGTGGTGACTGTGATGGTGACTGTGCTGGTGACTGTGGTTGGTGAATGTGATGGTGAATGTGTGGTGAATGTGATGGTGAATGTGGTGGTGACTGTGATGGTGACTGTGGTGGTGACTGTGGTGGTGACTGTGGTGGTGACTGTGGTGGTGACTGTGGTGGTGACTGTGGTGGTGACTGGTGGTGATGTGGTGGTGACTGGGATGGTGACTGGGATGGTGACTGTGGATGGTGACTGGGATGGTGACACTGTTGGTGACACTGTTGGTGACTGATGGTGGCTGTGATGGTGACTGATGGTGACACTGTTGGTGACCGTGATGGTGACTGTGGTGACTGTGATGGTGACACTGTTGGTGACTGTGATGGTGACACTGTTGGCGACTGTGATGGTGACTGTGGTGACTGTGATGGTGACTGTGATGGTGACTGTGATGGTGACCGTGATGGTGACTGTGTTCTGACTGTAATGGTGACTGTGCTGGTGACTGTGGTGACTGTGTTGGCGACTGTGCTGGTGGCTAAGCTTGGTACTAGATAACTAAGCTTGTCACCAGATTCCTATGCTTGGTACTAGGTAACTAAGCGTGGCACTAGTTACTAAGCTTGGTACTTGGTAACTAAGCTTGGCACTAGGTAACTAAGCTTGGTACTAGGCAACTAAGCTTGGCACTAGGTTACTAACCTTGGCACTAGGTTACTAAGCTTGGTACTAGGTACTAAGCTTGGTACTAGGTAACTAAGCTTGGTGCTAGGTTACTAAGCTTGGCACTAGGTTACTAAGCTTGGCACTAGGTAACTAAGCTTGGTACTAGGTAACTAAGCTTGGTGCTAGGTTACTAAGCTTGGCACTAGGTTACTAATTTGCACTAGTTGCAAGCTTGGCACTAGGTTACTAAGCTTGGTACTAGGTTGCTAAGCTTGGCACTAGGTTACTAAGCTTGGTACTAGGTTACTAAGTTTGGTACTAGGTTACTAAGCTTGGTACTAGGTAACTAAGCTTGGCGCTAGGTTTAAACTAAGCTTGGCATAGGTTACTAAGCTTGGCACTAGTACTAAGCTTGGTACTAGGCACTAAGTTGGTGCTAAGGTTACTAAGCTTGGCTACTAGGTTACTAAGCTTGGTACTAGGTAACTAAGCTTGGTACTAGGTAACTAAGCTTGGTGCTAGGTTACTAAGCTTGGCACTAGGTTACTAAGCTTGGCACTAGGTAACTAAGCTTGGTACTAGGTAACTAAGCTTGGTGCTAGGTTACTAAGTTTGGTACTAGGTTGCTAAGCTTGGCACTAGGTTACTAAGTTTGGTACTAGGTTGCTAAGCTTGGCACTAGGTTACTAAGCTTGGTACTAGGTAACTAAGCTTGGTACTAGGTAACTAAGCTTGGTGCTAGGTTACTAAACTTGGTACTAGGTTACTAAGCTTGGTACTAGGTTACTAAGCTTGGTACTAGGTTACTAAGCTTGGCACTAGGTTACTAAGCTTGGCACTAGGTTACTAAGCTTGTACCAGGTTGTTGCTAAACTTAACACTAGGTTAAGCTTAGTACTAGGTTACTAAGCTTGTCGCCATGTTACTAAGCTTGGTACCAGGTTACTAAGTTTGTCACCAGGCTATTAAGCTTGTCGCCAGGTTACTAAGCTTAATACTTGGTTAATAAGCTTGGTACTAAGCTGGGTACAAGGGTTAGCGGCGCTGGTGACGCTCCCGGCCGCCTCTGTGATCAATAGAACCAGCTATACCCAGCACCAGTGACGTCACAACAGACTTTAACCAATGAGCACGATACACCTCAATGACGTCACAGCACTGGCGGCCAATGAGGCTCTCACACACGCCTTCCGCCAATGAGAGCGGCGCAACGTCACGACGTCACAGCCATGCCAACCAATGAGAGGCTACAGCCGTGACGACAGACAGGGGACGCGCCATATTTTAATTAAAAAAACAAATTGAGCCATAAATACATCGTGGAATGTCTTCATAGAGTCATGAGATATATTTATAGAGTTGAGAAAATGAGGGGGGAAGTACATGGGATGAACCCCTCGCTCTGTTTCACGAGGTGAATGTCATCCAGAGCGGTGGTTCACGGGGCTGCCGGAGCTGTGGTTTACGAGGCTGCCAGCCGTGTAGATGTCATCCACAGTGTGGTTCACGGGGCTGCCAGACGTGGTTCACGAGGCTGCCAGACGTGGTTCACGGTGCTGCCAGAAGTGGTTCACAGGGTTGCCAAACGTCGTTCACAGGGGTGCCAGACGTGTTTACGGGGGTGCCAGACGTGGTTCACGGGGGTGCCAGACGTGGTTCACGGGGGTGCCAGACGTGGTTCACAAGGGGTGCCAGACGTGGTTCACAAGGGGTGCCAGACGTGGTCACGGGTGCCAACTGGTCACGGGGGTGCCAACTGTTCCAAGGGTGCCAGCTGTTCACGGGGGTGGCAGAGCTGTTGCTCACGGGGGTGCCAGATTTGTGGTTTACAGGGGTGCCAGAGCTGTGGTTTACGGGGGTGCCAGATGTGGTTCACAGGGCTGCCAGAAGTGGTTCTATCACAGTTCTATTATACATTTCTATCAGTTCTATCATGTTCTATCATGTAGTTCTATCGTACAGTTCTACCATACACTTCTATCATACACTTCTATCATGTAGTTCTATCATGCAGTTCTATCATGTAGTTCTATCATACAGTTCAATCATGTAGTTCTATCATACAGTTCAATCATGTAGTTCTATCATACAGTTCAATGTAGTTCTATCATGTAGTTCTATCATACAGTTCTATCATGTAGTTCTATCATACAGTTCAATGTAGTTCTATCATGTAGTTCTATCATATAGTTCTATCATGTAGTTCTATCATACAGTTCTATCATGTAGTTCTATCATACAGTTCAATCATGTAGTTCTATCATACAGTTCAATCATGTAGTTCTATTATACAGTTCAATCATGTTCTATCATACAGTTCTATCATGTAGTTCTATCACAGTTCTATCATGTAATTCAATCATACAGTTCAATCATGTAGTTCTATCATACAGTTCAATCATGTAGTTCTATCATACAGTTCAATGTAGTTCTATCATGTAGTTCTATCATACAGTTCTATCATGTAGTTCTATCATACAGTTCAATGTAGTTCTATCATGTAGTTCTATCATACAGTTCTATCATGTAGTTCTATCATACAGTTCAATGTAGTTCTATCATGTAGTTCTATCATACAGTTCTATCATGTAGTTCTATCATACAGTTCAATCATGTAGTTCTATCATACAGTTCTATCATACAGTTCTATCATACAGTTCATTGTAGTTCTATCATACAGTTCTATCATACAGTTCTATCATGCAGTTCTATCATACAGTTCTATCATGTACTTCAATCATGTAGTTCTATCATACAGTTTTATCATACAGTTCAATCATACAGTTCAATCATACAGTTCTATCATACAGTTCAATCATACAGTTCAATCATACAGTTCTATCATGTAGTTCTATCATAGTTTTATCATGTAGTTCTATCATACAGTTCAATCATACAGTTCTATCATACAGTTCTATCATACAGTTCTATCATACAGTTTTATCATACAGTTTTATCATACAGTTTTATCATACAGTTTTATCATACAGTTTTATCATACAGTTTTATCATACAGTTTTATCATACAGTTTTATCATACAGTTTTATCATACAGTTCTATCATACAGTTCTATCATACAGTTCTATCATACAGTTCTATCATACAGTTTTATCATACAGTTCTATCATGTAGTTCTATCATGTAGTTCTATCATGTAGTTCTATCATACAGTTCAATCATACAGTTCAATCATACAGTTCTATCATACAGTTCTATCATGTAGTTCAATCATGTAGTTCAATCATGTAGTTCTATCATATAGTTCAATCATGTAGTTCTATCATACAGTTCTATCATGTAGTTCTATCATGTAGTTCTATCATACAGTTCTATCATACAGTTCTATCATACATTTCTATCATACATTTCTATCATTCAGTTCTATCATTCAGTTCTATCATACAGTTCAATCCTACAGTTCAATCATACAGTTCAATCATGTAGTTCTATCATGTAGTTCTATCATACAGTTGTATCATGTAGTTCTATCATACAGTTCTATCATGTAGTTCTATCATGTAGTTCTATCATACAGTTCAATCATGTAGTTCAATCATGTAGTTCTATCATACAGTTCAATCATACAGTTCAATCATGTAGTTCAATCATGTAGTTCTATCATACAGTTCTATCATACAGTTCTATCATGTAGTTCTATCATACAGTTCAATCATGTAGTTCAATCATACAGTTCAATCATGTAGTTCAATCATACAGTTCAATCATGTAGTTCAATCATACAGTTCAATCATGTAGTTCAATCATACAGTTCTATCATACAGTTCTATCATACAGTTCTATCATACAGTTCTATCATACAGTTCTATCATACAGTTCCATCATACAGTTCCATCATACAGTTCTATCATACAGTTCTATCATGTAGTTCTATCATACAGTTGAATCATGTAGTTCTATCATACAGTTCTATCATGTAGTTCTATCATACAGTTCAATCATGTAGTTCAATCATACAGTTCAATCATGTAGTTCTGTCATACAGTTCTATCATGTAGTTCTATCATACAGTTCTACCATACAGTTCTATCATGTAGTTCTATCATACAGTTCTATCATACAGTTCAATCATGTAGTTCAATCATACAGTTCTATCATGTAGTTCTATCATACAGTTCTATCATACAGTTCTATCATACAGTTCTATCATACAGTTCTATCATGTAGCTCTATCATACAGTTCTATCATACAGTTCTATCATGTAGTTCTATCATACAGTTCTATCATGTAGTTCAATCATACAGTTCTATCATGTAGTTCTATCATACAGTTCTATCATGTAGTTCTATCATACAGTTCTATCATAGTTCTATCATACAGTTCTATCATGTTCTATTATACAGTTCAATCATGTAGTTCTATCATACAGTTCTATCATGTAGTTCTATCGTACAGTTCAATCATGTAGTTCTATCATACAGTTCTATCATGTAGTTCTATCATACAGTTCTATCATACAGTTCAATCATGTAGTTCAATCATGTTCTATCATACAGTTCTATCATGTTCTATTATACAGTTCAATCATGTAGTTCTATCATACAGTTCAATCATGTAGTTCTATCATACAGTTCTATCATGTAGTTCTATCATACAGTTCTACCATGTAGTTCTATCATGTAGTTCTATCATGTAGTTCTATCATGTAGTTCTATCATACAGTTCTATCATACAGTTCTATCACACAGTTCTATCATGTAGTTCTAACATACAGTTCTATCATGTAGTTCTATCATACAGTTCTATCATACAGTTCAATCATACAGTTCAATCATACAGTTCTATCATTCAGTTCTATCATGTAGTTCTATCATACAGTTCTATCATGTAGTTCTATCATACAGTTCTATCATGTAGTTCAATCATACAGTTCTACCATACAGTTCTACCATACAGTTCTATCATAGTTCTATCATACAGTTCTATCATGTAGTTCTATCATACAGTTCTATCATGTAGTTCTATCATGTAGTTCTATCATACAGTTCTATCATACAGTTCTATCATACAGTTCTATCATGTAGTTCTATCATACAGTTCTATCATACAGTTCTATCATGTAGTTCTATCATACAGTTCTATCATGTAGTTCAATCATACAGTTCTATCATAAGAACATAAGAATGTAGGAACACTTCAGAAGGCCTACTGGCCCATACGAGGCAGGTCCTTATCAAAACGACATCTACCTAAAGCTACTCAAGAAATAACTCCCGTACCCCTTGACACCAATCAAACCCAGCCCCTCCCACTCATATATTTGTCCAGTCTCTTCTTAAAGCTACCCAAGGTCCTAGCCTCTATCACCCCACTGGGAAGACTGTTCCACGCATCTACAACTCTGTTAGAAAACCAGTACTTACCTATGTCCTTTCTAAATCTAAATTTATCCAACTTAAATCCATTATTCCTGGTTCTTACCTGGTTCGACACCCTCAGTACTTTATTAATGTCTCCATTGTTTATGCCCGTCATCCACTTATACACTTCAATGATATCTCCCCTCATTCTACGCCTCTCCATACGGGAGGTTCCTTACACAGTAAATCATTTTAGTCATTCTTCTCTGTATGTTCTCTAATGAGTCTATGTCCATCCTGTAGTAAGGGGACCAAAACTGATACAGTTTTATCATACAGTTTTATCATACAGTTCTATCATGTAGTTCAATCATGTAGTTCTATCATACAGTTCTATCATACAGTTCTATCAAGAACTGTATCAGTGTAGACATTAACATTTCAGTCTACCATGAAAGATCAGTTTATATAATACCACGTACCTACAAGCCTCTCACAACCTCATGGTTTGTAATATTTAATACCACGTACCTACAAGCCTCTCACAACCTCATGGCTTGTAATATTTAATACCACGTACCTACAAGCCTCTCACAACCTCATGGTTTGTAATATTTAATACCACGTACCTACAAGCCTCTCACAAAACCCCATGGCTTGTAATATTTAATACCACGTACCTACAAGCCTCTCACAAACCTCATGGCTTGTAATATTTAATACCACGTACCTACAAGCCTCTCACAACCTCATGGCTTGTAATATTTAATACCACGTACCTACAAGCCTCTCACAACCTCATGGCTTGTAATATTTAATACCACGTACCTACAAGCCTCTCACAACCTCATGGCTTGTAATCCTTTAAATCACTTGTTAAGCAACTGCTCAGGAAGACATTTCTCGTCTAACTGTTAGTAATTATTTATCACAAGTTATATAGAGTGATGGATCTAAGCTGGAGTCTACTGGCAGAGCTGCATCTGCTCTTGTTGTCACCTCCAGCAGGAGTCTACTGGCAGAGCTGCATCTGCTCTTATTGTCACCTCCAGCTGGAGTCTACTGGCAGAGCTGCATCTGCTCTTGTTGTCACCTCCAGCTGGAGTCTACTGGCAGAGCTGCATCTGCTCTTGTTGTCACCTCCAGCAGGAGTCTACTGGCAGAGCTGCATCTGCTCTTGTTGTCACCTCCAGCATGAGTCTACTGGCAGAGCTGCATCTGCTCTTGTTGTCACCTCCAGCATGAGTCTACTGGCAGAGCTGCATCTGCTCTTGTTGTCACCTCCAGCATGAGTCTACTGGCAGAGCTGCATCTGCTCTTGTTGTCACCTCCAGCAGGAGTCTACTGGCAGAGCTGCATCTGCTCTTGTTGTCACCTCCAGCAGGAGTCTACTGGCAGAGCTGCATCTGCTCTTGTTGTCACCTCCAGCATGAGTCTACTGGCAGAGCTGCATCTGCTCTTGTTGTCACCTCCAGCAGGAGTCTACTGGGAGAGCTGCATCTGCTCTTGTTGTCACCTCCAGCTGGAGTCTACTGGCAGAGCTGCATTTTGCTCTTGTTGTCACCTCCAGCTGGAGTCTACTGGCAGAGCTGCATCTGCTCTTGTCACCTCCAGCTGGAGTCTACTGGCAGAGCTGCATCTGCTCTTGTTGTCACCTCCAGCTGGAGTCTACTGGCAGAGCTGCATCTGCTCTTGTCACCTCCAGCTGGAGTCTACTGGCAGAGCTGCATCTGCTCTTGTTGTCACCTCCAGCTGGAGTCTACTGGGAGAGCTGCATCTGCTCTTGTCACCTCCAGCTGGAGTCTACTGGCAGAGCTGCATCTGCTCTTGTTGTCACCTCCAGCTGGAGTCTACTGGCAGAGCTGCATCTGCTCTTGTTGTCACCTCCAGCAGGAGTCTACTAGCAGAGCTGCATCTGCTCTTGTTGTCACCTCCAGCTGGAGTCTACTGGCAGAGCTGCATCTGCTCTTGTTGTCACCTCCAGCTGGAGTCTACTAGCAGAGCTGCATCTGCTCTTGTTGTCACCTCCAGCTGGAGTCTACTAGCAGAGCTGCATCTGCTCTTGTTGTCACCTCCAGCTGGAGTCTACTAGCAGAGCTGCATCTGCTCTTGTTGTCACCTCCAGCTGGAGTCTACTAGCAGAGCTGCATCTGCTCTTGTTGTCACCTCTCTAGTTAACTTTGTTCAGTAAGATATATGAATTGTCTACACTGCAAACTGAATTGTTTGCTATCCTAGTACTGCTAAAGCTAACTTATGACACTGAACTTGACTCTCTGATTATTACTGATTCTATGTCCTCACTGAAGGCTCTTGACTCACATAATTAACATGCTCATTAGAAAAGCCAGATATAGATACTCAAAAATCCGGAAAAAATGGAATTAATGTACAATTGTTATGGATTGGATCACACACACTGGATTACTCCTTCATGATATAGTTGATATGTTAGCCAAGAACAGTACCATGAAGGATATTGTTGAATATAACGTTGGTGTACCCGAGTCTAGCATTAGGAATAATATTAGGAGAGAAGCAAAAAATGAGACTGAATCTTATAGGAATGCAATTAGAAGCCTGAGTAGAGCTATAACCCAACTATGATAACATAAGTACGTTGATGGAGCAACTTGCAATGTGAACTGACTGATGTTGTAGTGGCCAGACTTAGGCTTAGTTACAAGTACTTCTGGTAGTTTGGCAGACACACAGACTGATGTTGTAGTGGCCAGACTTAGGCTTAGTTACAAGTACTTTTGGTAGTCTGACATACACACAGACTGATGTTGTAGTGGCCAGACTTAGGCTTAGTTACAAGTACTTCTGGTAGTTTGGCAGACACACAGACTGATATTGTAGTGGCCAGACTTAGGCTTAGTTACAAGTACTTCTGGTAGTTTGACATGCATACAGACTGATATTGTAGTGGTCAGACTTAGGCTTGGCTACAAGTACTTCTGGTAGTGTGGCAGACACACAGACTGATGTTGTAGTGGCCAGACTTAGGCTTAGTTACAAGTACTTCTGGTTGTTTGGCAGACACACAGACTGATGTTGTAGTGGCCAGACTTAGGCTTAGTTACAAGTACTTCTGCTAGTTTGGCAGACACACAGACTGATGTTGTAGTGGCCAGACTTAGGCTTAGTTACAAGTACTTCTGCAAGTTTGGCAGACACACAGACTGATGTTGTAGTGGCCAGACTTAGGCTTAGTTACAAGTACTTCTGGTAGTTTGGCAGAGACACAGACTGATGTTGTAGTGGCCAGACTTAGGCTTAGTTACAAGTACTTCTGGTAGTGTGGCAGACACACAGACTGATGTTGTAGTGGCCAGACTTAGGCTTAGTTACAAGTACTTCTGGTAGTTTGGCAGACACACAGACTGATGTTGTAGTGGCCAGACTTAGGCTTAGTTACAAGTACTTCTGGTAGTTTGACAGACACAGATGATCAAACCAAATGGAAAGTTTGTGGCCATCCCTATCGTCACTGTCTTGAACACTACATGCTTGATCGTCCACTTCCCGAGGAGTACAGAGGTAGACAGTATAATAACTTGTGACATGTCAAGATATCTTAATGACAATAGGATACCATATATATTAAGCAAATTTCCTAAATTCGCTTGTAACAGATAATTAAGTGAACAGTAGATATAAATCCAAATGTACACGTGTTAACCCTCCTGGGGACTAGTTGCTAGGTCAGGATGCTTGTGTGACGCACAATACACTAGCCACTTCGGTGGCAAGATCTAAAAGTGCATCTTCTATCATACACTTCCTTCATTTACTGCTATCATTTAGTTCAATCACACACTTCTATCATATAGTTCCTTGGCACTTACTCTTATTTTCTATATTTTAACCCCCTTTAAAAACTTTTCTAACTTTCTTAAAGCCTTTCCAAAGTTTCTTTCTTTCAGACCTTTATATAGTTTGATATTCTTTCATGCAAGTTGCAACACTGTCAGGTGTATGCTATACACAGGGAGGTGTGTATGTCATACTTCAAGATGTATAGGAGGTGTATGCCTCTCAGTGTATACACAGGGAGGTGTGTATGTCATACTTCAAGATGTATACACAGGGAGGTGTATGCCTCTCAGTGTATACACAGGGTGTATGCCTCTCAGTGTATACACAGGGTGTATGCCTCTCAGTGTATACACAGGGTGTATGCCTCTCAGTGTATACACAGGGTGTATGCCTCTCAGTGTATACACAGGGTGTATGCCTCTCAGTGTATACACAGGGTGTATGCCTCTCTGTATACACAGGGAGGTGCATCCCATCAGTGTATACACAGGGAGGTGCATGCCTCTCAGTGTATACACAGGGAGGTGTATGCCTCTCAGTGTATACACAGGGAGGTGTATGCCTCTCAGTGTATACACAGGAGGTGTATGCCTCCATTTGTATACACAGGGTGTATGCCTCTCAGTGAAATACACGGGGTGTATGCCTCTCAGTGTATACACAGGGAGGTGCATGCCTCTCAGTGTATACACAGGGAGGGTGTATCCCCTCCAGTGTATACACAGGGGGGTGTATGCCTCTCAGTGTATACACAGGGAGGTGTATGCCTCTCAGTGAAATACACAGGGAGGTGTATCCTCTCAGTGTATACACAGGAGGTGTAATGCCTCTCGTGTAAAACACAGGGAGGTGTATGCCTCTCAGTGTATACACAGGGAGGTGTAGCTCTCAGTGTATACACAGGGAGGTGTATGCCTCTCATGGTATACCCCAAGGGAGGTGTATGCCTCTCAGTGTATACACAGGGAGGTGTAATGCCTCTCAGTGTATACACAGGGAGGTGTATGCCTCTCAGTGTATACACAGGGAGGTGCATGCCTCCAGTGTATACACAGGGAGGTGCATGCCTCTCGTGTATACACAGGGAGGGCATGCCTCTCATGTATACACAGGGAGGTGCATGCCTCCAGTGTATACACAGGGATGTGTATGCCTCTCAGTGTATACACAGGGAGGTGTATGCCTCTCAGTGTATACACAGGGAGGTGTGTATGTCATACTTCAAGATGTATACACAGGGAGGTGTATGCCTCTCAGTGTATACACAGGGTGTATGCCTCTCAGTGTATACACAGGGTGTATGCCTCTCAGTGTATACACAGGGTGTATGCCTCTCAGTTTTATACACAGGGTGTATGCTCTCAGTGTATACACAGGGTGTTTTCCCTCTCAGGGGTATACACAGGGTTGTATGCCTCTCAGTGTATACACAGGGTGTATGCCTCTCAGTGTATACACAGGGAGGTGCATGCCTCTCAGTGTATACACAGGGAGGTGCATGCCTCTCAGTGTATACACAGGGAGGTGTATGCCTCTCAGTGTAAACACAGGGAAGGTGTATGCCTCTCAGTTTTATACACAGGAGGTGTATGCCCCTCTCAGTGTATACACAGGGTGTATCCCCTCTCAGTGATACACAGGGTGAAATGCCTCTCATGTATACACAGGGAGGTGCTGCCTCTCAGTATACACAGGGAGGTGTATGCCTCTCAGTGTATACACAGGGAGGTGTATGCCTCTCAGTGTATACACAGGGAGGTGTATGCCTCTCAGTGTATACACAGGGAGGTGTATGCCTCTCAGTGTATACACAGGGAGGTGTATGCCTCTCAGTGTATACACAGGGAGGTGTATGCCTCTCAGTGTATACACAGGGAGGTGTATGCCTCTCAGTGTATACACAGGGGGGTGTAGCCTCTCAGTGTATACACAGGGGGGTGATGCCTCTCAGTGTATACACAGGGAGGTGTAATGCCTCTCAGTGTAACACAGGGGGGTTTGTATGCCTCTCAGTGTATACACAGGGGGGTGTATGCCTCTCAGTGTATACACAGGGAGGTGCATGCCTCCAGTGTAATACACGGGAGGTGCATGCCTCTCAGTGTATACCAGGGAGGTGCATGCCTCTCAGTGTATACACAGGGAGGTGCATGCCTCTCAGTGTATACACAGGGATGTGTATGCCTCTCAGTGTATACACAGGGAGGTGTATGCCTCTCAGTGTATACACAGGGAGGTGCATGCCTCTCAGTGTATACACAGGGTGTATGCCTCTCAGTGTATACACAGGGTGTATGCCTCTCAGTGTATACACAGGGAGGTGTATGCCTCTCAGTGTATACACAGGGAGGTTTTATGCCTCTCAGTGTATACACAGGGAGGTGTATGCCTCCTCAGTGTATACACAGGGGGGTGTATGCCTCTCAGTGTATAAACACAGGGAGGTGTATGCCTCTCAGTGTATACACAGGGAGGTGTATGCCTCTCAGTGTATACACAGGGAGGTGTATGCCTCTCAGTGTATACACAGGGAGGTGTATGCCTCTCATGTATACACAGGGGGGTGTATGCCTCTCGGGTTTTATACACAGGGAGGTGTATGCCTCTCAGTGTATACCAGGGAGGTGTATGCCCCCTCAGTGTATACACAGGAGGTGTATGCCTCTCAGTGAAATACACGGGGAGGTGTATGCCCTCAGTGTATACACAGGGAGGTGTATGCCTCTCAGTGTATACCAGGGAGGTGAAATGCCTCAGTGTATACACAGGGATGTGTAGCCTCTCAGTGTATACCCCAGGGAGGTGTATGCCTCCAGTGTATACACAGGGATGTGTATCCCTCTAAAGTGTATACACGGAGGTGAAAGCCTCTCAGTGTATACACAGGGAGGTGTATGCCTCTCAGTGAAATACACAGGGAGGTGTATGCCTCCAGTGTATTACACAGGGAGGTGTATGCCTCTCATGTATACACAGGGAGGTGTATGCCTCTCAGTGTATACACAGGGAGGTGTAGCCTCTCAGTGTATACACGGGGAGGTGCATGCCTCTCAGTGTATACACAGGGAGGTGTTGCCTCTCAGTGTATACACAGGGTGTAGCCTCTCAGTGTATACACAGAGTGTATGCTTCTCAGTGTATACACAGGGAGGTGTATGCCTCTCAGTGTATACACAGGGAGGTGTATGCCTCTCAGTGTATACACAGGGAGGTGTATGCCTCTCAGTGTATACACAGGGAGGTGTATGCCTCTCAGTGTATACACGGGAGGTGAAATGCCTCTCAGTGTATAACCAGGAGGTGTAGCCTCTCAGTGTATACACAGGGGGGTTTGTATGCCTCTCAGTGTATAAAACAGGGAGGTGTATGCCTCTCAGTGTATACACAGGGAGGTGTATGCCTCTCAGTGTATACACAGGGAGGTGTATGCCTCTCAGTGTATACACAGGGATGTGTATGCCTCTCAGTGTATACACAGGGAGGTGTATGCCTCTCAGTGTATACACACAGAGTTTACGTTATTCAATATTTTAGGTTTTAAAGTATTCTGACTCGTGGTTAACAGGAAGTGTGTAGCCTTGATGACCCTCGTGTAGTAGACTATCAACCACATTAACCAACCAGCCTTAATGACCCTCGTGTAATAATCAACCACATTAACCAACCAGCCTTAATGACCCTCGTGTAATAATCAACCACATTAACCAACCAGCCTTAATGACCCTCGTGTAATAATCAACCACATTAACCAACCAGCCTTAATGACCCTCGTGTAATAATCAACCACATTAACCAACCAGCCTTAATGACCCTCGTGTAATAATCAACCACATTAACCAACCAGCCTTAATGACCCTCGTGTAATAATCAACCACATTAACCAACCAACCAACCCTGGCATATGATCAGATGGGCAAGACTGACACTATGGGTGATGAGCCATGACACACATGACTGACACATGTGATGACACACATGACTGACACATGTGATGACACACATGACTGACACATGTGATGACACACATGACTGACATGTGATGACACACATGACTGACACATGTGATGACACACATGACTGACACATGTGATGACACACATGACTGACACATGTGATGACACACATGACTGACACATGTTACAGTGGTGATCTGTCTTACCTGCTCCACTCTGTTACCAGAGGTGTCCTGTATTACCTGCCTCCATACTCTGTTTAACAGTTGGTGTCCTGCCTTACCTGCCTCCACTAACTGTTACCTGTGGTTGTCCTGTCTTTCCTGACTCACTACACTGTTAACGTGGTGTTCTGTCTTACTGCCTCCACTATTGTTACCAGTGGTTTGTCCTGTCTTACCTGCCTCCACTACTCTGTTACCAGTGGTGTCCTGTCTTACCTGCCTCCACTACTCTGTTACCAGTGGTGTCCTGTCTTACCTGCCTCCACTACTGTTACCAGTGGTGTCCTGTCTTACCTGCCTCCCATACTCTGTTCCGTGGTGTTCCTCGTCTTACCTGCCTCCACTACTGTTTACCAGTGGTGTCCTTGTTTACCTGCCTCCACTACTGTTACAGTGGTGACCTGTCCTCTTACTGTCCTCCACTACTCGGTTACCAGTGGTGTCCTTGTCTTTACCTGCTCCACTACTCTGTTACTTGGTGTCCTGTTCTTACCTGACTCTCCATACTCTGTTACCGTGGTGTCCTGTCTTACTGCCTCCACTACTGTTCGTGGTGTCCTGGTACTTACCTGCCTCACTACTGTTACTAGTGGTGTCCTGTCTTACCTGCCTTCCATACTGTTACTGTGGTGTCTGTCCTTACCTCCACTAGTTACCAGTGGTGTCCTGTCTTACTGCCTCAATACTCTGTTACCAGTGGGTGTAATGTCTTAACTGCTCCACTACTCTGTTACCTGTGGTGTCCTGTCTTACCTGCCTCAACTACTGTTACCAGTGGTGTCCTGTCTTTACCTGCCTCCAACTCTGTTACAGTGGTGTCCTGTCTTACCTGCTCCACTACTGTTACCAAGTGGTGTCTGTCTTACTGCCTCACTCACTACTGTTACCAGTGGTGTCCTGTCTTACCTGCCTACACTACTGTTACCAGTGGTGTCTGTCACTTACCTGCCTCCACTGTTACCAGTGGTGTCCTGTCTTACCTGCCTCCACTACTGTTACCAGTGGTGTCCTGTCTTACCTGCCTCCACTACTGTTACCAGTGGTGTCCTGTCTTACCTGCCTCCACTACTCTGTTACCAGTGGTGTCCTGTCTTACCTGCCTCCACTACTCTGTTACCAGTGGTGTCCTGTTACCTGACTCCTCTATCTGTTACCAGTGTTGTCTCCTGGTTTAACCTGCCTTCCACTTCTCTGTTACCAGTGGTTCCTGTCTTACCTGCCTCCATACCTCTGGTACCAGTGGTGTACTGTCTTACCTGCTCCACTACTGTTACCTGTGGTGTCTCTGTCTTACCTGCCTCCACTACTGTTACCAGTGGTGTCCTGTCTTACCTGCCTCCACTACTGTTACCAGTGGTGTCCTGTCTTACCTGCCTCCACTACTGTTACCAGTGGTGTCCTGGTTTACCTTGCTCCACTATGTTTACCAGTGGTGTCTGTCTTACCTGCCTACACTACTGTTACCGTGGTGTCCTGTTCTTCCTCCAATAATGTTACCAGTGTGTCCTGTCTTACCTGCATCCACTACATCTGTTACCAGTGGTGCCTTCTGTTTACCTGCCTCACATACTCTGTTTCAAGATATTGGTGGCCTGTCTTACCTGCTCCACTTACTGTTACCAGTGTGTCCTGTCTTACCTGCCTCACCACTACTGTTACCTCTGTGGTTGTCCTGTCTACCTCTCCTCTATGTTACCAGTGGTGTACTGCTACCTGCCTCCACTACTGTTTCCGAGTGGTGCCCTCTGTCTTACCTGCCTCCACTACTGTTACAGTGTCCAGTCTTACCTGCCTCCACTTCTGTTACCCGTGGTTGTCCTGTTTACTTCCGCCCACTACTGTTACCTGTGGTGTACCGTTTATACCTGCCTCCACTACTGTTAACAGTGGTTTCCTGTCTTACTCTGCCTCCACTATAGTTACCAGTGGTGTCCTGTATTACCTGCCTTCCAATACTGTTACAGTTGTGTCCTGGTCTTTCCTGGCTCCACTATGTACCAGTGGTGTCCTGTCTTACCTCCTCCACTGTTACCAGTGGTGTCCTGTCTTACCTGCCTCCACTACTGTTACCAGTGGTGTCCTGTCTTACCTGCCTCCACTACTGTTACCAGTGGTGTCCTGTCTTACCTCCACTACGTTAACCAGGGGTGTTCCTGTCTTACATCATACATGTTAACAGTGGTGTCTGTTTTACCTTCACTAATGTTACAGGGTGTCCTGTCTTACCTCCCTACTGTTACCAGGTGGTGGCCTGTTCTTACACTCACTACTGGTACCAGTGGTGTCATGTACTTACCGCCTCCACTACTGTTAAGTGGTGTCCTGTCTTACTGCATCCAAACTTTTTAAATGTTTCAACCAGTGGTGTACCCTGTCTTACCTGCCTCCAAATTGTCTGTTACCAGTGGTGTCCTTTGTCTTATCCTGCTCCAATACTGTTACTTGGTGTCCCTGTCTTACCTGCCTCACAATACTGTTACCAGTGGTGTCCTGTCTTACCTGCCTCACTTCTGTTACCAAAGTGGTGTCTGGTCTTCTGCCTCACTACTGTTGCCAGTGGTGCTCCTGTCTTTACCTGCCTACCAACTACTGTTCCAGTGGTGTCCTGTCTTACCTGACCATCCACTATGTTACCAGTGGGTGTCCTGTCTTACCTGCCTCCTATATGTTACCAGTGGTGTCTGTACTTCCTGCCTCCACTACTGTTTCCAGAGTGGTGTCCTGTCTTTTCATGCCTCAACTACTGTTACCGTGGTGTCCCTGTTTTACTTGCCTCCAACTAATGTTTTACAGTGGTTTGTCCTGTCTTACTGCCTCCACTATGTTACCAGTGGTGTCTGTTCCTTACCTGCCTCCACTTCTGTTACAGTGGTTGTCATGTTCATAACCTGCCTCCACTACTGTTGCCAGTGGTTGTCATGTCTTACTGCCTCCACTTACTGTTACCGTGGTGTCCTGTCTTACCTGCTCCACTAATGTACCAGTGGCTGTACCTGTCTTACTGCCTCCCCAACTTTTTGTTAACCCTTTTGGTTTTTGTTTTCTTGTACCAGTGGTGTTTCCATAGTCTTACCTGCCTCCACTAACTGTTACCAGTGGGTGTCCTGTCTTACCTTGCCTCACTTACTATGTTACAGTGGTGTCTGTCTTACCTGCCTCACTACTCTGTTCCAGTGGCGTCCTGTTACCTGCCTCCACTACTTTGTTAACAGTGGTGTCCTGTCTTAATGCCTCACTACTCTTACAGTGGTGTCCTGTCTTACTGCCTCCCCTACTCTCTTAACAGTGGTGTCATGTCTTACCTGCCTCCGCCTACTGTTTCCAGTGGTGTACTGTCTTACCTGACTCCACTACTTCTGTTTTCCAGTGGTGTCCTCTGGTCTTACCTGCCTCCACTACTGTTACCAGTGGTGTTACCTGTCTTTAACCTGCCTCCACCTACTCTGTTAACAGTGGTGTCCTGTCTTACCTGCCTCCCCACTACTGTTACCAGTGGTGTCGTGTCTTACCTGCCTCCACTACTCTGTTACCAGTGGTGTCCTGTCTTACCTGCCTCCACAACTGTTACAGTGGTGGTCTGTCTTACCTGCCTCCTCTGTTTTTACAGTGGTGTACCTTGTCTTTCCTGCTCCATACTGTTACCAGTGGTGGTCCTGTCTTACCTGCATCATACTGTTACCAGTGGTTGTCATGTCTTACCTGCCTCCCACTACTGTTACAGTGGTGTCAGTTTACTGCCTCCCAATAATGTTACCAGTGGTGTCCTGTCTTACCTGCCTCCACTACTCTGTTACCAGTGGTGTCCTGTCTTACCGGCCTCCACTACTGTTACCAGTGGTGTCCTGTCTTACCAGGCCCTCCAATACTCTAGTTTCCAGTGGTGTCCTGTCTTACCTGCCTCCACTACTGTTACCAGTGGTGTCCTGTCTTACCTGCCTCCACTACTCTGTTACCAGTGGTGTCCTGTCTTACCTGCCTCCACTACTGTTACCAGTGGTGTCCTGTCTTACCTGCCTCCACTACTCTGTTACCAGTGGTGTCCTGTCTTACCTGCCTCCACTACCTGTTACCAGTGGTGCTCCTGTCTTACCTGCCTCACTAGTTCCAGTGGTGGTCCTGTTTACCTGCCTCCACTACTCTGTTACCAGTGGTGTCCTGTCTTACCTGCCTCCACTACTCTGTTACCAGTGGTGTCCTGTCTTACCTGCCTCCACTACTGTTACCAGTGGTGTCCTGTCTTACCTGCCTCCTTCCACTACTCTGTTACCAGTGGTGTCTGTATTACCTGCCTCCACTACTGTTAACATGTGGTGTACTGTCTACCTGACTCCACTACTGTTACCAGTGGTGTCTCTGTCTTACTCTGCTCCACTGTTACAGTGGGTTCCTGTCTTTCTTCCACTACTGTTACAGTGGTGTCCTGTTTACAGCCTCCATATTTCTGTTACCGTGCGTGTCCTGTATTACCCTGCTCTCCCACTATTCTGTTTCCAGTGGTGTACTGTCTTACTGCCTCACTACTGATTACCAGTGGTGTCTGTCTTACCTGCCTCTTACTGTTTCCAGTGGTGTCCTGTCTTTACCTGCATCCACTTTACTGTTACCAGTGGTGTTCCATGTCTACCTGCCTACATAATTGTGCAACTGTAGGTGTCCTTGTCTTACCTGCCTCCACTACTGTTACCAGTGGTGTCCTGTTCGTACCTGCCTCCGACGTTACAGTGGTGTCTGTCTTACCTGCCTCTACTCTACTCTGTTACCAGTTGGTGTCCTGTCTTACTGCCTCCATCTACTCTGTTACCTGTGGTGTCCTTGTCTTACCTGCCTCCACTTACTCTGTTACCAGTGGTTGAATCCTGTTTTACCTGCCTCCACAACTCTGTTTCCAGTGGTGTCCTGTCTTTACCTGCCTCACTACTCTGTTACCAAGTGGTGTCCTGTCTTACACTCCACTTCTGTTACAGTGGTGTCCTGACTATAATCACTAATGTTACCGTGGTGGTCAAGTCTTAACTGACTCCACTAATGTTACCAGTGGTGCCCTGTCTTACCTGCCTCCACTACTGTTAAGTGGTGTCACAGTTTACTGCCTCCACTTATGTTACCAGTGCGTATGTCTGTCTTACCTCCACTACTGTTACCAGTGGTGTCCTGTCTTACCTGCCTCCACTACTGTTACCAGTGGTGTCCTGTCTTACCTGCCTCCACTACTGTTACCAGTGGTGTCCTGTCTTACCTGCCTCACTACTGTACCAGTTGAATGGTCTTACCTGCCTCCACTACTGTTACCAGTGGTGTCCTGTCTTACCTGCCTCCACTACTGTTACCAGTGGTGTCCTGTCTTACCTGCCTCCACTACTGTTACCAGTGGTTGTCCTGTTCTTACCCTGCCTCCACTACTGATTTACTCCAGTGGTTGTCTGGTCATTACCTGCCTCCACTACTGTTACCAGGTGTCCTGTTTACCTCGCATATCTGTTACAGTGGTGTCCTGTCTTACCTCCACTTTCTGTTGTACTACAGTGGTGTCTGTCTTACCTACACTACTTGTTACCAGTGGTGTCACTGTCTTAACACTGCCTCCACTACTTGTTACCAGTGGTGTTCCTGTCTTACCTCACTACTGTTAAAGTGGTGTCCTGTCTTAACTGCCTCCACTACTGTTACCGTGGGGGTCCTGTCTTACCTGCCTCCACTACTGTTACCAGTGGTGTCCTGTCTTACCTGCCTCCACTACTGTTACCAGTGGTGTCCTGTCTTACCTGCCTCCACTACTGTTACCAGTGGTTGTCCGGTCTTACTACTCCATACTGTTTCCAGTGTGTCCATGTCTTCCTGCCTCCACTTCTGTTACGTGGTGTCCTGTCTTACCTGCCTCCACTACTGTTACCAGTGGTGTCCTGTCTTACCTGCCTCCACTACTGTTACCAGTGGTGTCCTGTCTTACCTGCCTCCGTTACTCTGCTACTATCTTCACTTCGTTAGGTTAACTTTGTTATATATAATCTTTTAAGGAACTTGTACTGAAAATTTGTTGGGCAAATAATTTGTTAGTAGGTCTGGGTGTGAGAAGGACTTGTCTAGTATGGGCCAGTAGGCCTGCTGTAGTGTCCCTCCTTTCTTATGCTCTTACTAGACCCATGTGCATCATCTTAATATCTTTATTTCAAGACATTTCGCCAACCAATGCCTTTTATCCCTTAATTACAGAGATACTGCAAACAGAAGGTGAGGTAATCAGTCCGTCAGTCTCGGTAAAGGGTGTTTAAACTAGAGACTACAACAAGGTGCGGTAATCAGTCCCTCAGCCGCCTAGAAGTCAGTGTTCAGTGGTAATCAGTCGCTCAGCCTAGAAGACAGTGTTCAGTGGTAATCAGTCGCTCAGCCTAGAAGACAGTGTTCAGTGGTAATTCCAGTCGTCAGCCAAGAGACAGTGTTCAGTGGTAATAGTCGCACAGCTTGAAGACAGTGATTCAGTGGTAATCAGTTCGCTCAGCCCGCCTAGATGCAGTGTTACAGTGGTAATCAGTCGCTCAGCTAGAAGACTGTGTTCAGTGGTAATCAGTCCGCTCAGCCTAGAAGACCTGTGGTCAATTGGTATCAGTCGCTCAGCCTAGAAGTCAGTGTTCAGTGGTAATCAGTCGCTCAGCCTAGAAGTCAGTGTTCAGTGGTAATCAGTCGCTCAGCCTAGAAGTCAGTGTTCAGTGGTAATCAGTCGCTCAGCCTAGAAGTCAGTGTTCAGTGGTAATCCAGTCGCTAAGCATTGAGTCGTGTTCAGTGGTAATCAGTCGCTCCAGCTAGAAGACAGCAGTGTTCCGCTGGTAATCAGTAGCCTCAGGCTACAGAAGGTCAGTGTTCAGTGGTAATCAGTCGCTCAGCCTAGAAGTCAGTGTTCAGTGGTAATCAGTCGCTCAGCCTAGAAGTCAGTGTTCAGTGGTAATCAGTCGCTCAGCAGCTAGAATGTCGAGGTTCAGTGGTAATCAGTCGCTCAGCTAGAAGTCAGTGTTCAGTGGTAATCAGTGCTCAGCCTAGAAGTCAGTGGTTGCAGTGGTAAATCAGTCGCTCAGCTAGAAGTCAGCGTTCAGTTGGTAATCAGTCGCTCAGCCTAGAGACAGTGTTCGTGGTAATCAGTCGCTCAGCTAGAAAGGACTGTGTTGTTCAGTGGTAATCAGTCGCTCAGCCTAGAAGTCAGTGTTTTCAAATGGTAATCAGTACCCTCAGCCGCCTAGAAGACAGTGTTCAGTGGTAATCAGTCGCTCAGCCTAGAAGTCAGTGTTCAGTGGTAATCAGTCGCTCAGCCTAGAAGTCAGGTGTTCAGTGGGTCTATTCAAGTGCTCAGCCTTAGAAGTTCAGAGTTCATGGTAATCAGTCGCTCAGCTAGAAGACAGTGTTCAGTGGAACAATCAGTCGCTCAGCCTAGAAGTCAATGTTTCTGTGTTAATCAGATCGCTCAGCCTAAGAAGACAGTTGTTCGTGGTAATCACGGTCGCATACAGTTGAGTAGACTGTTGTTCAGTGGTAATCAGTTCGCCGCTCAGCCTAGAAGACTTTGTTCATGGTAATCAGTCGCTCAGCTAGATGACTGTGTTACAGTTGTAATCAAGTCGCACTCAGCCTAGAAGATGTGTTCAGTGGTAATCAGTCGCTCAGCCTAGAAGACAGTGTTCAGTGGTAATCAGTCGCTCAGCCTAGAAGACTGTGTTCAGTGGTAATCAGTCGCTCAGCCTAGAAGACAGTGTTCAGTGGTAATCAGTCGCTCAGCCTAGAAGTCAGTGTTCAGTGGTAATCAGTCGCTGCCCTAAGAGTCTGTGTTCAGTGGTAATCAGTTTTTCGCTCAGCCTAGAAGGACAGTGTTCTGTGGTTATCAGTCGACTCAGCCTAGAAGTCTGTGTTCACTGGTAATCACAGTCGCTCAGCCTAGAAGTCAGTGTTCAGTGGTAATCAGTCGCTCAGCCTAGAAGACAGTGTTCAGTGGTAATCAGTCGCTCAGCCTAGAAGTCAGTATTCAGTGGTAATCAGTCGCTCAGCCTAGAAGACAGTGTTCAGTGGTAATCAGTCGCCAGCTAGTAGTCAGTAGTTCAGTGGTAATCAGTCGCGCAAGCCTAGAAGGACAGTGTTCAGTGTACATCTGTCGCTCAGCTAGAAGTCAGTTTTCAGTGGTAAGCAGTCGCACAGCTAGAGTCAGTATTCAGTATGTTAGTGTTGACACTGAGGTACAGGCAGGATGAAGGGCCATCTCTGGTTACACCGAGTTCAGATGCAGTTCATTTTTTAATTGGTATACAATACCGACTGGTTGATGGGGACACCTGAGCAAACGTTTAGGAGCTTCATTTCAAAACGTTTTAAGCTTCCACAGTAGGCTTTTTCAGTAAGTACAGAAGAGGTTGGCAGAAGCAGTAGAGATGTTGGAAGGGACGATTGTAATTTGTCCCCCTGTCTTGATGACATGCTTTGAGGTGTGGTCAGTCCCTCAGCTGTGGCTGCGTTTGTGATCCTTAACTCTTTGTGATCCTTGACCACCCTTGTGATCCTTGACACCTTGTGATCATTGATTACCCTTGTGTTCCTTTGAATACTCTTGTGATCCTCTTGACCACCTTGTGATCATTGACACCATTGTCGATCCTTGATACCATTGTGAATCCTTGGACTCTTTGTGATCCTTGACTCCCTTGTGATCCTTGACAACCTTGTGATCCTTGACACCCTTCGTGATCCTCCGGATACTTGTGATCCTTGACACTCTTGTGATCCTTGATACCCTTGTGATCCTTGACACTCTTGTGATCCTTGATACCCTTGTGATCCTTGATACCCCTGTGATCCTTGACACTCTTGTGATCCTTGACCACACTTGTGGATCCTTGACACATTGTGATCACTTGATACCCTTGTGATCCTTGACATCTTTGTGATCCTTGACACCCATGTGACCTTGACAACCCTTGTGATCCTTGATACCCTTGTGATCCTTGACACTCTTGTGATTCCCTTGATACCCTTGTGATCCTTGATACCCCTGTGTTCCTTGACACTATTTTGTGTTCTCCTGGACACCCTTGTGATCCTTTGACACCCTTGTGATCCATTGACATCTTGTGATCCTTGATACCCTTGTGATCCTGATACACCTGTGATCCTTGAAACCCTTGTGATCCTTGTCACCCTTGTTGTTTCATGTAGTTCCCTTGTGATCCTTGTACACTTTGTGATCCTGTACCCTTGTGTATCATTGGATACCCCTGTGATCTTGAACCCTCTTGTGTCTTGACACCCTTGTGATCCTTGACACCTTGTGATCCTTGGACAACCTTGTGGATCCTTGAACCACTTGTGATCCTTGGACACCCTGTGATCCTTGAACCATTGTTTTGATTCATTGGACACCCTTGTGATTCTTGACACCATTGTGATCTCCTTGAACCTTGTGTTCCTTGGACTACCATTGTGATCCTTGACACCCTTGTGATCCATGGACCCCCTTGTGATCCTTGACACCCTTGTGATCCTTGACACCCTTGTGATCCTTGACACCCTTGTGATCCTTGACACCCTTGTGATCCTTGACACCCTTGTGATCCTTGACACCATTGTGATCCTTGAACATTGTGATCCTTGACACATTGTGATCTTGACACCCTTGTGATCTTGACACCTTGTTGATCCTTTGACACCCTTGTGATCCTTGTCACACCCTTGTGATCTGGACACCTTGTGATCTTGACACCCTTGTGATCCTTGACACCCTTGTGATCCTTGACACCCTTGTGATCCTTGACACCCTTGTGATCCTTGACACCCTTGTGATCCTTGACACCCTTGTGATCCTTGACACCCTTGTGATCCTTGAAGGTGAAATAATCTTACATAATTACTCCCAGGTCTCTCACATCAGTCTTATGCTCTACTGATTGATCTGAGTTTCTTTTATAATCCTTGCCAGTTTTTATGTCCTCAGTTTTTCCGTAACTTGGTGACTGAAACCTGTACTAACTGAATATCATGTTCTCAGTGACCCACTGCAAGAATCAGCTGCAGGTGTACGCTGTGTTACCATGGATACCACTGCAAGAATCAGCTGGCAGGTGAGCTGTGTATACCATGGATACCACTGCAAGAATCAGCTGGCAGGTGAGCTGTGTATACCATGGATACCACTGCAAGAATCAGCTGGCTGGTTGAGCTGTGTATACCATGGATTCACTGCAAGGAATCAGCTGGAGGTGAGTTGTGTATACCTATGGATACCACTGCAAGAATCAGCTGGCAGGTGAGCTGTGTATACAATGGATACACTGCCAGTATCAGCTGGCAGGTGGAGCTGTGTATACATGGATACCACTGCAAGAATCAGCTGGCAGGGAGCTGTGTATACCATCGGATACCACTGCAAGAATCAGTGGAGGTGAGCTGTGTTAACATGGATACCACTGCAAGAATCAGCTGGCAGGTGGCTGTGTATACCATGGGATACCACTGCAAGAATCAGATGGCAGGTTGAGCTGTGTATACCATGGATACCACTTGCAAGGAATCAGCTGGCTGGTGAAGCTTGTATCCATGGATACCACTGCAAGAATAGCTGGCAGGTGAGCTGTGTATACCTTGGATACCACTGCAAGAATCAGCTGGCAGGTGAGCTGTGTATACACATGGATACCACTGCAAGAATCAGCTGGAGGTGGGAGTGTGTATACCATGGATTACCCACTGCAAGAATCAGCCTGGCAGGTGAGCTGTGTATACCAGGGATACACTGCAAGATTCAGCTGGCAGGTGAGCTTTGTGATTATACATGGATTATTGCTATCATACAATATTCTAGTTTCGTCTACAAATGGAATTGATACATTGTTGTGATTACTGTTGCCCCTGACTCAATATTTTTATTGCTCTCCAGCAGCAAACTGCGCCACTACCACACGCCACCCTTCACAACAGCTAGACTCGTAACCAACTCATCCTTCAGAGAATCAACATCCACGCTGCTGCCGACGTTCCAACTCATCCTTCTGTGAATCAAACATCACGCTGCTGCCGACGTAACCAACTCATCCTTCAGAGACAAACATTCCTCGCTGCTGCCAGACGTAACCAACTATACTTCAGAGAATCAACATCCACGCTGCTGCCAGACGTAACCAACTCATCCTTCAGAGAATCAACATCCACGCTGCTGCCAGACGTAACCAACTCATCCTTCAGAGAATCAACATCCACGCTGCTGCCAGACGTAACCAACTCATCCTTCAGAGAATCAACATCCACGCTGCTGCCAGACGTAACCAAAATCATACTTCAGAGAATCAACAATCCCACGCTGCTGCCAGACGCATCACCAATCATCCTCAGAGAAGAATCAACATCCACGCTGCTGCCAGAAGTATACCAACTATCCTTAAGAGAATCAATACATCCACGCTGCCTGCCAGACGTAACCAAATCATCTTCAGAGAATCAACATTCACGATGCTGCCAGAGTAACTCAACTCATCCTGCAGAGTAATCAACATCCCACGCTGCTGCCAGACGCAACCAAATGCATCCTTTCAGAGAATCAACATCCACGCTGCTGCCAGACGTAAACCAAACTCATCTCAGAGAATCAACAATCCACGCTGCTGCCAGACGAAAACCAACTCCTCCTTCAGCAATCAACATCACGCTGCTGCCAGACGTGGAAAGCAACTCATCCTTCAGAGAAATCAACATACCACGCTGCTTGCCAGAGTAAACCAACTATACTTACAGAGTAAAGTCAACATCCTCGCTGCTGACAGACGTAACCAACTATCCTTCAGAGAATCAACATCCCACGCTGCTGCAGACGTAACCCAACGCATCATTCAGAGAATCAAACATACACGCTGCTGCCAGGACGCAACCATTCTCATCCTTCAGAGAATCAACATCCACGATGCACTGCCTGACGCATCCCAACTCATCATTCTAGAGATTCATACATTTCCACGCATGCTGCCAGACGTTAACCACTCATCCTTCAGAGAATCAAGACATTCACGCTGCCTGCCAGACGTAACAAACTCATACCTTCAGAGAATCAAAACATTCCACGCTGCTGCAAGACGAACCAAACTCATCTTCAGAAGAATCACATCCACGCTGCTGCCAGACGTAACAAATACTCCATCCTTCAGAGAATCAACATCCACGCTGCTGCCAGAAGTTAACCAACTCATCCTTCAGAGATCAACATCCAACGCTGCTGCAGACGTAACAACTCATCCTTCAGAGAATCAACATCCACGCTGCTGCCTGACGTAACCCATCACCCTTCAGAGAAATAAACTTCCACGCTGCTGCAGACGCAACCAACTCACCTTCAGAGAATCACATCACGCTGCTGCGGACGCAACCAACTCATCCTTCAGAGAATCAACATCCACGCTGTTGCCAGAGTATAACTACTCAATCCTTCAGAGGAATCAAAATTCACGCTGCTGACAGACGTAACACAACTCATCCTTCAGAGGAATCACATTCACGCTGCTGCCAGATCCGTAACCAATCTCAATCCTTCAGGAATCATCATCCACCGATGCTGCCAGACGTAACCAACTCATCCTTCAGAGATCAATCATCCTCGCTGCTGCTAGACGCAACCAACTCTATACTTCAGAGAATCAACATCCACAGCTGCTGAAAGACGACAAACAAATCATCCTTCAGGAATCTACATCCAAGCTGAGCCAGACGTTACCCAACTCTTCCTTCAGTGAATCAACATTCACGCTGCTGCCTAGGACGTAACCAACTTCTTAAGAGAATCAAATCCACGTGGCTGCCTGTCGATAAACCATCTCAATCCTTCAGAGAATCAACAACCACGTGCTGCAGACGTAACCAACTCATCCTTCAGAGAATCAACATTCACGCTGCTGCCAGACGTAACCAACTCATCCTTCAGAGAATCAACATCCACGCTGCTGCCAGACGTAACCAACTCATCCTTCAGAGAATCAACATTTCTCGCATGCTGCCAGGACGCAAACCAACTCAATCCTTCAGAGGAATGAAACATCCACGCTGCTGCAGGACGAAAACAACTCATCTTCAGAGAATCAACATCACGCTGCTGCCGACGTAACCAACTCATCTTCAGAGACATCTAACATCCAACGCTGCTGCCTCCGTAACCAACTCATCCTTTTCAGAGATTCAACACTCGCTGCTGCACTAGACGTAACCAACTCATCCTTCAGAGAATCAACATCCACGCTGCTGCCAGACGTAACCAACTCATCCTTCAGAGAATCAACATCCACGCTGCTGCCAGACGTAACCAACTCATCCTTCAGAGAATCAACATCCACGCTGCTGCCAGACGTAACCAACTCATCCTTCAGAGAATCAACATCCACGCTGCTGCCAGACGTAACCAACTCATCCTTCAGAGAATAACATCTACGGATGCTGCCAGTCGTAACCAACTCATCCTCAGAGAATCATCATCTACGGCTGCTGCCAGTCGTAACCAAATCATCTTCAGAGATTCAACTTTCACGCTGATGCAAGACGTAACCAAACTCATCCTTCAGAGAATTAACATTACGCTGCTGCCAGACGTAACCAACTCATCCTTCAGAGAATCAACATCCACGCTGCTGCCAGACGTAACCAACTCATCCTTCAGAGAATCAACATTCACGCTGCTGCCAGACGTAACCAACTCATCCTTCAGAGAATCAACATCCACGCTGCTGCTAGACGTAACCAACTCATTCCTCAGAGAATCTAAATCCACGCTGCTGCCAGACCGTAACAATCATCTTCAGAGAAATCAACATCCAGGCTGCTGCCAGACGTAACCAACTCATCCTTCAGAGAATCAACATCCACGCTGCTGCCAGACGTAACCAACTCATCCTTCAGAGAATCAACATCCACGCTGCTGCCAGACGCAACCAACTCATCCTTCAGAGAATCAACATCCACGTTGCTGCCAGACGAAACACCAAACTCTACTTCAGTGAATCAACATCCACGCTACATGCAGGACGTAACCAAATCATCCTTCAGTGTATCAACATCCAGCTGCTGCCAGAGTAACCAACTCTCCTTTCAGAGGAATACTACATCCACGCTGCTGCCGAACGCAACCAACTCATCCTTCAGAGAATCAACATTCACGCTGCTGCCAGACGCAACCAACTCATCCTTCAGAGAATCAACATCCACGCTGCTGCCAGACGCAACCAACTCATCCTTCAGAGAATCAACATTCACGCTGCTGCCAGACGTAACCAACTCATCCTTCAGAGAATCAACATCCACGCTGCTGCCAGACGTAACCAACTCATCCTTCAGAGAATCAACATCCACGCTGCTGCCAGACGTAACCAACTCATCCTTCAGAGAATCAACATCCACGCTGCTGCCAGACGCAACCAACTCATCCTTCAGAGAATCAACATCCACGCTGCTGCCAGACCGCAAAAAAACTCATCCTTCAGAGGAAAAATCAACATCCAACGGCTTCTGCCAGACGTAAACCAATCCATACTTCAGAGACTCAACATCCACGCTGCTGCCAGACGTAACCATTCATCCTTCAGAGAATCAACTTTCACTCTGCTGACAGATCGCAACCAACTCATTCTTCAGAGATCAACATCCAACGATGCTGCCAGACGTAACCAACTTCATCCTTCAGAGAATCAACATCCACGGATGCTGCCTGAGTAACCAACTCATCCTTCAGAGAATTACATCCCACGCTGTGGAGACGTAACACAACTCATCCTTCAGAGAATCAACATTCACGCTGCTGCCAGACGCAACCAACTCATCCTTCAGAGAATCAACATCCACGCTGCTGCCAGACGCAACCAACTCATCCTTCAGAGAATCAAACATCCACCACCCCCGTGCCCTGACCAGACGTAACCAACTCATCCTTCCTGAGAAGAATCAAACTCACGCTGACTGCCAGACCGTAACCATCTACATCCTTCTGTGTATTAACATCCACGTGCTGCCAGACGCAACACAAATCATCCTTCGGAATCAACATCCACGCTGTGCCTGACGTAACACACTCATCCGTCAGAGAATCAACATCAACGGCTGAATGCACTGACGTAACAATCTTCGTTTTTATTTTCTTATTGCAGATTAATTATACGTTTAAGTTAATAAAAGTTAATCCCACCGAGAACACGTATTACCTGGTTATTAACCTATCAGAACGAGACGAAATACACGAATGCTACATGGTCGGAAATTACAGGTTGAAGATGAAGAGGTTGGTTGTGGTGTCCTGTCTTACCTGACCTCCACTATCTGTACAGTGGTGTCCTGTTTACCAGCCTCAACTATATGTTACCAGTGGTGTACTGTCTTACCTGCCTCACTATATTGTTACCGTGGTGTCTTCGTTTACCTGGGACTCCATACTCTTACCGTTGTGTCCTGTCTTACCTGCCTCCTTTTCCTTTACAATTGGTGACCTGTTTACTGCTACACTAATCTCTTACCTGTGGTGTCCTGTCTTACCTGCCTCCACTACTCTGTTACCAGTGGTGTCCTGTCTTACCTGCCTCCACTACTCTGTTACCAGTGGTGTCTTGTCTTGACCTGCCTCCTATATCTGTTACAGGGGTGTCATGCTTACCTGCCTCCACTACATGTTGACCAGTGGTGTCCTGTCTTTACCTGCCTCACATACTCTTACAGTGGTGACACCCTGTCTTACCTGCCTCCACTACTCTCTTACCAGTGGTGTCCTGTCTTACCTGCCTCCGCTACTCTGTTACCAGTGGTGTCCTGTCTTACCTGCTCCACTACACTGGTTACCATTGTGAGTGTCCTGTCTTACCTGCCTCCACTACTCTGTTACCAGTGGTGTCCTGTCTTACCTGCCTCCACTACTCTGTTACCAGTGGTGTCCTGTCTTACCTGCCTCCACTACTCTGTTACCAGGTGGGTCCTGATTCTTACAGCCTCCGCTACTGTTACCAGTGGTGTCCTGTCTTACCTGCCTCCACTACTGTTACCAGTGGTGTCCTGTCTTACCTGCCTCCACTACTGTTACCAGTGGTGTCCTGTCTTACCTGCCTCCACTACTGTTACCAGTGGTGTCCTGTCTTACCTGCCTCCACTGTTACCAGTGGTGTCCTGTCTTACCTGCCTCCACTACTGTTACCAGTGGTGTCCTGTCTTACCTGCCTCCACTACTCTGTTACCAGTGGTGTCCTGTCTTACCTGCCTCCACTACTGTTACCAGTGGTGTCCTGTCTTACCTGCCTCCACTACTGTTACCAGTGGTGTCCTGTCTTACCTGCCTCCACTACTCTGTTACCAGTGGTGTCCTGTCTTACCTGCCTCCACTACTGTTACCAGAGGTGTCCTGTATTACCTGCCTCCATACTCTGTTTAACAGTTGGTGTCCTGCCTTACCTGCCTCCACTAACTGTTACCTGTGGTTGTCCTGTCTTTCCTGACTCACTACACTGTTAACGTGGTGTTCTGTCTTACTGCCTCCACTACTGTTACCAGTGGTGTCCTGTCTTACCTGCCTCCACTACTCTGTTACCAGTGGTGTCCTGTCTTACCTGCCTCCACTACTCTGTTACCAGTGGTGTCCTGTCTTACCTGCCTCCACTACTGTTACCAGTGGTGTCCTGTCTTACCTGCCTCCCATACTCTGTTCCGTGGTGTTCCTCGTCTTACCTGCCTCCACTACTGTTTACCAGTGGTGTCCTTGTTTACCTGCCTCCACTACTGTTACAGTGGTGACCTGTCCTCTTACTGTCCTCCACTACTCGGTTACCAGTGGTGTCCTTGTCTTTACCTGCTCCACTACTCTGTTACTTGGTGTCCTGTTCTTACCTGACTCTCCATACTCTGTTACCGTGGTGTCCTGTCTTACTGCCTCCACTACTGTTCGTGGTGTCCTGGTACTTACCTGCCTCACTACTGTTACTAGTGGTGTCCTGTCTTACCTGCCTTCCATACTGTTACTGTGGTGTCTGTCCTTACCTCCACTAGTTACCAGTGGTGTCCTGTCTTACTGCCTCAATACTCTGTTACCAGTGGGTGTAATGTCTTAACTGCTCCACTACTCTGTTACCTGTGGTGTCCTGTCTTACCTGCCTCCACTACTCTGTTACCAGTGGTGTCCTGTCTTACCTGCCTCCAACTCTGTTACAGTGGTGTCCTGTCTTACCTGCTCCACTACTGTTACCAAGTGGTGTCTGTCTTACTGCCTCACTCACTACTGTTACCAGTGGTGTCCTGTCTTCCTGCCCTACACTAATGTTACCAGTGGTGTCTGTCACTTACCTGCCTCCACTGTTACCAGTGGTGTCCTGTCTTACCTGCCTCCACTACTGTTACCAGTGGTGTCCTGTCTTACCTGCCTCCACTACTGTTACCAGTGGTGTCCTGTCTTACCTGCCTCCACTACTCTGTTACCAGTGGTGTCCTGTCTTACCTGCCTCCACTACTCTGTTTCCAGTGGTGTCCTGTTACCTGACTCCTCTATCTGTTACCAGTGTTGTCTCCTGGTTTAACCTGCCTTCCACTTCTCTGTTACCAGTGGTTCCTGTCTTACCTGCCTCCATACCTCTGGTACCAGTGGTGTACTGTCTTACCTGCTCCACTACTGTTACCTGTGGTGTCTCTGTCTTACCTGCCTCCACTACTGTTACCAGTGGTGTCCTGTCTTACCTGCCTCCACTACTGTTACCAGTGGTGTCCTGTCTTACCTGCCTCCACTACTGTTACCAGTGGTGTCCTGGTTTACCTTGCTCCACTATGTTTACCAGTGGTGTCTGTCTTACCTGCCTACACTACTGTTACCGTGGTGTCCTGTTCTTCCTCCAATAATGTTACCAGTGTGTCCTGTCTTACCTGCATCCACTACATCTGTTACCAGTGGTGCCTTCTGTTTACCTGCCTCACATACTCTGTTTCAAGATATTGGTGGCCTGTCTTACCTGCTCCACTTACTGTTACCAGTGTGTCCTGTCTTACCTGCCTCACCACTACTGTTACCTCTGTGGTTGTCCTGTCTACCTCTCCTCTATGTTACCAGTGGTGTACTGCTACCTGCCTCCACTACTGTTTCCGAGTGGTGCCCTCTGTCTTACCTGCCTCCACTACTGTTACAGTGTCCAGTCTTACCTGCCTCCACTTCTGTTACCCGTGGTTGTCCTGTTTACTTCCGCCCACTACTGTTACCTGTGGTGTACCGTTTATACCTGCCTCCACTACTGTTAACAGTGGTTTCCTGTCTTACTCTGCCTCCACTATAGTTACCAGTGGTGTCCTGTATTACCTGCCTTCCAATACTGTTACAGTTGTGTCCTGGTCTTTCCTGGCTCCACTATGTACCAGTGTGTCTGGGTCTTACCTGCATCCACTACTGTTACCAGTGGTGTCCTGTCTTACCTGCCTCCACTACTGTTACCAGTGGTGTCCTGTCTTACCTGCCTCCACTACTGTTACCAGTGGTGTCCTGTCTTACCTCCACTACGTTAACCAGGGGTGTTCCTGTCTTACATCATACATGTTAACAGTGGTGTCTGTTTTACCTTCACTAATGTTACAGGGTGTCCTGTCTTACCTCCCTACTGTTACCAGGTGGTGGCCTGTTCTTACACTCACTACTGGTACCAGTGGTGTCATGTACTTACCGCCTCCACTACTGTTAAGTGGTGTCCTGTCTTACTGCATCCAAACTTTTTAAATGTTTCAACCAGTGGTGTACCCTGTCTTACCTGCCTCCAAATTGTCTGTTACCAGTGGTGTCCTTTGTCTTATCCTGCTCCAATACTGTTACTTGGTGTCCCTGTCTTACCTGCCTCACAATACTGTTACCAGTGGTGTCCTGTCTTACCTGCCTCACTTCTGTTACCAAAGTGGTGTCTGGTCTTCTGCCTCACTACTGTTGCCAGTGGTGCTCCTGTCTTTACCTGCCTACCAACTACTGTTCCAGTGGTGTCCTGTCTTACCTGACCATCCACTATGTTACCAGTGGGTGTCCTGTCTTACCTGCCTCCTATATGTTACCAGTGGTGTCTGTACTTCCTGCCTCCACTACTGTTTCCAGAGTGGTGTCCTGTCTTTTCATGCCTCAACTACTGTTACCGTGGTGTCCCTGTTTTACTTGCCTCCAACTAATGTTTTACAGTGGTTTGTCCTGTCTTACTGCCTCCACTATGTTACCAGTGGTGTCTGTTCCTTACCTGCCTCCACTTCTGTTACAGTGGTTGTCATGTTCATAACCTGCCTCCACTACTGTTGCCAGTGGTTGTCATGTCTTACTGCCTCCACTTACTGTTACCGTGGTGTCCTGTCTTACCTGCTCCACTAATGTACCAGTGGCTGTACCTGTCTTACTGCCTCCCCAACTTTTTGTTAACCCTTTTGGTTTTTGTTTTCTTGTACCAGTGGTGTTTCCATAGTCTTACCTGCCTCCACTAACTGTTACCAGTGGGTGTCCTGTCTTACCTTGCCTCACTTACTATGTTACAGTGGTGTCTGTCTTACCTGCCTCACTACTCTGTTCCAGTGGCGTCCTGTTACCTGCCTCCACTACTTTGTTAACAGTGGTGTCCTGTCTTAATGCCTCACTACTCTTACAGTGGTGTCCTGTCTTACTGCCTCCCCTACTCTCTTAACAGTGGTGTCATGTCTTACCTGCCTCCGCCTACTGTTTCCAGTGGTGTACTGTCTTACCTGACTCCACTACTTCTGTTTTCCAGTGGTGTCCTCTGGTCTTACCTGCCTCCACTACTGTTACCAGTGGTGTTACCTGTCTTTAACCTGCCTCCACCTACTCTGTTACCAGTGGTGTCCTGTCTTACCTGCCTCCACTACTGTTACCAGTGGTGTCGTGTCTTACCTGCCTCCACTACTCTGTTACCAGTGGTGTCCTGTCTTACCTGCTCCATAACTGTTACAGTGGTGGTCTGTCTTACCTGCCTCCTCTGTTTTTACAGTGGTGTACCTTGTCTTTCCTGCTCCATACTGTTACCAGTGGTGGTCCTGTCTTACCTGCATCATACTGTTACCAGTGGTTGTCATGTCTTACCTGCCTCCCACTACTGTTACAGTGGTGTCAGTTTACTGCCTCCCAATACTGTTACCAGTGGTGTCCTGTCTTACCTGCCTCCACTACTCTGTTACCAGTGGTGTCCTGTCTTACCGGCCTCCACTACTGTTACCAGTGGTGTCCTGTCCTTTACCAGGCCCTCCAATACTCTAGTTTCCAGTGGTGTCCTGTCTTACCTGCCTCCACTACTGTTACCAGTGGTGTCCTGTCTTACCTGCCTCCACTACTCTGTTACCAGTGGTGTCCTGTCTTACCTGCCTCCACTACTGTTACCAGTGGTGTCCTGTCTTACCTGCCTCCACTACTCTGTTACCAGTGGTGTCCTGTCTTACCTGCCTCCACTACCGTTACCAGTGGTGCTCCTGTCTTACCTGCCTCACTAGTTCCAGTGGTGGTCCTGTTTACCTGCCTCCACTACTCTGTTACCAGTGGTGTCCTGTCTTACCTGCCTCCACTACTCTGTTACCAGTGGTGTCCTGTCTTACCTGCCTCCACTACTGTTACCAGTGGTGTCCTGTCTTACCTGCCTCCTTCCACTACTCTGTTACCAGTGGTGTCTGTATTACCTGCCTCCACTACTGTTAACATGTGGTGTACTGTCTACCTGACTCCACTACTGTTACCAGTGGTGTCTCTGTCTTACTCTGCTCCACTGTTACAGTGGGTTCCTGTCTTTCTTCCACTACTGTTACAGTGGTGTCCTGTTTACAGCCTCCATATTTCTGTTACCGTGCGTGTCCTGTATTACCCTGCTCTCCCACTATTCTGTTTCCAGTGGTGTACTGTCTTACTGCCTCACTACTGATTACCAGTGGTGTCTGTCTTACCTGCCTCTTACTGTTTCCAGTGGTGTCCTGTCTTTACCTGCATCCACTTTACTGTTACCAGTGGTGTTCCATGTCTACCTGCCTACATAATTGTGCAACTGTAGGTGTCCTTGTCTTACCTGCCTCCACTACTGTTACCAGTGGTGTCCTGTTCGTACCTGCCTCCGACGTTACAGTGGTGTCTGTCTTACCTGCCTCTACTCTACTCTGTTACCAGTTGGTGTCCTGTCTTACTGCCTCCATCTACTCTGTTACCTGTGGTGTCCTTGTCTTACCTGCCTCCACTTACTCTGTTACCAGTGGTTGAATCCTGTTTTACCTGCCTCCACAACTCTGTTTCCAGTGGTGTCCTGTCTTTACCTGCCTCACTACTCTGTTACCAAGTGGTGTCCTGTCTTACACTCCACTTCTGTTACAGTGGTGTCCTGACTATAATCACTAATGTTACCGTGGTGGTCAAGTCTTAACTGACTCCACTAATGTTACCAGTGGTGCCCTGTCTTACCTGCCTCCACTACTGTTAAGTGGTGTCACAGTTTACTGCCTCCACTTATGTTACCAGTGCGTATGTCTGTCTTACCTCACTACTGTTACCAGTGGTGTCCTGTCTTACCTGCCTCCACTACTGTTACCAGTGGTGTCCTGTCTTACCTGCCTCCACTACTGTTACCAGTGGTGTCCTGTCTTACCTGCCTCCACTACTGTACCAGTTGAATGGTCTTACCTGCCTCCACTACTGTTACCAGTGGTGTCCTGTCTTACCTGCCTCCACTACTGTTACCAGTGGTGTCCTGTCTTACCTGCCTCCACTACTGTTACCAGTGGTTGTCCTGTTCTTACCCTGCCTCCACTACTGATTTACTCCAGTGGTTGTCTGGTCATTACCTGCCTCCACTACTGTTACCAGGTGTCCTGTTTACCTCGCATATCTGTTACAGTGGTGTCCTGTCTTACCTCCACTTTCTGTTGTACTACAGTGGTGTCTGTCTTACCTACACTACTTGTTACCAGTGGTGTCACTGTCTTAACACTGCCTCCACTACTTGTTACCAGTGGTGTTCCTGTCTTACCTCACTACTGTTAAAGTGGTGTCCTGTCTTAACTGCCTCCACTACTGTTACCGTGGGGGTCCTGTCTTACCTGCCTCCACTACTGTTACCAGTGGTGTCCTGTCTTACCTGCCTCCACTACTGTTACCAGTGGTGTCCTGTCTTACCTGCCTCCACTACTGTTACCAGTGGTTGTCCGGTCTTACTACTCCATACTGTTTCCAGTGTGTCCATGTCTTCCTGCCTCCACTTCTGTTACGTGGTGTCCTGTCTTACCTGCCTCCACTACTGTTACCAGTGGTGTCCTGTCTTACCTGCCTCCACTACTGTTACCAGTGGTGTCCTGTCTTACCTGCCTCCGTTACTCTGCTACTATCTTCACTTCGTTAGGTTAACTTTGTTATATATAATCTTTTAAGGAACTTGTACTGAAAATTTGTTGGGCAAATAATTTGTTAGTAGGTCTGGGTGTGAGAAGGACTTGTCTAGTATGGGCCAGTAGGCCTGCTGTAGTGTCCCTCCTTTCTTATGCTCTTACTAGACCCATGTGCATCATCTTAATATCTTTATTTCAAGACATTTCGCCAACCAATGCCTTTTATCCCTTAATTACAGAGATACTGCAAACAGAAGGTGAGGTAATCAGTCCGTCAGTCTCGGTAAAGGGTGTTTAAACTAGAGACTACAACAAGGTGCGGTAATCAGTCCCTCAGCCGCCTAGAAGTCAGTGTTCAGTGGTAATCAGTCGCTCAGCCTAGAACGACAGTGTTCAGTGGTAATCAGTTCGCTCAGCCTAGAAGTCAGTGTTCGTTTGGTAATTCCAGTCGTCAGCCAAGAGACAGTGTTCAGTGGTAATAGTCGCACAGCTTGAAGACAGTGATTCAGTGGTAATCAGTTCGCTCAGCCCGCCTAGATGCAGTGTTACAGTGGTAATCAGTCGCTCAGCTAGAAGACTGTGTTCAGTGGTAATCAGTCCGCTCAGCCTAGAAGACCTGTGGTCAATTGGTATCAGTCGCTCAGCCTAGAAGTCAGTGTTCAGTGGTAATCAGTCGCTCAGCCTAGAAGTCAGTGTTCAGTGGTAATCAGTCGCTCAGCCTAGAAGTCAGTGTTCAGTGGTAATCAGTCGCTCAGCCTAGAAGTCAGTGTTCAGTGGTAATCCAGTCGCTAAGCATTGAGTCGTGTTCAGTGGTAATCAGTCGCTCCAGCTAGAAGACAGCAGTGTTCCGCTGGTAATCAGTAGCCTCAGGCTACAGAAGGTCAGTGTCAGTGGTAATCAGTCGCTCAGCCTAGAAGTCAGTGTTCAGTGGTAATCAGTCGCTCAGCCTAGAAGTCAGTGTTCAGTGGTAATGTCACTCAGCAGCTAGAATGTCGAGGTTCAGTGGTAATCAGTCGCTCAGCTAGAAGTCAGTGTTCAGTGGTAATCAGTGCTCAGCCTAGAAGTCAGTGGTTGCAGTGGTAAATCAGTCGCTCAGCTAGAAGTCAGCGTTCAGTTGGTAATCAGTCGCTCAGCCTAGAGACAGTGTTCGTGGTAATCAGTCGCTCAGCTAGAAAGGACTGTGTTGTTCAGTGGTAATCAGTCGCTCAGCCTAGAAGTCAGTGTTTTCAAATGGTAATCAGTACCCTCAGCCGCCTAGAAGACAGTGTTCAGTGGTAATCAGTCGCTCAGCCTAGAAGTCAGTGTTCAGTGGTAATCAGTCGCTCAGCCTAGAAGTCAGGTGTTCAGTGGGTCTATTCAAGTGCTCAGCCTTAGAAGTTCAGAGTTCATGGTAATCAGTCGCTCAGCTAGAAGACAGTGTTCAGTGGAACAATCAGTCGCTCAGCCTAGAAGTCAATGTTTCTGTGTTAATCAGATCGCTCAGCCTAAGAAGACAGTTGTTCGTGGTAATCACGGTCGCATACAGTTGAGTAGACTGTTGTTCAGTGGTAATCAGTTCGCCGCTCAGCCTAGAAGACTTTGTTCATGGTAATCAGTCGCTCAGCTAGATGACTGTGTTACAGTTGTAATCAAGTCGCACTCAGCCTAGAAGATGTGTTCAGTGGTAATCAGTCGCTCAGCCTAGAAGACAGTGTTCAGTGGTAATCAGTCGCTCAGCCTAGAAGACTGTGTTCAGTGGTAATCAGTCGCTCAGCCTAGAAGACAGTGTTCAGTGGTAATCAGTCGCTCAGCCTAGAAGTCAGTGTTCAGTGGTAATCAGTCGCTGCCCTAAGAGTCTGTGTTCAGTGGTAATCAGTTTTTCGCTCAGCCTAGAAGGACAGTGTTCTGTGGTTATCAGTCGACTCAGCCTAGAAGTCAGTGTTCACTGGTAATCAGTCGCTCAGCCTAGAAGTCAGTATTCAGTGGTAATCAGTCGCTCAGCCTAGAAGACAGTGTTCAGTGGTAATCAGTCGCTCAGCCTAGAAGTCAGTATTCAGTGGTAATCAGTCGCTCAGCCTAGAAGACAGTGTTCAGTGGTAATCAGTCGCCAGCTAGTAGTCAGTAGTTCAGTGGTAATCAGTCGCGCAAGCCTAGAAGGACAGTGTTCAGTGTACATCTGTCGCTCAGCTAGAAGTCAGTTTTCAGTGGTAAGCAGTCGCACAGCTAGAGTCAGTATTCAGTATGTTAGTGTTGACACTGAGGTACAGGCAGGATGAAGGGCCATCTCTGGTTACACCGAGTTCAGATGCAGTTCATTTTTTAATTGGTATACAATACCGACTGGTTGATGGGGACACCTGAGCAAACGTTTAGGAGCTTCATTTCAAAACGTTTTAAGCTTCCACAGTAGGCTTTTTCAGTAAGTACAGAAGAGGTTGGCAGAAGCAGTAGAGATGTTGGAAGGGACGATTGTAATTTGTCCCCCTGTCTTGATGACATGCTTTGAGGTGTGGTCAGTCCCTCAGCTGTGGCTGCGTTTGTGATCCTTAACTCTTTGTGATCCTTGACCACCCTTGTGATCCTTGACACCTTGTGATCATTGATTACCCTTGTGTTCCTTTGAATACTCTTGTGATCCTCTTGACCACCTTGTGATCATTGACACCATTGTCGATCCTTGATACCATTGTGAATCCTTGGACTCTTTGTGATCCTTGACTCCCTTGTGATCCTTGACACCCTTGTGATCCTTGACACCCTTGTGATCCTTGATACCCTTGTGATCCTTGACACTCTTGTGATCCTTGATACCCTTGTGATCCTTGACACTCTTGTGATCCTTGATACCCTTGTGATCCTTGATACCCCTGTGATCCTTGACACTCTTGTGATCCTTGACACCCTTGTGATCCTTGACACATTGTGATCACTTGATACCCTTGTGATCCTTGACACTCTTGTGATCCTTGACACCCTTGTGATCCTTGACACCCTTGTGATCCTTGATACCCTTGTGATCCTTGACACTCTTGTGATTCCCTTGATACCCTTGTGATCCTTGATACCCCTGTGTTCCTTGACACTATTTTGTGTTCTCCTGGACACCCTTGTGATCCTTTGACACCCTTGTGATCCATTGACATCTTGTGATCCTTGATACCCTTGTGATCCTGATACACCTGTGATCCTTGAAACCCTTGTGATCCTTGTCACCCTTGTTGTTTCATGTAGTTCCCTTGTGATCCTTGTACACTTTGTGATCCTGTACCCTTGTGTATCATTGGATACCCCTGTGATCTTGAACCCTCTTGTGTCTTGACACCCTTGTGATCCTTGACACCTTGTGATCCTTGGACAACCTTGTGGATCCTTGAACCACTTGTGATCCTTGGACACCCTGTGATCCTTGAACCATTGTTTTGATTCATTGGACACCCTTGTGATTCTTGACACCATTGTGATCTCCTTGAACCTTGTGTTCCTTGGACTACCATTGTGATCCTTGACACCCTTGTGATCCATGGACCCCCTTGTGATCCTTGACACCCTTGTGATCCTTGACACCCTTGTGATCCTTGACACCCTTGTGATCCTTGACACCCTTGTGATCCTTGACACCCTTGTGATCCTTGACACCATTGTGATCCTTGAACATTGTGATCCTTGACACATTGTGATCTTGACACCCTTGTGATCTTGACACCTTGTTGATCCTTTGACACCCTTGTGATCCTTGTCACACCCTTGTGATCTGGACACCTTGTGATCTTGACACCCTTGTGATCCTTGACACCCTTGTGATCCTTGACACCCTTGTGATCCTTGACACCCTTGTGATCCTTGACACCCTTGTGATCCTTGACACCCTTGTGATCTTGACACCTTGTGATCCTTGGAAGGTGAAATTATCTTACATAATTACTCCCAGGTCTCTCACATCAGTCTTATGCTCTACTGATTGATCTGAGTTTCTTTTATAATCCTTGCCAGTTTTTATGTCCTCAGTTTTTCCGTAACTTGGTGACTGAAACCTGTACTAACTGAATATCATGTTCTCAGTGACCCACTGCAAGAATCAGCTGGCAGGTGAGCTGTGTATACCATGGATACCACTGCAAGAATCAGCTGGCAGGTGAGCTGTGTATACCATGGATACCACTGCAAGAATCAGCTGGCAGGTGAGCTGTGTATACCATGGATACCACTGCAAGAATCAGCTGGCTGGTTGAGCTGTGTATACCATGGATTCACTGCAAGGAATCAGCTGGAGGTGAGTTGTGTATACCTATGGATACCACTGCAAGAATCAGCTGGCAGGTGAGCTGTGTATACAATGGATACACTGCCAGTATCAGCTGGCAGGTGGAGCTGTGTATACATGGATACCACTGCAAGAATCAGCTGGCAGGGAGCTGTGTATACCATCGGATACCACTGCAAGAATCAGTGGAGGTGAGCTGTGTTAACATGGATACCACTGCAAGAATCAGCTGGCAGGTGGCTGTGTATACCATGGGATACCACTGCAAGAATCAGATGGCAGGTTGAGCTGTGTATACCATGGATACCACTTGCAAGGAATCAGCTGGCTGGTGAAGCTTGTATCCATGGATACCACTGCAAGAATAGCTGGCAGGTGAGCTGTGTATACCATGGATACCACTGCAAGAATCAGCTGGCAGGTGAGCTGTGTATACCATGGATACCACTGCAAGAATCAGCTGGCAGGTGAGCTGTGTATACCATGGATACCACTGCAAGAATCAGCTGGCAGGTGAGCTGTGTATACCATGGATACCACTGCAAGAATCAGCTGGCAGGTGAGCTGTGTATACCATGGATATTGCTATCATACAAATTCTAGTTTCGTCTACAAAGACTGATACATTGTTGTGATTTATGTTGCCCCTGACTCAATATTTTTATGCTCTCCAGCAGCAACAGCGCCACTACCACCACCGCCACCATCACCAACAGCACCACCACCAACAGCACCACCACCAATAACACCACCAGCAGTAACACCACCAAGAGCAGCACCACCACCAGCACCGCCAAAAACAGTTGAAGTAAAAATACCAATAATACCAGCAGCACCACAACCAGGGAAAAAAGGACAGCACCACCAACACCAGTACCACCACCATCAGCAACACCACCACCACGAACACCAGCACCACCACCAACACCAGCACCACCACCAACACCAGTACCACCACCAACACCAGTGCAACCAACACCAGTACCATCACCAGTGCCACCAACACCAGTACTACCACCAACACCAGTGCCACCACTAATACCAGTGCCACCACCAACACCAGTGCCACCACCAACACCAGTGCCACCAACACCAGTACTACCACCAACACCAGTACCACCAACACCAGTGCCACCACCAACACCAGTACCACCACCAATACCAGTACCACCACCAGCAAGGGAGGCGGGCCATGGGAATCTGAGGCAAGATCAATAACCATGTGGCCACCACACCCCTCCTCCACCAAACTAACACCACTCCCACAACACTAACACCACCCCTACAACACCCCACTACACTAACACCACCCTCACCACAACACCACCACGCTAACACCACCCCACAACACTAGCACCACTATACCTGCAGCACCGCACCAACACAGTCACCACCCCAACACTACCACCACCCCACCACCGAAACCTCAGCTATTAAGTTTAAATTTAAATAATTAAGATATATGGCGTGTGCATATTATATATATATATATATATACACACACACACACACATACATACATCAGATCACAGCAGGATTCGAACCTGCACACTGCATCAGAGAACGCGGTATTTTATCCACACTTCCAGACTAAAATTAGCTGGCTGCTAGTCCCTAGGGGCCACTGGGCCCATTCTTTCACAAGGACATGTTGATGTGTGTGGTTCATGAAGTCAGTGTAACGCAGAAGTCTGCCTTCAAGAGGGAGCTGGTCTGATACCTAAATTCAGTACCTGATCAGCCGGGCTGTGGTTCGTACGTTGGACTATGTACGACTAGCAGTAACAGCCTGGTTGATCAGGTCCTGATCCACCACGAGGCCTGGTCATGGACTGGGCTGCGGGGACGCTGACCCCTGGAACACCCTCCAGGTATACTCCAGGTATGTAGCCACCTCCATACATCGGCATTCACCCGTTCATTGAAAGCGACACGTTCTGTATGTCCTTAAACCGGGAGTGGAGTCAGCATCATCAGCTGCCATCAGCACTCTGAAGAGCTGCATGTCCTTGTACCAGGAGTGGAGTCAGCAACGTCAGCTGCCGTCAGCACTCTGAAAACTTCATCAGCTTGCCTTCCCAATGTCACACAGAGTTGCCAACACAAGTGTCACCTCACACTATTAAGCTCACATTGTCACGTCAGCATCCACGGTTGGCTGCACTGAATATAATGTTTACAATCACAATATGGCTTTCTCAAACTTATGTTATCAGAATGGTAGTGGTTAATGTTATGGTAGTGGTTAATGTCATGGTAGTGGTTAATGTCATGGTAGTGGTTAATGTCATGGTAGTGGTTAATGTCATGGTAGTTGTGGCAGTGGTTTATGTTATGGTAGTGGTTAATGTCATGGTAGTGGTTAATGTCATGGTAGTGGTTAATGTCATGGTAGTTGTGGTAGTGGTTAATGTTATGGTAGTTGTGGTAGTGGTTAATGTTGTGGTAGTTGTGGTAGTGGTTAATGTTATGGTAGTTGTGGTAGTGGTTAATGTTATGGTAGTTGTGGTAGTGGTTAATGTTATGGTAGTTGTGGTAGTGGTTAATGTTATGGTAGTTGTGGTAGTGGTTAATGTTATGGTAGTTGTGGTAGTGGTTAATGTTATGGTAGTTGTGGTAGTGGTTAATGTCATGGTAGTGGTTAATGTCATGGTAGTGGTTAATGTCATGGTAGTGGTTAATGTCATGGTAGTGGTTAATGTCATGGTAGTGGTTAATGTCATGGTAGTGGTTAATGTCATGGTAGTTGTGGTAGTGGTTAATGTCATGGTAGTGGTTAATGTTATGGTAGTGGTTAATGTCATGGTAGTTGTGGTAGTGGTTAATGTCATGGTAGTGGTTAATGTCATGGTAGTGGTTAATGTCATGGTAGTTGTGGTAGTGGTTAATGTCATGGTAGTGGTTAATGTCATGGTAGTTGTGGTAGTGGTTAATGTTATGGTAGTGGTTAATGTCATGGTAGTGGTTAATGTCATGGTAGTGGTTAATGTCATGGTAGTGGTTAATGTCATGGTAGTTGTGGTAGTGGTTAATGTTATGGTAGTGGTTAATGTCATGGTAGTGGTTAATGTCATGGTAGTGGTTAATGTCATGGTAGTGGTTAATGTCATGGTAGTGGTTAATGTCATGGTAGTGGTTAATGTTATGGTAGTGGTTAATGTTATGGTGTGGTTAATGTCATGGTAGTGGTTAATGTCATGGTAGTTGTGGTAGTGGTTAGTCATGGTAGTTGTGGTAGTGGTTAGTCATGGTAGTTGTGGTAGTGGTTAGTCATGGTAGTTGTGGTAGTGGTTAGACATGGTAGTGGTTAATGTTATGGTAGTGATGGTACTGGTTAATGTCATGGTAGTGGTAGTAGTGGTTAATGTTATGGTAGTGGTGGTAATGTCATGGTAGTTAATGTCGTGGTAGTGGTTAATGTTAAGGTAGTTGTGGTAGTGGTTGTTATGGTAGTTGTGATAATGTTATGGTAGTGGCTAATGTCATGGTAGTGGTTAATGTTATGGTAGTTGTGGTAGTGGTTAATGCTACGGTAGTGGTTGTCATGGTAGTGGTGGTAATGCCATGGTAGTTGTGGTAGTGGTTAGTCATGGTAGTGGTAATGGAAGTTGTGGTAGTGGTTAGTCATGGTAGTGGTTAGTCATGGTAGTTGTGGTAGTGGTTAGTCATGGTAGTGGTTAATGTTATGGTAGTGATGGTACTGGTTAATGTCATGGTAGTGGTAGTAGTGGTTAATGTTATGGTAGTGGTGTAATGTGATGGTAGTTAATGTCGTGGTAATGGTGGTAATGTCATGGTAGTTGTGGTAATTAACGTCATGGTAGTGGTTGTGATGGTAATAGTAGCATTTACAATAATAGTCACGTCAGAGATCAATGTGTTATGAATAAGTATCAGGATGTTCCTACTCCCGGTGCCCGGCCATGGGACAGGCTCGTCTGATGCTAGCCTTGTCAACCATGCTGTTGCTGCTGGTGGCCCGCTGCCCCACTATATACCAGCGAGCAGTGTAGAGGATATTACTACCCTCGCAGCCTGGCCTAGGTTTCCCTGGTGTAACTTTACGATTCATCTGCCATAGGTTGAAATCCCACCGGTACCCTGATATCCTTGCTGCCTGTTCAACCAAACTGTTGCTGTTAGTGGAGTTAGTAGTCCAGTTTTGGCGGAATGAGATATACAGTAAGGTATACTATAACGAATATTTACATAACGAACGGTTTTGCCTATAAAATTGATAATATTACAAAGATGCCAGAGAGGAACTGTCTGTAGGAGAGTCACCAAACAGGACCAGGAAAGATGACTCCACTCCTTCCAGTTCTTCTCAGAACTGCCTGTAGGAGAGTCACCAAACAGGACCAGGAAAGATGACTCCACTCCTTCCAGTTCTTCTCAGAACTGCCTGTAGGAGAGTCACCAAACAGGACCAGGAAAGATGACTCCACTCCTTCCAGTTCTTCTCGGTACTGTCTGTAGGAGAGTCACCAAACAGGACCAGGAAGGATGACTCCACTCCTTCCAGTTCTTCTCAGAACTGTCTGTAGGAGAGTCACCAAACAGGACCAGGAAAGATGACTCCACTCCTTCCAGTTCTTCTCAGAACTGTCTGTAGGAGAGTCACCAAACAGGACCAGGAAAGATGACTCCACTCCTTCCAGTTCTTCTCGGTACTGTCTGTAGGAGAGTCACCAAACAGGACCAGGAAAGATGACTCCACTCCTTCCAGTTCTTCTCGGTACTGTCTGTAGGAGAGTCACCAAACAGGACCAGGAAAGATGACTCCACTCCTTCCAGTTCTTCTCAGAACTGTCTGTAGGAGAGTCACCAAACAGGACCAGGAAAGATGACTCCACTCCTTCCAGTTCTTCTCAGTACTGTCTGTAGGAGAGTCACCAAACAGGACCAGGAAAGATGACTCCACTCCTTCCAGTTCTTCTCGGTACTGTCTGTAGGAGAGTCACCAAACAGGACCAGGAAAGATGACTCCACTCCTTCCAGTTCTTCTCAGTACTGTCTGTAGGAGAGTCACCAAACAGGACCAGGAAGATGACTCCACTCCTTCCAGTTCTTCTCGGTACTGTCTGTAGGAGAGTCACCAAACAGGACCAGGAAAGATGACTCCACTCCTTCCAGTTCTTCTCGGTACTGTCTGTAGGAGAGTCACCAAACAGGACCAGGAAAGATGACTCCACTCCTTCCAGTTCTTCTCGGTACTGTCTGTAGGAGAGTCACCAAACAGGACCAGGAAAGATGACTCCACTCCTTCCAGTTCTTCTCAGTACTGTCTGTAGGAGTCACCAAACAGGACCAGGAAAGATGACTCCACTCCTTCCAGTTCTTCTCGGTACTGTCTGTAGGAGAGTCACCAAACAGGACCAGGAAAGATGACTCCACTCCTTCCAGTTCTTCTCGGTACTGTCTGTAGGAGTCACCAAACAGGACCAGGAAAGATGACTCCACTCCTTCCAGTTCTTCTCGGTACTGTCTGTAGGAGAGTCACCAAACAGGACCAGGAAAGATGACTCCACTCCTTCCAGTTCTTCTCAGAACTGTCTGTAGGAGAGTCACCAAACAGGACCAGGAAAGATGACTCCACTCCTTCCAGTTCTTCTCAGAACTGTCTGTAGGAGAGTCACCAAACAGGACCAGGAAAGATGACTCCACTCCTTCCAGTTCTTCTCAGAACTGTCTGTAGGAGAGTCACCAAACAGGACCAGGAAAGATGACTCCACTCCTTCCAGTTCTTCTCGGTACTGTCTGTAGGAGTCACCAAACAGGACCAGGAAAGATGACTCCACTCCTTCCAGTTCTTCTCGGTACTGTCTGTAGGAGAGTCACCAAACAGGACCAGGAAAGATGACTCCACTCCTTCCAGTTCTTCTCGGTACTGTCTGTAGGAGTCACCAAACAGGACCAGGAAAGATGACTCCACTCCTTCCAGTTCTTCTCGGTACTGTCTGTAGGAGTCACCAAACAGGCCCAGGAAAGATGACTCCACTCCTTCCAGTTCTTCTCGGTACTGTCTGTAGGAGAGTCACCAAACAGGACCAGGAAAGATGACTCCACTCCTTCCAGTTCTTCTCGGTACTGTCTGTAGGAGAGTCACCAAACAGGACCAGGAAAGATGACTCCACTCCTTCCAGTTCTTCTCGGTACTGTCTGTAGGAGTCACCAAACAGGACCAGGAAAGATGACTCCACTCCTTCCAGTTCTTCTCGGTACTGTCTGTAGGAGAGTCGCCAAACAGGACCAGGAAAGATGACTCCACTCCTTCCAGTTCTTCTCGGTACTGTCTGTAGGAGAGTCGCCAAACAGGACCAGGAAAGATGACTCCACTCCTTCCAGTTCTTCTCGGTACTGTCTGTAGGAGTCACCAAACAGGACCAGGAAAGATGACTCCACTCCTTCCAGTTCTTCTCGGTACTGTCTGTAGGAGTCACCAAACAGGACCAGGAAAGATGACTCCACTCCTTCCAGTTATTCTCGGTACTGTCTGTAGGAGAGTCACCAAACAGGACCAGGAAAGATGACTCCACTCCTTCCAGTTCTTCTCGGTACTGTCTTTAGGAGAGTCACCAAACAGGACCAGGAAAGATGACTCCACTCCTTCCAGTTCTTCTCGGTACTGTCTGTAGGAGAGTCACCAAACAGGACCAGGAAAGATGACTCCACTCCTTCCAGTTCTTCTCGGTACTGTCTGTAGGAGAGTCACCAAACAGGACCAGGAAAGATGACTCCACTTCTTCCAGTTCTTCTCAGTACTGTCTGTAGGAGAGTCACCAAACAGGCCCAGGAAGGATGACTCCACTCCTTCCAGTTCTTCTCAGTACTGTCTGTAGGAGTCACCAAACAGGCCCAGGAAGGATGACTCCACTCCTTCCAGTTCTTCTCAGAACTGCCTGTAGGAGTCACCAAACAGGACCAGGAAAGATGACTCCACTCCTTCCAGTTCTTCTCAGTACTGTCTGTAGGAGTCACCAAACAGGACCAGGAAAGATGACTCCACTCCTTCCAGTTCTTCTCAGTACTGTCTGTAGGAGAGTCACCAAACAGGACCAGGAAAGATGACTCCACTCCTTCCAGTTCTTCTCAGTACTGTCTGTAGGAGTCACCAAACAGGACCAGGAAAGATGACTCCACTCCTTCCAGTTCTTCTCGGTACTGTCTGTAGGAGTCACCAAACAGGACCAGGAAAGATGACTCCACTCCTTCCAGTTCTTCTCGGTACTGTCTGTAGGAGAGTCACCAAACAGGACCAGGAAAGATGACTCCACTCCTTCCAGTTCTTCTCGTACTGTCTGTAGGAGTCACCAAACAGGACCAGGAATGATGACTCCACTCCTTCCAGTTCTTCTCGGTACTGTCTGTAGGAGTCACCAAACAGGACCAGGAAAGATGACTCCACTCCTTCCAGTTCTTCTCGGTACTGTCTGTAGGAGAGTCACCAAACAGGACCAGGAAAGATGACTCCACTCCTTCCAGTTCTTCTCAGTACTGTCTGTAGGAGAGTCACCAAACAGGCCCAGGAAAGATGACTCCACTCCTTCCAGTTCTTCTCAGAACTGTCTGTAGGAGTCACCAAACAGGCCCAGGAAAGATGACTCCACTCCTTCCAGTTCTTCTCAGTACTGTCTGTAGGAGAGTCACCAAACAGGCCCAGGAAAGATGACTCCACTCCTTCCAGTTCTTCTCGGTACTGTCTGTAGGAGTCACCAAACAGGCCCAGGAAAGATGACTCCACTCCTTCCAGTTCTTCTCAGAACTGTCTGTAGGAGTCACCAAACAGGCCCAGGAAAGATGACTCCACTCCTTCCAGTTCTTCTCAGTACTGTCTGTAGGAGTCACCAAACAGGCCCAGGAAAGATGACTCCACTCCTTCCAGTTCTTCTCGGTACTGTCTGTAGGAGTCACCAAACAGGCCCAGGAAAGATGACTCCACTCCTTCCAGTTCTTCTCGGAACTGTCTGTAGGAGAGTCACCAAACAGGCCCAGGAAAGATGACTCCACTCCTTCCAGTTCTTCTCAGTACTGTCTGTAGGAGTCACCAAACAGGCCCAGGAAAGATGACTCCACTCCTTCCAGTTCTTCTCGGTACTGTCTGTAGGAGTCACCAAACAGGCCAGGAAAGATGACTCCACTCCTTCCAGTCTTCTCAGTACTGTCTGTAGGAGTCACCAAACAGGCCCAGGAAAGATGACTCCACTCCTTCCAGTTCTTCTCGGTACTGTCTGTAGGAGTCACCAAACAGGCCCAGGAAAGATGACTCCACTCCTTCCAGTTCTTCTCGGAACTGTCTGTAGGAGAGTCACCAAACAGGCCCAGGAAAGATGACTCCACTCCTTCCAGTTCTTCTCAGTACTGTCTGTAGGAGTCACCAAACAGGCCCAGGAAAGATGACTCCACTCCTTCCAGTTCTTTCTCGGTACTGTCTGTAGGAGTCCCCAAACAGGCCCAGGAAAGATGACTCCACTCTTCCAGTTCTTCTCGGTACTGTCTGTAGGAGTCACCAAACAGGCCCAGGAAAGATGACTCCACTCCTTCCAGTTCTTCTCGGTACTGTCTGTAGGAGTCACCAAACAGGCCCAGGAAAAGATGACTCCACTCCTTCCAGTTCTTCTCGGTACTGTCTGTAGGATCACCAAACAGGCCCAGGAAAGATGACTCCACTCCTTCCAGTTCTTCTCAGTACTGTCTGTAGGAGAGTCACCAAACAGGACCAGGAAAGATGACTCCACTCCTTCCAGTTCTTCTCGGTACTGTCTGTAGGAGAGTCACCAAACAGGCCCAGGAAAAGATGACTCCACTCCTTCCAGTTCTTCTCAGAACTGTCTGTAGGAGTCACCAAACAGGCCAGGAAAGATGACTCCACTCCTTCCAGTTCTTCTCAGTACTGTCTGTAGGAGATCACCAAACAGGCCCAGGAAAGATGACTCCACTCCTTCCAGTTCTTCTCGGTACTGTCTGTAGGAGTCACCAAACAGGCCCAGGAAAGATGACTCCACTCCTTCCAGTTCTTCTCAGTACTGTCTGTAGGAGTCACCAAACAGGCCCAGGAAAGATGACTCCACTCCTTCCAGTTCTTCTCGGTACTGTCTGTAGGAGTCACCAAACAGGCCCAGGAAAGATGACTCCACTCCTTCAGTTCTTCTCGGAACTGTCTGTAGGAGAGTCACCAAAACAGGCCCAGGAAAGATGACTCCACTCCTTCCAGTTCTTCTCAGTACTGTCTGTAGGAGTCACCAAACAGGCCCAGGAAAGATGACTCCACTCCTTCCAGTTCTTCTCGGTACTGTCTGTAGGAGTCACCAAACAGGTCCAGGAAAGATGATTCCACTCCTTCCAGTTCTTCTCGGAACTGTCTGTAGGAGAGTCACCAAACAGGCCCAGGAAAGATGACTCCACTCCTTCCAGTTCTTCTCAGTACTGTCTGTAGGAGTCACCAAACAGGCCCAGGAAAGATGACTCCACTCCTTCCAGTTCTTCTCGGTACTGTCTGTAGGAGTCACCAAACAGGCCCAGGAAAGATGACTCCACTCCTTCCAGTTCTTCTCGGTACTGTCTGTAGGAGTCACCAAACAGGCCCAGGAAAGATGACTCAACTCCTTCCAGTTCTTCTCGGTACTGTCTGTAGGAGTCACCAAACAGGCCCAGGAAAGATGACTCCACTCCTTCCAGTTCTTCTCGGTACTGTCTGTAGGAGTCACCAAACAGGCCCAGGAAAGATGACTCCACTCCTTCCAGTTCTTCTCGGTACTGTCTGTAGGAGTCACCAAACAGGCCCAGGAAGGATAATTCCAGCTCTTCTCAGAACTGCCTGTAGGAGAGTCGCCAAACAGGACCAGGAAGGATAATTCCAGTTTCTTCTCGGTAATTTTCTCCTCCTCTGTCTTCTGTCCTGCATCAACAACGCTGGGCCAAGTAACTATTTTTTATTTTTGTACTAATTTATCATTTTGTATTACAAGTATTAATGATATTCTTTATTTCAGGAGTTTAAATGCACATTTATGCACTTTTTTCAAATTTATTTATATTTTACATTGTTAAGTGGTGTTTGGGAGCCTGGCACGGATTAACCCTATAACGAACGAACGATGTAACGAACGAGGATCTAGAACCAATTAGATTCGTTATAGCATACCTCACTGTATACTTGAAAGAGCGGAGTGGTTCTCAAGATTGTCACACATAGATGTTAGAGTAGAGGCAGGTCGATCAAGAGTGTATATAGATGTGGGGTCATAAAACGCGTAGGGAACATCCCAGGAGGAGGAGAGGTTACGTGTGAAGGTGGTTTGTAGGACTGAAGAAATACAAGTGGAGGCAAGAGGTTTACTGACATGCTGTTGGAGTGTGAACAAGATAACATTAATGAAGGACTTCGGGGAAACCCAGTAACTGGGCATGAGTTCTGGAGGTGGAAAGTGCAGCGCTTGTTCTGTGCAGGATGTGTGAGCATGTTGTGGTTCTGAAGGTGAGATGTACAGGGACTGTACTGTGAAGAATATGTGATCATGTGGTTCTGAAGGTGGGATGTACAGTACCTGCACTCTGAGGGATGTGTGAGCATGTGGTTCTGAAGGTGGGATGTACAGTACCTGCACTCTGAGGGATGTGTGAGCATGTGGTTCTGAAGGTGGGATGTACAGTACCTGCACTCTGAGGGATGTGTGAGCATGTGGTTCTGAAGGTGGGATGTACAGTACCTGCACTCTGAGGGATGTGTGAGCATGTGGTTCTGAAGGTGGGAAGTGCAGTGCCTGTACTCTAAAGGATGGGTGAAGATGATGTGGTTCGTTGTTACAATGCATGTTTGCGTTCAAGAAACAACAATGTAGCAAGCACTGAGGATGGCTTCTCCCTTTGATCCCCTGCCATAGAGGAAACTAAGAATGTGTAAAACGAAAAACAACAGAAAAACAGAAAGATAAGATTATTGTTACTGTTACTGCAGTGTCAGAGAAGTCAATACCGTGGCTGGAACAACTTATTCAACGCTCAAGTTGAAGTGGGAGCTTTAGACGACGTTTAGGTAGTGGCCTGATAACGTTCCGCAACGGACCGAAACATCCAAATTTTCTTCTTCCAAACTGTGGGTTCAAGGTGAAGCCCAGAGGCTCCTTGCGCTCTACACATTTTTAGGGGCACGTTAAGTTCCCCCGTCTTCTAATAACATGTTCATTTTTCCACTATAATCTACCTTACCCATAATTACTATCACATTTTCTTTGTCTGTTTCGTAAGGTGAAGTCTGAGATCTTTCCATAATTCAAGGTATAACTTAACAAATCTTTGATGACAATTGTGTTGCAGAGGTCTGAGCTGAGCTCAGACTCTACAACACAATTGTTAAGTTATACCATGAATTAAGGAAAGATCCTGGACTTCACCTTACGAAACAGACAAAGCGAATATGATAGCAATTATGTACAAGGTTAGATTATAGTGGAAAGATGAACAATTTATAGAAGACGGGGGAACTTACTGGCCTTTTAAAGCTTCCTTACCTTCCCTCAACCCACACTGCTTTCCTCTACGTTGTCCCTCGTCCATTACTCCCTTTCCTGTCTCCCTTCTCCTCCCCCTCCTCACCCATTATCTTCTCCCTGCCTCCCCTCCTCCACTACTACTTCCTCCATGCCTCCCCTCACCCATTAACTCTTCCACCGTGTCTAAAAATCCAGAGAGGACCGGCCTCACCTTTGATGGTGAAGTCCCATTAGTTACAATCACCCCTCAGTGGCCATCCTCCCCTCAGCTTAGTACCCTTATCCTTAACCCTCTCCCCTCATTATGCTGCCTCTCCATACCTGCCCATTACTCTCTCTCACACCATGGTACCTCCATAACCCATGAACCCATAGTGGAATGTTTGACGATATCCTTGGACACTGTTAGTCTCCCGGGTAAGGCCGATGCATTTCAGGACTCCATTCAAGAAACCCATATGTGATGGATTAAGCCAGGGAAACATAAGACGGGTTTCTTGCATGGAGTAATGCTATGTTCCCCTGGCTTATTCCATCACTGCTATGTTCCCCTGGCTTATTCCATCATTGCTGTTTCTCTGGCTTATTCCATCACTGCTATGTTCCCCTGGCTTATTCCATCATTGCTGTTTCCCTGGCTTATTCCATCACTGCTATGTTCCCCTGGCTTATTCCATCATTGCTATGTTTCCCTGGCTTGTTCAATCGTTGCTGTTACCCTGGCTTATTCCATCATTGCTATGTTCTCTTGGCTTATTCCATCATTGCTATGTTCCCCTGGCTTATTCCATCATTGCTATGTTCCATTGGCTTATTCCATCATTGCTATGTTCCCCCAGCTTATTCCATTATTGCTGTTTCCCTGGCTTATTCCATCATTGCTGTTTCCCTGGCTTATTCCATCATTGCTGTTCTCCTGGCTTATTCCATCATTGCTATGTTTCCCTGGCTTATTCCATCAATATGTTCCCCTGGCTTATTCCATCATTGCTATGTTTCCCTGGCTTATTCCATCACTGCTATGTTCCACTGGCTTATTCCATCATTGCTATGTTTCCCTGGCTTATTCCATCATTGCTATGTTCCCCTGGCTTATTCCATCATTGCTATGTTTCCCTGGCTTATTCCATCATTGCTGTTTCCCTGGCTTATTCCATCATTGCTATGTTCCCCTGGCTTATTCCATCATTGCTATGTTTCCCTGGCTTATTCCATCATTGCTATGTTTCCCTGGCTTATTCCATCATTGCTATGTTTCCCTGGCTTATTCCATCATTGCTATGTTTCCCTGGCTTATTCCATTATTGCTATGTTCCCCCGGCTTATTCCATCATTGCTGTTTCCCTGGCTTATTCCATCATTGCTGTTTCCCTGGCTTATTCCATCATTGCTATGTTCCCCTGGCTTATTCCATCATTGCTATGATCCCCTGGCTTATTCCATCATTGCTATGTTCCATTGGCTTATTCCATCATTGCTATGTTCCCCCGGCTTATTCCATCATTGCTGTTTCCCTGGCTTATTCCATCATTGCTGTTTCCCTGGCTTATTCCATCATTGCTATGTTCCCCTGGCTTATTCCATCATTGCTATGTTCCATTGGCTTATTCCATCATTGCTATGTTCCCCTGGCTTATTCCATCATTGCTATGTTCCCCTGGCTTATTCCATCATTGCTGTGTTCCCTGGCTTATTCCATCATTGCTATGTTCCCTGGCTTATTCCATCATTGCTATGTTCCATTGGCTTATTCCATCATTGCTATGTTCCCTGGCTTATTCCATCATTGCTATGTTCCCCTGGCTTATTCCATCATTGCTATGTTCCCTGGCTTATTCCATCATTGCTATGTTCCCCTGGCTTATTCCATCATTATGTTCTCCTGGATTATTCCATCATATATGATAGGTTTCTTGCATGAAGTAATGCCATGTGGTGGAACTAACCAGAGAAACATTGCATTACTCCATGCAAGAAACTCATCCTGTGTGATGGAACAAACAATGAAAACATTGGTGATGACTTCTGAATATTAACCCATGAGTATTAATAAGTCAGAATAACCCAGTAAACTATAATAATCTGGCTGAGTTGCCTTGGTTTGGTCAGGCAGTAACAGCCTGGTTGATCATATCCTGAGCCATCGCGAGGCCTGGTCATGCACCGGGCCGAGGGGGCGGTGATGCCCGAACCCCCCTCCAGGTATACACAGTACATTAAGTCCTCACTTAACGTCGTCGATAGGTTCTCGGAAAGTACAACTTTAAGCGAAACGACGTATATGGAAACCACGCCTGGCTAACTATCGTCAAACCACTTTAAAACGTCTAGCTTTGTTTCTAATGGCACAGTTTTCCTCTGTTTTTTGCGGGCACAGACATCAGGGGTGCACAGTGCACCTTCAGCACTCACTGCAACAAAGTTAACCAAGGAATAAATGTTTGCAAAGTAAAAACTGTAAAGAGCGCCACCTACCACCAGGCAGTTCAACAACAATGTGCACGGACTGATTACATCATCTTCATTTCACTGCTAGTACTCCCTCTGTATTTGACTGAAGAAAACCTACTGTGTAGGCGAAAAGTTTCATCAACAAAGATACCAAACTGTTGCACATGTGTCTTAGTCTTCAACTTGTCGATATTTTATACCATTTTCTACATAAACAATAACAAACATGGCGGCCTTGCTGAGCGCTTTCGTACTGCAGCGTTTATTGTCGTACATTTGTAAATAACAAAAAGGCACAATACCGTGACTGGAACAGTACACAAATAACCCGCACATAAAAGAGAGAAGCTTACGACGACGTTTCGGTCCGACTTGGACCATTGACAAAGTCACACCGAAACGTCGTCGTAAGCTTCTCTCTTTTATGTGCGGGTTATTTGTGTATCGTACATTTGTATCATTATAGTACACTTCACGAATTTTTATTTTACAATTTGTATTCATTGTATTCAGTTTTTTATCGACGTTATAACGAAAAGACGTTAAGTGAGGATTTACTGCAGTTTAAGGGAAAGTGGCGAGACAGGTTGAAGAACAAAAAGGCACAATACCGTGACTGGAACAATACACAAATGTCGATAAATGAACCATACCACGGGGCGGGGCTAGAACCCGTGGTCAGAGAGTCTCAAAACTCCTGTCTGGAGTTTTGAGAGACACTGACCGCGAGTTCTAACCCCACCCGTGGTATGGTTTGTTGGTAACTGTGTCATTACGATTTCGTGAGTCGAATAAATGATTCACAGAACCGACAAGTTGATAAATTAAGACACATGTGCAACACAATTCTTTGTATCGGACTGATGAAGCCACCGTGGTGCGAAACGTTTCCTCAATGAAAATACCCAATTGTTGCACACGTGTCTAATTTATCAATACTTAAAAACTCCGCACACAGGAGAGAAAAACTTATGATGACGACGACGTCTCGGTCCCACTTGAACCATTGACGAGTCACAGTGCAACTAGTAAATGGTCCAAGTCGGACCGAAACGTCGTTATAAAGCTCTCTCACTCTCTCTCTCTCACTCTCTCTCATCATCTCTCTCTCACTCTCTCTCTCACTCATCTCTTTCTCACTCTCTCTCCTCTCACTCTCTCTCCTCTCACTCTCTCTCCTCTCACTCTCTCTCCTCACTCACTCTCTCTTCACTCTCTCTCTCACTCCTCTCTCACTCACTCTCTTTCTCACTCTCTCTCTCTCTCACTCTCTCTCTCTCTCACTCTCTCTCATCTACACTACTCTCTCACTCACTCTCTCTCTCACTCTCTCACTCTCTCTCTCACTCTCTCTCTCACTCATCTCTTTCTCACTCTCTCTCTCTCTCACTCTCTCTCTCTCACTCTCTCTCTCACTCTCTCTCTCACTCACTCTCTCTCTCACTCTCTCTCTCACTCACTCTCCTTCTCCTCACTCTCTCACTCACTCTCTCCTCACTCTCTCTCTCACTCTCTACTCTCTCCCCACTCTCTCTCTCTCACTCTTCTCTCACTCACTCTCTCTCACTCTCTCTCTCTCTCATTTCTCTCTCTCACTCTCTCCTCACCTCTCTCTCACACTCTCTCTCACTCTCTCTCTCTCTCACTCTCTCTCTCTCTCACTCTCTCTCTCTCTCACTCTCTCTCACTCTCTCTCACTCTCCCTCTCTCCTGTGTGTGGGTTTGTGTAGTGCCATTACCCTGGTTGCTAGATTTGGAGTAAATTAAACGAAAGCAAAAGACTTGGCAGACGATGCAACATCCCCCCAATGAAAAGCAGGGGTGTCACTAGCATGTTAAGAGACCATACAATAAGTGTCAGGGGCCCGAGACTGTTCAACTGCCTCCCAGCATACATAAGGGGGATTACCAACAGACCCCTGGCAGTCTTCAAGCTGGCACTGGACAAGCACCTAAAGTCGGTACCTGACCAGCCGGGCTGTGGCTCGTACGTTGGTTTGCGTGCAGCCAGCAGTAACAGCCTGGTTGATCAGGCTCTGATCCACCAGGAGGCCTGATCACAGACCGGGCCGCGGGGGCGTTGACCCCCGGAACTCTCTCCAGGTAAACTCTCCAGGTAAACCAGCTTAGTATGGGCCGATAGGTCTACTGCAGTGCTCCTCCTTTCTTATATTGCGTGTACAAGTCAGAAACTAATTGAAGACTATCCGGCTGTTTCACGGCAGTAGGGTACTTTAGTATGTATATATGAACGAATGCAATACAATCATAAACAGGCGATCTTAACAATGAAGAACAAGCCACATGGGAATGCCAATGGAAATCTTTGGCTTTAGAGCTTTCGCCCTATCGTGCGTCGTCAGGAGCTATGCAATATTGCAAGACAGCAACAGACAGGAGGGGGAATTCTCTGAGGCAAGGCAGAAGGTATCTGTGGTAACTCGTGTCAAATGTGATGTGACTTAACAGTGTCCTCCTCTCGTGTGTTACCGCAAGCGCACTGAGTGGCAGTAACAACTGCAGCACCAGCAACTACAGCTGCAACAACAGTGGCCGCCGCAGTAACATCAATTACTGCTGCAACAACAGTGGCCGCCGCAGCAACAGCAGCAGCAGCAGTAGTAGTAGCAGGAGCAGCAGCAACAGCAGCACCGGTAGTAGCAACAGCAGCACCGGCAACAGTAATAGCAACCTCTAACTCCACACTCCTCCACTACCCCGACACACACTAGGAGGTATCTGAGTCAGGAACTGCTACTCCAACCTACCAGCTGTCAGAGTCACACACACTGTCTTGATCCACAACGTCAATCAACAACTCTGACAAATACACACACACACACACACACACACACATACTCAACTATGCCACTAAACAAAACAAGCCACAATAACAAACACAAAACTTCAAGTAAATACCATAACAGAGAGGAGAGAGAGAGAGAGAGAGAGGCGGGGAGTGGGAAAATGACGAGGAAGGAGGGAGAGGTGATGGTTGCAGAGGAGGGAGGGAAGGAAACTGCACCAGCGTCAAGAGGGGGAACGAGAGGGGAGGGGGGGGGGTTGATGCTTGCAGCGGAGGGGAAGTGAAACTAGCAACGGGGAAGCTGTGCCTATTTATAGTGCCAAGGTACAGTGATTCTTATTCATAGCTGCCAAGAGAAGGGATTTACCAGCGACAAGCTGGCAGGCTTGTCTCTCTCTCTTGCCCCGACGCCCCGCCCCGCCCGCCCCGCCCCGCGCCGCCTCGCCCCGCCCCGAGGTACTAAACCAACCAAAATTGCAAATTCTGTCAAGGATTTTCTTTCCCCACTGACTTAAATGGTCAGTATAAAAAGAAAAAGTGAAACATATATAGTATAGAAAAAACACTAACCTGGGTGTTTTATATCACACACACACACACACACACACACACACACACACACACACACAGAGGTATGATAAAGCTCACGGCTCAGGGAGAGTGACCTAGTAGCGATCAGTGAAGAGGCGGGGCCAGGAGCTCGGACTCGACCCCCGCAACCACAATTAGGTGAGTACAATTAGGCGAGTACACACACACACACACACACACACACACACAGGAGGCAGGAACCATACATAGCTTTAAGACGAGGTATGACAAAGCTCAGGAAGCAGAGAAAGAGGACCTAGTAGCGATCAGTGAAGAGGCGGGGCCAGGAGCCGAGTATCGACCCCTGCAACCACAATTAGGTGAGTACAATTAGGCGAGTACACACACACACACACACACACACACACACACACACACACACACACACACACACACACACACACACACACACACACACACACACGAGAGGAATTGGCAAGGTGGATAGGGACAGTTCCATAGATGTGACTCAGCAACAACAGGTCACAACTGTAAGCTGAAAACTCAGATGAGTCACAGGGATGTTAGGAACAATTTCTTCAGCTATAGAGTTGTCAGGAAGTGGAACAGTATGGAGAGTGACGTAATAGAGGCAGGATCCATACACAGCTTTAAGAGCAGGTATGATGAAGCTCATGGAGCAGGGAGAGAGGGTAGACCTAGTAGCGACCAGTGAAGATGCGGGGCCAGGAGCTGTGACCAAAGGATCAGGTAGTAAGGCTGGAGAAGAAATTATAGAAATGCGTTAGGAATGACCAGGAGAAGGTGAACAAAAGTTTGAGGGAAGTATTCTCAGTGGAACCCGAAACACTGCCAGAGAACAAGAGAGGGAGAGTACACACACGAATAGCAGATAATACACAACAAGAGGAGAGGTGAAAAAAACAAAGTACGAACCAGACACCTCGAAAACAAGGAACTAGATACCTCAAAAACAAGGAACTAGACACCTCAAAAACACGGAACTAGACACCTCAAAAACAAGGAACTAGGCACCTCAAAAACAAGGAACTAGGCACCTCAAAAACAAGGAACTAGGCACCTCAAAAACAAGGAACTAGGCACCTCAAAAACAAGGAACTAGACACTTCAAAAACAAGGAACTAGACACTTCAAAAACAAGGAACTAGACACCTCAAAAACAAGGAACTAGGCACCTCAAAAATACGGAACTAAGCACCTCAAAAACACGGAACTAAGCACCTCAAAAACACGGAACTAGACACCTCAAAAACACGGAACTAGACACCTCAAAAACACGGAACTAGACACCTCAAAAACACGGAACTAGGCACCTCAAAAACACGGAACTAGGCACCTCAAAAACACGGAACTAGGCACCTCAAAAACAAGGAACTAGGCACCTCAAAAACAAATAACTAGACACCTCAAAAACAAGGAAGTAGACACCTCAAAAACAAGGAAGTAGACACCTCAAAAACAAGGAAGTAGACACCTCAAAAACAAGGAAGTAGACACCTCAAAAACAAGGAAGTAGACACCTCAAAAACAAGGAAGTAGACACCTCAAAAACAAGGAAGTAGACACCTCAAAAACAAGGAAGTAGACACCTCAAAAACAAGGAAGTAGACACCTCAAAAACAAGGAAGTAGGAGAGGATCAGGAATACAAGCAGGAGAGGATCAATAATACAAGCAAGAGAGGATCAAGAATACAATCAAGAGAGGATCAATAATACAACCAAGAGAGGATCAAGAATACAAGCAGGAGGAGGATCAATAATACAAGCAGGAGAGGATCAAGAATACATAGCAGGAGAGGATCAATAATACAAGCAGGAGAGGATCAATAATACAAGCAGGAGAGGATCAATAATACAAGCAGGAGAGGATCAATAATACAAGCAAGAGAGGATCAAGAATACAAGCAAGAGAGGATCAATAATACAAGCAGGAGAGGATCAAGAATACAAGCAGGAGAGGATCAAGAATACAAGCAGGAGAGGATCAATAATACAAGCAAGAGAGGAATCAATAATACAAGCAAGAGAGGGATCAATAATACAAGCAGGAGAGGATCAATAATAACAATGCAAAGAGAGGATCAAGAATACAAGCAGGAGAGGATCAATAATACAAGCAGGAGAGGATCAATAATACAAGCAGAGAGGATCAATAATACAAGCAGGAGAGGATCAATAATACAAGCAGGAGAGGATCAATAATACAAGCAAGAGAGGATCAAGAATACAAGCAGAGAGGATCAATAACAAAAGCAGGAGAGGATCAAGAATACAAGCAGGAGAGGATCAAGAATACAAGCAGGAGAGGATCAAGAATACAAGCAGGAGAGGATCAAGAATACAAGCAGGAGTCGATCAATAATACAAGCAGGAGAGGATCAAGAATACAGGCAGGAGAGGATCAATAATACAAGCAAGAGAGGATCAATAATACAAGCAGGAGAGGATCAAGAATACAGCAGGAGAGGATCATAATACAAGCAAGAGAGGATCAAGAATACAAGCAAGAGAGGATCAAGAATACAAGGCAGGAGAGGATCAAGAATACAAGCAGGAGAGGATCAATAATACGAGCAGGAGAAGATCAATAATACAAGCAGAGAGGATCAATAATACAAGCAAGAGAGGATCAACAATACAAGCAGGAGAGGATCAATAATACAAGCAGGAGAGGATCAAGAATGCAAGCAGGAGAGGATCAAGAATACAGGCAGGAGAGGATCAAGAATACAAGCAGGAGAGGATCAAGAATACAAGCAAGAGAGGATCAAGAATACAAGCAGGAGAGGATCAAGAATACAAGCAGGAAAGGATCAATAATACAAGCAGGAGAGGATCAAGAATACAAGCAGGAGAGGATCAAGAATACAAGCAGGAAAGGATCAATAATACAAGCAAGAGAGGATCAATAATACAAGCAAGAGAGGATCAGTAATACAAGAGAGGATCAATAATACAAGCAGAGAGGATCAATAATACAAGCAGAGAGGATCAATAATACAAGCAGGAGAGGATCAAGAATACAAGCAGGAGAGAATCAAGAATACAAGCAAGAGAGGATCAATAATACAAGCAAGAGAGGATCAATAATACAAGCAAGAGAGGATCAGTAATACAAGAGAGGATCAATAATACAAGCAGGAGAGGATCAATAATACAAGCAGAGAGGATCAATAATACAAGCAGGAGAGGATCAGAATACAAGCAGGAGAGGATCAAGAATACAAGCAGGAGAGGATCAATAATACAAGCAGGAGAGGATCAATAATACAAGCAGGAGAGGATCAATAATACAAGCAGGAGAGGATCAAGAATACAAGCAGGAGAGGATCAAGAATACAAGCAGGAGAGGATCAATAATACAAGCAGGAGAGGATCAATAATACAAGCAGGAGAGGATCAATAATACAAGCAGGAGAGGATCAAGAATACAAGCAGGAGAGGATCAAGAATACAAGAAAGAGAGGATCAATAATACAAGCAAGAGAGGATCAATAATACAAGCAGGAGAGGATCAATAATACAAGCAGGAGAGGATCAATAATACAAACAGGAGAGGATCAATAATACAAGCAGGAGATGATCAATAATGCAAGCAGGAGAGGATCAAGAATACAAGCAGGAGAGGATCAATAATACAAGCAGGAGAGGATCAATAATACAAGCAAGAGAGGATCAATAATACAAGCAAGAGAGGATCAATAATACAAGCAGTAGAGGATCAATAATATAAGCAGGAGAGGATCAATAATACAAGCAGGAGAGGATCAAGAATAGAAGCAGGAGAGGATCAAAATACAAGCAGGAGAGGATCAATAATACAAGCAGGGAGGATCAACAAAGGACTACCAAATGTATCCGGACGCTGAAGGATCGCTCTGATAAATGGTTATTAGAGTTTAACCCCGGCAAATGCAAAATTATAAAAATTAGGGAAGGGCAAAGATGACCGGAAAGAGAGTACATGTTCAGGGGAACAAATACTGCAAACTTCCCTGAAAGAGAAGGACCGGTGGTGGGCAAAGTTCCAAGCATATCACCTGAGGTACACATCAACCAAATATACACTGCAGCAAACACAAAACTAACAAATTTAAAGATATCTTTCAGGACTATATACTTGGCACATGTCAGGACCATCTTGGAGGACGCAGCGCCAGTGTGGAACCCACATCTGGAAATAGTGTAAAGGTTTACAAGGAAATTAGTCTCAGGGCTGAGGGGTAAGAGCTGCCACCACCACCACCACACAGCCGCCGCCGCCGCCACCGCCACCACCACCACCACTATACAGCCACACAACCACACCACCACCACTATACAGCCGCCACCACCACCACACCACCACCACCACCACACAGCCGCCGCCGCCACCACCACCACCACTATACAGCCACCACCACCACACCACCACCACCACCACCACACAGCCGCCGCCGCCACCACCACCACCACTATACAGCCACCACCACCACACCACCACTTTCCAATACTGTGTCGGAGCACAATATTGAAATTAAGATTGAGACATAATAGTCACGTCCGGGTGTGTGTATATCAATGTATACATATGTACGTATATGTAAATGCATGAATTGTTTGTGAGAGAGTAAAGATGCGGTTGCAATAACATGTACGTCTCTACAGAGAGATCCGAGCACAGGGATGTCTGGAAGTGCTTTTTCAGTTTCACTGTGATACAGTGAAGACAAACTTCATACGCAGCTTTAGAAATAGGTACGATAGGGCCCAAGAGGCCAGAAACCAATTACTTCAGCAAATTTTAGGCAACAGGGACTCGACCCCCACAAGTACAAAACTATCAACACACACACAAAGAGGAGTTGTGACTCGACCCATGCAACCACAAATAAGCGCGCACACACATACACACACACGCACGCACACACACACACACACACACACAAAAGCGAGGGAGACAGAATGACGAGACAGGAAGACACAGGAAGCAGAAAAAACAGCCGTGTTGTTTTCCAGCAAGGAGTGGCAGAGAATAGCTTGTGATGAAGCAAGGATAAGAAACGGCAGAGAGGAGACATGCTGCAAATAATAACAGCAGGGCAAGCAGAGGGGACTGACACCAGGGCAAGCAGAGGGGACTGACACCAGAGCAAGCAGAGGGGACTGACACCAGAGCAAGCAGAGGGGACTGACACCAGGGCAAGCAGAGGGGACTGACAGTAGGGCAAGCAGAGGGGACTGACACCAGGGCAAGCAGAGGGAACTGACACCAGGGCAAGCAGAGGGGACTGACAGTAGGGCAAGCAGAGGGGACTGACACCAGGGCAAGCAGAGGGAACTGACAGTAGGGCAAGCAGAGGGGACTGACACCAGGGCAAGCAGAGGGGACTGACAGCAGGGCAAGCAGAGGGGACTGACAGCACGGCAAGCAGAGGGGACTGACACCAGGGCAAGCAGAGGGGACTGACACCAGGGCAAGCAGAGGGGACTGACACCAGGGCAAGCAGAGGGGACTGACACCAGGGCAAGCAGAGGGGACTGACACCAGGGCAAGCAGAGGGGACTGACACCAGGGCAAGCAGAGGGAACTGACACCAGGGCAAGCAGAGGGGACTGACAGTAGGGCAAGCAGAGGGGACTGACACCAGGGCAAGCAGAGGGAACTGACACCAGGGCAAGCAGAGGGGGACTGACAGTAGGGCAAGCAGAGGGGACTGACACCAGGGAAAGCAGAGGGAACTGACACCAGGGCAAGCAGAGGGGACTGACAGTAGGGCAAGCAGAGGGGACTGACACCAGGGCAAGCAGAGGGGACTGACAGCAGGGCAAGCAGAGGGGACTGACAGCAGGGCAAGCAGAGGGGACTGACAGCAGGGCAAGCAGAGGGGACTGACACCAGGGCAAGCAGAGGGGACTGACACCAGGGCAAGCAGAGGGGACTGACACCAGGGCAAGCAGAGGGGACTGACACCAGGGCAAGCAGAGGGGACTGACACAGGGCAAGCAGAGGGAACTGACACCAGGGCAAGCAGAGGGGACTGACACCAGGGCAAGCAGAGGGGACTGACACCAGGACAAGCAGAGGGGACTGACACCAGGACAAGCAGAGGGGACTGACACCAGGGCAAGCAGAAGGGGACTGACACCAGGGCAAGCAGAGGGGACTGACACCAGGCAACAGAGGGGACTGACACCAGGGCAAGCAGAGGGGACTGACACCAGGGCAAGCAGAGGGACTGACACCAGGGCAAGCAGAGGGGACTGACACCAGGGCAAGCAGAGGGGACTGACACCAGGGCAAGCAGAGGGGACTGACACCAGGGCAAGCAGAGGGGACTGACACCAGGGCAAGCAGAGGGGACTGACACCAGGGCAAGCAGAGGGGACTGACACCAGGGCAAGCAGAGGGGACTGACACCAGGGCAAGCAGAGGGGACTGACATCAGGGCAAGCAGAGGGGACTGACAGCAGGACAAGCAGAGGGGACTGACAGCAGGGCAAGCAGAGGGGACTGACAGCAGGGCAAGCAGAGGGGACTGACAGCAGGGCAAGCAGAGGGGACTGACACCAGGGCAAGCAGACGGGACTGACACCAGGGCAAGCAGAGGGGACTGACAGCAGGGCAAGCAGAGGGGACTGACACCAGGGCAAGCAGAGGGGACTGACAGGGCAAGCAGAGGGGACTGACAGAGGGCAAAAGGGGCAGCAGAGGGGACTGACAGCAGTGGCAAGCAGAGGGGACTGATACCAGGGCAAGCAGAGGGGACTGACAGGGCAAGCAGAGGGGACTGACAGCAGGGCAAGCAGAGGGGACTGACACCAGGGCAAGCAGAGGGGACTGACAGGGCAAGCAGAGGGGACTGACAGCAGGGCAAGCAGAGGGGACTGACAGGGCAAGCAGAGGGGACTGACACCAGTAGAAGCAGAGGGGACTGACACCAGGGCAAGCAGAGGGGACTGACAGGGCAAGCAGAGGGGACTGACAGCAGGGCAAGCAGAGGGGACTGACAGCAGGGCAAGCAGAGGGGACTGACATAAGGGCAAGCAGAGGGGACTGACACCAGGGCAAGCAGAGGGGACTGACACCAGGGCAAGCAGAGGGGACTGACACCAGGGCAAGCAGAGGGGACTGACACCAGGGCAAGCAGTGGGGACTGACAGTAGGGCATGCAGATGGGACTGACAGTAGGGCAAGCAGATGGGACTGACAGTAGGGCAAGCAGAGGGGACTGACAGTAGGGCAAGAAGAGGGGACCGACAGTAGGACAAGCAGAGGGGACTGACAGTAGGGCAAGCAGAGGGGACTGACACCAGGGCAAGCAGAGGGGACTGACACCAGGGCAAGCAGAGGGGACTGACAGTAGGGCAAGCAGAGGGGACTGACAGTAGGGCAAGCAGAGGGGACTGACAGTAGGGCAAGCAGAGGGGACTGACAGTAGGGCAAGTAGAGGGGACTGACACCAGGGCAAGCAGATGGGACTGACAGTAGGGCATGCAGATGGGACTGACAGTAGGGCATGCAGATGGGACTGACAGTAGGGCATGCAGATGGGACTGACAGTAGGGCAAGCAGATAGGACTGACAGTAGGGCAAGCAGAGGGGACTGACAGTAGGGCAAGCAGAGGGGACCGACAGTAGGGCAAGCAGAGGGGACTGACAGGGCAAGCAGAGGGGACTGACAGGGCAAGCAGAGGGGACTGACAGTAGGGCAAGCAGAGGGGACTGACAGTAGGACAAGCAGAGGGGACTGACAGTAGGGCAAGCAGAGGGGACTGACAGCAGGGCAAGCAGAGGGGACTGACTGACACCAGGGCAAGCAGAGGGGACTGACACCAGGGCAAGCAGAGGGGACTGACACCAGGGCAAGCAGAGGGGACTGACACCAGGGCAAGCAGAGGGGACTGACACCAGGGCAAGCAGAGGGGACTGACAGTAGGGCAAGCAGATGGGACTGACAGTAGCAAGCAGATGGGACTGACAGTAGGGCAAGCAGAGAGGACCGACAGTAGGGCAAGCAGAGAGGACCGACAGTAGGGCAAGCAGAGGGGACCGACAGTAGGGCAAGCAGAGGGGACTGACAGTAGGGCAAGCAGAGGGGACTGACAGTAGGGCAAGCAGATGGGACTGACAGTAGGGCAAGCAGAGGGGACCGACAGTAGGGCAAGCAGAGGGGACCGACAGTAGGGCAAGCAGAGGGGACTGACAGGGCAAGCAGAGGGGACTGACAGTAGGGCAAGCAGAGGGGACCGACAGGGCAAGCAGAGGGGACTGACAGTAGGGCAAGCAGAGGGGACCGACAGGGCAAGCAGAGGGGACCGACAGTAGGGCAAGCAGAGGGGACCGACAGTAGGGCAAGCAGAGGGGACCGACAGTAGGGCAAGCAGAGGGGACCGACAGTAGGGCAAGCAGAGGGGACCGACAGTAGGGCAAGCAGAGGGGACCGACAGTAGGGCAAGCAGAGGGGACCGACAGGGCAAGCAGAGGGGACTGACAGTAGGGCAAGCAGAGGGGACTGACAGTAGGGCAAGCAGAGGGGACGAGGGGACTGACAGGGCAAGCAGAGGGGACCGACAGGGCAAGCAGAGGGGACCGACAGTAGGGCAAGCAGAGGGGACCGACAGTAGGGCAAGCAGAGGGGACTGACAGTAGGGCAAGCAGATGGGACCGACAGGGCAAGCAGAGGGGACCGACAGTAGGGCAAGCAGAGGGGACCGACAGGGCAAGCAGAGGGGACTGACAGTAGGGCAAGCAGAGGGGACCGACAGTAGGGCAAGCAGAGGGGACCGACAGTAGGGCAAGCAGAGGGGACTGACAGTAGGGCAAGCAGATGGGACCGACAGTAGGGCAAGCAGAGGGGACCGACAGTAGGGCAAGCAGAGGGGACCGACAGGGCAAGCAGAGGGGACCGACAGTAGGGCAAGCAGAGGGGACCGACAGTAGGGCAAGCAGAGGGGACTGACAGTAGGGCAAGCAGATGGGACCGACAGGGCAAGCAGAGGGGACCGACAGTAGGGCAAGCAGAGGGGACCGACAGGGCAAGCAGAGGGGACTGACAGTAGGGCAAGCAGATGGGACTGACAGTAGGGCAAGCAGAGAGGACCGACAGTAGGGCAAGCAGAGAGGACCGACAGTAGGGCAAGCAGAGGGGACCGACAGGGCAAGCAGAGGGGACTGACAGGGCAAGCAGAGGGGACTGACAGTAGGGCAAGCAGATGGGACTGACAGTAGGGCAAGCAGAGGGGACCGACAGTAGGGCAAGCAGAGGGGACTGACAGTAGGGCAAGCAGATGGGACCGACAGTAGGGCAAGCAGAGGGGACCGACAGGGCAAGCAGAGGGGACTGACAGGGCAAGCAGAGGGGACCGACAGTAGGGCAAGCAGAGGGGACCGACAGTAGGGCAAGCAGAGGGGACTGACAGTAGGGCAAGCAGATGGGACCGACAGTAGGGCAAGCAGAGGGGACCGACAGTAGGGCAAGCAGAGGGGACCGACAGGGCAAGCAGAGGGGACCGACAGTAGGGCAAGCAGAGGGGACCGACAGTAGGGCAAGCAGAGGGGACTGACAGTAGGGCAAGCAGATGGGACCGACAGGGCAAGCAGAGGGGACCGACAGTAGGGCAAGCAGAGGGGACCGACAGGGCAAGCAGAGGGGACTGACAGTAGGGCAAGCAGATGGGACTGACAGTAGGGCAAGCAGAGAGGACCGACAGTAGGGCAAGCAGAGAGGACCGACAGTAGGGCAAGCAGAGGGGACCGACAGGGCAAGCAGAGGGGATGACAGGGCAGCAGAGGGGACTGACAGTAGGGCAAGCAGATGGGACTGACAGTAGGGCAAGCAGAGGGGACCGACAGTAGGGCAAGCAGAGGGGACTGACAGTAGGGTAAGCAGATGGGACCGACAGTAGGGCAAGCAGAGGGGACCGACAGGGCAAGCAGAGGGGACTGACAGGGGCAAGCAGAGGGGACCGACAGTAGGGCAAGCAGAGGGGACCGACAGTAGGGGCAAGCAGAGGGGACTGACAGTTAGGGCAAGCAGATGGGACCGACAGTAGGGAAGCAGAGGGGAACGACAGTAGGGCAAGCAGAGGGGACCGACTGGGCAAGCAAGGGGGGACGACAGTAGGGCAAGCAGGGAGGGGACCGACAGTAGGGCAAGCAGAGGGGACTGACAGTAGGGCAAGAGATGGGACCGACCAGGGCAAGCAGAGGGGACGACAGTAGGGCAAGCAGAGGGGACCGACAGGGCAAGCAGAGGGGACTGGACGTAGGGCAAGCAGATGGGGACGACAGTAGGGCAAGCAGAGAGGACCGACAGTAGGGCAAAGCAGAGATAGGACCGACAGTAGGGCAAGCAGAGGGGAACGACAGGGCAAGCAGAGGGGACTGACAGGGCAAGCAGAAGGGGACTGACAGTAGGGCAAGCAGATGGGACTGACAGTAGGGCAAGCAGTGGGACGACAGTAGGGCAAGCAGAGGGGACTGACAGGGCAAGCAGAGGGGACTGACAGGGGCAAGCAGATGGGACGACAGTAGGGCAAGAGAGGGGACTGACGTAGGGAGGGAAGCAGATGGGACAGACAGTAGGGCAAGCAGAGGGACTGACAGGGGCAAGCAGAGGGACTGACAGGGCAAGCAGAGGGGGACTGACAGGGCAAGCAGAGGGGACTGACAGGGCAAGCAGAGGGACCAGACAGCAGGGCAAAGCAGATGGGACTGAACAGGGCGATAGCCAGAGGGACTGACAGGGCAAGCAGAGGGGAACGTGACAGGCAAGCAGAGGGGACTGACAGGGCAAGCAGAGGGGACTGACAGTAGGGCAAGCAGAGGGGACTGACAGTAGGGCAAGCAGAGGGGACTGACAGTAGGGCAAGCAGAGGGGACTGACAGTAGGGCAAGCAGAGGGGACTGACAGTAGGGCAAGCAGAGGGGACTGACAGTAGGGCAAGCAGAGGGGCACGACAGTAGGTGCAAGCAGAGGGGAACCGACAGTAGGGCAAGCAGAGGGGACGACAGTAGGGCAAGCAGAGGGACGACAGTAGGCAAGCAGAGGGACTGACAGTAGGGCAAGCAGAGGGGACTGACAGTAGGGGGCAAGCAGAGGGGACTGACAGTAGGGCAAGCAGAGGGGACTGACAGTAGGGCAAGCAGAGGGGACTGACAGTAGGGCAAGCAGAGGGGACTGACAGTAAAGGGCAAGCAGAGGGGGACTGGGCAGTAGGGCAAGCAGAGGGGACTGACAGTAGGGCAAGCAGAGGGGACTGACAGTAGGGCAAGCAGAGGGGACCGACAGTAGGGCAAGCAGAGGGGACCGACAGTAGGGCAAGCAGAGGGGACTGACAGGGCAAGCAGAGGGGACTGACAGTAGGGCAAGCAGAGGGGACTGACAGTAGGGCAAGCAGAGGGGACTGACAGTAAGGTCAGTATATACAACACACATCAAGAACAATAACAATACCCTATCATTCATATAGTCTGGGATCTTTCCTTAACTTATGGTATAACTTAACAAATGTGTTGTAGAGGTCTGAGCACAGCTCAGACCTCTACAACACATTTGTTAAGTTATACCATGAATTAAGGAAAGATCCTGGACTTCACCTTACGAAAGCAGACAAAGCAAATGCGATAGTAATTATGGAGAAGGTAAATGTAATAATAAACATAATATTAAGAAACAGGGAAACACACGCGTCACTTAAGGCTGTGAAACACGAACCGCAGGTTGCGGTCAAGTTTGTGGATCTAGTGAGATGAAGGCGGTTTGATATACACAACGTTTGATATACACAGGTTTGATATACACAGGTTTGATATACACAACGTTTGATATACACAGGTTTGATATACACAGGTTTGATATACACACGAGTGAGAGGGGTTAGATACGATCTGCATACCATGGATTAGAGGTTTATTGAAGCATAAATCTTGGGTAGATAACCCGTAAGGGTTATACAGTGTTACAGGGTAAGGTGTGCTGAAGGTGTACTATGACTGATCAGAGACCAGCGAGGGTGAAAATTTTAACAGAGGTAGAGGTAGAAGGGTCGGTGAAGAATGCTAAAGCAAGTATAATTAAAGTTAAGGTATAAACCTTGGTAATACATACAAACTGGTTTAGAAAGACACGTAAACACCAGGATCAAGACCCCATGACCGAAACGTTTTCTAATATCTCCTATTCAGGTGTCTTTTTAAACCAGTGTATATATGAGGTGTGGTTGCTGATCTGTCACCACAGGTTAGAATACTCCACCTGGAGTAGACTCTCGAGTCAAGAGGAATACTCTTGAGGTCGACACAAGACGCAGACACAAAGCCTTTGCTTTTTAAGTGTTAATTACAGCGAGAGAAGTTTACCCAGAATAAACTGTAAACCAACACAAACTAAACCACTGAGAATGACTTCGAAGTACTGGAACAGTGTACTGAGGGCCCCTCAAGGAAGGCTCCTTGACGCTAGGGGGTATGGGGGAGGGTTCTTGATTCAAGGAATTGGCAACTAACCTCTCCTTCCTTAGGTCGAACCTAATTTTCTCCAACTTCTTTAGACGTTGTATAACGCCTGTGCGTACAGCGCTCACTCCATGTAGTAGTCTAGACGTTGTATAACGCCTGTACGTACAGCGCTCACTCCATGTAGTAGTCTAGACGTTGTATAACGCCTGTACGTACAGCGCTCACTCCATGTAGTAGTAGCAGTAATAATAATTGTAATACAACTACTACTTTCACCACAACTACTGATACCACCACCACACCTGATACCACCACAACTACTGATACTACTACCACAACTACTGATACCACCACAACTACTGATACTACCACCACAACTACTGATACTACCACCACAACTACTGATACTAGCTACAACGATCATATGCTTGCCCCTCACTCTGTGCCTATATATACACTGTGTCCCTGTATTGTTTGTAACAGCTTGACAAAGCTCCTGGAGAGCGAAACGTTGCCACAATAAAACGTCATATTAGATGCACTTGTGTTCTTTTATTTAAAAATAATCTCTCTAGAAAGGAGGGCGATATCTGTTAATACATGTTAGAGACTCGAGGGCCTGGGCCCTAATCTGCACAGTTACTGGAGTGAGAGATATGGGAGTGTGAGATGAACCCTGAGAAGAGCAGGGAAATCTCTTGATAACATGTGTGGTCCAAGACTCTTCAATATACTACCATCACATCTCAGGGATACTGCCGGAACGAAGACAATGTGAAGAAGCTGGACAACTTCCTGCTACCCGTGCTGGATCACATGGGTCGATGACTTTGTAGAGACAGCCTGGTTAAACAGTCAACAAGGAAGACTGACCACAGGCCAGGATGCGAGGATTCAATAACCCTGGAAACTGGTCCCAGGCATGGCACAGGTAAGTAATACTGGAATCCTTGGTCAACAACAATTCCTGTATTTCATGTGTAGAAAAACTCTTTAAATTCATCGAAGCTAAACGTTGCCTGGTTGATCAGGTCTTAATCCACCAGGAGGACCGGTCTGGGACCGGTACACCAATATAGTAATGGTGTCTTAGCGGCTAGTTTATTATGCACCATACTCATCTTGTGAGTGGCTAGTTTATTGTGTACCTCAATAAGGTGAATACGTAAACACACACACCTATATGGGGTTGCAGGGGCCGAGTTACAGCTCCTGTATGGGTGATGGCCACAGTGACGCTTGCCGGCCACCGCTGGCCAGTGACGCTTGCTGGCCACCGCTGGCTGGCCACCGCTGGCCAGTGACGCTGGCTGGCCACCGCTGGCCACAGGGACGCTGGCTGGCCATACTGAGAGGATCAATGAACCAGTCTTAATATTATTTACAGCAAAACAAACATGGCCGAAGCTGACCTCTGCTACACGCAATTTATGATCCCCTTATAATTACTTTATTACTGCCTTGTAGTGGTGGTGGTGGTGGTGGTGGTAGTAGTGGTGGTAGTGGTGGTGGTGGTAGTGGTGGTGGTGGTGGTGATGGTAGTGGTGGTGGTGGTGGTAGTGGTGGTAGTGGTGGGTGGAGTGGTGGTGGTAGTGGTGGTAGTGGTGGGGTAGTGGTAGTGAGTGGTGGTGGAGTGGTAGTAGTGGTGGTAGTGGTGGGGGTGGTGGTGGTGGTAGTGGGGGTGGTGGTGGTGGTGGTGGTGGTGGTGGTGGGTAGTAGTGGTGGTGGTGGTAGTAGTGGTGGTAGTAGTAGTGTGGTGGTAGTAGTAGTGGTGGTAGTGGTGGTGGTGGTGGTGGTGGGTGGTGGTGGTAGTGGTGGTGGTGGTGGTAGTAGTGGTGGTGGGGTAGTGGTGGTGGTAGTAGTGGTGGTGGTAGTGGTGGTGGTGGTGGTGGTAGTGTGGTGGTGGTAGGGGAGTAGTGGTGGTGGTGGTAGTGGGTGGTGGTAGTGGTGCGTGGTGGTGGTAGTAGTGGTGTGGTGGTAGTGGTGGTGGTGGTACAGTGGTGGTGGTGGTGGTAGGTGGTGAGTAGTGGCGTGGTAGTGGTAGTCAGGGTAGGGAGTGGTGGTCATGGTGGGTGGTAGTGGTAGTAGTGGCGTGGTAGTGGCTGGTGGCGTAGTGGTGTAGTGGTATGGGTGGTAGTGGTAGTGGTGGTAGTTGGCGGTGGTACGTAGTGGTGGTAGTGGTGGTGGTAGTGGTGGTGGTGGTGGTGGTAGTGTGGAGTGGTAGTACGTGGCGTGGTAGTATGGTGGTAGTGGTTGGTAGTGGTACGGTGGTGCGTAAGGGTGGTGGTGTGTCCAGTAGTGGTGTAGGGTAAGTGGTAAGCAGTAGTGTGGTAGTGATACAGTATGGTGTGTGAAAGCAACAGTGGTGGTAGTGATCGCTAATGGTGTATGATGATAGCCCATTATGGTGGTAATTAGCATTAGTGTTAGTGGTAGTGGTGGTGGTGGTGGTGGTGGTGGTAGTGGTGGTGGTAGTGGTGGTGGTGTGGTGGTGGTGGTGGTGGTGGTGGTGTGGTGGTAGTGGTGGTGGTAGTGGTGGTAGTGTGGTAGTAGTGGTGGTAGTGAGTGGTGAGGTAGTGGTGGTGGTGGTGATATAGTGTAGTAGTTGAGGAGGGTGGAGGGTCATGGAGCTATGATGGTTGGAGATAAAACACTTGTTGGGACGTAGCACTTATATTAGCAGACTTGACTCACGAAATCGTAATGACACGATTGCAAACAAACCATACCACGGGCGGGGACAGAACCCGCGATCAGAGTCTCAAAACTCCAGACCGTCGCGTGGCTAATGGCTAACGCGACGGTCTGGAGTTTTGAGACTTTCTGATCGCGGGTTCTATCCCAGCCCGTGGTATGGTTTATATTAGCAGTGTGTGAGAGGGGAGCCCAGCCTAGCCTGTTGATGCCTGTAGGTCTATCCTGAACTGAGAGAGAGGTAGAGCGTCTGACGCTCACATGCGGCATCACGTGACTTCACACATGCTAGCTGCTAAGTCTAGCAAAGGGGTCATCTATGTAAAACATATGGATGGTACTTGATACTCAGATAACATATACAGGGGATCAGCAACTATGCTAACAGTGGTAGTGGTGGTGGAAACGATCGTTCTTTATCCTACGTCACAATTCTTGCAAGTTTTAACATAATCTTTGCATAAATTAGGATGAATGTATAAAAGAATTTTATTAGCCACACACGTATATTCACCTATTTGTGGTTGCAGGGGTCGAGACATAGCTCCTGGCCCTGCCTCTTCACTGGTCCAATGGGTCCTCTCTCTCCCTGCTCCACAAGCCTTATCATACCTCGTCTTAAAACTATATGATTCCTGCCTCCACTACTGTGTGTGTGTGTGTGTGTGTACGTACTGTCGTGCTTTGCATGCAACTGAGTCAACATGTGTGAATTTTTAATTCTGGAATGAAGAGAGGCTATCGACCCGACTTCTTGATAAATTATTGTTGAGTAATTCATCTTAACACTGCTTAACTTAGTGTTGTTTAATAACACTTGAAGAGCTTCCCTCTGTCTTGTTGCTTAGTAACACTTTATGTAGAGCTTCCCTCTGTCTTGTTGCTTAGTAACACTTTATGTAGAGCTTCCCTCTGTCTTGTTCATTCATTAGAGATTTGCCGGTACTTCCGGCCCGGGTCTTCTCCAGATGGTGACCCGGCGGACTCTGTCTTGTTGCTTAGTAACACATGAAGTAGAGCGTTGCTATATAGGCCAAAATCGCAAGTTTTACCTATTCGAGGGAGGGTGACCCAAAAAGAAAAATACTTTCATCACTCGTACACAATCACTGTCTTTGCAGAGGCGCTCAGCACGTCTCCGTGCATCACCAGGAGCTATGCAATGTTGCAAGAAAGCAACAGGTGGACTGAGGGTAAGTTTCCTGAGGGTAAGATCGCGTAGTGACGATAGCTAGTCCGCGCAGAAAATTTTCGTTTCCTAGCTCTTAGATTTTAGATTAGATTTTGCCACCGAAGTGGCTAGTTTATTGCTCACCCCATATCCATCCTGTGGACGGTAGTGCAAGAGCATATGGATACACAAAAAGCCTATGAACTAGGCCCCAAAAGGGTTAACATGTGTACATATTCCTGGCTCTGTGATGTAGATATCTATAAAAATTCCATTACTCGTGTGTACGGAATAGAGCTAGCCATCCTGATATCCTGAGATGATGATTGTGAGGTAACAGTAACATAATTCTGTTGGAACGAGTGTTATGAAGGTACCGTAGCTGCTGACCCTTTAATGGAATATTGGACATCACCTCACTGTCCTACTGTGGTTTACTAGCTCCGGGTTCACATTTTAGCACTATGAAACTCATCCTGTGTGATGAAACACGACAAGGAAATATACCTTGTTTCACAGTGTAGCTTTGATAAGAGGATAGTAGCAGCACATTGCTGATTTATTCAGTTTTGCTAATAAAAATCCCCTCCCCACATCCCTCCAAGACTCCACACCCCAGCCTCCCTTCACTCATCTCCCCTCCCCACACCCCAACCTCCCTTCACTCATTTTCCCTCCCCACACCCCAGCCTCCCTTCACTCATCTCCCCTCCCCACACCCCAGCCTCCCTTCAGTCACTGACTTTTTTGGGGGGTTATCCTAGTGGGTAATTAACACACATTACAATGTATGATAATTTGTGTAACTGCATTTATGTGTATCTGTACCTAAATAAACTTAATCTGTCTTCACTCCAGCATCCCCTAACTCCTCTTCCCTCCCCACACCCCAGCATCCCTTCATTCATCTCCCCTCCCCACACCCCAGCCTCCCGTCTCTCCATCTAGCCACTTTCACCTTCCCAAACCTGATCTTCAGCTATGTGTACGGACAGGTTTTTTTTTAACTGACAAAACAGAAAAAGTTATTTTTATTCCCTATCGTTAGGTGCTCAAGTGCGCGGTTACATTTAACTCCACACGTGAAGACGTCGAGCAGGACGAGTTTCTTGCAGATTGTTATTAAAGTTATGACCAGGGGGCCACCGGGGTACCAGAAAACTTGCCCTTGTTTTGCCAGACCAGGGAATAAAACCCAGGACGATTCAGTTGTACTGAACGCCCTGACCCCAAAATTAGTGAAGTTGAAAGTACTTTCATTGTTGCACACATCTCAGCGGTCTTACACCTGGCTCAACATACCAGGTGTATAATTAACTGATTAATTATTTGTAGCTACAATTATTATTATTAGTAGTAGTACGACGTCGTACTAATAGTTATTTTGCTGTACGCATCTTTTAACCAGAACGTATATTTAACCGTGTAAACAAAACAACGGCAGCGTCATCTGAACGTTCATCAGTCATGCAGCTGGTAGTGACAGCCTGGTCCACAGCGAGGTCTAGTCATAGAACGGACCGCGGGGGCATTGACCCCCGGAACTCCCTCCAGGTATACTCCAGGTATGGTGCGAGCAGAGGATGTACAGTGACAAACATCACCAGGTATGGGAAATAAGGATTTCCCGCACGGCAGGGAAATCCAGGTTACTAGGACGGCTCACTGGAGAGGACATTGTATAACAACAAGTTTTAAGAAATTAAAACGAATCTGTTAAAATTCTATGACAGTGACATACAAGTAAACGATATGTAAGTATGAACGAACTATAATGGCGGACACGGGAACCCTGTCCTCTCTTCCCCAGTGGCTGGTGCAGATACTGGAAAAGCAAGGAAGGGTGACGGGGAGAGAGGGGAAAACACTGCAGTGGATTCAAGGGAACCTGAAAGAGAATAAGACACATGTGCAACATCTGGGTATCTTTATTTGTAGACGTTTCACCCTCCAGTGGCTTTATCAATACAAGGACATAATGGGAAGAATTATATACAAAATATGAGGTAATTAGTCCCTCCCTCTTCACATTACGTCCTAGTATTGATAAAGCCACTGGTTGGCGAAACGTCTACAAATAAAGACACCCAGTGGTTGCACATTTGTCTAATTCTTGAGACTGCACATGAATGGTATACAATGTCATTCATGTACAACCTGAAGAAAGAAGGCAGTGTAGTGATGCAGACATAAGCTTGGAAGATAACAGTGTCCCTAGGGCAACGCTGAGATCATTACCCTATACAATTATATTAATTCATAAACGGAAGAATCATTCGCGAGTGCGCTTGCCGAAGATGTAAAGTGCTGTGAAGAATAAGAACAGGATGGACTAGCAGCAGACTCCAGGACTTGTGTTGTAAGAACAACCAAACAAATCTGAACAAGTTTAAGGTCATACAGATCAGAGAGAGGAAAGAGACATGGAGACGCACTACACCAAACATAACCCCATTCCCCAGCACCCCTCCCTGTGTACACTCGACACCAGATAACACCCTCCCCAGAGGTCATGACTCTGACTCAGTCTTCTTCCTGGCTACTTCTAAGCTTCACTACCCAGAAAGGACTACGATAGTATAACAGAAGGCTCTCTCCCCGCCATCCCTAACCTCCAGGAACAAAAAAATTGAAAGAGAATAAAAAGGAGTGCTAGGGGACTCTTATACAAGTGTTATCGTGATTACCTTATCTTCTATTTTCAGTGGTGGACACTACAGTGTCATGTGATTGTCTTCCACCAGCTGCTGACACTTGTCCCTATTATCACCTCTCCTGATAGCCCTGCCTCACCCCCCTCCTAATACCCTTGCCCCACCCCATCCTGATACCCCCTGCCCCACACCAACAACCCGTCTACTACCCTGCCCCACACCAACACCCGTCTACTACAACCTGCCCCACACCAACATCCGTCTACTACACCTGCCCCACACCACCCGTCTACTACACCTGCCCCACACCAACACCCGCCTACTACACCTGCCCCACACCAACATCCGTCTACACCTGCCCACAACCAACACCCGTCTACTACACCTGCCCCACACCAACACCCGTCTACTACACCTGCCCCACACCAACACCCGTCTACTACACCTGCCACCACACCAACACCCGTCTACTACACCTGCCCCACACCAACACCCGCCTACTACACCTGCCCCACACCAACATCCGTCTACTACACCTGCCCCACACCAACACCCGTCTACTACACCTGCCCCACACCAACACCCGTCTACTACACCTGCCCCACACCAACACACCCGTCTACACCTCCCCACACCAACACCCGTCTACTACACCTGCCCCACACCAACACCCGTCTACTACACCTGCCCCTCACCAACATCCGTCTACTACACCTGTTCCACACCAACATCCGTCTACTAAACCTGCCCCACACCAACACCCGTCTACTACAACCTGCCCCACACCAACATCCGTCTACTACACCTGCTCCACACCAACACCCGTCTACACCTGCCCCACACCAACACCCGTCTACTACTCCTGCCCCACACCAACACCCATCTACTACACCTGCCCCACACCAACACCCGCTACTACACCTGCCCCACACCAACACCCGTCTACTACAACCTCCCCCACACCAAACACCCCTCTACTACACACCTGCCCCACACCAACATCTTCTACTACACCCCGCCCCACACCAACACCCGTCTACTACACCTCCCCCACACCAACACCCCGTCTACTACACCTGCCCCACACCAACACCCGTCTACTACACCTGCCCCACACCAACATCCGTCTACTACACCTCCCCCACACCAACACCCGTCTACTACACCTGCCCCACACCAACACCCGTCTACTACACCTCCCCCACACCAACACCCGTCTACTACACCTGCCCCACACCAACACCCGTCTACTACACCTCCCCCACACCAACATCCGTCTACTACACCTCCCCCACACCAACCCCCGCTACTACACCTCTCCCACACCAACATCCGTCTACTACACCTCCCCCACACCAACACACCGTCCTACTACACCTCCCCCACACCAACACCCGTCTACTACACCTGCCCCACACCAACATCCGTCTACTACACCTCCCCCACACCAACATCCGTCTACTACAACCTGCCCCACACCAACACCCGTCTACTACACCTCCCCCACACCAACACCCGTCTACTACACCTCCCCCACACCAACATCTGTCTACTACAAACCTGCCCCATACCAATACCCGTCTACTACACCTGCCCCACACCAACACCCGTCTACACCTGCCCCACACCAACACCCGTCTACTACACCTGCCCCACACCAACACCCGTCTACTACACCTGCCCCACACCAACACCCGTCTACAAACCTGCCCCACACCAACACCCGTCTACTACACCTGCCCCACCAACACCCGTCTACTACACCTGCCCCACACCAACACCCGTCTACTACACCTGCCCCACACCAACACCCGTCTACTACAAACCTGCCCCACAACCAACACCCGTCTACTACACCTGCCCCCACACCAACACCCGTCTACTACACCTGCCCCACACCAACACCCGTCTACTACACCTGCCCCACACCAACACCCGTCTACTACACCTGCCCACACCAAACACCCGTCTAACTACACCTGCCCCAACACCAACACCCGTCTACTACAACCTGCCCCACAAACCAACATCCGTCTACTACACCTGCCCCACACCAACACCCGTCTAAATACACCTGCCCCACACCAACACCCGTCTACTACACCTGCCCCACACCAACACCCCGTCTACTACACCTGCCCCACACCAACACCCGTCTACTACAACCTGCCCCACACCAACACCCGTCTACTACACCTGCCCCACACCACACCCGTCTACTACACCTGCCCCACACCAACACCCGTCTACTACACCTGGCCCCACACCAACACCCGTCTACTAACACCTGCCCCACACCAACACCCGTCTACTACACCTGCCCCACACCAACACCCGTCTACTACACCTGCCCCACACCAACACCCGTCTACTACACCTGCCCCACACCAACACCCGTCTACTACACCTGCCCCACACCAACACCCCGTCTACTACACCTGCCCCACACCAACATCCGTCTACTACACCTGCCCCACACCAACACCCGTCTACTACACCTGCCCCACACCAAACACCCGTCTACTACACCTGCCCCACACCAACACCCCGTCTACTACACCTGCCCCACACCAACACCCGTCTACTACACCTGCCCCACACCACACCCTCTACTACAACCTGCCCCACACCAACACCCGTCTACTACACCTGCCCCACACCAACACCCGTCTACTACACCTGCCCCACACCAACACCCGTCTACTACACCTGCCCCACACCAACACCCGTCTACTACACCTGCCCCACACCAACACCCGTCTACTACACCTGCGCAGTCTCCATAAAGAAGCGAGACTAAACTCATTAAACAAAAACCTACTATTAGTGTATATTAATAAAAATAAAAATATCCAGAGCAGAAACCAGCCTATCCAATCAGGAATAATTCATCAACTTTATTAAGAGACTTTAAACTAGCGCGCAAATGAACGTTTGCAAATCACGTGACACTGAGTTATATTACAAAGATTTAAATCAGTACAGAGATGGGACGATGTATCAGACTTCTGGCAGATACCATCAAAATTAGCAGACATCCTGGAGTTTATCTGGAATCATTTGCGAGGGTCAGCGCCCTCGCGGCCCGGTTCCTGACAAGGCCTCCTGGTTGCTGGCCTAATCGATCAAGCTGTTAGTGCCATCCGTCCGCAGTCCAACATATGCACCACCACCCGGCTGATCAGTACAGATCATGGCCGATATTTAAATGAAGGTGCCAGAAAGACCACCGTAACTAGCTCTCACTCACTAAATTGTTTCAACTCCTCTGGAAAACACACAGGTGTTTAGAGCACACACACAGGTGTAGAGTGAAGGCACACAAGCATACAGTGAATGTATCCAGGTGTAGAGTGAAGGTACACCAGTGTAGAGTGAAGGTACCCAAGTGTAAAGGTACCCAGGTGTAGAGTGAAGGTACACCAGTGTAGAGTGAAGGTACCCAAGTGTAAAGGTACCCAGGTGTAGAGTGAAGGTACACCAGTGTAGAGTGAAGGTACACCAGTGTAGAGTGAAGGTACACCAGTGTAGAGTGAAGGTACACCAGTGTAGAGTGAAGGTACCCAAGTGTAAAGGTACCCAGGTGTAGAGTGAAGGTACACCAGTGTAGAGTGAAGGTACACCAGTGTAGAGTGAAGGTGCACCAGTGTAGAGTGAAGGTACACCAGTGTAGAGTGAAGGTACACCAGTGTAGAGTGAAGGTACACCAGTGTAGAGTGAAGGTACACCAGTGTAGAGTGAAGGTACACCAGTGTAGAGTGAAGGTACCCAAGTGTAAAGGTACCCAGGTGTAGAGTGAAGGTACACCAGTGTAGAGTGAAGGTACCCAAGTGTAAAGGTACCCAGGTGTAGAGTGAAGGTACACCAGTGTAGAGTGAAGGTGCACCAGTGTAGAGTGAAGGTACCCAAGTGTAAAGGTACCCAGGTGTAGAGTGAAGGTAACACCAGTGTAAGTGAAAGGTACACCAGTGTAGAAATGAAGGTGCACCAGTGTAGAGTGAAGGTACACCAGTGTAGAGTGAAGGTACACCAGTGTAGAGTGAAGGTACACCAGTGTAGAGTGAAGGTACACCAGTGTAGAGTGAAGGTACCCAAGTGTAAAGGTACCCAGGTGTAGAGTGAAGGTACACCAGTGTCGAGTGGAAGGTAACACCAGTGTAGAGTGAAGGTACACCAGTGTAGAGTGAAAGGTACACCAGGTAAAAAGAGTGAAGGTACACCATGTAGAGTGAAGGTACACCAGTTGTAGAGTGAAGGTACACCAGTGTAGAGTGAAGGTACCCAAGTGTAAAGGTACCCAGGTGTAGAGTGAAGGTACACCAGTGTAGAGTGAAGGTGCACCAGTGTAGAGTGAAGGTACCCAAGTGTAAAGGTACCCAGGTGTAGAGTGAAGGTACACCAGTGTAGAGTGAAGGTACACCAGTGTAGAGTGAAGGTACACCAGTGTAGAGTGAAGGTACACCAGTGTAGAGTGAAGGTGCACCAGTGTAGAGTGAAGGTGCACCAGTGTAGAGTGAAGGTACACCAGTGTAGAGTGAAGGTACACCAGTGTAGAGTGAAGGTGCACCAGTGTAGAGTGAAGGTGCACCAGTGTAGAGTGAAGGTACACCAGTGTAGAGTGAAGGTTGCACCAGTGTAGAGTGAAGGTGCACCAGTGTAGAGTGAAGGTGCACCAGTGTAGAGTGAAGGTACACCAGTGTAGAGTGAAGGTACACCAGTGTAGAGTGAAGGTACACCAGTGTAGAGTGAAGGTGCACCAGTGTAGAGTGAAGGTGCACCAGTGTAGAGTGAAGGTACACCAGTGTAGAGTAAAGGTACACCAGTGTAGAGTGAAGGTACACCAGTGTAGAGTGAAGGTGCACCAGTGTAGAGTGAAGGTACACCAGTGTAGAGTGAAGGTGCACCAGTGTAGAGTGAAGGTGCACCAGTGTAGAGTGAAGGTACACCAGTGTAGAGTGAAGGTACACCAGTGTAGAGTGAAGGTACACCAGTGTAGAGTGAAGGTGGTTTAGAAAGACACGTAAGCAAACACTATAACATATTTATTAGAAAACGTTTCGGTCCTGGGACCTTGATCACTTCTAACATACAGAGGTAGAAAGACATTATATATATAGGCGGAGAGTGAGGTGTGACGCACGTGACCTGAGGAATGTCATAAGAACATAAGAATGGAGGAACACTGTTGAAGGCCTACTGGCCCATGCGAGGCAGGTCCTTATCAAAATAACCTCTACCTATGATGAGGACGGGTAGACGATGAAATCATGTGACTCCTGTGTTGTTGGGTTGGTGCTGCTTAAGTATCATGTATGCCAATGTTTTTGAAATTTTATAGTGTTTGCTTACGTGTCTTTCTAAACCAACTTGTCGGTATTTATTACCAAGGTTTATACCAGAGTGAAGGTACCCAGGTGTAGAGTGAAGGTACCCAGGTGTAGAGTGAAGGTACCCAGGTGTAGAGTGAAGGTACCCAGGTGTAGAGTGAAGGTACCCAGGTGTAGAGTGAAGGTACCAGGTGTAGGTGAAGGTACCCAGGTGTAGAGTGAAGGTAAACCCAGGTGTAGAGTGAAGGTACCCAGGTGTAGAGTGAAGGTACCCAGGTGTAGAGTGAAGGTACCCAGGTGTAGAGTGAAGGTACCCAGGTGTAGAGTGAAGGTACCCAGGTGTAGAGTGAAGGTACCCAGGGGTAGAGTGAAGGTACCCAGGTGTAGAGTGAAGGTACCCAGGTGTAGATGAAGGTACCCAGGTGTAAGTGAAGGTACCCAGGTGTAGAGTGAAGGTACCCAGGTGTAGAGTGAAGGTACCCAGGTGTAGAGTGAAGGTACCCAGGTGTAGAGTGAAGGTACCCAGGTGTAGAGTGAACAACCACACGTGCAAGTTTATGTGTCTAAGATTCTCCCAACATCGACCGGAAACAAAGCAATGGAAAACCCACGATAAAAATACCATCACCAGCCCCTATTGTGTTTCCTTAGTGATGACTCCTGTCGCCACAGTGGGGGGACTCCTCCTGTCGCCACAGTGGGGGGGGACTCCTCCTGTCGCCACAGTGGGGGGGACTCCTCCTGTCGCCACAGTGGGGGGACTCCTCCTGTCGCCACAGTGGGGGGACTCCTCCTGTCGCCACAGTGGGGGGGACTCCTCCTGTCGCCACAGTGGGGGGGACTCCTCCTGTCGCCACAGTGGGGGGGACTCCTCCTGTCGCCACAGTGGGGGGGACTCCTCCTGTCGCCAAATTGAAGAACCTCTCCCGGAGTCATGTTTATCTACTGCATTTGTTATTTAGTTGTAAATAAACACTTAGGAGTTAGCTGACAGTGTGAGTCACATCCTGGGGGAGGACCTCAGAAGTTCATTAGAAATAAAGTAGACTGCTTGACTTTCTTACATGGTGTGACTTCCGGGGGTCACTGCCCCCGCGGCCCGGTTAATAACCCTCCGGGGTAACTAACCCAGTCTTCCAGGACGGTAGTTACGACGACTCTTAACCCAGAGTCTATTTTCTAAAGTTAGTCCTGATTTAAGACAGTAGTTGCGAGATACATAAGACTATTTTGATTATCAATCCCAAAGGATTAGTAACCCAGAATATCCCAATGAATTCAATCTAGCTTATTTCCATTGGGGTTCTTGCTCAGGTCCTTTACCAAGATGACTCACAACAGTCCACTAACTCCTAAGTATCTATTCCCTGTTAGGTAATGGGGATTGTAGATGTTTAAGAACTTGTCCACATATCCCGCCTGAGTACGCTACGAGTACACTTCCTCAATTAAGAAGGGGGAGTGCGACAGATCGTAAACCAGAGTCCAATTTCTCAAGTTTACCCTGAATTAAGACTGGGGGTGCTAACCCCGAGCACATTTTCTCAAGTTTCCCCTGAATTAGGTCATCAAAGAAAACGAAGAATGAATCCAGTGAGGAACATTGATCAGGAACCCCGACTCAGTTTAGCTGCTGCTACCCAGGCTTTGTAGGGGTGTGGGGGAAGGGTGTTGGAGGTGGTGTTGGGGAGTATTGGGTAGTGTGTTGGGGAGCAGTATTGGGAGCGGGGGCACTGGAGAGGAGTTTTAGGGAAGGGGGTGTTGGGTGTACACTGTGTTTGTGAAGGTCAAGTTTCAGTTCCTGGCACCGTCTCTCAGCCAACAATGGACGGACATTAATAGTTCCCACTCTATTAAGCCCTATCGTACCTGTTCTTTAAACTGTGTATTTCGCTAGATTACTGCAACTCATACTTTTTATTATTATTATTTTTTTCTACAGCATGCCTGTATGCAAGACATTCCAGTCTAATATTATATGTTCTACCAAACTCCGTGTATTTTCTGCCTCGTAATCATATCTCCCAATAGTTTTCCCTTTTATAGTTGCATCCTTCTTAAAGTATCCAGCATCAGGCTCATATTCAGGAGACCCGGGGTCAATCTCAGTCGGATACAGGCGTTGACTGTTTCCTTACACCTACGATCTCTGTTCAGACAGAGACGGACCTACAGGTTCGTCTCAAATTCAACCTACCAAACATTCTGTTACAGCTTGACAAAGCTCCTGGAGAGCGAAACGTTGCCACAGTTAAAATGTCACATTAGTTGCACATGTGTCCTTTTACCTAACATATTGTCGGTAATTCTACCAACAAACCATGGTACGTGTGGGGTTAGAAACCATGGTACGTGTGGGGTTAGAAACCATGGTACGTGTGGGGTTAGAAACCATGGTTCGTGTGGGTTAGAAACATGGTACGCTGTGGGTTAGAACCATGGTACGGTAGGGTTAGAAACTGGTACGTTGGGTTGCAACACCATGGTACGTGTGGGTTAGACAACCATGGTAGTGGTTTTAGAAACCATGGTACGTGTGGGGTTAGAAACCATGGTACGTGTGGGGTTAGAAACCATGGTACGTGTGGGGTTAGAAACCATGGTACGTGTGGGGTTAGAAACCATGAAAAGTGAGTCGTAAAGCAAGTCCAACATCAGGGTATTGCTTGAACTTGGTGTCTGGAGTGAGGCTGGGTACTGCGCACTTCATCTAACGTTCAACTTATTCCTCTATGTTTCGGTTTGCTTTATCTCAATAAAATGTTTTATGTTTATCAGTAATGACTAACGTGAAGTTTAAAGTAGCTTCATTTGTCTTTTTATTTCGCTTTCAAGGACCTGAATATTGTTTGACCTGCTTGTGTGCTCTAGCTGCGGTTTGGTCAGCTACGGGAGATGCTGGAATATTACAGCCTAAAAAGTGGCTGGGTCGTAAGTCTCTGAAAGGAAGTAATTGTTGTAATTATAACCATAATTTCTGAAGGGGTGGAGGGGTAAGCCAGTGGAAGGCCTCGGTCAAATGGCCAAAAGCTCCAGTTACGGGTCATCGTATGACTAAGACTATTGTCAGGAAACACTTGCCCTGTTTTCTCTCATACCATTCAAGACCAGACGAGCCTGGCCCATGGCCGGGCTCAGAGAGTAGAGAAATTCTCGAAACTCTTCAAAGGCATATCAAAGGAATATCAAAGGTAAGGTATACCTTACCTAACCTCTAAAGGGAAGACGACGACTGCCACATCAGCCACTCTTCCATGTCTTGGTGACTGCATTTACTGCTGAACTGTGCTGTCATCTCTCAAATTGATCTCAGAACCTCAGTCATCCTTGAAGTTCCATCACCATATACACCACAGCACTGTATCATCCTTTGCGGATGATACTAGGATCTGCATGAGGCTGTCATCTGCTGAGGACGCGGTTAAACCTCCAAGAAGATATAAACAAAGTTTTCCAGTGGGCAACGGTAAACAATATGATGTTCAATGAGGACAAATTCCAACTACTCCGTTATGGAAAACTGGAGGAGATAATAACTAGAACAGAGTATACTACTGACTCCGGCCATACAATAGAGCGGAAAAATAATGTAAGGGACCTGGGAGTAGTAATGTCTGAGGATCTCACTTTCAAGGATCACAACAGTGCCACGATCGCACGTGCAAAGAAAATGATAGGATGGATAATGAGAACTTTCAAAACGAGAGATGCCAAGCCCATGATGATCCTTTTCAAATCACTTGTTCTCTCTAGGCTAGAATACTGCTGTACATTAACTTCTCCATTCAAAGTAGGTGAAATCGCAGATCTATCTAGAGAGTGTACAGAGATCCTTTACTGCACGTATAAGTTCTGTCAAGCACCTTAACTACTGGGAACGCTTGGAAGCACTTGACTTGTACTCGTTGGAACGCAGGAGGGAGAGATATATCATAATCTACACTTGGAAAATCTTGGAAGGAATGGTCCCAAATCTGCACACAGAAATCACTCCCTACGAAAGTAAAAGACTGGGCAGGCGATGCAAAATGCCCCCAATAAAAAGTAGGGGCGCCATTGGTACACTAAGTGTCCGGGGCCCAAAACTGTTCAACAGCCTCCCATCAAGCATTAGGGGAATTGCCAATAAACCCCTGGCTGCCTTCAAGAGAGAGCTGGACAGATACCTAAAGTCAGTGCCGGATCAGCCGGGCTGTGGCTCGTACGTTGGACTGCGTGCGGCCAGCAGTAACAGCCTAGTTGATCAGGCCCTGATCCATCGGGAGGCCTGGTCATGGACCGGGCCGCGGGGGCGTTGATCCCCGGAATAACCTCCAGGTAACCATAGAGAGCTACCTTTCCCTCAACCATCGTCACTGTGAGAAGAAAGGTCTTGGTGCTTTCTCTTGGGGAGAGTCGCTCTCAGATACTCCTGCCTACTTTCTGTATTTTCTGCTGTTCATTGTTCAAGACCGACTGAAACGTCGTCATAACATTCCTCTCCTGAGTGCAGGTTTCTGGAGAGTTGTTCCTCTCCTGAGTGCAGGTTTCTAACGAGTTGTTCAGGATTCTGGGGAGTTGTTCCTCTCCTGAGTGCAGGTTTCTAGCGAGTTGTTCAGGTTTCTGGCGAGTTGTTCCTCTCCTGAGTGCAGGTTTCTGGTGAGTTGTTCCTCTCCTGAGTGCAGGGGTCTGCCGAGTTGTTCCTCGCCTGAGTGCAGGTTTCTAGCGAGTTGTTCCTCGCCTGAGTGCAGGTTTCTAGCGAGTTGTTCAGGTTTCTGGCGAGTTGTTCCTCGCCTGAGTGCAGGTTTCTGGTGAGTTGTTCCTCTCCTGAGTGCAGGGGTCTGCCGAGTTGTTCCTCGCCTGAGTGCAGGTTTCTAGCGAGTTCAGGTTTCTGGCGAGTTGTTCCTCGCCTGAGTGCAGGTTTCTAGCGAGTTGTTCAGGTTTCTGGCGAGTTGTTCCTCGCCTGAGTGCAGGTTTCTAGCGAGTTGTTCAGGTTTCTGGCGAGTTGTTCCTCGCCTGAGTGCAGGTTTCTAGCGAGTTCAGGTTTCTGGCGAGTTGTTCCTCGCCTGAGTGCAGGTTTCTAGCGAGTTGTTCAGGTTTCTGGCGAGTTGTTCCTCGCCTGAGTGCAGGTTTCCAGCGAGTTGTTCCTCGCCTGAGTGCAGGTTTCTGGCGATTTGGGTTCCCTCGCCTAGGCAGGTTTTGGCGAGTTTTTCCCTGGCACGGTATTGTGATTTTATTTTGTATTTTTTTAAAAAATGTACAAAATATCCGAGTTTTTTTCGATTTTACCTCGTTTTGATTTATTCTTTTCTTTATTTTTTCACGATAGTTTTCATAACGGAACTTTTTACCATGACAAGGGATTCAGCATTTCCCCCCATGAATATTAACAATGTCTAGCAAGAAGATACACGAGACAGCCCGAGGCTCCAAGGTAATATTATTACGCAAAAAATTAATATATATAAAATATATATATATATAAAATATATTTATTAATATATATATTTAAATATATATTTTAAAAATATATATATATCGTGCAAATATGAAAAACTGGTCAATTGCAAAACTCTTTTTAAAATTTAAGTCTTTTAAAAAAAATTTCTCTTATACTTTAAAGATATATTTTTTTTTCTTAAATTTTAATGTAAAAGATTTATTTTGCACCAAAAAAAAATTTAAAAAAACTTACATAACCTTTTATAACAAGCGAAATTTTTATTTTAGCATAACCCAACAAAATTTTAAATTTTAAATCCTTTAAAAAAATTTTAAATACTAAACAAACAATAAAATAATTTTTTCTGTTAGGTTTAGAATGATTTTTGCGAAATTTTGCATCACAAATTTCACTTGTCGTATATGCAATGGGGCGTTGCCTTTTAAGCCAAGTCGCAAGTTTGCCTATTCGGCACAAAATATATATATATATAAAATATATTTATATTTATATAATATATAAATATTATGTATACTATATTATATCCGTACCTAAAATATTTAAATGCAGCGCTCTTCTTGCTGGATAAAGGGAAGCGAAAAAATTTTGGGATGCAAAATTTCGTAAAAATCATTTTGAAAACCTAACGAAAAAAAAAATTCCCTTGTTGTTTATTAAATTTTTGTAAACATTCTAAAATATTTTTAGCTGGGTTAGGTTAAATAAATTGCGTTGTTTTAATAAGGTTAGGAAGTTTTCAAAAATTTTTTGATACAAAATTATTAATTTTTTTACATTGACTTTAAATTTAAAAAAAAAATCTTAAAAAGTTAAGAGAAAATTTTAGAAAGGACTTAATTTTAAAGAGTTCTTGCAATTAATATATATATATATATTATATTATATAAAAAATATATATAATATATTATATATATTTATTTATATAATTAAAAATTTTATATATAAAACAAGTCGGCCGTCTTTCCCCCCGAGGCAGGGGTGACCCAAAAAAGAAAAAAAAAATCCCAAAAAAAAGAAAATCTTTCATCATTCAAATTGCCCCCACATCACACATAACACGTTTTTGCAGAGGGGTCGAAACAACAGCTTTAGAAACATTTACGTATAAAGATACACAACATATCCCTCCAAACTGCCAATATCCCAAACCGCTCCTCTAAAGTGCAGACATTGTGCTTCCCATTTCCAGGACTCAAGTCCGGCTATATAAAAAATAACCGGTTTCCCTGAATCCCTTCACTAAATATTACCCTGCTCACACTCCAACAGCTCGTCAGGTCCCAAATACCATTCGTCTCCATTCACTCCTATCGAACACGCTCGTGCACGCTTGCTGGAAGTCCAAGTCCCTCGCCCACAAAACCTCCTTTACCGCCCGCGGCCCGGTCTGTGACCTGGCCTTATGGTAGATTAGGGTCTGATCAACCAGGCTGTTAATGTTGGCCGCACGCAACCCGACGTACGAACCACAGCCCGGCTGGTCAGGTACTGACTTGAGGTGTCTGTCCAGCGCCTTATGTATGCTGGGAGGCAGTTGAACAGTCTTGGGCCCCTGACACTTATTGTGTTCTCTCTTAACGTGCTAGTGACACCCCTGCTGTTCACTGGGGGAATGTTGCATCGTCTGCCGAGTCTTTTGCTTTCATAGGGAGTGATTTTCGTGTGCAAGTTTGGTACTAATCTTTAGGATTTTCCAAGTGTATATAATCATGTATCTCTCCCGCCTGCATTCCAGGGAGTACAGGTTCACGAACTTCAAGCGCTCCCAGTAACCGAGGTGTTTTATCTCCGTTATGCACGCCGTGAAAGTTCTCTGTACATTTTCTAGGTCAGCAATTTCACCTGCCTTGAAAGGTGCTGTTAGTGTGCAGCAATATTCCAGCCTAGATAGAACAAGCGACCTGAAGAGTGTCATCATGGGCTTGGCATCCCTAGTTTTGAAGGTTCTCATTATCTATCCTGTCATTTAGCAGATGCGATTGATACAATGTTATGGTTATATATACAGTACAAGTAATATCTTAACTTATGTTTGCTTTGGTGGTTCATGTTCCCGCACCACTCAAAATTAACTTAGCCTAACCTAACCTAGTTTACCTTTACCAGGCATATCAAACGTTGACTAACCTTCCCTAGTGTAAAATAACTTGACCTAGCCTACTCTAACCTAAATCTTGCTAGTGTAACCTTATTTAACCTAACCTAAATCTTACCTGGTGTAACTTAGTTTAACCTAACCCAGCCTATCGTAGCCCACTCTGGCCTACAATAACCGAACTATCCACGGGAGAAGTAAGAGCCCAAGTACCTTGTCAATATATTGCGGGAAGCGCTAAACCCGTAGGTCAGATCCAATTCCTTGTATCAAGATCCCCACACCAAGGGGGGGGAAATTGACATTAGTGCATTAATGGATCGTACAGGTCAGCGCCACTTACGAGACTGACCTGGTGACCTAAGAGGCATTTCCTATCTTCCTTTCTGTATTTACATTTTATGTCACAGGACGTGCAGGCAGCAGTTATAGTCTGGCTGATCACTTCCTGATCCACCGGTGGTCTGGGTGGCCCGGTGGTCTGGTGGCTAAAGCTCCCGCTTCACACACGGAGGGCTCGGGTTCGATTCCCGGCGGGTGGAAATTCCGACACGTTTCCTTACACCTATTGTCCTGTTCACCTAGCAGCAAATAGGTACCTGGGTGTTAGTCGACTGGTGTGGGTCGCATCCTGGGGGACAAGATTAAGGACCCCAATGGAAATAAGTTAGACAGTCCTCGATGACGCACTGACTTTCTTGGGTTATCCTGGGTGGCTAACCCTCCGGGGTTAAAAATCCGAACAAAATCTTATCTTATCTCTTATCTTACCGGGAGGCCTGGTCAAGGACTGGGCCGTGGGTGCGTTGACTCCCGGAACACCCTCCAGGTAGGGGTATAGCGCCTAAGTAATGGAGAGGTAATCTGGGTGGAACCAAGGGAGGATAAGTTCACTTCTTTGGTGCCAAACTCCGTCAGTAACCTCAAGATACCTTCCGTGCCCTGGGTCAGTCCTCAAGCCGTCTTCACTCCTTTCTTAAAGCGTATCTACCTTTATGGTTTACAACCGTGTACTGGCACTGCATTTGTTATCGGTACTGGTGTCACTATAGTTGAATTAACCTTGGCTGTCATCCCTTTTCTTTAGATATTAAGCTTCAAAGCAGTTCCTGATCAGCCGGGTTGTGGTGCATAAGCTGGATTGTGGGTGACAGGCACTAACAGCTTGATGGATCAGCAACCACTAACAGCTTGATGGATCAGGCAACCAGGAGGCCTGATCTGGGAGCAGGCCGCTGAGGCGCAAATTCGTATCTTTTTGGTAACCTACCTGCTTATCCTTGCCCATATATTTGGCGTGAATCGGTGAAAATTAAAGCAGGATGAATTATAGTAGCATAAACCACTGTTATCGAAGCTCCACTTGAAGACTAGCCTGTGCTCAGTCTGGGTTCTGACTACTCTGTTCACTTACGTTAAGTGCTCCACTCTTCTATCTGCAGTACGAGATCACGGGTGGCCGCTACATCTTCGTGAAGCCTAACTTACTCTGGAGTGCATCAGTACCCAGAACCAGCTCAGTGTATTAGTGAAGCCTAGACTGTAGCAGGCCCTGCTAGACTACTAAGTTAATTTAGGTACAAGTATACATAGTAACACAATGATCATACATAGTAACACAATGATCATACATAGTAACGTGTGCAAATTAACCTTGGATAACCCAACAAAGGAAGACAGTGACTTATTTCCACTGAGATCCTACCTTACTAACCTTCAAAGTTGACAATCATTTATTTTTCTTACGGTTTTTAATCTTTATGAGAAAATAAAAAGCAATCGGAGACACAAATGTGATAATTTTAGGTAAAATAATAATAATAATACCTTTGTTTACTACATGTACAAGGTATACAGACCATAGCTGACATCAATGACATACAACTATATAGAAAGCTGTTTGTTATGCCGAGCATTTCGGGCAAATTAGGTCAGTTTTGTCGCAGGATGCAACCCACACCAGTCGACTAACACCCAGGTACCCATTTTAAACTGATGGGTGAACAGGGACAGCAGGTGTCTAATGGAAACACGTCCCTAATGTTTTCCAGCCGTACCGGAGGAGATTCGAACTCCGGACCTCAGTGTGTGAGCCGAGTGCGCTAACGATCGAGCTACGGGACACCAAATTGGCCTAAGGCAGTAGGCTAGTCATGTCAGTAGGCTTATATAAGATCTAGGTCAGTATGCCTTGGTCATTAGATTAGCCGGCTTAGAGTATCAGGCCTAGGATGACCTCTGTCAGTAGGCCTACTTAGTTTTATCAGGGTCAGATCAGTAGTCCTGTGTCCGCTTTCCAGCTTCCTGCTTTTGCATACCGGCTTGGAACCAGTTTAGAACTTCAGTAGACTCAGTAAACCTAGGTAAATAGGTCTATTGTAGTGCTCATTTTTCCTGACGTTTAAGTTTTTAAGAGAAATCTACAAAGGGTTTTACAACTCACAATACAATTTTTACATTGTTTCTGAGGACTGATTTGTGTGTTGAGATGCGAAGCGTAGTGGTTTTAATGGCGCAAATTGTATGTAGATATGGGAGCACACACAACGTTACGTAGATTTTAACTGGTAAACCTTATTAGTCATTATTGTCGATTATTATTACATTCTTGTGGAAATATTAATCCCGTAGGGTTAGTGGTGTTACTTGTGTCATAATTAAAATGAATGTGACTGTCATGCTGAGTGACGAGTTCCTGCCCCTCCCCTGGCTTTAACTAGCATTATCATACATGCTACACTACCCCCTCCCTTACTGTCATCCATGAGGGGGAGAGAAGGGAATGGAGAAGGAAAGAAGGGAGGGGAAGAAGGGAAGGCATAATTATAATCATGGGAAGCGCTAAACCTGCATGATTATACAGCGCATGGGGGGATGGAAGGTATTATTATAATCACGGGGGAGCACTAAACTCGTAGGATTATACAGCGCATGTGGGGGGGGGAATGAAAGGTATTCAGGCTCAATTCAGGGAACCGGAGCACAGATCCAATTCCCTAGATCAAGAGCCCCTCACGAGCGTCAAGGAACCTCCCTTGAGGGGTGAAGGGAAGGGAAGGGAAAGAAAGTAAGGGAGGCAGGGGGGAAGGGGAGGGGGGTGATGGTAGCTCCAGCTCAAAAATATGTTGGGACGCATAGAAATTAAACTTTGATCTGGTGGTGCCACGTTAGGCCACCACCACATTCCTCCTCTGTCACCATTACCTGCACTCTGACCCCCAGACCAAGCTGGGGGGGGGGTGATCAGCGTGGATCTATGAAGATGGCTGCTCCAGTACACGGGATCAAGAGCCCCTGGAGCACCAAAGGGAAAGACCCGGCTGGAAAATCACATAATCTGAAGATCCGGAGGGAAGAACAGCAGATCGAGGTAAAACTTGGTATAGTCTTTAATTAGATCATTGTATCGACCCACCCACAACATTCTCCCTCAATGCAAATAATCAAGGACCCCTGTGGAAAGTCACTTGTGACTTTTTTTCGGTTTATCCTAGGTAATTTACACTATATATGATAATTATACCCATGTGTACCTGTGCCTAAATAAACTTAACTTAGAGTGGATCAAGAGCCCCTGGAGCAGCATCAAGGGCGAGACCCTGCTGGACTAACACCACATTTACCCAGCATTGTATCGACCTGGCCACAACACCCTCCCTCACCTACCTTAAAGCAGCGTCCTCACTCTGGCAGATGACACACACCAGGTGGAGGCTCTCTGCCACCCACAACACCACCCTCCACACACCACCGCCCACACAACACGGGGTTATCACGCAAGATGAGCGATTAACAAGGCGGAACAAAGTCCTCCTCCCTCACTGCCTCAGAGGACGATACTCACCCTGTGAGAGGCAAATACTGACTGAAGTGACCCACTGTGTGGCAACACCATGCTGCCACAGCATGATCCATATTATCGTACAGCACTACCCACACTATCGTACTGCGCTAGCAAACCCCCCCATATCCTTTGAAACGATTATCTACTTGAGGGACACTTGATCCAAGGAATTAGACCTGTTCTTCCCTTCATTATATCGAAGTTGTTTTCCACTTCCCATAATCTATATCATACTACAACCAACAAGAGTTAATTAAGGGAACTTAACCTGATGTTGCTTTAAGAGATGAGGGATAGGGGGGAGACATGATAACGACGTACTAGATACTGACAGGAATTGACAAGGTGAACAGGGACATACTGTTTCAGAGATGAGATGCAGGAACAATAGAGCGCAGCTGGAAATTGAAAACTCAGATGAGTCATAAGGATGTTGGGAAGTATTTTCTCAGCTTTAGAGTTGTCAGAAAGTGGAATTATCTGCAGAGTGAAGTGGTAGAGGGGAGATCAATACATAGCTTTAAGAAGAGGCACGGTAAGGCTCTTGAAGCCGGGAGAGAGTGGCCCCAGTAGCAACCAGGCGGGGTCAGGAGCTATGACTCGACCCCTGCAACCACATATAGATGAGTTCATATAGGTACGTACATAAATTATTTCCTATCAAATCTTATACCACTGAAGGGCTCTTGGTTCAAGGAAATGAAGCCATCTCTCCTTACCTTGAATCAGATCTGATTGCCTTCCAGTGCCCATGCGATGTAAGACCCCAACAATTTATCTCTTCTGTCAACCCAAATACAACCTTCCCAACATTCTCATCTGTTTATGACTTTATAAATCCCACTGTGTGGGCGAAACGTTGTCAATAAAGGATCACATTATACTCCATTTGTGTCTGTTTTTCCATCGAGGAACATTCCTTGAGCGGTTAAAACACTGGAGACAAAAGTCATCCCATACTCATTAAAAACCAGTGATACAGCCTCCTTCCCATCCGTCACCCTCCATAAAGGCAGCAGTATAGAAACAGCGAACAGAAACGAAGACTGAAAACTCTGGCGTTGTTCGTTGTAAAAATCTTAAACACAATCAACATAGATATGGAATAGATCACTCCTGCCTCTAGCGGCTACTGAATCATTACAACATAATTGTGGCTGCACTGGAAGACAAACTGCAGATGTGGTGTGTAAACACTTTGCAAAAGTCTTTGACAAGTGCGATCATGAGGTAATAACCCACAAAATACACGCAAAATAAATAACTGGAAAAGTGGTCAAATGAATATTTAACTTCTTAACACAGAGCGCAAAGAGAATAGGTCAATAATGTGACACCAGAGAGTGCCACAATGAACAGTTCTGTTCCTCAAGGCACGACACTCGCCTAAATTCTCTTTCTTATTCTCATATCTGACATAGACAAGGATATAGATCCTAACACTGTATCATCCTTTGTTGACGATACTGAGATTCAGGAAGTGACAGTGGCAGCCACTGGGACGCAGCGAACCTCAAAGCAGATCTTCCAGTGGGGCCATAGAAAATAAACTGATGCTCAGTGAAACCAAATTTTAGTCATCACACCAATGCCTAGGTTTGTCTATTGTGAAAAAATTGAGGAAATAAAATATGGAACATATTATAAAGCATACTCAAATCACTCAAATACAGCTGAAGATTAATGTGAGAAACTTAGGAGTGATAATGTCAAAAGATCTCACATTTAATGATGACAGCAGTGTTACTCTCACGACCGCAAGGAAAATGTTAACTTGAAAAATAAAAACTTCAAAACAACAGATATCAAGGCAGTGATGATCATTTCTAAGTCGCTTATTCTCTCTACACTGGAATATTACTGTACACTTAGAGCTCCTCATAAGACCAGCAAAATTACATTACAGACCTGGAGAATGTACAGAGAACCACCAATACATGTACAAACTCAGTCAAACACCTAAATTTCTGGGAACGATTGAAGTTCCTTGACCTTGTACTCCTTAAAATTTATGCGGAAAAGGTACGTCATAATTTACACCTAGAAAATTTTGGATTGATTAGTTTCGAATCTGTACACCGAAATCATTCCCCAAGAAAGCAAGGGGATCTGCAGACGGTGCAAAAATTCCCCAGTGAAAAGCAGAGATGCAATGAGAACACTGAGAGCGCACTAAGCGTAAGGGGACCAAGACTCTTCAACACCCTCCCTCATGTATAAGGGGAAATTTACTAAAAAAAAGCTCCCAGCCTTTTTCAAGAGGAACCTGAAAAGTTTCCTGAATCGTTTTCTGAAAAACCGGTCTTGGAGCATACAGTGCACTCGGTTTAGTAACACCAACACCGTGGGTCGCCCAGGACATCACAGGAAGTTGGTCTTGGAGGCTGGCTGGCCCGGGGACACGGGGACAGTAAACCCCTGGAACAGTCTTCACCTAATTTTCCCCCGGGTAAACAATATACATTATTAATGTGTTTATACTCTCAATAACAACAAGACCATTATAAAATTTGGCTTTTTGTGCCCCAAGCTTAAATAATAATAATAAAAAAATTTAAAATAATAAAAATAAATAAAAATAAAATAAAAACCAAAAAAAATAATAATATAATAATAAAAATAATAATAATAAAAATCCTAATTTAATATTAATAATCCTAATAGAAATTGACCAATCCCTGAGAAAAGCAAGGAACTGGGATAATTGCTGTCGAATTTTTAAAAAACCTCGGACTAAAACCCCCGCGTTATTGATGCAAATCAATACAAAGTATTTTAAACGCCTGGGCAACAAAAACTAACAGTAACAACCCCTTTTTTTAAAAAAAAAATATTGAAATAAGTTACAGAAAGGAGGTCTGAAGCGTTCGTCTGCAGGGGGACAATGGGCACGCCAACGTGTGAGGAAAAGGGGGGCGGAGGATAATGGGGGGGGATTTTGAAAAATGAGGAGGGGAAAAAAAGAAAGGGGTTTGGGGGAAATAATGGGAAAGCAAAGGGGGGAAATAAAGGGGGAAGGGGGAAAAAAGGAGAAAAAAGGGGGGAGGGGAATTGGATGGAAAGGAAAATTTTTGAGCAGGAGAGGGGAAGGGGCGGAGGGAGGGGGGGGGAAAGGGGTAAAGAGAGAAACATCAATAGCGGGAAGGGGGAGGGGTGAGGGAAAACAAGATAGAGGGGGGAGGGGGAAACAAGGCAGGGGAGGGGAGAGGGAAATGAACAGACAACACTCAACCAATTTTTCAACACAACATTGTTTTAATCCTATTTAACCCCCACTCCCGAGCCTAAATTATTTATTATTTTTATTATTTTTTATTATTATTATTATATTATTATTATTATTATTTATTATTATTTTTAATATTATTTTTATTATTATTATTATTATTATTGTTTTATATTATTTTTATTATTATTTAAAATTTTTATTATTATTTTTATTATTATTTTTGTTTTTACATTATTATTATTATTATTATTTTTGTTATTTTTATTATTATTGTTATTATTTTATTTTTATTGTTGTTGTTTCTATTAAATTTTTTTTCTAAAAAACGGAAGCGCTAAACCCCCCGCCTGGGAAGAGGAGGTCACTGAGTCCCTTGTCCCCGATGATGGGGGAAGGTCGCTCTAATTTCCCGGGTCAAAACCCTTTCCTAGGGCACAAACACAAGTTTTACAACTGACAGGAAAGCTCTAAAGGAGAGCTTGAACAGATGAACCGACAAAAACTTCTGAGACTTTTTTGTTCTTATTGAGCTTCGTTTTGCTCATGACTTGATAAAGCTCTACACAATGAAAAATGACTTTATAAAACTCTAACAAAGTAAAACGACTTGATAAAGCTCACACAAAGTGAAACATGACTTGATAAAGCTCAACAAGTGAAACATCTTGATAAAGCTCAAAACAAAGTAAACATGACTTAAAAGCCTACACGAGTGAAACATGACTTTATAAAACTCTACACAAGTGAAACAGACTTATAAAAACTCTACACAAGTGAAACAGACTTTAAAACCTACACAGAGTGAAACATACTTGAAAAAGCTCTACACAAAGGGAAAAATGAAAAGATAAAACTCTACACAGAGTGAAACATACTTGATAAAGCTCAAAAACAGATGAAACATACTTTATAAAGCTCTACACAGAGTAAACAGACTTGAAAGCCACACAAGTAAAACATCTTTATAAAGCCTCATAGAGTGAAACATGACTTTTATAAACTCACACGGGTGAAAAATGACTTGATAAAGCTTTACACGGAGTGAAACGAGATTTGAGAAGCCTCAAACCCGATGAAAAATATTTGAAAAAGCCCACAAAAGGAGTGAAACTGACTTGATAAAGTCTACACGGAGTGAAACATGATTGATAAAGCCTACGCAAGTGAAACATGACTTGAAAAACCTACACAGAGTGAATCGAGACTTGATAAAGCTCACACGGAGTGAAAAATGACTTATAAAGCTCTACCAAGGAAACGAGACTTGGAAAAACTCTAAACCCCGGTTGAAACATACTTGATAAAACTCTACACAAGTAAACGAGATTTTATAAAGCTCTGCACGGGGTGAAAAGAGACTTGATGAAGGCTACACAGAGTGAAACTACTTGAAAAGCTCTACACGAGTGAAACAGCTTGATAAAGCTCACACAAGGAAACATGACTTGATAAACTCACACAGAGTAAACATGACCTTGAAAAGCTCACACAAATGAAAATACTTTATAAACTCTACCAGAGTGAAACATGATTTGAAAAGCTCTACACGGAGTGAAAACGACTTTTTAAAGCCTACACGAGTGAAACATGACTTGATAAAACCCCACACGGAAATAAATATGACTTGACAAAACACTACACAGAGAACAACTTGAAAAGCTCTACAAAGGGGTGAAACATGCTCAAAAAGCCTACACAGAGTGAAACGAACTTTTAAAAACTCACACAGGAAGCGAGACTGATAAAGCTCTAAAAACGGAGTAAACTGACTTGTAAAGCCTCACAGAGTGAAACAAGACTTGATAAACTCTCACGAGTGAAACGAGATTTATAAACCTCATGGATGAACAGACTTGTAAAGCTCTACAAGAGTGAAAAATGACTTTTTAAAGCCTACACAGATGAAACGGACTTGAAAGACCTACACAGAGTGAAACTACTTTATAAAGCCTTTCACGGAGTGAAACAGATTAAAAAGCTCTACCGGGGGGAAACGTGCTTTTTAAAGCTCTACACAGAGTAAACATACTTGATAAAGCCTACACCGAGTGAAACATACTTGATAAAGCCTTTCAGAGTGAACGTGACTTGATTAAGCTTTTCACAAGTTAAAAGAGACTTGATTACTCTACAAAAAGTAAACGAGGGCTTTAAAAGACTACACGGAGTGAAACTGACTTATAAACTCTACACGGATGAAAAATGACTTTTAAAAACTCTACAGAGGGAAACATGACTTAAAAGCCTACACAGATGGAAAAAGAGACTTGGTGAAGCCTACAAAGTAAAAAAATTACTTTGAAAAAAGCCTAACAGAGTGAAACAGACTTGATAAATCTCTACACAGAGTGAAACAACTTATAGAGCCGCACGGGGGTGAAACATAACTTTTAAAAGCTCTACACAGATGAAACGAACTTGATGAAGCTTTACACAGAGTAAACATGACTTAAGAGCTCTACACGAGTGAAGCATGACTTGATAAAACTCTACACAATGAAACATGACTTGGTAAAGATCCACAGAGTGAAACATGACTTGATAAAGCGTACACAGAGTAAAACAGACTTGAAAAGCTCTACACAGAGTGAAACATACTTGATAAAGCTCTACACAGAGTGAAAATGACTTATAAAGCTCTACACGGGGTGAAACATAACTTGAGAAACCACACAGAGGAAAAATGAGATAAACTCTACACAAATGAAACTGACTTTTTTTTAAAACTCTACACAAGTGAAACATGACTTGATAAAGCTCTAACACCCGAGTGAAAAAGAACTTGATGAAGCTCTACAAAGGGTTGAAAATGTTGATAAAGCTCTCACGGAGGAAACATGACTTGATAAAGCCTAGACAGAGTAAACATGACTTGATAAAGCACTATACAAGTGAAACATGACTTGATAAAGCTCACACGGGTGAAACATACTTGAAAAGCTCTACACAGAGTGAAACATACTTGATGAACTCTACACGGGGTGAAACATACTTTACAAAACTCTACACCCAAATGAAACAGACTTGAAAGCCACAAGATGAAACATGACTTGAAAAAGCTTTACCGGGGTGAAGCAGACTTGATAAAGCTCTTTTCACAGATGAAAAGAACTTGAAGAAGCTCTACACAGACGACACTGATTTGATAAAACCTACACGGGGTGAAACATGACTTGATAAAACTCTACATGGGGGTTTTAAACATGACTTGATAAAGCTCTACGCGGGGTGAAAATGACTTTACAAAAACACTACACAGATGAAACGAGACTTTATAAAGCCTACCAAGGAAACATGACTTCAAAACTCTACAAAAAGATGAAAAAGAGACTTGATAAACTCTACAAGAGTAAGCGAGACTTTAAAAGCTCTACACGGAGTAAAAAATGCTTATAAAACTCTACACAGAGTGAAACGAGACTTGATAAAGCCTACACAAGGAAACAACTTGATAAAGCTCACACGAAGTGACACATGACTTGAAAATCCCCTACACAGAGTGAAAAATATTGAAAAAGCTCTACACAAGTAAACGAACGATGGACTCTACACAAGTGAAAAAATGACTTGATAAAGCTTAAAACGGGGTGAAACATGAAAATTACAAAGTCTAAAAACGGGTGAAACTGACTTGATAAAGCCAAAACAGAGTGAAACATATTTATAAAGCTCTACAACCGAGTGAAACAGACTTGATAAAGCTCATACAAGGAACTGACTTGAGAAACTTTACAAAGTGAAACAACTTATAAACTCACACAGTAAACGAACTTGGTGAAGCCTACAGAGAGTGAAACAGACTTGAAAAGCTCTACACAGAGTGAAACGAGATTGGGAAGCTCTAAAACAGAGGAAATAGACTTTAAAAGTTCTACCAGAGTGAACGAGACTTGGTTAACCCCCAGAGAGTGAAACCGACTTGATAAAACTCTACACAATTGAAACGGACTTTTTGGGGGCTCTACACAGAGTGAAATATACTTATAAAGCTCTACACAAGTGAAACATGACTTGATAGAGCCACACGGGGTAAACATAACTTTATAAAGCCTACAAGATAAACAACTTGATGAACTCTAAACAGAGTGAAACATGACTGAAGAGCCACCGGATGAACTGACTTGATAAGCTCTACACGAGTGAAAAATGCTTTTGGGAAAGCTCTAAATGAAACATGCTTTTTAAAACTCTACACAGAGTAAACAGACTTTTTAAGCCTACACAGATTTAAAAAATGACTTTTTAAAGCTCTACACAAGGGAAAAATGACTTGATAAAGCTCTACACGGAGTGAAACTACTTGAAAAAAATCTACACAGAGTGAAACATGACTTGATAAAGCCTACAAAGTGAAACATACTTGATAATGCCACCCAAGTGAAAAATGACTTGATAAAGCTCAACACGGGGTGAAACATAAATTGATGAAGCTCTACAACAAAAGGGAAAAATGACTTTAAAACCTAACAAGTGAAACATGAAATTATAAAGCTCTACACAAGTGAAACATACTTGATAAAGCTCTACACAGAGTGAAAAATACTTGATAAAGCTCTACACGGATGAAAATTGACTTGATAAAGCTCTACACAGAGTGAAAACGAGATTGATGAAGCCTACACAGAGGAAACATGACTTGATAAAGCCTTACGAGGAAAAGAGACGATAAACTCTACACAGTGAAACGACTTGAAAAGCCCTACACAGTGAAAAATGACTTGATAAAGCTCTACACAGATGAAACTGACTTGATAAAATCTACACAGAGTGAAACGAGACTTGATAAGCTTTCCCCGGGGTGAAACATGACTTTTAGAGCTCAAAAAGGATGAACATGACTGATAATGCTCACACAGAGGAAAATGACTTGGAAAAACTCTACACAAATGAAACATGACTTAAAAGCTCTACACAGAGTGAAACAACTTGATAACTCTACACAGATGAAACTTACTTGATAAAGCTCAACACAGAGTAAATTACTTTATAAAGCTTTTACCGGGGGTGAAACATAACTTTATGAAACTCACACAGAGTGAAACATACTTATAAAGCTCACACAGAGTGAAACATACTTTAAAGCTCTACCCCAGAGAAACTGACTTTTTTAAAGCTCTACACAATGAAACATGACTTTTAAAGCCTAAAAAACAGATGAAACAACTTAAAAGCTCTACACGGAGTGAAACTTTTTCTTATAAAGCTCTACAAAAGAGTAAAAAGAGACTTGATAAGCCTACACGAAACAGACTTGATAAAGCTCAACAGATGAAACGGAAATTTTATGAAGCTCTACACGGAGTGAAACATGACTTGATAAAGCTCTACACGAATGAAACATGACTTGATAAAGCTCTACACGGAGTGAAACATGACTTGATAAAGCTCTACAAGACTGAGGGACTGACCACCTCAAGACTGTATGGAAGCTGTGTGCAGGAAGTTATGTGTGTGTGTTCAGGTGATCCTTAGTCGTAATGGTCACTACGTTAGTCCTGGTGATTACACATGCTAAGCTCTCTCTCTCTCTCTATCTCTCTCTCACTTAAAGCTCCGCAGTGGAACCCGCAGCGAAGCTCTTTTTTTTTTTTTTGCAGGCGTTAGCGTGCGTGGCTTGAGAGAGTTGCCTGACCTCAGATGCTGCCTGCCTGGTAGACAACACGCCTTGCATGTTGCCCGAGGGGCAGACACAGTGCTGGAGGCACATGACCTCTCTCTCTCTCTCTCTCTCTCTCTTCTCTTCTCTCTCTCTCTCTCTCTCTCTCTCTCTCTCTCTCTCTCTCTCTCTCTCTCTCTCTCTCAGTTTTTAAGAAAGGAGACAGGAAGACATTAAAATACAGATGAGTGTCACTGAAATGTATAGTATGCAAATTCACGGAGAAGATAAATCAGAAGAGTGGTGTGACCACCTAGAAAGGAATCAGCTTATACACAACAACCAGCACGGTTTCAGGGAAGGAAAATCCTGTGTCACAAACCTACTGGAGTTTTACAAGGTGACAGAAGTAAGGCAGGAGAGAGAGAGAGAGAGAGAGGGGCGGGGAGGGTAGAGTGCATTTTCTTGGACTGTAAGAAGGCTTTCGACACAGTCCCGCACAAGAGATTAGTGCAAAAACTAGAGGAGCAGGCAGGAATAACAGGAAAGGCACTGTAATGGATCGGAGAATACCTGACAGGAAGGAAACAACGAGTGATGGTACGTGATGAGGTGTCAGAGTGGGCACCTGTGACAAGCGGTCTGTGCTAGGTCCGGTGCTGTTTTGGTATATGTGAATAACATGACGGAAGGGACAGATTCAGAGGTGTCCCTGTTTGCAGACGATGTGAAGCTAATTCTAAGAATTCAAGTATATGAAGATCAGGCAGGACTACAAAAAGGTCTGGACAGGCTGCAAGCCTGGTCCAGCAACTGGCTCCTGGAATTTAAGCAGAGGTATGATAAAGCTCACGGTTCAGGGAGAGTGACCTAGTAGCGACCAGTGAAGAGGAGGGGCCAGGAGCTTGGACTCGACCCCTGCAACCCCAACTAGGTGAGTACAATACACACACACTATTACTAATAGACACGACTTACATATATCAGTATTTTTGTCAATTAAATAACCTATGTTCCATAGAGAGTACCTGTGAGTACATTGAGAGAGAGAGAGAGAGAGAGAGAGAGAGAGAGAGAGAGTCACTACATTACTAGTCCAAACATTGCTTCGCTATGACTATAGAATACAAAAGTGAATTTTAATGTATTAAACGGGAGCTGACTCGACCTGATGGAAGGTCATGTCATCATCTGATGTTTACGACTGTATGACCAAGTTTGTTGATACACTGAAGTGCGATTATAATTATAATAATAATAATAATAATAATAATAATAATAATAATAATAATAATAATAATAATAATAATAATAATAATAATAATCTTTATTACTACCAGTACATGATACAACTTATACAGACCATAGTTGACACCAGTGACATACTACTATATAGAAAGTTCCTTGTTATCATCAGTCACCCCAGGTGGGAAGTATTGGGAGGTGCTGGGTGAGTACCTCCTTCAAACGCCCGAGGAAGGGAAGGAAAGGGAAGGGGTAGGGAGGAGGGGGAGATGTTGGACCCCTGTATCATGCTACTAACTTCCACCGCGCACACCTGGTCTCACTTGTGTGGTAGTGTCCACAGGAGAAGTTAACTGACTTTCACAGTGCTCACTTTCTGCTTGTGGCGTCGTTGGAAATTTTGTGAATGGACCCGAGTTGTTCTGAACTTTACCCTGGGTTCTCACTAGACAACGATGCCGTGGTGATGAGTGGAGTGTGGATGTATCTCTGGTCTTCATTGCACACCTCGGCCGCCATTCTAACTCTCCTTCACGTAAGATACCCATTGTGTGTACTTTAAGATATCCTTATTGTAAGTCTCCCAGCTCAGGCTGCCAGAGTAACACCTTAGATGAGTACCATGATGAAATATAACTGGGGAAACATTTTGTATTCACACATCACTTCGACACTTAATGTGGTGGAATCCGTGCACAACGCAGAAAGAAACTAACATATATAGAGTATAATAGCAGTCAGTAGGATTCGACACAATGTCAGGAAAACTGGCAAGGTTCACAAGTGGCGCTCTAAACCAATCGGCCACAGATGCCTCAAGAGCTGGGCAGCCTGGCTTACAAGCCATGTTTCTCCCAGCCCTGGCACACCAGTGGGCCTCAAGCATGGGTCACTTGGGAACCTTGCCAGCCTTCCTGACGTGGCATTGAATCCTACTGACTGCGATCTGTACTCACCTAGTTGTAGTTGCAGGGGTCGATTCATAATTCCTGGCTCCGCCTCTTCACTGGCCGTTACCGGGTCACTCCCTGCACCATGAGCTTTATCATACCTCTGCTTAAAGCTATGAATGGATCCTGCCTCCACTACATCACTTCCCAAACTATTCCACTTCCTGACAACTCTGTGACTGAAGAAATACTTCCTAACATCCCTGTGATTCATCTGTGTCTTCAACTTCCAACGGTGACCCCTTATTGCTGTGTCCCATCTCTGGAATATTGTCTCTGTCCACCTTGTTAATTCCTCTCAGTATTTTATATATCGTTATTAGACTAAAGGCCCTGAATCTGCACTCTCTAGAAAGACGTAGAATTAGGGGGGATATGATTGAGGTGTATAAATGGAAGACGGGAATAAATAAAGGGGATGTAAATAGTGTGCTGAAAATATCTAGCCTAGACAGGACTCGCAGCAATGGTTTTAAGTTGGAAAAATTCAGATTCAGGAAGGATATAGGAAAGTACTGGTTTGGTAATAGAGTTGTGGATGAGTGGAACAAACTCCCGAGTACAGTTATAGAGGCCAGAACGTTGTGTAGCTTTAAAAATAGGTTGGATAAATACATGAGTGGATGTGGGTGGGTGTGAGTTGGACCTGATAGCTTGTGCTACCAGGTCGGTTGCCGTGTTCCTCCCTTAAGTCAATGTGACCTGACCTGACTAGGTTGGGTGCATTGGCTTAAGCCGGTAGGAGACTTGGACCTGCCTCGCATGGGCCAGTAGGCCTTCTGCAGTGTTCCTTCGTTCTTATGCTCTTATGCTGAGTATTTCCCACAACTTAGGTTAATTTAGTCCCCAGGATGCGACCCACACCAGTCCACTAACACTTAATGTTTTCACCAGTACCGGGGATCGAACCCCGGACATCAGTATTTACTAGACTCTCTAGAGACTCACAACGGTTATAAACAGTACCGACAGATATCAACAACCAAAACGGGTCACAACAGTAACGATTAATAACAACAACGGCACAAACGGGAATTATCATCGGCATATGAGGAGAACAACAGGCCTTAACAACGTCAAATAACAGCAACAAGAACGACATAAAAGTGAATCAACGGCACAACAGGATAACAACAGTCCACAACAGGGATAAATAATGGCATCAACAAATACACAAACAGGTAGGATCAACGGTACAACGGTCCACAACAACAGCGAGACAAACAGGGAGGATCAACTGCTGTCATTGTGTCGAGTGTTCGTCAAGGTCGTCCTCAGGGCCAGTTTTTTTTAAGTGGGGGAGGGGGGAGGGGGGAGCTTATGTAAAGTGGGTGTGTGTGGGGACAAACACCCCCACCCCCACCCCTCACCACCCCAACCCCACCCCACTACACACACACACACACATACACACACACACACACACACACACACCGGTGAAGAGGCGGGGCCAGGAGCTAGGACTCGACCCTGCAACCACAAATAGGTGAGTACACACACACACACACACACACACACACACACACACACACACACATACACACACACATATACACACACACACACACACACACACACACACACACACACACACACACACACACACACACACACACACACACACACACACACACACACACACAGAGCTCACGGAGCAGGGAGAAAGTGGACCTAGTAGCGACCAGCGAAGAGGCGGGACCAGGAGCTGTGAATTGACTCCTGCAACCACACAAAGAGAAGGCAAAGAAAGGAGCACAGGGAGAGTTAAGGACACAGAGGAGAACAGGGGAATAAACTGAAGTGTGAAGAATAACTTCGTCGGGATGAGAATGTCAGGAGAGAGTCAGTCTGATAATAAGCCAGGACATAGTCACATAAGATGGAAGAAGAGCGTAAGAGAACAAGAAAAGAAAGGGAGGCACTCACAGAAGATGAGAGAGAGGAAGGGGGAAGAACATGAACTGTAGGGGTGGAGAGAAAAGACCAGAGACGGAGTACAGTTAGAGGAGAGAGTTACTATCAGCATCACTCGGAAAGAGGATCAACAGAGGTCCACATAACACCTGCAACATACCACTACAGGTCCACATAACACCTGCAACATACCACCAGAGGTCCACATAACACCTGCAACATATCACTACAGGTCCACATAACACCTGCAACATACCACCAGAGGTCCACATAACACCTGCAACATATCACTACAGGTCCACATAACACCTGCAACATATCACTACAGGCCCACATAACACCTGCAACATACCACTACAGGTCCACATAACACCTGCAACATACCACTACAGGTTCACATAACACCTGCAACATACCACTACAGGTCCACATAACACCTGCAACATACCACTACAGGTTCACATAACATCTGCAACATACCACTAGAGGTCCACATAACACCTGCAACATACCACTACAGGTCCACATAACACTTGCAACATACCACTACAGGTCCACATAACACCTGCAACATATCACTACAGGTCCACATAACACCTGCAACATATCACTACTGGTCCACATAACACCTGCAACATATCACTACTGGTCCACATAACACCTGCAACATATCACTACAGGTCCACATAACACCTGCAACATATCACTACTGGTCCACATAACACCTGCAACATATCACTACAGGTCCACATAACACCTGCAACATACCACTACAGGTCTACATAACACCTGCAACATACCACTACAGGTTCACATAACACCTGCAACATACTACCAGAGGTCCACATAACACCTGCAACATACTACTAGAGGTCCACATAACACCTGCAACATACCACCAGAGGTCCACATAACACCTGCAACATACTACCAGAGGTCCACATAACACCTGCAACATACTACCAGAGGTCCACATAACACCTGCAACATACCACCAGAGGTCCACATAACACCTGCAACATACCACCAGAGGTCCACATAACACCTGCAACATACCACCAGAGGTCCACATAACACCTGCAATATATGACATTTCAGCTAAGTTCAGAACTACCTTCAGAAACCTCAGTAAAGAATTATATAGTATTTTATACACTCCATAAGCCAGACCCAACATGGAGTCCGCAGCGCCAGACCCAACATGGAGTCCGCAGCGCCAGACCCAACATGGAGTCCGCAGCGCCAGCATGGAGCCCTCACCTAGTCAAACATACACGATAAGAAGGAAAAGTGCAGAGGTATGCAGCAAGACTAGTCCTAGAGCTGAGTGACTAAAGAAAGTGAACCTGACGACTTTACAAGAGAGAAGAACTAGAGGAGACATGATAACGACATACAAGATACTCAGAGGATTTGACAGAATATGTATAGAATTATTTCAATGACAGGCTTAGTGGAGAGAAGTCATGTATAGATACTAGAGATACAGGTGAGCTACAGGGATGTTAGGAATTAGTTTTTTAGTCAGAGGATGGTAAACAGATGGAATGAGTTAGATGAGGAAGTGGAAGAGGCAAATTTCAATACACAGTGTCAGTGGTAGGTATGGTAGGGTCCACGAGGCCAGGAATCAACAATGTTGGCGGTTGTAGTTAAAGAGGCTGGGCCAGGAGCTGTGACTCGACCCGCGTAGAAACAGATGGTTGAGTACACAGTTGATGCTCTTAGCATCAGTAAGACAACACCAACAGCATAACCTAACTAACAATGTTGACACACACTGCCACACTCACTCTGGAGGAGGAGGCTGGGCCTGGATAGCAGGAGGAAGGGGAGGGGGTGAAGCAAGTGCAAGGACAGTAACCAATATATTAAGCTGAGTGGCCAGTGGGCCATGCTCACTGAGTGGCCAGTGGGCCATGCTCATTGAGTGGCCAGTGGGTCATGCTCACTGAGTGGCCAGTGGGCCATGCTCACTGAGTGGCCAGTGGGTCATGCTTACTGAGTGGCCAGTGGGCCATGCTCATTGAGTGGCCAGTGGGCTATGCTCACTGAGTGGCCAGAGGGTCATGCTCACTGAGTGGCCAGTGGGTCATGCTCACTGAGTGGCCAGTGGGTCATGCTCACTAAGTGGCCAGTGAGTCATGCTCACTGAGTGGCCAGTGAGTCATGCACACTGAGTGGCCAGTGAGTCATGCTCACTGAGTGCCAGTGGGTCATGCTCACTGAGTGGCCAGTGGGTCATGCTCACCGAGTGGCCAACATGTGATGCTCAGTGAGTGGTTGCTGGGTCACGCTCATTGAGTGGCCAACAGGTAACGCTGAGTGGTTAGTGGGTCATGCTCACTGAGTGGCCACCGGGTAATGCTCACTGAGTGGCCAGCGAGTAATGCTCACTGAGTGGCCAGTGGGTGATGCTCACTGAGTGGCCAGTAACCAACACTCACTGAGTGGCCACCGGGTAATGCTCACTGAGTGGCCACCGGGTAATGCTCACTGAGTGGCCAGCGGGTAATGCTCACTGAGTGGCCAGCGGGTAATGCTCACTGAGTGGCCAGAGGGCCACGCTCACTGAGTGGCCAGTGTTTATCCAACACTTCTCTTATTATTGCCTCGCCTCTTCAACACTTCTAATTTAACACAGCCAGAACCTTAAAGAATTACCACCAGTATTTACCTCAAGTTTACCTCAAGTTTACCTCGAGTTTACGTCAGGTTTACCTCAAGTTTACCTCGAGTTTACGTCAGGTTTACCTCAAGTTTACCTCGAGTTTACCTCGAGTTTACGTCAGGTTTACCTCAAGTTTACCTCGAGTTTACCTCGAGTTTACCTCAAGTTTACCTCGAATTTACCTCGAGTTTACCTCAAGTTTACCTCGAGTTTACCTCAAGTTTACCTCGAGTTTACCTCGAGTTTACCACTAGTGTTATACACTGGCTGTTACCACTAGTGTTACACACTGGATATTACCACTAATGTTACACACTGGATATTACCACTAATGTTACACACTGGATATTACCACTAGTGTTACACACTGGATGTTACCACTAGTGTTACACACTGGATGTTACCACTAGTGTTACACACTGGATGTTACCCCTAGTGTTACACACTGGATGTTACCACTAGTGTTACACACTGGACTGTGTTACACAATCTAGTGTTACACACTGGATGTTACCACTAGTGTTACACACTGGATGTTACCACTAGTTCCGATTACACTAACACACTGGATGTTACCACTAGTGTTACACACTGGATGTTACCACTAGTGTTACACACTGGATGTTACCACTAGTGTTACACACTGGATGTTACCACTAGTGTTACACACTGGATGTTACCACTAGTGTTACACACTGGATGTTACCACTAGTGTTACACACTGGATGTTACCACTAGTGTTACACACTGGATGTTACCACTAGTGTTACAACTGGATTTACCACTAGTGTTACACACTGGATGTTACCACTAGTGTTACATACTGGATATTACCACTAGTGTTACACACTGGATGTTACCACTAGTGTTACACACTGGATGTTACCACTAGTGTTACACACTGGATGTTACCACTAGGGTTACCACTGGATGTTACCACTAGTGTTACACACTGGATGTTACCACTAGTGTTACATATGGATATTACCACTAGTGTTACACACTGGATGTTACCACTAGTGTTACACACTGGCTGTTACCACTAGTGTTACACACTGGATGTTACCACTAGTGTTACACACTGGATGTTACCACTAGTGTTACACACTGGATGTTACCACTAGTTGTTACATACTGGATTTACCACTAGTGTTGACACACTGGTGTTACCACTAGTGTTACACATGCTGATTACCAGTGTTACACACTGGATGTTCCACTAAGTTACACACTGGAGTTAACCACTAGTGTTACACACTGCGATGTACCACTAGTTTACACTGGATGTTACCACTAGTGTTACACACTGGATCACAGGTGTAACAAAGATGCCGTAAGACCAATAAAACTGGTACATCTTGCAACAACTATATAGAGCACTGGTGACTCTAGTTCCCTGGAGCACAACTATATAGAGCACTGGTGACTCTAGTTCCCTGGAGCACAACTATATAGAGCACTGGTGACTCTAGTTCCCTGGAGCACAACTATATAGAGCACTGGTGACTCTAGTTCCCTGGAGCACAAGAAGAATGTTGGATCACCAACGAGAGCACTCAACCAAGTGTCTAAAACAGAACACTAGAAGGAGAGAACAAGCTGGACGTGTCTGAGACATGTGCAGCAGTTGGGTATTTAATTGGGTATCATTAATTATCGTACATGAGACTTAATCTTCAACTGTCAGGAGAGTGTCAGTGTCAGGAGAGTGTCAGGAGAGTGTCAGGGGAATACAACAACAACAACAACAACAACCAGGGTTTACCTTCATCCTTAGAGGGAGGAGTGAGGTATTCTTGGCATACAGCATCGTGCAGTTGGTAGACTTCAAACCTAATAAATTAGCCTTTCATTTATCTTAAGCTTAACCTCAGTTAACCAGCCTGACCCAGACATTAACCTCAAGTTTACCACAGTCTACCACTGTACACACAGGGTGTACACTAGTTTACCACAGTCTACCACTGTACACACAGGGTTTACACTAGGTTTACCACAGTCTACCACTGTACACACAGGGTTTACACTAGGTTTAACACAGTCTACCACTGTACACACAGGGTTTACACTAGGTTTAACACAGTCTACCACTGTACACACAGGGTTTACACTAGGTTTAACACAGTCTACCACTGTACCACCAGGGTTTACGTTAGGTTTAACACAGTCTACCACTGTACCACAGGGTTTACACTAGGTTTAACACAGTCTACCACTGTACACACAGGGTTTACACTAGGTTTAACACAGTCTACCACTGTACACACAGGGTTTACGTTAGGTTTAACACAGTCTACCACTGTACACACAGGGTTTACACTAGGTTTACCACAGTCTACCACTGTACACACAGGGTTTACACTAGGTTTAACACAGTCTACCACTGTACACACAGGGTTTACACTAGGTTTAACACAGTCTACCACTGTACACACAGGGTTTACACTAGGTTTAACACAGTCTACCACTGTACACACAGGGTTTACACTAGGTTTAACACAGTCTACCATTGTACACACAAGGTTTACACTAGGTTTACCATCCATTCTGTCAATAGTTTCCTTGAATTTATCAGTTAGTTTACCGAGGTTGTTAAATTCTGAGGTGAGGTTAAACTGGCGTTTATCTGGTACTGAAACAATGTTAACTTCAGGCGACCCATCCTTATAACACGTTAATAAAGGCGATCAATGAGACTGTTGTGGCAGGCAGTGTGCAGGTGTAGCAGGTGTTACCAGGGTTCATGTGTGGTGTGATCAATATGACTGTTATGGCAAGCAGTGTGCAGGGGCCACTGCCTCACACTCCCTTTAATTAGGTCCACTCTGTGCAAAAAAAAATATATATACATATGTATATCTTTCTCAAAAGCTCCCACATGTTTGTGGATATAAGGTTCATTTGCATGTTCTCATTATACAAGTGTGTATGTTTGTGGAGTGAGGTGTGGGTGTGTGCATGATTGGTGGGTGTTGAGTGTGGAATGTAGTTCGTGGGTGTGACGGGTGTATATGGGTGTGAGTGGAAGAATAACGGGTGAGTCATGGGTTTTCAACGTTGCAGCGAGGAGACGGTGGAGGCAGTGGAGATGTCGTGTCTGAGAGCAATGTGTGGTATGGATATTATGCAGAGAATCCGTTTTTTGGAGATTAGAAGGAGGTGCGGGGTTACTAAAAATAATATCCAGAGAGCTGAGGATGGGGTCTTAAGCTGGTTCAGACATTTAGAGAGGATGGAATAAAACAGGATGACTTGGAGAGTGTACATATATCTGGGGAGGAGGGAAGAAGGGGTGGGGGGGCCACCTTTAGAAGGGTTGGAGGGAGGGGGTAAATGAGGTTTTGAGTGATAGGGGCTTGGACATCCAGCAGGCTTGTCTGAGTGCATTTGATAGGAGTAAAGGCATGATTTTTTTACGGTTTGACGTGCTGTTGGAGTGTGAGCAAGGCAACGTTTATGAAGGGAAAAACCGGTTAGCCGGACTTGAGCCCTGGACGTGGACTCAAGTCCTGCCTGTTACTTCATACAACTGTATATTACAGCTGCTCTAGCGTACTCTATGTAGCTTAGTACAGTCTTGTACGTAAAGAGTATTTCCAGGGGTCAACGCCCTTGGTCACGCTGCCAGACCAGACCTGCTGGTGGACTAGGCCTTGATCAACCAGGCTGTTACTTCTGGCACCACGTACTCCAACGCACAACACAGCCCAGCTACTTAGGAACTAAGGAAACTTAACCAAGTTCTCTCTGGAAGACAGCTAAGGTTCCCTTGGTAAATATGCCCCTTAGGTATGAATGGAGAGAATGTTGAAGAGTCTTGGGCTCCTTACTCTTACTGTAACAGCTCTCAGTGAGAGAGGAGAGAGAGAGAGAGAGAGAGAGAGAGAGAGGGAGAGGAGAGAGAGAGAGAGAGAGGAGAGAGAGAGAGAGAGGAGAGAGAAGAGAGAGGGAGGAGAGGAGAGAGAGAGAGAGAGAGGAGGAGGAGGAGGAAAAAATCAATATGGTAGAGAGGGTCTGGAGCAATGAATGAGGCACAGAGGAAGAGATAATGACGATATATGAGAGAGATTGTGGGAGTGAGAGAGAGAGAGAGAGAGAGAGAGAGAGGAGAGAGAGAGAGAGAGAGAGAGAGAGAGATAGGTCCAGGACGGTGATAATGTTACTTCATTATAACACTGGTAAACTGTGTATCATTATACTTTGTATCAAGTATACCTTGAGGTATACCTTCAGGTATACTTTCAGGTATCCCTTGAGATATACCTTCAGGTATTCCCTGGGGTATACCTTGAGGTATACCTTCAGGTATTCCTTGGGGTATACCTTGAGGTATACCTTCAGGTATTCCTTGGGGTATACCTTGAGGTATACCTTCAGGTATACCTGAACGTGGAGTTATATTAAAAGGTTCCCTGATTTTTGGCCCACCATAACTCCACAAGTATATTTCGCTGCTACCTCGGGAACGGCGCATCCAATAGGCTTTCAACTTTCAGCGGGTGCGTGCGTGCATGTATGTGTGTGTGGGACCCACCAGGCTGGGATACCTTGCAAAATTCTCGGCGGTAGAGTTACACTGGTTCGGAATACAACAACGATAAAGTGTGTAAATGAAGGTGTGTAAATGAAGGTGTGTAAATGAAGGTGTGTAAATGAACGTGTGTAAATGAAGTGTGTAAATGAAGGTGTGTAAATGAAGGTGTGTAAATGAAGGATTGTAAATGAAGGTGTGTAAATGAAGGTGTGTAAATGAAGGTGTGTAAATGAAGGTGTGTAAATGAAGGATTGTAAATGAAGGTGTGTAAATGAAGGTGTGTAAATGAAGGTGTGTAAATGATGGTGTGTAAATGAAGGTGTGTAAATGAAGGTGTGTAAATGAAGGTGTGTAAATGAAGGATTGTAAATGAAGGTGTGTAAATGAAGGTGTGTAAATGAAGGTGTGTAAATGAAGGTGTGTAAATGAAGGATTGTAAATGAAGGTGGTAAATGAAGGTGTGTAAAGAAAAGGGGTGTAAAAGAAGGGGTGTAAATGAAAAAAGAAGTGGTAGGAGTGAGAGGAGTTGAGAGGGGATGTGAGAGGAGTTGAGACGGGGCGCTGCTGAAGGGGATGTGATGAGGGCGTGTAGAGGGAAGTGACGAGGGAGTGAGAGGAGTGAGAGGCGAAGTGAGAGAGAGTGAGAGGGGTGATCGAAGGGTGTAAGAGGGGGCTGAGCAGAGTGTGAGAGGGAGTTAGAGGAGGATGTGACTGTGGAGTTGATTTTTGAGGGAGTGGGAGGGGCTGGTGAGAGGGAGTGAGAGGGAGTGAGAGGGAGCGAGAGTGAGATGGGTGAGAGGGGGTGAGAGGACGTGAGAGGGGACTATGTGAGAGGGGTGAAGAGGAGTCGATGTAGGGGTGAGAGGGACCCACAAAGTGAGAGGCAGTGAGACGGGAGTGAGAGGATGAGTGGTGAGGGAGATACGTGAGAGGAGATAAATTTGGATGAAGGGAGTGAGAGGGGGTGTGTAAGGGCGTGAGAAGGGAGTGAGTGGGAATTGATGAAGTGAAGAGGGATTGAGAGGAGTGAGAGAGGGAGTGTGAGTGGAAAGTGAGAGGGAAGTGAGAATGCGGGCGGTGAAGGAGGGCGTGAGAGGGCGTAGAGCGGTAGTGAGAGGCGAGTGATCGAGCGGAGTGAGAGGGAGTGAGAGGGACCCCATCCAGTGTGAGGGAGTGCAGGGATAGTTGAGAGTGGGGTGAGAGGAGCGAATGAAGAGGGATTGTGAGAGGGAAGTAGAGAGCGGAGTGAGAGGAAGTGAGAGGGTAACATAGTGAGAGGAGTGAGAGGAGTGACAGGGCAGTGACGGACGGGGGTGAGGAGCGCGTGAAAGAGGGAGTGTGAGGGATTGACGATGCTTGACAGTGCATGAGGGAGTGAGAGGGATGTGAGAGGGAGTTAGATAGGAGATTGTGCAGACGGCGACGTGAGAGGATGTGAGAGGAGTTGACGAGGTGGCCGTGAGAGAGGATTGAGAGGATTGAGATGGTGAGTGAAGAGGGAGTGAGATTGGGACGTGTGAGGGTGATGAGATGGGAGTGAGAGGAGTGAGAGAGGAGGTAGAGAAGGCGTGAGAGCCCGCATAAGTGAGAGGAAGTGAGAGGAGGTTGTCATCAGGGTAGTGAGAGGGAGTGAGTGGGTAGCTTAGTGCAGGGAGTGAGAGGGGGGGAGAGGGATGAGAGAGGGATTGAGAAGGAGTGAGAGGAGTAGTTAGTGAGAGGAGTGAGAGGGAGTGAGAGGGAAGTGTGAGGGATGTGAGAGGGAGTGAGAGGGAAGTGAGAGGGAGTGGAGGGAGTGCAGAAAGGAGTGGTGGGAGTGAGAGGGAGTGAGAGGGATTGAGCGGGATTGAGAGTGGAGTAAAACAAATCGTGTGATCACGTGAAGCGTGAGAAATGACGTGAGAGGATGTGAGATGGAGATGAGAGGAGTGCAGAGGGAGTGAGAATTGGGATGAAGTGACGCAGGGTTAGTGAGAGTGGAGTGATGAGGTGCAACGTGAGAGGGGTGAAGAGGGAGTCATGAGGGATGTAAGAGGGAGTGATGAGGGAGATGAGAGGGGGTGAGAGGGAGTGAGAGGCCGTGAGAGGGACGTGAGAGGGAGTGAGAGGGAGTGAGGAGGGGGGTGAAGAGGGAGTGAGTAGAGGCATTAGTGAGATGGGTCGAGAGGGATCTGGAGAGGAGTGGAGAGATGGGGATGAACTGTGGGAGTGAGAGGAGAGGTGAGACGGGCTCCTGTGAGAGGAGTGAGAGGAAGTGAGACGGGAGTGAGAGAGGGAGTGAGAGGAAGAGAGCGTAGGTGAGGGAAGTAAAGAGAGTTAGTGATGAGGGAATAGTGAGAGAAGGAGTGAGTAGAGGTAATGAGCAGGGAGTGAGGAAGGTAGTATAGTGGGACTGAGAGTTAGTGGAGAGATAAGTGAGAGGACTGAGAGTTAATGAGAGGGAGTGAGTGAGGAGTGAGCAGGAGTGGAGGGAGTGAGAGGGGAGTGAGAGGCGAGTGATGAGGTAGAGTTGAGAGGGAGTGAGAGGAGTGAGAAGGGAATTGTGAGAGGGAGTGAGAGGAGAGCAGTAGGTGAGTTGTAAAGAGAGGTAGATGAGAGGGATGCTGAGAGGGATTAAGAAATGTTGCTGAGAGGGATAGGTGAAGATGGTAGCTTAGAGGGAACTGAGAGTTAATGAAGAGGAGTGAGAAGGGATATGTGAGAGGAGTGAGATGGAGTGAAGACGGGATAGATGAGAGGGAGTGGAGGGTAGTAGAGTGGGACTGAGATGCGACTCTAAGTGCCACGAAGGAGAGTGAGAGGAGTGCGATGGGAGTGGAGTGAGACGGCTGTAGAGGGTATGAGAGGATAGTGGAGAGGAAGTGAGAGGCTTGCTGAGAGGTTCATGAGAGGTACAGTGCAGCAGGGATCATCGTTTGATTGAGGAAGTAAGAAATAGGTAGTGAGAGGAGTTAGTAAGATGTAGTGAGAGCGAAATGAGCAGTTAGTGAGACAGGAGTGATGAGCGAAGTGAGTGAGAGATAGTGAGATGGGAGTAGTGAGAGGCGAGTGATGAGCGTAATGAGAAGGAGTGAGAGGGAGATTAGTGAGAGTTGGGAGGCGGTGAGTGAGAGGGACGTGCAGAAGGAGGTGAGAGAGATGTGAGAGGGATTTGTGAGAAGGACGTGAGAGGATGATGAGACAGGGAAGTAGAGAGGATAGTGAAAAGTAGTGAGTGGGTAATGAGAGGCTAATGAGAGAATAGTGAGAAGATGTGCGCAGGGAAGTGCGATGTAGTGATATTGAGAGGGAAGTGAGGAAAATGAGAAGCTTAGTGATTGAAGAAAGTGAAGAGGGTTTTAGTGAGAGACAGTGAGAGGTAGTGAGAGGACAAGTGAGACGGTAGTGAGAGGAAGTGAGAGGTATTGATGAGGTAGGAGAGTATTGCAGAGAGGAGTTGAGAAAGTGAGAGGTCTTGGTATGTCGCTCTGAAGTAAACAATGTAAACTTCAACAAGAATAACTTCAAACCAGATAGACTTCACCCAGATAAACGTACACACCAGATAACCTTCCACAGGTAAACTTACACCAGATAAATTCACATCAGTATATCACACCAGTGTAACTTCACACCAGGTAAACTTAAGCAGATAAATTCACACAGATAACTTCACACCAGTCACTAAACTTCACACCAGATAAATTCACCTACCCCTTACACCAGATAACTTCACACCAGTAACTTCACACCTGTAAAAACTTCAACCAGGTAAACTTCACACCAGGTAAACTTCACAACCAGGAGTGCTTAAATTCCCCCCCCAGATCAACATCACACAGATAACTTCACACCAGGTAAATTCACACAGGTAAACTTCACACCAGGTAAACTTACACCAGTAAACTTCCACCCAAGATAAACGTCACCCTGATAAACTTCACACAAGATAAACTTCACACCAGATAACTTCAACATAGTAAACTCAACCATGTAAACTTCACACCAGGTAACTTCACACCAGATAACTTCACACCAGATAAACTTCACACCAGTTGTAAACTTCACACCAGGTTAAACTTCCACACCAGGTATAACTTCACACCAGGTAAACTTCCTCCAGATAACTTCAAACACAGATGTAACTTCAACCAGGTAAACTTCACACCGACGTGACTTCACACCAGTACTTCACACCAGTGTAACTTCACACCAGATAACTTCACACCAGGTCAAACTTCACACCAGGTAAAACTTCACCCAGGTAAAACTTCACAACCAGTAAACCTTCAACACCAGATACAAACTTCACACAAGTATAAACTTCACACCAGGTTAAAACTTCACACAGGTAAACTTACACCAGATAAACTTCACACCAGCAAGGTACATACCTTCACACCAGGTAAACTTCACACTAGATAAACTTCACCCGATAATTCACTACAGATAAACTTCACACCAGCTAACTTACACCAGGGTAATTACTTCACCACAAGAGTAACTCACACCAGATAACTTCAAACACAGGTAAACTATCACACCAGGTAAAATTTCACACAAGCGTAAACTTCCACCAGTTAACTTCACACCGTAAAACTTCCACTAAAGATAACAACTTACACACGATAAACTTCACACATGATAAACTTCACACCAGATAAACTTCACACCAGATAACACTTCACACCGAATAACTCACACCAGGTAACTTCACACAGGTAAACTTCACACCAGATAAACTTCACCACCAGGTTACACTTTCCACATCCCAACATGATAACTTAACACCAGTAAACTTCACTCCAGATAAACTTCACACCAGGTGTAACTTCACACAGTGTAACTTCCCACCAGATAAACTTCACCACCAGGTAAACTTCACACCAGATAAACGTCAACCAGAATAAACTTAATACCAGACAAATTACACCACGGTAAACTTCACACTAGGTAAACTTCAAACAGATAAACTTCACACCAGATATATAACTTCACCACCAGATAAACTTCACACCAGGTAAACTTCACACGATAAACTTCACACAGAATAACTTCACACCAGATAAACTAACACCAGATATACTTCACACCAGATAAACTTACACAGATAAAACTTCACACAGATAAAACTTACACCAGATAAAATTCGAACACCACGTGTAAACTCACAACCAGATAACTTCACAACCAGTGTAAACATCACACCAGAATAAAACTTCCACCCCCCCTGTAAACTTCACACCAAGATAACTTCACACCAGATAAACTTCACACAGATAAATTCACACAGATAAACTACACCAGAATAAACTTCACACAGGTAACTTCACACCAGATAAACTTCACACCAGGTAAAACTTCACACCAGAAACTTCACACCCAGATAAAAACTTCACAACCAGATAACTTCACACCAGATAAATTCTACACCAGATAAACTTCACACCAGGTAAACTTCACACCAGGTAAACTTCACACCAGGTAAACTTCACACCAGATAAACTTCACACCAGGTAAACTTCACACCAGATAAACTTCACACCAGGTAAACTTCACACCAGGTAAACTTCTACACATGGATAAAACTTCACACCAGATATATACTTCACACCAGGTAAACTTCACACCAGGTAAACTTCACACCAGGTAAACTTCACACCAGGTAAACTTCACACCAGGTAAACTTCACACCAGGTAAACTTCACACCAGGTAACTTAACAACCAGCGTAAACATCACACAGTAAACTTCACACCAGGTAAACTTCACACCAGTAAACTTCACACTAGGTAAATTCACCACAGGTAAACTTCACACCCAGTAAACTTCAACAGTTGTAAAATTCACACCGGTAACTTCCCAGGTAAATTCACACAGGTAACCTTCAACCAGTAACTTCACACCAGGTATACATTCACACCAGGTAAACTTCACACAGTGCTAAACTTCACACCAGGTTAAACTTCACACCAGCGTAATCACACAGGTAAACTTCAACCAGTATAAATTCACACCAAGGTAAACTTCACTCCAGGTAACTTCAACCAGAGTAAAACAATTGCTCCAACAAATCAACAAATTGATTGCCCTTACCCCCCTATTAATTAATGTTCATAACAATAACATAAATCCTAAATATATATGGATAATGATATATATATATGTGTCTGTGTGTGTGTTGTGGTGTGTGTGTAAATGTGTGTGTGTGTGTGTGTGTGTGTGTTGTACTCAACACTAATTGTACTCACCTAATTGCTGGTTGCAGGGGTTCAAGATCGAGCACTCAGCTCCTGGCCGCTCTCAGATCGCTATCTGCGATCCTTCTCTCTCTCTGCTTCCTGAAGCTTTGTCATACTCTTCTTAACAACTATGTATGCGTTTCTAGCCTCCATACTTCACCTGCTAGGCTATTTCCACTGCTGACAAATCTAGACTTGAAGAAATACTTCCTAACGTCCTTGTGACTCGTCTGAGTCTTCAGCTTCCAGTCCTTGTGACCCCTTGTCCTGTGCTCCCGCTCTCTCGGAACAATCCTACTATGTCCACCTTGTCTATTCCCCGCAGTTATCTTGTATGTCGTTAATCATTGTCTCTCCTGACCCTTCTTGTCCCTCCAGTGTCGCTCAGTCCTATTTCCCTATAACCTTTCCTGTACGTAATTCCTCCCTTGAGCTCTGGATAGCCTTGTGCAAACCTTTTGTGACTTTCTCTAACTTCTTGAGTGTTTGACAGGTTCGATGTGGGTTCCAGACTGGTGCTGCATACTCCAGTATGCGGCCTAACATACACGTGTACAGTGTTTGAACGATTCCTTATTAAGGTGTATATCGGAACGCAATCTAGGATTGCAGGCGCCCGTATGCTGCCAGCGGTTATTTTGGATTGATGTGTGCACTCCGGTGATATGCTTCGGTGTTATGGCATCACCAGGTCTTTTCCCTCGATGTGGGTCCTGTGTCTTTGTTCCAACCTAGCACTATACTCTGTCCTGCGGTCTTCCTTGCCCTCCCCAAATCTTCATGACTTTGCATGTTGAGGATGAATTTCGAGAAGCAGTTGCTGGCCACATGTCCACGCCTGTCCAGTCTCTTTGCAAGATCAGCCCTCATCCTCGTCCGATTTAATTTTCTCATCAACTTCACGTCATTGCGAAACAGGTCGACACTTCAGAGTTTATCTTCATCATGCTCGTTCACATATAATCAAAATAGCATGGTCCTAGAAACTGACCCTGTGGGAACCCCGCTCGCTTAACAGGCGCCCACATGTGATACCTCTTCACGTACCATGACTCGTGCTGCTCCCTGTCAGTTATTTCCCTTATCCATTGCAGTGCCCTCCTTTTACGTGCGCCTGAACCTCCAGCGTCTGCTCTAATCTCTTGTGGGGAACTGTGTCCAAGGACCTCTACTGCAGTCTTAGGAAAAACGCCAATCTACCCAACCCTACTCTCTCGTGTCTTATTCTGTTACCTTGTCATAAAACTCCAGGGTTTGTGATACAAGATTGCCATTCTATAAACCCATGACTGTTTTCATTATAATCTTGTTACCCTCTTCAGGTGTTCGACATCCACTATCCCTCTGATAATCATTCTTCACAAGACTTTGCACACACAATACCATGTCAGAGACACAGGTCTAGATAGTTTAGCTGCCTTGTTTCTGTTTCCTTTCTTAAATATGGGACTACATTTAGCTGACTATCAAATTCTCAGGTAGTTGCCAGTTTTCAAAGGGATGTGATTAGAAGATTGTGGTTTAGAGGCACGCACAGCATTCTACTGCCCCTCCTTTCTCTAAGGACATGATGGGGAGATGTTGTCCGGTCCATCGCCTTTGAGTGTCAAGAAGTCACTTAAGAGCTTCTTAACCTCCTCCTCAGTTGTTTGTATGTCATTCCAACACTTGTTTGTATATTCCCTCTGATGATCTTCCCTTCTGTGCTGTATTCCCAGTAGCCCTTTCTGTATTACTGTAAAAACTACTTAAATCTCCTGTTAGCCTTCACTCATTATACTCATTCGGCATCATTCTTTGTTGAGTTCCTCTCACCTTCTGTCCTTAATTTTAATCACCTGGTCTTTGACTGTGTCGTTACTTCCTGTACCCTTTGTGGACCATATACAACGTTCGCCGCGTCAGTCTTGATTCTCGATGCTATGTCATTTTCTATACGGGCTGGCGCCTCCTTCCTTAACCTTAACACTGGGGTCCAACAAGACAGTGACCACTGAGGTCCCCACTGGGAACAATGGGTGTCCACACAGAGTGACACTGAGGTTCCACTGGGAACCATGGTGTCCAACAAGAGTGACACTGAGGTCCCACTGGGAACACCTGGGGTCCAACAAGAGTGACACACGAGGTCCACTGGGGAACACTCGGGGATCACAACAAGAGTGACCTACTGAGCGTCCCATAGTACAATGGGGTCCTTACAAGAGTGACCACTGAGTCCCACTGGGAACACTGGGGTCCACAAGACGTGACACTGAGGTCCACTGGGAACACTGGTGGTCAACAAGAGTGACCACTGAACGGTCCCACTTGGCAACACTGGGGTCCAACAGAGTGACCATCCGAGGTCCCACTAAGGAACAATGCGGGTTCCTAAAAGAGTGACCAATGAGGTCCATGGGGAACACTGGAGGTCCAACAGAGTGTCCACTGACGGCTACCACTGGGAACACTGGGGGTCCAACAAGAGAAGATGACCACTGAGGTCCCATGGGAAACACTGTGGGTTCCAACAACGAGTGCCCAATGAGGTCCCCACTGGAACACTGGGGGTCCAAAACAAGTGTGACCAATGTGGGTCCCACTGGGAAACACTCTGGCGGGTCCACAAGAGTGACCATGAGCGTCCCACTAGGAAGACTGGGGGTCCAACAAGAGTGGCCCACTGAGGTCACCATCTGTATGGAAAGCTGCGGGGTACAACAAGAGTGAACCACTGAGGTTCCCACTAGGAAACACTGGGTGTCCACAAGAGTCGGCCACTGAGGTACCCACTTGGAACACTTGGTCCAACAAGAGTGACCACTGTGTCCCACTCGGGACACTGGTGGGGTCAACTAGAGTGACCAACTGAGGTCCCACTTAGGAACACTGGAGTTGCATTAAGATGTTGGCCACTGATTTTTTTGTGGTCCAACTGGGAACCAACTGGGTACAACATGAAGTGGCCCTGAGGTCCCACTGGCGATATCGGGGGTCCAAAAAAGACTCAGTGGCCACTGATCGGTCCCACTGGGAACACTGGAGGTTCAACAAGAGTGGCCTAAGAAGGTTCCCGGACAGGGAACACTGGGGGTCCAACAAGAGTGACCACTGCATGAGTCCACTGGGAACACTGGGGGTCCAACAAGAGTGACCACTGAGGTCCCACTGGGAACACTGGGGGTCCAACAAGAGTGACCACTGAGGTCCCACTGGGAACACTGGGGGTCCAACAAGAGTGACCACTGAGGTCCCACTGGGAACACTGGGGGTCCAACAAGAGTGAACCACTGAAGGGTCCATAGAAAACTGGGGGGGGTACAACAAGAGTGGCCTCCTGAGTCCCACTAGGAACACTGGGGGTCCAACAAGAGGGGACCACTGAGGTCCCACTGGGAACACTGGGGGTCCAACAAGTGTGACCACTGAGGTCCCACTGGGAACACTTGGGGGTCCAACAAGAGTGACCACTGAGTTCACACTGGGAACACTTTGGGGTCCAACAAGAGTGGCCACTGAGGTCCCACTGGGAACACTTGGGGGTCCAACAAGAGTGGCCACTGAGGTCCCACTGGGAACACTTGGGGGTCCAACAAGAGTGGCCACTGAGGTCCACTGGGACATGGGGGTCCACAAGAGGTGACATGAGGGTCCCACTAGGAAAACACTGGTGGTCCAACAAGAGTGACCACTGAGGTCCCACTGGGAACACTTGAGGGTCCAACAAGAGTGACCACTGAGGTCCCACTAGGAACACTGGGGGTCCAACAAGAGTGGCCACTGAGGTCCCACTAGGAACACTGGGGGTCCAACAAGAGTGACCACTGAGGTCCCACTGGGAACACTGGGGGTCCAACAAGAGTGACCACTGAGGTCCCACTAGGAACACTGGGGGTCCAACAAGAGTGACCACTGAGGTCCCACTGGGAACACTTGGGGGTCCAACAAGAGTGGCCACTGAGGTCCCACTGGGAACACTGGGGGTCCAACAAGAAAGTGACACTGAGGTCCACCACTTCAGGAACACGGGTGGTCCAACAAGAGTTGACATGAGGTACACTAGGAACACCTGGGGTCCCAACAAAGTGGACCACTGAGGTCCACTGGGAACAATAGGCGTTCTCAACATGAGGTGAACCACTGGAGGTCCAATGGGAACACTTGGGGGTCCAACAAGTGTGAAACACTGAGGTCCCACAGAACACTGGGGTCCAACAGAGTGACCTTGGGTCCCACTAGGACACTGGGGTTACAACAAGAGTGACCACTGAGGTCCCACTGGGAACACTGGTGGTCCAACAAGAGTGACCACTGAGGTCCCACTGGGAACACTGGGGTCCAACAAGAGTGACCACTGAGGTCCCACTGGGAACACTGGGTGTCTCCAACAAGAGTGACCAATGACGGTTTCACACTGGGAAAATGGGTCAACAAGAGTGACCACTGAGGTCCCACTAGGAACACTGGGGTCCAACAAGAGTGACCACTGAGGTCCCACTGGGAACACTGGGGTCCAACAAGAGTGACCACTGAGGTCCCACTGGGAACACTGTGGTCCAACAAGAGTGACCATGAGGTCCCCACTGGAACAACATGGGGTCCAACAAGAGTGACCATCTGAGTCTACTATGGAACACTGGGGTCTCCAACCTAGAGTGCCTCTGAAGGTCCATGGGGAACACTGGAGGTCCAACAAGAGTGACCACTGAGGTCCCACTGGGAACACTGGGGGTCCAACAAGAGTGACCACTGAGGTCCCACTGGGAACACTGGGGGTCCAACAAGAGTGCCCACTGAGCTGGTCCCCACTGGGAACACTGGGGCGTCAAATTGAGTGACCACTGATGGTCCCAATGGGAACACTAGGGGGTCCAACAAGAGGACCACTGCAGGCGTCCCACAAGGAAGAATAGGGGGTCCAACAAGGGGCGCCACTGAGGGTCACCCACTAGGAACCACTGGGGGTCCAACAAGAGTGACCACTGAGGTCCCACTGGGAACACTGGGGGTCCAACAAGAGTGACCACTGAGGTCCCACTGGGAACACTTGGGGGTCCAACAAGAGTGACCACTGAGGTCCACTGGAACACTTGGTCGGGTCCAACAAGAGTGGCCACTGATGGTCCCACTGGGAACACTTGGGGGTCCAACATAGGGTGGGGGCCACTGAGGTCCAGATTAGGGTAACACTGGGGGGTCCAAACTAGAGAGACACTGAGGTTCCACTGGGAAACAACCTGGGGGCTCCAACAAGAGTGGCAAACTGACAGGTACCACTGAGGAAAACAATGGGGGTCCAACATGTAGTAGTGAACACGACGTCCCATTGGAACACTTGGGGGTCCAACAAGAGTGGCCACTGAGGTCCACTAGGAGAACACTGGGCGGTCCAACAAGAAGTGAACCACTGAACAGGTTACCACTGGGAACACTTGGGCAGGGCTCCAACAAGAGTGGCCACTGAGGTCCCTCTGGAACAATGGGGGTCCAAACAAGAAGTGAACACTGTGGTCCCCCTAGGAACACTGGTGGGTCCAACAAGAGTGACCACTGAGGTTCGCTCTTAATGGTAACCACTAGGGGGTCCATCAAGTAGTGACCACTTGAGGTCCCACTAGGAAACACTGAGGGGTCAACAAGAGTGGCCACTGAGGTCCCAACTAGGAACATGGGGCTGTCCATCAAGGCTGACACACTGTGGTCACCACTGGGAAACACTGGGGTCCAAACAAGAGGAACCATGAGGGTCCCACTGGGAACACTGGGGGTCCACCAAGACAGTGACACTGAGGTCCCATGGGAACACTTGGGGGTCCAACAAGAGTGGCACTAGGTCCCATTGGGAACACTGGGGGTTCGAACAAGAGTGACCATTGACCATGGTCCCACTAGGCAAAACACTGGTGGTCCAACAAGAGTGACCACTGAGGTCCCCATTCTAGGAACACTGGGGTCCTAACAAGAGTGACGACATGCACGGGTTTGCCACTGGTAACACTGGGGTCAACAAGACGCTGAACCACTGAGGTTCCACCTCTGGGAACACTAGGGTGGTCATACAAGATCTGTGAACACTGAGGTCCCACTGGGAACACTGGTGGTCCAACAAGAGTGACCACTGAGGTCCCACTAGGAACACTGGGGTCCAACAAGAGTGACCACTGAGGTCCCACTAGGAACACTGGGGTCCAACAAGAGTGACACTGAGGTCCCATGGAAACAATGGTGTCCAAAGGAAGTGACCACTGAGGGTCCCACTGCGGAACCACTGGGGTCCACATGAGTGGACATGAGTCCACTAGGAACACTGGTGGCCATCCAAGAGGACGACTGAGGTCCCACTTGGCAACACTTGTGTGGTTCTCGCTAACAAGAGTGACCACTGAGGTCCCACTGGGAAACACTGCGGGTCCAACCATGAGTGCACCACTGAGGTCCCCTCTAGGAGCACTGGTGGTCCATCACGATGTGGCACTGAAGGTCCCACTGGGAAACACTTGGGGGTCCAACAAGAGTGACCACTGACGGTCCCCACTGGGAAACACTGGGGAGACAACAAGAGTGAACCACTGAGGTCCACTGGGAACACTGGGGTCCAACAAGATGTGACAACTGAGGTCCACTAGGAACACTGGGGCTCCAAACAAGAGTGACCACTGAGGTTCCCACTAGGACACTGGGGTCCAACAAGAGCTGACCATGGGTCCCACTGAGGAACACTGGTGGTCCAACAGGAGTGTACCACTGACGGTCCCACTGCGGATACACTGAGCCGGTCCAACAAGAGGACCAATGACGGTGCCCAATAGAGAACACTGGCGGTTCCAAAAAAGAGTGACCCTGAGGTCCCGACTAGGAAACACTGGGGTCCAACAAGAGTGACCACTGAGGTCCCATAGGATTCACTGGGGGCATAAACTAGGATGAAAGTAGGATAAGAAAAGAGGATAAGAAGAAAGATGGTTAAGAAGAGGATAAGAAAGAGGATAAGAAGAGGATAAGAAAGAGATAAGAAAGTACGCGATAAGAAGAGGATATGAAAAGGGATAAAGAAAGAGGATAAGAAAGAGTATATAGAAAGAGTAAAGCAGTTAAGTGGAGATTAACACTGAGGTTGTGTTGTGGAGAATTTATGATAATTGTGGACGTCAGAAGAACCATTACTGAGGGGTAGTGAGAAGGGAGTGGAGGGAGTGTGAGAGGGCCAGTTGGAGGAGGGAGGGGGTGTGAGAGGGATGGTGAGAGGGATGTGAGAGGAGTGAGAGTGAGAGGTGGTTGAAGAGGGAGTGAGAGGGAGTGTGAGGGAGCTGTGAGAGGGAGGTGAGAGGGAGTGAGAGGGTGAGTGAGAGGGTTGTGAGAAGGAGTGAGAGGAGTGAGGAAGTCCCCCAGTGAGAGGGGGGTGAGAGGGGAGTGAGAGGGTGAGGAGGGAGTAGAGTTGGTTGGTGAGAGGGAGTGAGAGGGGGTCGGTGTTCCCCCTTGAGATCTGGGGGTGACGACATCTACGTGATGAAACGTGCAAAGAGCACAACAAAGTGAGGTGAAGAGTCAGATGTAGGTGGAAGTGCTTTAATGTGACGAATGTTTTTTATTTGTTTTTTGTGAGAACTTTTGAAAGATACACAGTGAGCCAGTGAATCAATGAGAGTGTGTTTGTGATCTTTAGCACACCATCGTAGTGTTAGCTACGTTAAGTCAAGAAAGTAATGGTTGTGATGTAACGTAGAAGTGAAGCCAAAACACGTGAGTAAGTAGGAGTGTAATGTAGATGTGAGTGACTAGTCATTCAGTGAGTACAATAAGTGTGTACGCCTAGTCATTCAGTAGAGAGAAGTAGATGAGTAGCATATTTTGTGTCTAACAGAGTGAAACTTGTATGTGCAGTACCGACCGTGATAGAAAAAGTGAAGGAGTGTTAAAAGGAGGAAAGTTGAAGTAACGCAAAGCATACAAGTACTAGACAGGAGAATGAGTGAGAGTGCAATTTCAGTGTGAGAGGGAGGTGAGAGGGGGCGTTGAGAGAGGGCGTGAGAGGGTCTGAGAGGAGAGTGAGAGGGAGAGTGAGAGGGAGTGAGTGGGAGTGAGAAGGTAGTGATAGGCAGAGTGAGAGGGAGTGAGAAGGAGTGAGAGGGAGTGATGAGTGGATAAGTGAGCAGGGGGAGAGAGGGAGGGAGATGGAATGGAGAGGGAGTGTGAGAGGGCGTGGACGAGGGCGGTGAGAGGGAGTGGGAGGGAGTGTGAGGGAGTGAGATGGGGTGGAGGGAGTGAGCAGGGTGTGAGAGGGAGTGTGGATGAGGGAGTGAGAGGAGTGAGAGGGAGTGACGTCAGAAAGAACCATTATGAGGGGAGTGAGAGGGGCGCCGTGAGAGAGGAGGGAGAGGGAAGTGAGAGGGAGTGAGAGAGGAGTGAGAGGGAGTGAGAGGGGAGTGAAGAGGGAGTGAGAAGGTGTGAGAGGGCGATGAGGGGAGTGAGAGGGGTGAGAGGGACTAGTGAGAGGGAGTGAGAGTCTGTGGTGAGGGCTTGTGGGAGAGCGGAGTGACGAGGGAGTGAGAGGAGTGGAGGGAGTGAGAGGGCAGTGTGAGAGGGAGTGAGAGGGAGTGAGAGGGGGTAGAGAGGGGTGAGAGGGAGTGAGAGGGATGTGAGAGGGCGTGAAGGGGGTGGAGGAGTGAGAGGGAGTGAGAGGGAGTGAGAGGGAGTGAGAGGGAGTGAGAGGGAGTGAGAGGGAGTGAGAGGGAGTGAGAGGGAGTGAGAGGGAGTGAGAGGGGTGACAGAGAGGATGAGTGACGGATTGTGTAAGATGGGACAAAGTGAGAGTGATGTGAGAGGGAGTGAGAGGATGTGAGATGGAACGTGAGCGGGAATCATTTTGTTGAGAGCGAGTTGAGAAGGGAATGTTAGTGAGACTGCGGATGTGAGAGGGATTGAGAGGAGAGTGAGAAGAGTGGAGGGAAGTGATGTGGGAGTGAGAGGGAGGTGAGACGAAGTGTCGGAGGCCACCCTCACTCTATGCTATCATTAATCCTCACCAGAACTGAGCAGCGGGTCTGAGGAGGGTACTTCCGTGAGAGGGAGAGTGAAAGCATGAGGAGTGAGAGGAGTGAGAAGGAGTGCGATAGGTCGTGCAAGAGGACGTGAGCAGGAGTGAGACGGGGTGTGAGTGGAGTGAGAGTGGATTTTTGTGTGGAGGGTTGTGAGTGACGGCGTGAGAGGGAGTGAGAGGGAGTGAGAGGAGTAGACGTCAGAGAGTGCAGAGGGTTGTTGAGAGGGAGTGGCAGGAGAGATTGCGAGGAATGGGGGCCGTTCGAGGCTGAAGCATTGCGTGATGTGAGAGCGCACGAAGTGTTCGAGAGGAGTGAGACGGGGTGCAAGGGTGCGTGAGAGGGAAGTAGATGAGGGATGTGAGAGGGCAGTGAGGAAGCGATGTGAGAGGGAGTGAGTTAGCGACGTAGTGAGAGGCACAATGTGAGAGGGACAATGTGAGAAGGCGAAACTAAAAGTGAGAGGGATGTGAGAGGGAGTGAGAGAGGAGTGAGAGAGGTATGTTGCATGAGAGGGGTGAGAGGCGAGTGAGAGAGGCTACGTGAGAGGAGCTGAGCAGACGGCAGTGAAAATTGAGCTGGCCACCATGAGTGGGAGTGAGAGGGAGTGAGAAGGAGTGACGATGGAGTGAGAGGAGTGAGAGGGTGTCGAGAGGGAGTGAGCTGGGAGTGAGAGGGAAATTGTGAGAGGAGAGGATGTGACGGTATGTGAGAGGGAGTGATGATGGTGATCATGTGTTCTAGAGAAGATGGACAAACATTCCCGCCCACGTGATGAGGGTTCGTGATCGACGGGGTGAGAGGCAAGTTGAACGATGGGGTGGATGAGGGAGTGAGAGACAGGAACGTGACGAGGGAGTGTTGAGGGAGTGAAGAGGGATAAATAGTGGATGAGAGGACGCAGTGGAATGGAGTGAGAGGGAGTGAGAAGCGGTAGTGACTGAGGAGTGAGAGTGATAGTGAAGAGGGATGAGAGGGAGTGACGAAGGAGTGAGAGGGAGTGAGTGGGAGTGAGAAGGGAGTGTGACGAATGGGAGTGATGGGAGTGAGATGTTGGTGAAGAGGGTTGATGAGAGGTTGTGAGCAGGGAGTGAGAGGAGTGAAGAGGAGTGATTGAGGGAATAAGTGACGAGGTGAGTGAGAGGATTGTGAGAGGCCAGTGAGAGAGGAAGTGTAGAAGGAGTGAAGAGGTGAAGTGAGACCCGGGGTGATAGAATTTGTTGAGGTGTAGGATGTGTGATAGTGAGACGGGGAGTAGAGAAGGGCGTGAGAGGGGGTTTGAGAGGGAGTGCGAGGATGTGACAGAGGATGTGAGAGGGAGGAGAGGGGATCCGTTGAGAGCAGATCGTGAGAGCGGATAGTGCAAGAGGATTGAGAGGGGGTGAGCAGGAGTTACTTTGTGAGAGAGGACGTGAGAAGCAAGGAGTGAGAGGCGAAGTGAGAGGGGAGTGAGAGGAAAAGTGAGATAGGGAGTGAGAGGGCAGTGAGAGGAAGTAGTGGAGAGGCCGTGATTGAGAGGGTGATGAGAGGGCGTGCAGAGGCGATTGGGTGGAGAGGGAGATGTGAGGGGGTGAGAGCGTGTGAGAGGGGGTGAGTGCGGATGTGAGAGGGAAGTGAAACCTAGTTGATGAGCGGAAGTGGTAGGAGTGAGAGGAGTTGAGAGGGGATGTGAGAGGAGTTGAGACGGGGCGCTGCTGAAGGGGATGTGATGAGGGCGTGTAGAGGGAAGTGACGAGGGAGTGAGAGGAGTGAGAGGCGAAGTGAGAGAGAGTGAGAGGGGTGATCGAAGGGTGTAAGAGGGGGCTGAGCAGAGTGTGAGAGGGAGTTAGAGGAGGATGTGACTGTGGAGTTGATTTTTGAGGGAGTGGGAGGGGCTGGTGAGAGGGAGTGAGAGGGAGTGAGAGGGAGCGAGAGTGAGATGGGTGAGAGGGGGTGAGAGGACGTGAGAGGGGACTATGTGAGAGGGGTGAAGAGGAGTCGATGTAGGGGTGAGAGGGACCCACAAAGTGAGAGGCAGTGAGACGGGAGTGAGAGGATGAGTGGTGAGGGAGATACGTGAGAGGAGATAAATTTGGATGAAGGGAGTGAGAGGGGGTGTGTAAGGGCGTGAGAAGGGAGTGAGTGGGAATTGATGAAGTGAAGAGGGATTGAGAGGAGTGAGAGAGGGAGTGTGAGTGGAAAGTGAGAGGGAAGTGAGAATGCGGGCGGTGAAGGAGGGCGTGAGAGGGCGTAGAGCGGTAGTGAGAGGCGAGTGATCGAGCGGAGTGAGAGGGAGTGAGAGGGACCCCATCCAGTGTGAGGGAGTGCAGGGATAGTTGAGAGTGGGGTGAGAGGAGCGAATGAAGAGGGATTGTGAGAGGGAAGTAGAGAGCGGAGTGAGAGGAAGTGAGAGGGTAACATAGTGAGAGGAGTGAGAGGAGTGACAGGGCAGTGACGGACGGGGGTGAGGAGCGCGTGAAAGAGGGAGTGTGAGGGATTGACGATGCTTGACAGTGCATGAGGGAGTGAGAGGGATGTGAGAGGGAGTTAGATAGGAGATTGTGCAGACGGCGACGTGAGAGGATGTGAGAGGAGTTGACGAGGTGGCCGTGAGAGAGGATTGAGAGGATTGAGATGGTGAGTGAAGAGGGAGTGAGATTGGGACGTGTGAGGGTGATGAGATGGGAGTGAGAGGAGTGAGAGAGGAGGTAGAGAAGGCGTGAGAGCCCGCATAAGTGAGAGGAAGTGAGAGGAGGTTGTCATCAGGGTAGTGAGAGGGAGTGAGTGGGTAGCTTAGTGCAGGGAGTGAGAGGGGGGGAGAGGGATGAGAGAGGGATTGAGAAGGAGTGAGAGGAGTAGTTAGTGAGAGGAGTGAGAGGGAGTGAGAGGGAAGTGTGAGGGATGTGAGAGGGAGTGAGAGGGAAGTGAGAGGGAGTGGAGGGAGTGCAGAAAGGAGTGGTGGGAGTGAGAGGGAGTGAGAGGGATTGAGCGGGATTGAGAGTGGAGTAAAACAAATCGTGTGATCACGTGAAGCGTGAGAAATGACGTGAGAGGATGTGAGATGGAGATGAGAGGAGTGCAGAGGGAGTGAGAATTGGGATGAAGTGACGCAGGGTTAGTGAGAGTGGAGTGATGAGGTGCAACGTGAGAGGGGTGAAGAGGGAGTCATGAGGGATGTAAGAGGGAGTGATGAGGGAGATGAGAGGGGGTGAGAGGGAGTGAGAGGCCGTGAGAGGGACGTGAGAGGGAGTGAGAGGGAGTGAGGAGGGGGGTGAAGAGGGAGTGAGTAGAGGCATTAGTGAGATGGGTCGAGAGGGATCTGGAGAGGAGTGGAGAGATGGGGATGAACTGTGGGAGTGAGAGGAGAGGTGAGACGGGCTCCTGTGAGAGGAGTGAGAGGAAGTGAGACGGGAGTGAGAGAGGGAGTGAGAGGAAGAGAGCGTAGGTGAGGGAAGTAAAGAGAGTTAGTGATGAGGGAATAGTGAGAGAAGGAGTGAGTAGAGGTAATGAGCAGGGAGTGAGGAAGGTAGTATAGTGGGACTGAGAGTTAGTGGAGAGATAAGTGAGAGGACTGAGAGTTAATGAGAGGGAGTGAGTGAGGAGTGAGCAGGAGTGGAGGGAGTGAGAGGGGAGTGAGAGGCGAGTGATGAGGTAGAGTTGAGAGGGAGTGAGAGGAGTGAGAAGGGAATTGTGAGAGGGAGTGAGAGGAGAGCAGTAGGTGAGTTGTAAAGAGAGGTAGATGAGAGGGATGCTGAGAGGGATTAAGAAATGTTGCTGAGAGGGATAGGTGAAGATGGTAGCTTAGAGGGAACTGAGAGTTAATGAAGAGGAGTGAGAAGGGATATGTGAGAGGAGTGAGATGGAGTGAAGACGGGATAGATGAGAGGGAGTGGAGGGTAGTAGAGTGGGACTGAGATGCGACTCTAAGTGCCACGAAGGAGAGTGAGAGGAGTGCGATGGGAGTGGAGTGAGACGGCTGTAGAGGGTATGAGAGGATAGTGGAGAGGAAGTGAGAGGCTTGCTGAGAGGTTCATGAGAGGTACAGTGCAGCAGGGATCATCGTTTGATTGAGGAAGTAAGAAATAGGTAGTGAGAGGAGTTAGTAAGATGTAGTGAGAGCGAAATGAGCAGTTAGTGAGACAGGAGTGATGAGCGAAGTGAGTGAGAGATAGTGAGATGGGAGTAGTGAGAGGCGAGTGATGAGCGTAATGAGAAGGAGTGAGAGGGAGATTAGTGAGAGTTGGGAGGCGGTGAGTGAGAGGGACGTGCAGAAGGAGGTGAGAGAGATGTGAGAGGGATTTGTGAGAAGGACGTGAGAGGATGATGAGACAGGGAAGTAGAGAGGATAGTGAAAAGTAGTGAGTGGGTAATGAGAGGCTAATGAGAGAATAGTGAGAAGATGTGCGCAGGGAAGTGCGATGTAGTGATATTGAGAGGGAAGTGAGGAAAATGAGAAGCTTAGTGATTGAAGAAAGTGAAGAGGGTTTTAGTGAGAGACAGTGAGAGGTAGTGAGAGGACAAGTGAGACGGTAGTGAGAGGAAGTGAGAGGTATTGATGAGGTAGGAGAGTATTGCAGAGAGGAGTTGAGAAAGTGAGAGGTCTTGGTATGTCGCTCTGAAGTAAACAATGTAAACTTCAACAAGAATAACTTCAAACCAGATAGACTTCACCCAGATAAACGTACACACCAGATAACCTTCCACAGGTAAACTTACACCAGATAAATTCACATCAGTATATCACACCAGTGTAACTTCACACCAGGTAAACTTAAGCAGATAAATTCACACAGATAACTTCACACCAGTCACTAAACTTCACACCAGATAAATTCACCTACCCCTTACACCAGATAACTTCACACCAGTAACTTCACACCTGTAAAAACTTCAACCAGGTAAACTTCACACCAGGTAAACTTCACAACCAGGAGTGCTTAAATTCCCCCCCCAGATCAACATCACACAGATAACTTCACACCAGGTAAATTCACACAGGTAAACTTCACACCAGGTAAACTTACACCAGTAAACTTCCACCCAAGATAAACGTCACCCTGATAAACTTCACACAAGATAAACTTCACACCAGATAACTTCAACATAGTAAACTCAACCATGTAAACTTCACACCAGGTAACTTCACACCAGATAACTTCACACCAGATAAACTTCACACCAGTTGTAAACTTCACACCAGGTTAAACTTCCACACCAGGTATAACTTCACACCAGGTAAACTTCCTCCAGATAACTTCAAACACAGATGTAACTTCAACCAGGTAAACTTCACACCGACGTGACTTCACACCAGTACTTCACACCAGTGTAACTTCACACCAGATAACTTCACACCAGGTCAAACTTCACACCAGGTAAAACTTCACCCAGGTAAAACTTCACAACCAGTAAACCTTCAACACCAGATACAAACTTCACACAAGTATAAACTTCACACCAGGTTAAAACTTCACACAGGTAAACTTACACCAGATAAACTTCACACCAGCAAGGTACATACCTTCACACCAGGTAAACTTCACACTAGATAAACTTCACCCGATAATTCACTACAGATAAACTTCACACCAGCTAACTTACACCAGGGTAATTACTTCACCACAAGAGTAACTCACACCAGATAACTTCAAACACAGGTAAACTATCACACCAGGTAAAATTTCACACAAGCGTAAACTTCCACCAGTTAACTTCACACCGTAAAACTTCCACTAAAGATAACAACTTACACACGATAAACTTCACACATGATAAACTTCACACCAGATAAACTTCACACCAGATAACACTTCACACCGAATAACTCACACCAGGTAACTTCACACAGGTAAACTTCACACCAGATAAACTTCACCACCAGGTTACACTTTCCACATCCCAACATGATAACTTAACACCAGTAAACTTCACTCCAGATAAACTTCACACCAGGTGTAACTTCACACAGTGTAACTTCCCACCAGATAAACTTCACCACCAGGTAAACTTCACACCAGATAAACGTCAACCAGAATAAACTTAATACCAGACAAATTACACCACGGTAAACTTCACACTAGGTAAACTTCAAACAGATAAACTTCACACCAGATATATAACTTCACCACCAGATAAACTTCACACCAGGTAAACTTCACACGATAAACTTCACACAGAATAACTTCACACCAGATAAACTAACACCAGATATACTTCACACCAGATAAACTTACACAGATAAAACTTCACACAGATAAAACTTACACCAGATAAAATTCGAACACCACGTGTAAACTCACAACCAGATAACTTCACAACCAGTGTAAACATCACACCAGAATAAAACTTCCACCCCCCCTGTAAACTTCACACCAAGATAACTTCACACCAGATAAACTTCACACAGATAAATTCACACAGATAAACTACACCAGAATAAACTTCACACAGGTAACTTCACACCAGATAAACTTCACACCAGGTAAAACTTCACACCAGAAACTTCACACCCAGATAAAAACTTCACAACCAGATAACTTCACACCAGATAAATTCTACACCAGATAAATTCACACCAGATAAACTTCACACCAGGTAAACTTCACACCAGGTAAACTTCACACCAGATAAACTTCACACCAGGTAAACTTCACACCAGATAAACTTCACACCAGGTAAACTTCACACCAGGTAAACTTCTACACATGGATAAAACTTCACACCAGATATATACTTCACACCAGGTAAACTTCACACCAGGTAAACTTCACACCAGGTAAACTTCACACCAGGTAAACTTCACACCAGGTAAACTTCACACCAGGTAAACTTCACACCAGGTAACTTAACAACCAGCGTAAACATCACACAGTAAACTTCACACCAGGTAAACTTCACACCAGTAAACTTCACACTAGGTAAATTCACCACAGGTAAACTTCACACCCAGTAAACTTCAACAGTTGTAAAATTCACACCGGTAACTTCCCAGGTAAATTCACACAGGTAACCTTCAACCAGTAACTTCACACCAGGTATACATTCACACCAGGTAAACTTCACACAGTGCTAAACTTCACACCAGGTTAAACTTCACACCAGCGTAATCACACAGGTAAACTTCAACCAGTATAAATTCACACCAAGGTAAACTTCACTCCAGGTAACTTCAACCAGAGTAAAACAATTGCTCCAACAAATCAACAAATTGATTGCCCTTACCCCCCTATTAATTAATGTTCATAACAATAACATAAATCCTAAATATATATGGATAATGATATATATATATGTGTCTGTGTGTGTGTTGTGGTGTGTGTGTAAATGTGTGTGTGTGTGTGTGTGTGTGTGTTGTACTCAACACTAATTGTACTCACCTAATTGCTGGTTGCAGGGGTTCAAGATCGAGCACTCAGCTCCTGGCCGCTCTCAGATCGCTATCTGCGATCCTTCTCTCTCTCTGCTTCCTGAAGCTTTGTCATACTCTTCTTAACAACTATGTATGCGTTTCTAGCCTCCATACTTCACCTGCTAGGCTATTTCCACTGCTGACAAATCTAGACTTGAAGAAATACTTCCTAACGTCCTTGTGACTCGTCTGAGTCTTCAGCTTCCAGTCCTTGTGACCCCTTGTCCTGTGCTCCCGCTCTCTCGGAACAATCCTACTATGTCCACCTTGTCTATTCCCCGCAGTTATCTTGTATGTCGTTAATCATTGTCTCTCCTGACCCTTCTTGTCCCTCCAGTGTCGCTCAGTCCTATTTCCCTATAACCTTTCCTGTACGTAATTCCTCCCTTGAGCTCTGGATAGCCTTGTGCAAACCTTTTGTGACTTTCTCTAACTTCTTGAGTGTTTGACAGGTTCGATGTGGGTTCCAGACTGGTGCTGCATACTCCAGTATGCGGCCTAACATACACGTGTACAGTGTTTGAACGATTCCTTATTAAGGTGTATATCGGAACGCAATCTAGGATTGCAGGCGCCCGTATGCTGCCAGCGGTTATTTTGGATTGATGTGTGCACTCCGGTGATATGCTTCGGTGTTATGGCATCACCAGGTCTTTTCCCTCGATGTGGGTCCTGTGTCTTTGTTCCAACCTAGCACTATACTCTGTCCTGCGGTCTTCCTTGCCCTCCCCAAATCTTCATGACTTTGCATGTTGAGGATGAATTTCGAGAAGCAGTTGCTGGCCACATGTCCACGCCTGTCCAGTCTCTTTGCAAGATCAGCCCTCATCCTCGTCCGATTTAATTTTCTCATCAACTTCACGTCATTGCGAAACAGGTCGACACTTCAGAGTTTATCTTCATCATGCTCGTTCACATATAATCAAAATAGCATGGTCCTAGAAACTGACCCTGTGGGAACCCCGCTCGCTTAACAGGCGCCCACATGTGATACCTCTTCACGTACCATGACTCGTGCTGCTCCCTGTCAGTTATTTCCCTTATCCATTGCAGTGCCCTCCCTTTTACGTGCGCCTGATCCTCCAGCGTCTGCACTAATCTCTTGTGGGGAACTGTGTCAAAGGCCTCTCTGCAGTCTAGGAAAACGCAATCTACCCAACCCTCTCTCTCGTGTCTTACTTCTGTTACCTTGTCATAAAACTCCAGGAGGTTTGTGATACAAGATTTGCCTTCTATAAACCCATGCTGGTTTTCATTTATAATCTTGTTCCTTTCCAGGTGTTCGACCACTCTCCTCCTGATAATCTTCTCCATGACTTTGCACACAATACATGTCAGAGACAAAGGTCTGTAGTTTAGTGCCTTGTTTCTGTTTCCTTTCTTAAATATGGGGACTACATTAGCTGACTTCCATTTCTCAGGTAGTTGCCCAGTTTCAAGGGATGTGTTGAAGATTGTGGTTAGAGGCACGCACAGCATCTCTGCTCCTTCTCTAAGGACCCATGGGGAGATGTTGTCCGGTCCCATCGCCTTTGAGGTGTCAAGGTCACTTAAGAGCTTCTTCACCTCCTCCTCAGTTGTTTGTATGTCATCCAACACTTGTTGGTATATTCCCTCTTGATGTTCCCTTCTGTGCTGTCTTCCCAGAGCCCTTCCTGTCTCTACTGTAAAAACTTACTTAAATCTCCTGTTCAGCTCCTCATATACCTCCTGATCATTTCTTGTGAGTTCTCCACCTTCTGTCCTTAATCTATCACCTGGTCTTTGACTGTTGTCTTCTTCCTGATGTGGCTATACAACAGTTTCGGGTCAGTCTTGATTCTCGATGCTATGTCATTTTCATACTGTCGCTGGGCCTCCTTCCTTACCTGTGCGTACTCATTCCTGGCTCTGCGACTGATCTCCCTATTTTCGTGTGTTCTCTGCCTTCTGTACTTCTTCCATTCTCTATTGCACTTTGTTTTTGCCTCCTTACACCGTCGGGTTAACCAGGGGCTCGTGCTGGTCTTCCCGTTGTTACTGTTGCCCTTGGGAATAAACCTTGCTTGTGTGTGTGTGTGTGTGTGTGTGTGTGTGTGTGTGTGTGTGTGTGTGTGTGTGTGTGTGTGTGTGTGTGTGTGTGTGTGTGTGTGTGTGTGTGTGTGTGTGTGTGTGTGTGTGTGTGGTGTGTGTGTGTGTGTGTGTTTGTGTGTGTGTTTACAGGTTGTCGAGTCTCAGCTCCTGGCCCTGCCTCTCCACTAGGTTCACTCTATCATACCTATTCTTAAAGCTATGTATGAATTCTGCCTCTATCATTTCACTCTGTAGGTTATTCCTCTTCCTGACTACACTACACCTACAGAACTAGTTCCTAACATCCCTGTGACTCATCAGTGCTTTTAGCTTCCAGTTGTGACCTGGTGTACCTGTGACCCGCCTCTCAGACTCTACCTGTCCACTCAATTCCTCTCAGTATTTTGTACATTGTGATCATGTCTCCTCATGTTATGTTCTCTAGTCTGGACAGGTTTAGCTCTTCTAGCCTCTCCTCTTACTCCATAAGTCTCGGCACTGGGACTAATCTCGTTGCAAATCTTTGCACTGTTTCCACTTTCTTGAAATGCTTTCCCAGATGTGGGTTCCACACTGGCGCTGCGTCCTCCAAGATGGTCCTGACATGTGCCAAGTATATAGTCCTGAAAGATATCTTTAAATTTGTTAGTTTTGTGTTTGCTGCAGTGTATATTTGGTTGATGTGTACCTCAGGTGATATGCTTGGAACTTTGCCCACCCCCGGTCCTTCTCTTTCAGGGAAGTTTGCAGTATTTGTTCCCCTGAACATGTACTCTCTTTCCGGTCATCTTTGCCCTTCCCTAATTTTTATAAATTTCCATTTGCCGGGGTTAAACTCTAATAACCATTTATCAGAGCGATCCTTCAGCGTCCGGATACATTTGTAGTCTTTCTTGATCCTCTCCTGCTTGTATTATTGATCCTCTCCTGCTTGTATTATTGATCCTCTCCTGCTTGTATTATTGATCCTCTCCTGCTTGTATTCCTGATCCTCTCCTGCTTGTATTATTGATCCTCTCCTGCTTGTATTATTGATCCTCTCCTGCTTGTATTCTTGATCCTCTCCTGCTTGTATTATTGATCCTCTCCTGCTTGTATTATTGATCCTCTCCTGCTTGTATTATTGATCCTCTCCTGCTTGTATTCCTGATCCTCTCCTGCTTGTATTATTGATCCTCTCCTGCTTGTATTATTGATCCTCTCCTGCTTGTATTCTTGATCCTCTCCTGCTTGTATTATTGATCCTCTCCTGCTTGTATTATTGATCCTCTCCTGCTTGTATTATTGATCCTCTCCTGCTTGTATTATTGATCCTCTCCTGCTTGTATTATTGATCCTCTCCTGCTTGTATTATTGATCCTCTCCTGCTTGTATTATTGATCCTCTCCTGCTTGTATTATTGATCCTCTCCTGCTTGTATTATTGATCCTCTCCTGCTTGCATTCTTGATCCTCTCCTGCTTGTATTATTGATCCTCTCCTGCTTGTATTCCTGATCCTCTCTTGCTTGTATTCTTGATCCTCTCCTGCTTGTATTATTGATCCTCTCTTGCTTGTATTATTGATCCTCTCCTGCTTGTATTACTGATCCTCTCTTGCTTGTATTCTTGATCCTCTCCTGCTTGTATTATTGATCCTCTCTTGCTTGTATTCCTGATCCTCTCCTGTTTGTATTCTTGATCCTCTCCTGATTGTATTATTGATCCTCTCTTGCTTGTATTCTTGATCCTCTCCTGCTTGTATTATTGATCCTCTCTTGCTTGTATTCTTGATCCTCTCCTGCTTGTATTCTTGATCCTCTCTTGCTTGTATTCTTGATCCTCTCCTGTTTGTATTCTTGATCCTCTCCTGCTTGTATTCTTGATCCTCTATTGCTTGTATTATTGATCCTCTCCTGCTTGTATTATTGATCCTCTCCTGCTTGTATTATTAATCCTCTCCTGCTTGTATTCTTGATCCTCTCTTGCTTGTATTATTGATCCTCTCCTGCTTGTATTCTTGATCCTTTCCTGCTTGTATTATTGATCCTCTCCTGCTTGTATTATTGATCCTCTCCTGCTTGTATTCTTGATCCTCTCCTGCTTGTATTCCTGATCCTCTCCTGCTTGTATTCTTGATCCTCTCCTGCTTGTATTCTTGATCCTCTCCTGCTTGTATTCTTGATCCTGTCCTGCTTGTATTCTTGATCCTCTCCTGCTTGTATTATTGATCCTCTCCTGCTTGTATTCTTGATCCTCTCCTGCTTGTATTCTTGATCCTCTCCTGCATGTATTACTGATCCTCTCATGATTGTATTCTTGATCCTCTCCTGCTTGTATTCTTGATCTTCTCCTGCTTGTATTATTGATCCTCTCCTGCTTGTATTCTTGATCCTCTCCTGCTTGTATTCTTGATCCTCTCTTGCTTGTATTATTGATCCTCTCCTGCTTGTATTATTGATCCTCTCCTGCTTGTATTCTTGATCCTCTCTTACTTGTATTCTTGATTCTCTCCTGCTTGTATTATTGATCCTCTCCTGCTTGTATTATTGATCCTCTCCTGCTTGTATTCCTGATCCACTCCTGCTTGTACTCTTGATCCTCTCTTGCTTGTATTCTTGATCCTCTCCTGCTTGTATTCCTGATCCTCTCCTGCTTGTATTCTTGATCCTCTCCTGCTTGTATTCTTGATCCTCTCTTGCTTGTATTCTTGATCCTCTCCTGCTTGTATTCTTGATCATCTCTTGCTTGTATTCTTGATCCTCTCCTGCTTGTATTCCTGATCCTCTCTTGCATGTATTCTTGATCCTCTCCTGCTTGTATTATTGATCTTCTCTTGCTTGTATTCTTGATCCTCTCTTGCTTGTATTCTTGATCCTCTCCTGCTTGTATTCCTGATCCTCTCTTGCATGTATTCTTGATCCTCTCCTGCTTGTATTATTGATCTTCTCTTGCTTGTATTCTTGATCCTCTCTTGCTTGTATTCTTGATGCTCTCTGCTTGCATTCTTGATCCTCTCCTGCTTGTATTCTTGATCCTCTCTTGCTTGTATTATTGATCCTCTCTTGCTTGTATTCTTGATCCTCTCTTGCTTGTATTATTGATGCTCTCTTGCTTGTATTCTTGATCCTCTCCTGCTTGTATTCTTGATCCTCTCTTGCTTGTATTCCTGATCCTCTCTTGCTTGTATTCTTGATCCTCTCCTGCTTGTATTATTGATGCTCTCTTGCTTGTATTCTTGATCCTCTCTTGCTTGTATTCTTGATCCTCTCCTGCTTGTATTCTTGATCCTCTCTTGCTTGTATTCTTGATCCTCTCCTGCTTGTATTCTTGATCCTCTCTTGCTTGTATTCTTGATCCTCTCCTGCTTGCATTCTTGATCCTTTCCTGCTTGTATTCTTGATCCTCTCCTGCTTGTATTCTTGATCCTCTTTTGCTTGTATTCTTGATCGTCTCCTGCTTGTATTCCTGATCCTCTCCTGCTTGTATTCTTGATCCTCTCCTGCTTGTATTCTTGATCCTCTCCTGCTTGTATTCTTGATCCTCTCCTGCTTGTATTCTTGATCCTCTCCTGCTTGTATTATTGATCCTCTCCTGCTTGTATTATTGATCCTCTCCTGCTTGTATTCTTGATCCTCTCCTGCTTGTATTCTTGATCCTCTCCTGCTTGTATTCTTGATCCTCTCTTGCTTGTATTCTTGACCGTCTCCTGCTTGTATTCCTGATCCTCTCCTGCTTGTATTCTTGATCTTCTCTTGCTTGTATTCTTGATCGTCTCCTGCTTGTATTCCTGATCCTCTCCTGCTTGTATTCCTGATCCTCTCTTGCTTGTATTCTTGATCCTCTCCTGCTTGTATTATTGATCCTCTCGTGCTTGTATTCTTGATCCTCTCTTGCTTGTATTCTTGATCCTCTCTTGCTTGTATTCCTGATCCTCTCCTGCTTGTACTCTTGATCCTCTCCTGCTTGTATTCCTGATCCTCTCCTGCTTGTATTATTGATCCTCTCCTGCTTGTATTCCTGATCCTCTCCTGCTTGTATTTTTGATCCTCTCCTGCTTGTATTCTTGATCCTCTCCTGCTTGTATTCCTGATCCTCTCCTGCTTGTATTGTTGATCCTCTCCTGCTTGTATTCTTGATCCTCTCCTGCTTGTGTTCTTGATCCTCTCCTGCTTGTATTATTGATCCTCTCCTGCTTGCATTCTTGATCCTCTCCTGCTTGTATTTTTGATCCTCTCCTGCTTGTATTCTTGATCCTCTCCTGCTTGTATTATTGATCCTCTCTTGCTTGTATTTTTGATCCTCTCCTGCTTGTATTATTGATCCTCTCCTGCTTGCATTCTTGATCCTCTCCTGCTTGTATTTTTGATCCTCTCCTGCTTGTATTCTTGATCCTCTCCTGCTTGTATTCTTGATCCTCTCCTGCTTGTATTATTGATCCTCTCCTGCTTGTATTATTGATCCTCTCCTGCTTGTATTTTTGATCCTCTCCTGCTTGCATTCTTGATCCTCTCCTGCTTGTATTTTTGATCCTCTCCTGCTTGTATTCTTGATCCTCTCCTGCTTGTATTCTTGATCCTCTCCTGCTTGTATTTTTGATCCTCTCCTGCTTGTATTATTGATCCTCTCCTGCTTGCATTCTTGATCCTCTCCTGCTTGCATTCTTGATCCTCTCCTGCTTGTATTTTTTTGATTCTCTTCTGCTTGTATTCTTGATCCTCTCCTGCTTGTATTATTGATCCTCTCCTGCTTGTATTATTGATCCTCTTCTGCTTGTATTCCTGATCCTCTCTTGCTTGTATTATTGATCCTCTCCTGCTTGTATTATTAATCCTCTCTTGCTTGTATTCCTGATCCTCTCCTGCTTGTATTATTGATCCTTTCCTGCTTGTATTATTGATCATCTCCTGCTTGTATTCTTGATCCTCTCCTGCTTGTATTATTAATCCTCTCTTGCTTGTATTCCTGATCCTCTCCTGTTTGTATTATTGATCCTTCCCTGCTTGTATTATTGATCATCTCCTTCTTGTATTCTTGATCCTCTCTTGCTTGTATTATTGATTTTCTCTTGCTTGTATTATTGATCCTCTCCTGCTTGTATTATTGATCCTCTCCTGCTTGTATTATTGATCCTTTCCTGCTTGTATTATTGATCCTCTCCTGATTGTGTTATTGATCCTCTCTTGCTTGTATTATTGATCCTCTCTTGCTTGTATTATTGATCCTCTCTTGCTTGTATTATTGATCCTTTCTTGCTTGTATTCTTGATCCTCTCTTGCTTGTATTCCTGATCCTCTCTTGCTTGTATTATTGATCCTCTCCTGCTTGTATTATTGATCCTCTCCTGCTTGTATTATTGATCCTCTCTTGCTTGTATTCTTGATCCTCTCTTGCTTGTATTCCTGATCCTCTCTTGCTTGTATTATTGATCCTCTCTTGCTTGTATTCTTGATCCTCTCCTGCTTGTATTTTGGATTCTCTCTTGCTTGTATTCCTGGTCCTTTCCTGCTTGTATTCCTGATCCTTTCCTGCTTGTATTCCAGATCCTCTCCTGCTTGTATTCCTGATCCTTTCCTGCTTGTATTCCAGATCCTCTCCTGCTTGTGTTCCTGATCCTCTCCTGCTTGTATTCCTGATCGTCTCCTGCTTGTATTCCTGATCCTCTCCTGCTTGTATTCCTGATCGTCTCCTGCTTGTATTCCTGATCCTCTCCTGCTTGTATTCTGTCAACAGCAACACCTCTGAATATTTCCTCTCATGTTGACATGAAACAGTAGTAGTCCATGTACTGACCCTTGTGGAACCCTCCTCATAACACTCGCCCATTCCTACACCATCAACTGGATTATAAGTCCTGTTTCCTTCTTAAGTATTCCTTGATCTACTGTAGTCTGTCCCTGTTATTATTTGCCTGCTCCTCTAGCTCTTGGACCACTCTCTCTCGTGGTGTACTGTATAGAACGCTGAGTTAAAAAATATAGAGAAATCTGTCTCTCTCTCTCTGTCTCTCTCGAAGGGGTCAACGCCCCCTTCCCTGCGGCCCAGTCTCAGGCCAGGGGTCCCTGGTAAAGGATTTTGTAGATGGTCACCTGGAGCAGAATATAAATGTGGCCACTCGGTGAGCTTGACTTGATGGCCACTCAGTGAGCTTGACTTGATGGCCACTCAGTGAGCTTGACTTGACGGCCACTCAGTGAGCTTGACTTGATGGCCACTCAGTGAGCTTGACTTGAGGCCACTCAGTGAGCTTGACTTGAGGCCACTCAGTGAGCTTGACTTGTGGCCACTCAGTGAGTGTGACTTGAGGCCACTCAGTAAGCTTGACTTGAGGCCACTCATTGAGCTTGACCTGACGGCCACTCAGTGAGCTTGCTATTTTGATGGCTGACTTACTGGTTGTCTGACTGACTGGCTGGCTGGCTGCTTGGCTGGCTGGCTGGTTGGTTGGCTGGCTGGCTGGCTGGTTGGCTGGCTGGCTGGCTGGCTGGCTTGCTGGTTGGCTGGTTGGCAGGCTGGCTGGCTTGCTGGTTGGCTGGCTGGCTGGCTGGTTGGCTGGCTGGCTGGCTGGCTGGCTTGCTGGTTGGCTGGCTGGCTGGCTGGCTGGCTGGTTGGCTGGTTGGCAGGCTGGCTGGCTGGCTGGCTGGCTGGCTGGCTGGCTGCTGGCTGACTGGCTGGCTGGTTGGCTGGCTGCCTGGCTGGCTGGCTGACTGGCTGGCTGGCTGGCTGGCTGGCTGGCTGGCTGGTTGGCTGGCTGGTTGGCTGGCTGGCTGGCTGGTTTGCTGGCTGGTTGGCTGGCTGGCTGACTGACTGGCTGCCAGGCTGGCTGGCTGGCTGACTGGCTGGCTTGCTGGCTGGCTGGCTGTCTGGCTGACTTATGGGCTGTCTGATTGGCTGTCTATCTGTATTTACCTTCAATTACTGTTAGTTATGAGAGTCCCGACACTGTCTACACTGATTACCCAGTAGCTAGCCACCTCCCTCTTCCCCCTCCACCACCTCCTCCTCCCCCTCCACCCCTTCCCCTCCTACCCATTCACCTTTTCCTCATCGCCTCTCCTTTCCTCTCCCTCTCCCAGGGTTCCTCACATGAATTCACATGCCTCAGCTTGGAAGGATAAATTATCCTGGTTGATGGTGAGGCATCAGTTATCCTGGTTGATGGTGAGGCATCAGTTATCCTGGTTGATGGTGAGGCATCAGTTATCCTGGTTGATGGTAAGGCATCAGTTATCCTGGTTGATGGTGAGGCATCAGTTATCCTGGTTGATGGTGAGGCATCAGTTATCCTGGTTGACGGTGAGGCATCAGTTATCCTGGTTGATGGTGAGGCATCAGTTATCCTGGTTGATGGTGAGGCATCAATTATCCTGGTTGATGGTGAGGCATCAGTTATCCTGGTTGATGGTGAGGCATCAGTTATCCTGGTTGAAGCAGAAGCAGCAACAGGTAACATAAGTACCAACAGACAACAGAAGTACCAACAGGTAACAGAAGTACCAACAGGTAACAGAAGTACCAACAGAAGTACAGTCACAAACGCTTGCGGGTGAAAGTCTAGGGACTCGACCAGCCAAATTTCACAAGCAAAGATGTTGAATTGTGATCATCACCTCATTTGTTGGTGATTTGGTGTTAGGTGATGGTGATGAGTGGTGGTGATGGTGGTGGTGAAGTGTTGGTGATGATAATGGTGTGGTGGTGATGGTGGTCAAGTTGTTGGTGATGATGTAGATGATGATGGTGGTGGTGGTTGGGTGGTGGTGGGTGATAGTGTTGGTGGATGATGATGATGATGGTGGTGGTGTGGTGGTGGTGTTGTGATGGTGGTGGTGTTGGTGGTGGTGGTGGTGGTGATTTGTGGTGTGAATGGTGGTGGTGGTGTTGGTGGTGTGGTGGTGCGTGGCGCTGGTGGTGGTGGTGGGGGTGGTGATAGTGTGGTTTGATGATGATGGTGGTGGTGGTGGTGGTGGTGGTGGAGGTGCGTGGTGGTGTGGTGGTGGTGGTGATAGTGTTGTGATGATGATGGTGGTGGTGTTATGATGGTGGTGGTGATGATGGTGGTATTGGTGATGATGGTGTGTGGATGATGATGGTGGTGGTAGGTGGTAGGTGGTGGTGGTGGTGATGATGGTGGTGGTGGTGTTGGTGGTGGTGGTGTTGGTGGTGGTGGTGGTGGTGGTGGTGGTGGTGGTGGTGGTGGTGGTGTGGTGTGTGGTGGTGGTGGTGGTGTTGGGTGTTTGGTGATGGTTGGTGGTGGTGATGGTGGTGGTGGTGGTGGTGATGGTGGTGGTGGTGGTGGTGATTGGTGGTGGTGGGTGGTGATGATGGTGGTGGTGGTGGTGGTGATGATGGTGGTGGTGGTGATGGTGGGTGGTGGTGATGGTGGTGGTGATGATGTTGGTGACTGGTGGTGGGGTGGTGGTGGTGGTGGTGATGTTGTGGTGGTGGTGATGATGGTGGTGGTGGTGGTGGTTGTTGGTATGGTGGTGGTGGTTGATGGTGGTGGTGGTGGTTGGTGGTGAAGGTGTGTGGTGGTGGTGGTGGTGTGGTGGTGGTGGTGGTGATGATGGTGGTGGTGGTGATGGTGGTGGTGGGTGATGTTGGTTGATGGTGGTGGTGGTGGTGATGTTGGTGATGGTGGTGGTGGTGGTTGGTGGTGATGATGGTGGTGGTTGACTCGGTGGTGGGGGTGTTGATGGTGGTGGTGGTGATAGTGGTGCTTGGTGCGTCGAGAGTGTTGGTGATGATGATAGTGGTGGTGTATGGTGTGGTGATGGTTGATGGTGATGGTGATGGTGGTTGGTGATGATGATGAGTGGGAGTGGTGGTGGTGTTGGGTGGATTGTGTTGGTGATCATGATAGTGGTGGTGATGGTTGGTGGTGATGGTGATTGTGGTGGTGATGATGGTGCGTGGTGGTGGTGGTGGTTGATGATGGTGGTGGTGGTGTTGGTGGTGGTTTGATGGTGATGGTGGTGGTGATGTGTTGGTGTGGTGTGGTGAGTAGTGTTGGTGATGATGATGGTGGTGGTGGTGATGGTGGTGGTGATGGTTAATGGTGGTGGTGATGATGATTGGTGTTGTTGGTGGGTGATGTTGATGGTGGTGGTGGTGATGGTGGTGGTGGTCGGTGGATGATGGTGGTGGTGGTGGGGTGGTGGTGGTGGTGGTGATGGTGGTAGGTTGGGTGATAGTGTTGGTGATGATGATGGTGGTGGTGGTGATGGTGATGGGTGTTGGTGATGATGATGGTGGTGTTGTTGTGGGTGTTGGGTGTGGTGATGGTGTGGTGATGTGGTGGTGATTTTGGTGGTGATGGTGGTGGTTTGATGGTGGTGGTGATGGTGGTGGTGATGGTGGTGGTGATGGTGGGTGGTGATGATGGTGGTGATGGTGGTGTGTGATGGTGGTGGTGATGGTATTTTGGGTGGTGATGGTGGTGTCGGTGGTGGTGGTGATGTTGGTGGTTTGATGGTGGTGGTGATGGTGATGGTGGTGGTGATGGTGGTGGTGATGGTGGTGGTGATTGAGGTGGTGATGGTGGTGGTGATGATGGTGGTGATGGTGGTGGTTTCGATGGTGGTGGTGATGGTGGTGGTGATTGGTCTTGGTGATGAGTCGGTGGTGATGGTGGGTGGTGTGATGATGGTGGGTGGATGGATGGTGGTGATGGTGGTGGTGATGTTGGGTGGTGATGGTGGTGTGATGGTTGTGTGATGTGGTGGTGATGGTGGTGGTGGTGATGGTGGTTTGGTGGTGGTGACGGTAGCGTGGTGATGGTGTGGTGATGGTGGTGGTGGTGGTGGTGAGTGGTGTTGTTGGGTGGTGATGGTGTGGTGATGGTTGTTGGTGGTGGTTGATGGTGGTGGTGATAGGTGGTGGAGATGGTGGTGGTGATGGTGGTTGTGATGGTGGGTGGTGATGGTGTGGTGATGGTGGTGGTGATGTGGTGGTGATGGTTGTGGTGATGGTGGTGGGTGATGTTGGTGTGATGGTGGTGGTGATGGTGTGGCGGTGGTGATGGTGTGTGGATGGTGGTGGTGTATGGTGGTGGTGATGGTGGTGGTGATGGTGGTGGTGATCGGTGGTGGTGATGGTGGTGGAGGTGGTGGTGGTGATGGTTGTGGTGTGAGGGTTTGGTGGGGGATGGTGGTGATTTTGGTGGTGGTGTTGGTGGGGGTTTTTGAGGGGGGTGGGGGTGATGTTGGTGGTGATTTTGGTGGGGGGGTGATGGGGGTGGTGATGGTGGTGGTGTTGGTGGGGGTGTTTTTGGGGGTTTGGTATGGGGGGTGGTGATGGTGGTGGGGGATGGTGGTGGTGATGGTGGTGGTGATGGTGGGGGGTGATGGGGCCGAATAGGTGAAATTTGATATTTTTTTTTTAAAAATAGCAATTTTCTTTTTCCCGGAATAAGACAAGGGGAAAATTTGTGTATGCAAAAATTTCGCAAAAATTCCCTTTGAAATACGAAAAAAAATTATATTTTATAGTGTTTGTTTATTATTAAATTATTGTAAACTTATCTAAAATATAAATTTTGCTACTTAGGCTAAATTAAATTGTGCTTATTATTAATTAAAGGGCAGGTAAGTTTTCCCAAGGTTCTTTTGGTACAAAAAATTATTAATTTTTTTCATTAAAATTTTAAAAGAATAAGTTATTTCTAAAAGTATAGGAATATTTTAGAAAATGACATTTTAAATTTAAAAGAGTTATTGATAATTGCAATTTTTCCATTCGGGACGACATATTTATATATTTATATATATATATTTATAAAATTTAATTATATATTTTATATTTATTAATATATATATTTTTATATTTTTATATATATATATATATAAAATATATGTGTGTGTTTGTGTGTGTGTGTGTGTGGGGGTGTGCTAGCAAACAGGGCGTAGGAAGGGCCCGGACTCGAACCCCCACGACTCCACAAAAAAGGTAAAGAAAGCACGCACCCCCTCCCCCCCCCCTCCTCCCGCAGGGGGTTAGCCCTTGGGGGGGAGGGGGTGGAGGGGGGGGGGGGTGGGCACTAGAGGCGGGGACGATTATCTACAGGGGGAGGAAAGGGGAGGGGGGGAGAGGGGGGGAGGGGGGGGTTAAAGGTATTTAAGTTGTTGGGGGAAAGGGAGGGGGGAGGGGGCAGGGGGAGGGGGCGCCCCCATAAAAAAACCACTTTTTTTCCTTTTTTGGGTTTAACGCTTTTTTTTGCCCCCTCTTCCTGTTTACCCCCTCCCCCCCCCCTCCTCTGGGAGGAGGGGGAGGGGGGAGATAGTTGGGGGGAAAACTTTACCCCATCATCTTGCTCCCTCCCCCCTCCCCCCTCTCCCACCCCCCCTCTCCCCCCACCCTCCCCCCCTCCACCCCTCCCCCTCTCCCCCCCCCTCCCTCCCAAACCCCCCCATCTCTTCCACCCCCCCCCTCCCACCCTCCATCCTTTCCACCCCCCTCCATCCCCCCCCCTCCCTTCTTCATTTAAGAAAATCACCACGAGAACCGGGGTTATCCCGGTACGGGTGGAAACATTGGAGTGTTTCCTTAAGACACCTGCTGCCCACGTTCACCTAGCAGTAAAACGGGTACCTGGGTGTTAGGGGAGGGTGTGGTCGCATCCTGGGGGCTAAATAACCCAAGTTGTGGGAAAACTCAGCATAACAAGGAACTTTATATATGTATGTCACTGGGGTCAACATGGGCGTTTTTTTGTATCATGTATGGTAGTAATAAAGATTTTTATTATTATTATTATTATTATTAAAATTATTATTTTATTATTTTTTAAAATTATTATTAGAGTGGGGATTAAGGTTTTTTCAGCCAATCAGCGGGGAGAGATGAAATTGCTAGCCAATAGGACTTAAATGCCCTCCTTTCCAGCCAAATTTGGAGGAAGGGAGCGAGGTGAGTAACCTCAGATAAAAGGATGAGTTTCCCCCAGGCATTACCCCCAGACAGTGGGGGTTGTGTGTGTTGTGTGGGTGGTTGGTGTGTGTGGTGTGGTGGTGTGTGTGTTTGTGTGTGTGTGGGGTGTGGGGTGTGTGTGTGTGTGTGTGTATGGGGTTTGTTTGTGTGTGTGTGTGTGTGTTGTGGTGTTGTGTTGTATTGTGGTGTGTGTGGTTGTGGTGTGGGTGTGTTTTGGTGTGTGGTGTGTATTGTGTGGTATGTGTTGGTTTATGGTGTAGTGTGTTGTGTGTGTGTGTGTGTGTGTGTGTGTGTAGTGTGTGTATGTGTGTTGTAGTGTGTGTGTGTTTGTGGTGTGTGTGTGTGTGTGGGTGGTGTGGTTGTGTGTGTGTTTATGTGGTGTGTTGTGTGTGTGATGTGTGTGTGTGTGTTGTATGTGTGTGTGTGGTGTGTGTGTGTGTGTGTGTATGTGTGTGTGTGTGTTGTGTGTGTGTGTTGTGTGTTGTGTATGTATCACCTTTTTGTACTCCCCCTATTTGTGGTGCAGGGGTCGAGTCCTAGCCCCTGACCCCCCCTTTCACGGTTGTACTATGTCTCTCCCCCGCCCCATAAACTTTATCAAACCTCGTCTTAAAAATGTGTATGGTTTCCCTGCCTCCACTACGTCGTTTTCTGGGCTATTCATGCCTTACAATCTATGACTAAAGGGAAATATTTCCCTACTATCTCTTGATCTTTTGTGTCTTCAATTCCCAATTTGTGGCCTTTTGTTTCGGTTTCCCCCCCTGGAACAACCGCCGTCCACTTGTCTTTTCACGCAGTTTTTATATGTCTTTATATGTCCCCCCTGCCCCTCTGTCCCCCAGTGTGTCACCCGTTTTCCCCTTAATCTTTTTCATAGGAATTTCCCCCTTAGCTCTGGAAAAACTTTTTGCAAACTTTGTTATTTTCTTAGTTTTGACGTGCTTTATCAAGGCGGGTTAAAAACAGGTGCTGCATACCCCAGTAGGGGCCCCTGCATACCGGTGTACAGTGTTTAAATTATTTTTTATAGGTTCGGAATGCGTTTCGGGTTTTGCCAGGCCCCCATATGCTGCAGAGTTATTGATTGA
>NC_069473.1:15847249-15859749 GCF_026875155.1 Cherax quadricarinatus | reverse complement strand
ATGAACAGATGTTTCGCCTCTGGTATCCACTGGTACCCAAGACTGTATGTATAGATGTTTCGCCCCTGGTATCCACTGGTACTCAGGACTGCATGTACAGATGTTTTGCCTCTGGTATCCACTGGTACCCAGAACTGTATGTACAGATGTTTCGCCCCTGGTATCCACTGGTACCCAGGACTGTATGTACAGAAGTTTCGCCTCTGGTATCCACTGGTACCCACGACTGTATGTACAGATGTTTCGCCCCTGGTATCCACTGATACCCAGGACTGTATGTACAGATGTTTCGCCTCTGGTATCCACTGGTACCCAGGACTGTATGTATAGGTGTTTCGCCTCTGGTATCCACTGGTACCCAGGACTGTATGTACATATGTTTCGCCCCTGGTATCCACTGGTACCCAGGACTGTATGTACAGATGTTTCGCCCCTGGTATCCACTGATACCCAGGACTGTATGTACAGATGTTTCGCCTCTGGTATCCACTGGTACCCAGGACTGTATGTATAGGTGTTTCGCCTCTGGTATCCACTGGTACCCAGGACTGTATGTACATATGTTTCGCCCCTGGTATCCACTGGTACCCAGGACTGTATGTACATATGTTTCGCCTCTGGTATCCACTGGTACCCAGGACTGTATGTACATATGTTTCGCCTCTGGTATCCACTGGTACTCAGGACTGTATGTACATATGTTTCGCCTCTGGTATCCACTGGTACCCAAGACTGTATGTACAGATGTTTCGCCCCTGGTATCCACTGGTACCCAGGACTGTATGTACATATGTTTCGCCCCTGGTATCCACTGGTACCCAGGACTGTATGTACAGATGTTTCGCCCCTGGTATCCACTGATACCCAGGACTGTATGTACAGATGTTTCGCCTCTGGTATCCACTGGTACCCAGGACTGTATGTATAGGTGTTTCGCCTCTGGTATCCACTGGTACCCAGGACTGTATGTACATATGTTTCGCCCCTGGTATCCACTGGTACCCAGGACTGTATGTACATATGTTTCGCCTCTGGTATCCACTGGTACCCAGGACTGTATGTACATATGTTTCGCCTCTGGTATCCACTGGTACTCAGGACTGTATGTACATATGTTTCGCCTCTGGTATCCACTGGTACCCAAGACTGTATGTACAGATGTTTCGCCCGTGGTATCCACTGGTACCCAGGACTGTATGTTAGTGTAGGTCAATAGTTCTGTCCTCTGGTCAGCAGTTTAATGTCTATTGTTATTGTTATTATTATTATTATTATTATTATTATTGTTATTATTATTATTATACTTATTATTATTATTATATTAATAATAATAATAAAATAATAAAAATATAATATTAATAAAAATAATTAATAATAATAATAATAATAATAACAATAATAATAAATAATAATAATAATAATATAATAATAATAAAAATTTAATAATAATAATATTATTATTATTATTATTATTATTATTATTATTTATTATTATTATTATTATTATTATTATTATTATTATTATATTATCATTATTACTATTATTAATATTTTATGCTAGGAGGGAGGTAAAACGTATCTGGAGAATCAGGACAAAGTCCTGGTTGTCCTGACTATCCTTGTTGTCCTGGCTCTCCTTGTTGTCCTGGCTATCCTTGTTGTCCTGGCTATCCTTGTTGTCCTGGCTATCCTTGTTCTCCTGGCTATCCTTGTTGTCCTGGCTATCATTGTTGTCCTGGCTATCCTTGTTGTCTTGGCTATCCTTGTTGTCCTGGCTATCCTGGATGTCCTGGCTATCCTGGATGTCCTGGCTCTCCTTGTTGTCCTGGCTATCCTGAATGTCCTGGCTATCCTTGTTGTCCTGGCTATCCTTGTTGTCCTGGCTATCCTTGTTGTCCTGGCTATCCTTGTTGTCCTGGCTATCCTTGTTCTCCTGGCTATCCCTGTTGTCCTGGCTATCATTGTTGTCCTGGCTATCCTTGTTGTCTTGGCTATCCTTGTTGTCCTGGCTATCCTTTTTGTCCTGGCTATCCTGGTTGTCCTGGCTATCCTTGTTGTCCTGGCTATCCTTGTTGTCCTGGCTATCCTTGTTGTCCTGGCTATCCTTGTTGTCTTGGCTATCCTTGTTGTCCTGGCTATCCTTTTTGTCCTGGCTATCCTGGTTGTCCTGGCTATCCTTGTTGTCCTGGCTATCCTTGTTGTCCTGGCTATCCTTGTTGTCCTGGCTATCCTTGTTATCCTGGCTATTCTCGTTGTCCTGGCTATCCTTGTTGTCCTGGCTATCACTATTGTCCTGGCTATCCTTGTTGTCCTGGCTATCCTTGTTATCCTGGCTATTCTCGTTGTCCTGGCTATCCTTGTTGTCCTGGCTATCACTATTGTCCTGGCTATCCTTGTTGTCTTGGCTATCCTTGTTGTCCTGGCTCTTCTTGTTGTCCTGGCTATCCTGGTTGTCCTGGCTATCGTTGTTGTCCAGGCTATCCTTGTTGTCCTGGCCATCCTGGTTGTCCTGGCTATCCTTGTTGTCCTGGATATCCTGGTTTCCTGCCTATCCTTGTTGTCCTGGCTATCCTGGTTGTCCTGGTTATCCTGGTTGTCCTGACTGTCCTTATTGTCCTGGGTATCCTTGTTGTCCTGGCTATCCTGGTTGTTCTGACTATACTTGTTGTCCTGGCTATACTTGTTGTCCTGGCTATCCTGGTTGTCCTGGCTATCCTGGTTGTTCTGACTATACTTGTTGTCCTGGCTATACTTGTTGTCATGGCTATCCTTGTTGTCCTGGCTATCCTGGTTGTCCTGGCTATCCTTGTTGTCCTGGCTATCCTTGTTGTCCTGGCTATGATGGTTGTCCTGGCTATCCTGGTTGTCTTGGCTGTCCTGGATGTCCTGGCTATCCTTATTGTCCTGGCTATCCTGGTTGTCCTGGCTATCCTGGTTGTCCTGGCTATCCTTGTCCTGGCTATCCTTGTTGTCCTGGCTATCCTTCTTGTCCTGGCTATCCTTCTTGTCCTGGCTATCCTTCTTGTCCTGGCTATCCTTCTTGTCCTGGCTATCCTTGTTGTCATTGCTATCCTGGTTGTCCTGGCTATCCTGGTTGTCCTGGCTATCCTGGTTGTCCTGGCTGTCCTGGTTGTCCTGGCTATCCTTGTTGTCCTGGCTATCCTGGTTGCCCTGGCTATCCTGGTTGTCCTGGCTATCCTTGTTGTCCTGGCTATCCTGGTTGTCCTGGCTATCCTTGTTGTCCTGGCTGTCCTTGTTGTAGTGGCTATCCTTGTTATCCTGGCTATCCTTGTTGTCCTGGTTATCCTGATTGTCCTGGCTATCCTTGTTGCCCTGGTTATCCTTGTTGTCCTGGCTATCCTTGTTGTCCTGGCTATCCTTGTTGTCCTTGCTATCCTGGTTGTCCTGGCTATCCTTGTTGTCCTGACTATCCTTGTTGTCCTGGCTATCCTTGTTGTCCTGGCTATCCTTGTTGTCCTGGCTATCCTTGTTGTCCTGGCTATCCTTGTTGTCCTGGCTATCCTTGTTGTCCTGACTATCCTTGTTGTCACTGGCTATCCTTGTTGTCCTGACTATCCTTGTTGTCCTGACTATCCTTGTTGTCCTGGCTATCCTTGTTGTCCTGGCTATCCTTGTTGTCCTGGCTATCCTGGTTGTCCTGGCTATCCTGGTTGTCCTGGCTATTCTGGTTGTCCTGGCTATCCTGGTTGTCCTGGCCATCCTGGTCGTCCTGGCTATCCTGGTTGTCCTGGCTATCCTGGTTGTCCTCGTTATCCTGGTTGTCCTGGTTGTCTTGTCTCTCCTCGCTATCCTGGTTGTCCTGGTTGTCTTGTCTCTCCTCGCTATCCTGGTTGTCTTGGTTGTCTTGTCTCTCCTCGCTATCCTGGTTGTCTTGGTTGTCTTGTCTCTCCTCGCTATCCTGGTTGTCCTGGTTGTCTTGTCTCTCCTCGCTATCCTGGTTGTCTTGGTTGTCTTGGTTGTCTTGTCTCTCCTCGCTATCCTGGTTGTCCTGGTTGTCTTGGCTCTCCTCGCTATCCTGGTTGTCTTGGTTGTCATGGTTGTCTTGTCTCTCCTCGCTATCCTGGTTGTCTTGGTTGTCCTGGTTGTCTTGGCTCTCCTCGCTTCCCTGGTTGTCTTGGTTGTCCTGGTTGTCTTGTCTCTCCTCGCTATCCTGGTTGTCCTGGTTGTCTTGTCTCTACTCGCTATCCCGGTTGTCTTGGTTGTCCTGGTTGTCTTGGTTGTCCTGGTTGTCTTGGCTCTCCTCGCTATCCTGGTTGTCTTGGTTGTCCTGGTTGTCTTGTCTCTACTCGCTATCCTGGTTGTCTTGGTTGTCTTGGTTGTCTTGGTTGTCTTGGTTGTCTTGGTTGTCTTGGTTGTCTTGGCTCTCCTCGCTATCCTGGTTGTCTTGGTTTTCCTGGTTGTCTTGTCTCTACTCGCTATCCTGGTTGTCTTGGTTGTCTTGGTTGTCTTGGTTTCTTTGGTTGTCTTGGCTCTCCTCGCTATCCTGGTTGTCTTGGTTGTCCTGGTTGTCTTGTCTCTACTCGCTATCCTGGTTGTCTTGGTTGTCCTGGTTGTCTTGGCTCTCCTATCTATCCTGGTTGTCCTGGTTGTCTTGGCTCTCCTAGCTATCCTGGTTGTCCTGGTTGTCTTGGCTCTCCTAGCTATCCTGGTTGTCCTGGTTGTCTTGGTTGTCCTGGTTGTCTTGGCTCTCCTACCTATCCTGGTTGTCCTGGTTGTCTTGGCTCTCCTAGCTATCCTGGTTGTCCTGGTTGTCTTGGCTCTCCTCGCTATCCTGGTTGTCCTGGTTGTCTTGGCTCTCCTCGCTATCCTGGTTGTCCTGGTTGTCTTGGCTCTCCTCGCTATCCTGGTTGTCCTGGTTGTCTTGGCTCTCCTAGCTATCCTGGTTGTCCTGGTTGTCTTGGTTGTCTTGGTTGTCTTGGTTGTCCTGGTTGTCTTGGTTGTCTTGGTTGTCCTGGTTGTCTTGGCTCTCCTCGCTATCCTGGTTGTCATGGTTGTCTTGGTTGTCTTGGTTGTCTTGGTTGTCCTGGTTGTCTTGGTTGTCTTGGTTGTCTGGTTGTCTTGGTTGTCTGGTTGTCTTGGTTGTCTTGGTTGTCCTGGTTGTCTTGGTTGTCTTGGTTGTCCTGGTTGTCTTGGTTGTCTGGTGTCTTGGTTGTCTTGGTTGTCCTGGTTGTCTTGGCTTGGGTTGAAGGAGAGTGCAGGGGAAAGGCAGGGGAGTGGCGGGAGGAGTGAGGCAGGGGAGAGTGGCAGGGGTTAGAGGCAGGGGGAGGTGGCAGGGGAGAGTGCAGGGGGATGTGGCAGGGGATGGTGCAGGGGGAGAGTTGCAGGGGAAGAGGCGGGAAGGAGAGTGGAGGGGAGAGAGGCAGAGGGAGAGTGGCAGGGGAGAGGCAGGGAGAGTGGCAGGGGAGATGGCAGGGGGAAGAGGCAGGGGGAGAGTGGCAGGGAGAAGGCAGTGGAGAGGCAGGAGCAGGGGAAGAGGCAGGGGTAGAGGCAGGGGAGAGGCAGGGGAGAGGGGCAGGGGAGAGAGGCAGGGGAGAGAGTGGCAGGGGAGAGAGGCAGGGGGAAGAGAGGCAGGGGAGAGAGGCAGGGGAGAGTGGCAGGAGGAGGAGAGGCAGGGGGAGAGTGGCAGGGAGAGAGGCAGGGGGAGAGAGGCAGGGAGGAGGCAGGGGGAGAGTGGCAGGGAGAGAGGCAGGGGAGAGGGGCAGGGAGAGAGGCAGGAGGGGAGAGTGGCAGGGGAGAGAAGGCAGGGGGAGAGAGGCATGGGAAGGGAAGGGCAGGGGAGAGAGGACAGGGGGAGAGTGGCAGGGGAGAAAGGCAGGGGGAGGCAGAGAGGCATGGGGGAGAGAGGTAGGGGAAGAGTGGAAGGGAGATAGAGGCAGGGGGGGAGGAGATGGCAGGGGAGAGAGGCATGGGGGAGAGAGGGAGAGTGGCAGGATAGGGGGCAGGGGGAGAGTGGCAGGGGAAGAGGCGGGAGGGCAGGGGTGAGAGAGTGGCAGGGGAGAGGGCAGGGGGGGAGAGTGGCAGTGGGAGAGAGGCAGGGGAGAGGGCAGGGAGAGTGGCAGGGGGAGAGGGCAGGGGGGAGGAGGGGAGAGAGGCAGGGGGAGAGAGGAATGGGAAGAGTGGCAGGGAGAGGCAGGGGAAGAGTGACAGGGGAGAGTGGCAGGGGGATAGAGGCAGGGGGAGAGTGGCAGGGGAGAGAGGAAGGGGGAAAGAGGCAGGGAGAGAGAGGCAGGGAAAGAGTGGCAGGGAGAAAGGCACGGGGAGAGAGGCATGGGGAGAGAGGTAGGGGAAGAGTGGAAGGGAGTAGTGGCAGGGGAGAGTGGCAGGGGAGAGAGGCAGGGGAGAGAGGCAGGGGGAGAGTGGCAGGGGGAAAGTGGCAGGGGGAGAGTGGCAGGGGAGAGAGGCAGGGAGAGAGAGGCAGGGGGAGAGTGGCAGGGGGAGAGTGGCAGGGGGAGAGAGGCAGGAGAGAGAGGCAGGGGGAGAGTGGCAGGTGGAGAGTGGCAGGGGGAGAGAGGCAGGGAGAGAGAGGCAGGGGGAGAGTGGCAGGAGGAGAGTGGCAGGGGGAGAGTGGCAGGGGGAGAGAGACAGGGAGAGAGAGGCAGGGGGAGAGTGGCAGGGGAGAGAGGCAGGGGGAAGAGGTGGGGGAGGGGCAGAGATCGATGTTGGTGGACAGGACCGCAATCATCCCTGCCCCCCTTCCCTTCCCCCCTTCCCCTTCCTCCCTCCCTTGCCCCTTCCCCTGCCCCCCTTCCTTGCCCCTTCCCCTACCTCCCTCCCTTGCCCCTTCCCCTGCCCCCTTCCCTTGCCCCTTCCCCTTCCTCCCTCCCTTGCCCCTTCCCCTGCCCCCTTCCCTTGCCTCTTCCCCTTCCTCCCTCCCTTGCCCCTTCCCCTGCCCCCTTCCCTTGCCCCTTCCCCTTCCTCCCTCCCTTGCCCCTTCCCCTGCCCCCCTTCCCTTGCCCCTTCCCCTTCCTCCCTCCCTTGCCCTTCCCCTGCCCCCCTTCCTTGCCCCTTCCCTTCCTCCCTCCCTTGCCCTTCCCTGCCCCCCTTCCCTTTGCCCCTTCCCCTTCCTCCCTCCCTTGCCCTTCCCCTGCCCCCCTTCCCTTGCCCCTTCCCCTTCTCCTCCTCTTTGCCCCTTCCCCTGCCCCCTTCCCTTGCCCCTTCCCCTTCCTCCCTCCCTTGCCCCTTCCCCTTCCTCCCTCCCTTGCCCCTTCCCCTGCCCCATTTCCTTGCCCTTTGCCTGGCTCCTGCCCATATTCCAGCCTCAACAACAATAATAATAATAATAATAATAATAATAATAATAATAATAATAATAATAATAATAATAATAATAATAATAATAATAATAATAATAATAATATAATAATAATAATAATAATATTAATATAATAATATTATTATTATTATACTATTATTATTATTATTATTATTATTATTATAATTACAACAATAATGAAAATTATATTTATAATTATTATAATAAAAATAATAATAATAATAATATAATATCTCAGTGTATATACACTGTGAGATGTATATCTCAGTGTATATACACTGTGAGATGTATATCTCAGTGTATATACACTGTGAGATGTATATCTCAGTGTATATACACTGAGAGATGTATATCTCAGTGTATATACACTGAGAGATGTATATCTCAGTGTATATACACTGAGAGATGTATATCTCAGTGTATATACACTGAGAGATGTATATCTCAGTGTATATACACTGAGAGATGTATATCTCAGTGTATATACACTGAGAGATGTATATCTCAGTGTATATACACTGAGAGATGTATATCTCAGTGTATACACTGAGAGATGTATATCTCAGTGTATATACACTGAGAGATGTATATCTCAGTGTATATACACTGTGAGATGTATATCTCAGTGTACATACACTGAGAGATGTATATCTCAGTGTACATACACTGAGAGATGTATATCTCAGTGTACATACACTGAGAGATGTATATCTCAGTGTATATACACTGAGAGATGTATATCTCAGTGTATATACACTGAGAGATGTATATCTCAGTGTACATACACTGAGAGATGTATATCTCAGTGTATATACACTGAGAGATGTATATCTCAGTGTATATACACTGAGAGATGTATATCTCAGTGTATATACACTGAGAGATGTATATCTCAGTGTACATACACTGAGAGATGTATATCTCAGTGTACATACACTGAGAGATGTATATCTCAGTGTACATACACTGAGAGATGTATATCTCAGTGTACATACACTGAGAGATGTATATCTCAGTGTACATACACTGAGAGATGTATATCTCAGTGTACATACACTGAGAGATGTATATCTCAGTGTATATACACTGGTAGTTTACATTAATCAGTATTTTAGGTATTAAAGTATTGTTGATGGTGGTGAAGGTGACTGCAGCTTAATGACCCTCGTGTAGTAGATAGACTTTAAACCCATTAACCAACCAACCAGTCTTAATGCCCTGGGAGAGATAGAGTTTAAACCCATGTAACCAACAACCAGTCTAAGACCTCGTGTAGTATATGACTTAAACCCATTAACACCAACATCTTAATGACTGGTGTATAGATAGAGTTTAACCCATTAACCAAACCAACCAGTCTTAATGACCTGGTGTAGTTGATAGAGTTTAAACCCCATTAACCAACCAACCAGTCTTATGACTTCGTGTAGTAGATAGACTTTAACCCCATTAACCAACCAACCAGTTTAATGACCCTGGTGTAGTAGATAGACTTTAAACCCCATTAACCAACCAACCAGTCTTAATGACCCTGGTGTAGTATGATAGAGTTTAAACCCCATTAACCAACCAACCAGTCTTAATGACCCTCGTGTAGTAGATAGAGTTTAAACCCCATTAACCAACCAACCAGTCTTAATGACCCTCGTGTAGTAGATAGAGTTTAAACCCCATTAACCAACCAACCAGTCTTAATGACCTTCGTGTAGTAGATAGACTTTAAACCCCATTAACCAACCAACCAGTCTTAATGACCCTGGTGTAGTAGATAGACTTTAAACCCCATTAACCAACCAACCAGTCTTAATGACCCTGGTGTAGTAGATAGAGTTTAAACCCCATTAACCAACCAACCAGTCTTAATGACCTTCGTGTAGTAGATAGACTTTAAACCCCATTAACCAACCAACCAGTCTTAATGACCCTGGTGTAGTAGATAGACTTTAAACCCCATTAACCAACCAACCAATATTTGAATTATCATAATTGTTATTGGCATGCAAATTACCTTCATTGTAACTGTTAATAACTGTGTCACTAACAGTTATAATAATAATAATGATAATAATAATAATAGCAGTAATAATAATAACAAAAACAATAATAATAATAATAATAATAATAATAATAATAATAATAATAATAATATAATAATATAATATATATAATATATTATAATATATATATAATATATATATATATATATTATATATATATATATATATATATATATATATATTTATATATATATATATATATATATATATATATATATATATATATATATATATATACATCGTCCGTGTATGGTGTATATATACATATATATACACCATGACTCACACATAGTCACTTTACAGAGGCTCCCAGATACAACAATTTAGATATCCCTCCAACTTTCCAATATAGCAACCCCTTCCTTTAAAGTCCAGATATTGTACTACCCACCTCCAGGACTCAAGTCCGGTTAACCGGTTTCACTGAATCCCTTCATAACACATCATCCTGCTGACACTCCAACAGCTCCTCAAGTCACAAAAACCATTCGTCTCCATTCACTCCATTCACATGCTTGCTGGAAGTCAAAGCCCCTCGCCCACAAAACCTCCAACCTTATATATACATTATTCTCAACATTTGAAATAAATTTAAAGTTGAATTTTATGATTTTTTTTGTCCCATCCAGAGAAAAAAAATAGATCACTTATATCCTTTTTTTAAGTTTTCAGCGAAAGAAAAAATCCTTCAAGAATTTTTATTCTCATTGATTGTTGATTGTTCAGACCAGAGCTTAGGTGAGATGGGGAAGGAAGAAGGATGGGTAAGGAAGAAGGATGGGTAAGGATGGAAATATTGGAAAAGGGTGGGAGGGGGGTGAGAGGTAGGATATAAAAGGTAAGTGGCCCAACCACTTTGGTGTAATTTAAAAAGTGTATGTGAAATGATAATATATTTAATTAAGAGGTATAATACTAACCCATCAGAGTCACATAGATATGACAGATATATAAGTACATGACTCTGAATTGGTAGTAATTATACAAGTTGCAATTTTTTTTTTTTTTTTTTTTTTTTTTTGCGATTGCACAACGGATATTTATGCGACAAGGAAGGCAATAATTTTCTGGCTAGTTTATAGAATTACGTGACAATGGCTTCTTACAGGTGGTGTCCAGCCATAGTAAATAGCATAATTTTTACATTAGAAAGTTATATAAGATGTCTCCCTAATTGGGGGCGATGATGTTCTCAGTATACATAGAAGGGTTCTGGTGGTACCCAATCTTCTTCATCAGGGAGGTTGCTCAATATCATGGGTCGAGGGTAATCATCTTTATGTATAAAACGACGAACCCTCTGTGGGAGAGTCATTCTTTGAGTCCTGTGAGGCGGAGTATTGATGGTGTAATCCGTGATATTTATCGCTTGTATAGGATGTTCTCTATCTGGCATGTATAGTTCTTGCATTATATAAAGTTGTTTCTTTTTTAGGGTGTCAAGGCGTACATTTATGGCAGTAATATCTTGTTGTGTGTGTAAATCTGCCATTTTAACTCTGTCTCTCCTCCTGGTATCGGTAATAAACCGAAGAGCTCTATTCTGGACCCTTTGTAACCGTAGCATGTTGGTCTTTGTTGTTAATGACATTGGGACACAAGGGTATTCGAGTATAGGTCTTATTATCATTTTATACAGATGTTTTTTGACATGTTGAGGGGCTTGATTGAATCAAAAGAGTCTGTTAAGACCAGCTTTGGCTGTGTTGATCTTTGTAGTTACATGAGATGTTGAATTCTCTTTATTTTCAAGCGTAAAGATTACTGAAGAGGGATTAATGAAGAGGGATTACTGAAAAGGAATTAATAGAAGAGGGATTAATGAACAGGGATTAATGAAGAGGGATTAATGGAAGAGGGATTAATGAAGAGGGATTAATGAAGAGGGATTAATGAAGAGGGATTAATGGAAGAAGGATTATTAAAAGTGGGATTAATGAAGAGGGATTAATGAAGAGGGATTAATGAAGAGGGATTAACGAAGAGTGTTAAATGAAGAAGGATTAATGAAGAGGGATTAATGAAGAGGGATTTTTCCAAAAAAAAAGGGGTAAAATTTTTTCCAAAAAAAATTTTTCCCTTTAATTAAAAAAAAATTTTTTTTTTTTTTTTTAAAAGGTGTTTTTTGGGGGGGGTTTTTTAAAAAAAATTTTGGGGTTTCCCCCTTTCTTAAAGGGGGGTTTTTTGGGGGGGTTTAAAATTTTTTTTTAAAAACCCCCCGGGGGGAAATTTTTTTTTGGGGGGGGGGGGGAAAAATTTTTTTTTTTAAAGGTTTTTTTTTGGGAGGGTTTTCTTTTTTTTTAAAAAATTTTTTTTTTTTTGGGGTTTTGGGGAAAAGGGAAAAAATTTTTTGTGTTTTTTTAATTTTTTTCCCCCCCTTTTTAAAAAAAAAAAACCCCCCGGGAAACCCCCCCCTTTTTTTGTTTTAAAAAAAAAAAATTTTTTTTTTTTTTTTTTTTTTTTTTGGGGGGGGTTTTGGGGCAAAAAAAAAAATTTTCCCCTTTTTTTTTGGGTTTTAATTTTTTTTTTTTTTTTTTTTTTCCCCAAAAATTAAAAAAAAAAAAAAGGGGGAAAAAAAAAAAATTTTTTGGGGGGGAAAATTAAAAGGGGGGGGGGGGAAAAAAGGGGGGGGGGGAAAATTGAAGGGGATTTTTGGGGGGGGAAAAAAAGGGGGTTTTTAAAAATTTAAAAGGGTTTAAAAAAAAAAAATTTAAAGGGGAAAAAAAAGGGGTTTAAAAAAGGGGGGTTTTTTAAAGGGGGGGGGGGGGAAAAAAAAAAAATTTAAAAAAAAAAAAAGGGGTTTTTTGGGGGGGAAAAAAAGGTTTTTTAAAAGGGGGTTAAAAAGGGGTTTAAAAGGGGTTTTGGGGGGGGGGGGTTTTTTTTTTAAAAAAAGGGTTAAAAAGGGGTTTAAAAAGGGGGAAAAAAATTAAAAAAAATTTTTAAGGGGGGGAATTAAGGGGGAAAAAAAAAATTTTTAAAAAAAAAATTTTTTGGAAAAAAAAAAAAAAATTTTTAAGGGAAAAAAAAAATTTAAAAAAAAGGGTTTTTTAAAAAAAATTTTTAAGGGAAGGGGTTAATAAAAAGGGGAAAATTAAAAAATTTAAAAAAAAAAAAAAAAAAAAAGGGGGGGGGGGGGAAAAAAAAAAAAG
>NC_069473.1:15807249-15842249 GCF_026875155.1 Cherax quadricarinatus | reverse complement strand
GGGAAAAAAAAAAAAAAAAAAAAAAAAAAAAAAGGGGGGGGGAAAAAAAAAAAAAAAAAGGGGTTAAAAAGGGAAAAAAAATTTTAAAAATTTTAAAAATTTTTTTTTAAAAATTTTAAAAACCCTTTTAAAAAATTTTAAAAAAAATTTTAAAAAAAAAAGGGTTAAAAAAAAAAAATTTTTTTTAAAAAAAAAAAAATTTTTTTTTTTTTTTTTTAAAAAAAAAAAACCCCCCAAAAAGGGGAAACCCCCAAATTTTTTTTTAAAAAATTTTCCCCCTTTAAAAAATTTTTTTTTAAAAAAACCCCTTTTAATTTAAAAAAAAACCCCCCCCAAAAATTTTTTAAAATAAAATTTAAAAATTAAAAAAAATTTTTTTTTCCCCCCCTTTTTTTTTAAAAAAAAAAAAAACCCCCCCCCCCCCTTTTTTTAAAAAAAAAAAATTTTTTTTTTAAAAAAAAAATTTTTTTTTAAAAATAAAAAAAAAACCCCCCCCCCCCTTTTTTTTCCCCCCCCCCCTTTTTTTTAAAACCCCAAAAAAAACCCCCCCCCCAAAAAAAACCCCAAAAAAACCCCCCCCCCCCCCCCCCCCCCCCCCAAAAAAAAAAAAAAAACCCCCCCCCCAAAAAAAAAAAAAAAATTTTTTTTTTTGGCCAAAAAAATCCCCCCCCGGAAAAAAAACCCCCCCCCTTTTTTAAAAAACCCCCCCCCCAAAACCCAAACCCCCCCCCCCCAAAAAAAAATTTTCCCCCTTTTTTAAAAAAAAAACCCCCCGGGAAAAAATCCTTTTTTTTTTTTAAAAAAAATTTTTGGGGGAAAACCCAAAAAAGGGGGAAAAAGAAAAACCGGGTATCCCTTTTAAAACCGGGAAAACCGGGGGGAAATTCCCCGGGGTATACCGGAAAAACGGGAAATATCCCGGGAAAAAGGGGGGAAAAGGGGGGGGAAAAAAAGGGAAAAGGGGGTTTACCTTTTTTTTTTTTTTAAAATTTAAAAAAAAGGGTTTTTTTTTTTTTTGGGGGGGTTTTTTTTTTTTTTTTCCCCTTGGGTTTTTTTTTTTAAAAAAAAAGGGGGTTTTCCGGGAAAAGGGCCGGGTTTGGGGCCCGGGGGTTTTTTTTTTGGGGGGGGGGAAAAAAAAAAAAAACCCCAAAATTTTTTTTGGGGGAAATACCGGGGTTCCCGGGCCGGGGCCGGGCCGGGTTAAAGGGAAAGGGAAAAAAGGGGGGGAAAAAAAAAAGGGTTTTAAAAGGGGGAATACCGGGGTTTTCCGGGTATCCCGGGGGAAAAAGGGGTTTTTGGGGGGAAAAACCTGGAGTATCCCGGGTTAGAAAAATTTTAAAGGGGGAAACCCCCGGGCCCCGGGGGGGCCCGGGTTTTAAAAAAAAAATTTAAAAAAGGGGGAAAAAAAAAAATTTTAAAATTTAAAAAAAAAACCCCAAAAAGGTTTTTTTAAGGGGGGGCCCCCCCAAAAAAAATTTTTTGGGGGGGGAAATTTAAGAGAAAGGGGGGCCCCCCCCCCAAGGGGGTTTGGGCCCCCAAACCCCCCCCTTTTTTAAACCGTTTTTAAAATTTTCCTTTTTTTTTAAAAAAAATTTTGGGGGGGAAATTTTTAAAAAAAAAAAATTTTTTAAAAAAAATTTTAAAAAAAAAAAAAAAGGGGGGGAAAAATTTCGGGGGAAACCCCTTTTTCCCTTTGAATTCCCCCCCTTTTTTTTTCCTTCCCCCCAAAAATTTTTGGTTTTTTTTTTGGGGGAAAAATTTTTAAAAGGGAAAAACCAAACCCCCCCTTTTTTTAAAAACCCCCATTTTTTTTGGGGGGAAAATTTTTTTTTTTTTAAAAAAAACCCCCCCGTTTTTTTAAATTAATTAACCCAAAAAAACCCGGGGGTTTTTAAAAAAATTTTTTTCCCCCGGGCCTTTTTTTCCCAACCAAAAAAAGGGGGTTTTTTGGCCCTTTGGCCCTTTTTTTAAAAAAACCCCCTTGTTTCCAGGGGGGCCCCCAAAAAGGGGGGTTTCCCCCCCCAAAAAAAAAAAGGGGGGGAAAATTTTGGGGGTTTTTTTTTTTATTGTTTATTTTTAAAAATTTTATTTTTTTTAAAAAAAAAATTTTTTTTTTTTTTTTTTTATTATTATTATTTTTTTTAAAAAAAAATTTTTTTTTTTTTTTGGGGGTTTTTTTTTTTCCCCTTTTTTAAATTTTTTGGGGAAAAAAAATTTTTTTCCCCCCAAATTTTTATTTTTTTTTTAAAATTTTTTTTAAAAAGGGGAAAAAATTTTAAAAACCCCAAAAAATTTTTTAAAACAAACACCCCCCCCCAAAAAAAAACCCCAAAAACCCCACACAAAAAAAAAACCCCCCCCCCCCAAAACCCCGGGGGTTTTTTTTGGGGGGTTTTTTTTTTAAAAAGGGTTTTTTTTTCCCCCCCCTTTCCCCCTTCCCCTTTTTCCCCCCCTCCCCCTTTTTTTTTTCCCCCCCCCTCCCCCCTTTTCCCCAAAAAAAAAAATTTTTTTTTTTTTCTCCTCTCCTCTCCCCCCCCCCAAAAAACCCCCCTTTCCCCTGTTTATCAAGGTGACTTCGAACACCCTCGACAGTTATTGATTCCATCATTTTTTCCTACAATGGACGTTAGGCTAAGTGATCTGTAATTAGGAGCTAAGGACCTATCTCCTGCTTGGTAGATATGTACCACATCTGCCATGTTCCACTTACCAGGTACTACACCAGTTCGTTGTGATATGTTGAAGAGGCTAACCAATTGTTTGTTAATATACTGATTCCAGCAATTATCCCACAGTGGATGTTAAGTTAATTAGTCCATAACTGGAACCGTAGCTCGGTTGGTAGTGCACTCATTTCACGCACTGAGATCCGGGGTTCGGTATCCCGGTACGGCTGGAAACATTAGGACGTGTTTCCTTAAGACATTTTGTCTCCATGTTCATCTAGCAGTAAAATAGGTACCTCTGTGTTAGTCGACAGGTGTGGGTCGCATCCTGGGGACAAAACTGACCTAATATGCCAGAAATACTCAGCATAACAAGGGGCTTTCTATATAGTAGTATGTCATTGGTGTCAACTATGGTCTGTATAAGTTGTATCATGTACTGGTAGTAATAAAGATTATTATTATTATTATTATTATTATTATTATTATTATTATTATTATTATTATTATTATTATTATTATATGTTGAAAAGACTAGCCATGGTTTGCTAAGTTCCTACTTGTTAGGTTAAAGTTTATGTACTCGTCTGAGAACCATCTCAGTAGCGACTATAATCCTACATAGGTTATTTTCCTCCATCTTGCTATAATTTATTATTTCTGGAATTTCGCTGGTATTACCCTGTTTAAAAACCCAGGGGAAATAAGTGTTAAAGATCTTACACATTTCTTTATCACAAACACACACACACACACACACACACACACACACACACACACACACAGGTTGTGGACCCTGGACGACGTAAAAATAGCAAGGGGGATATTTTTTTTTAAGGTTTGTCTGTTGTTCTGACTACAGTATTGACCCTTCCTGTCCCCTCTACCACTGCACTCTCTCTCTCTCTCTCTCTCTCTCTCTCACGCATACACCCACACTGACGCACACACACTGATGTGCACATGAGAAAACAATGTCTCTCTCTCTCTCTCTCTCTCTCACTCTCACTCTCACTCTCACTCTCACTCTCACTAAGATGACGTTTAAGAATGTGCAGTGAGCCATGCAAGACACATTCAATAATACATTTGTTGCACCCAGAGTGTAATTTGCAGCTCAAATATGTTGCACGAGCTAAAAGAACACGTACATAACATGTACATAACACGTACATGACATGTACATAACATGTACATAACGTGTACATAACATGTACATAACATGTACATAACATGTACATAACATGTACATAACACATACAACACATACACAACACATAACACATATACAACACATACATAACACATACATAACACATGCACAACACACACAACACATAACACATACAACACATAACACACGTACAACAATATAAGCGTAATTAAGACAGGTTGATCAGATGTGGCAGTAGTGAGGAGACAGCGAGACAGAGACCAGGAAGAACTACGGATGGATCAGGACAAAGTCGCAGGATTTCTGTGACAAATGGCTATTGGAGTTTAACCCCGCTAAACACAAAGTCATGAAAACCGGGGGAAAGGCAAAGATGACCGGGAATAGTGTACAGGCTCGGAGAAAGACTGAAAAAATCTCCTTGAAAGAGAAGGACCTCGGGGTGAGCACAGTTCCAAGCATATCACCTGAGGTACACATCAACCAAACATCCACTGCAGCAAACGCAAAACTGACAAATTCAAAGGGAGACACTGGTCAGAGAAATAGCAAACATCGAACTTAAGCTAAAGGAATCTTACAGGAGTCAAGAAACGCGGGAAGAACTAAAATCCATAAATGAAATTAAAAGAAACCCAAATATTTATTTTCTTATGCCAAATCTAAGTCGAGAACAACGTCCAGTATTGGGCCGCTACTTAGACAAGATGGGTCCTACACAGATGACAGCAAGGTAATGAGTGAGATGCTCAAGTCCCAATATGACTCGGTTTTTAGCAAGCCGCTAACCAGACTGAGAGTTGAAGACCCAAAATTATTTTTTTTACGAGAGAGATGGAATTTAGTGGACTCCAACGTATCTGATATTATCCTGACGCCAAATAACTTCGAAAAGGCGATAAATGATATGCCCATGCACTCTGCCCCAGGGCCAGACTCATGGAACTCCGTGTTCATCAAGAACTGTAAGAAACCCCTATCATGTGCTTGTAGCATCCTGTGGAGAGGGAGCATGGACACGGGGGTCGTCCCACAGCTGCTAAAAACAACAGACATAGCCCCACTCCACAAAGGGGGCACTAAAGCAATAGCTACGAACTCCAGACCGACAGCACTAACGTCCCATATCATAAAAATCTTTGAAAGGGTCCTAAGAAGCAAGATGTCACCCATCTAGATACCCATCAGTTACACAACCCAGGGCAACATGGGTTTAAAGCAGGTCGTTCCTGTCTGTCCCAACTACTGGACCACTATGACAAGATCCTGGATGCTCTAGAACACAAATAAAATGCAGATGGAGTATACAAAGACTTTGTAAAAGCCTTTGACAAGTGTGACCATGGTGTAATAGCACACAAAATGCGTGATAAAGGAATAACTGGAAAAGTTGTTAGATGGATCTATAATTTCCTAACAAATATAGCACAAAGAGTAGTTGTAAACAGAGTAAAGTCTGAGACGGCTACTATGAAAAGCTGTGTTCCACAAGGCACAGTACTCGCTCCCATCTTGTTCCTCATCCTCATATCTGACATAGACAAGGATGTCAGCCACAGCACTGTGTCTTCCTCTGTAGATGACACCCAAATTTGCATGACAGTGTCATCCATCGAAGACACTGCAAGACTCCAGGCGGACATCAACCAAATCTTTAAATGAGCCGCAGAAAACAATGTGAAGTTCAATGATGAGAAATTTCAATTACTCCGATATGAAAAACTCGAGGAAATGTCAGAATATCTACCAAATCTATTAGGAAAATGACAGGATGGATAATAAGAATCTTCAGAACAAGGGATGCCAAGCCCATGATGACACTCTTCAGGTCACTTGTTCTATCTAGGCTGGAATATTGCTGCACACTAACAGCACCTTTCAAGGCAGGTGAAATTGCTGACCTAGAAAATGTACAGAGAACTTTCACGGCGCGCATAACGGAGATAAAACACCTCAATTACTGGGAGCGCTTGAGGTTCCTGAACCTGTATTCCCTGGAACGCAGGAGGGAGAGATACATGATTATATACACCTGGAAAATCCTAGAGGGATTAGTACCAAACTTGCACACGAAAATCACTCACTACGAAAGCAAAAAACCTCGGCAGACGATGCAACATCCCCCCCCAGTGAAAAGCAGGGGTGTCACTAGCACGATAAGAGACAACACAATAAGTGTCAGGGGCCCAAGACTGTTCAACTGCCTCCCAGCATACAAAAGGGGGATTACCAATAGACCCCTGGCTGTCTTCACCGAGGCACTGGACAGGCACCTAAAGTTGGTACCTGACCAGCCGGGCTGTGGTTCGTACGTCGGGTTGGGTGCGGCAAACAGTAACAGCCTGGTTGATCAAGCCATGATATACCATGCCTGGTCACAGACCAGGCCGCGGGGGCGTTGACCCCGAAATTCTCTCCAGGTATATTCCAGGTATACTATATACTTGGCACATGTCAGGACCATCTTGGAGGACGCAGCGCCAGTGTGGAACCCACATCTGGGAAAGCATTTCAAGAAAGTGGAAACAGTGCAAACATTTGCAACGAAATTAGTCCCAGTGGCCGAGACTTATGCGGAGGTAAGAGGAGAGGTAGAAGAGTAAACCTGTCCAGGACTAGAGAAACATGACATGAGGAGACATGATCACGATGTAACAAAATACTGAGAGGGAATTGTGAGTATGGACAGGTCTAGAGTCTGAGACGGCGGGTACAGGTACACCAGGTCACAACTGGAAGCTAAAAGAACAGATGAGTCACAGGGAATGTTAGGAACTAGTTCTGTTGGTGTAGTGTAGTCAGGCAAGAGGAAATAACTTACAGGAGTGAAATGGGTAGAGGCAGAATTCATACATAGCTTTAAGAATTAGGTTTGATAGAAGTGTGAACCTAGTGGAGAGCAGGGCAGGAGACTGAGAGTCTCTCGGACAACCTGTAATGCACACACACTCAAACACACACACACACACACAGACACCACACACACACCACACACACACAACACACACACCCAACATTACACACACTACACACACACCACACACACACACACAACACACACACACACATACACACACAACACACACACACACACATACACACACATCCACAGAGAGATTTTTTCGCTCAACCACAACACACACACACACACATACACACACACACACACACACACACTCACATACACACAACACACACAACCACACACACACACACACACACACACCACACACACACACACACACACATACACATCAACATACACATCACACACACACACACACTCACACACATACACACACACACACACCCACACATACACACTCCACACACACACACACACACACAGAGGACGCACACCACACACACACACTACACACACACACACACACACACAAACAACACACACACACCACACACAGTCACACATCACACACACAAACACACAAACACATCACACATTACACACACACACCCACACACACACCACACACACACTACACACAGCATATGTAGTTCCCATTTTGAAAAAAAGGAGACTGAGAAAGAGGCACTATAATATTAGACCTGTTGTCAATTGAAGTGTATAGGATGCAAAATTATGGATGAAGATTATCAGGAGGAGAGTTGGTGGAGCACCTGGAACAGAACAGATGTATAAATGCCAAACAGCACGGATTCACGTAGGCAATATCTCCTGTGTACACAAACTTCTGGAGTTTTATGATAAAAATAACAGAAGTAAGACAAGAGAGAGAGGGCGTGGGTTGATTGCATCTTCTTGGATGCAAGAAGGCCTTTGAACACAGTTACTCCGCACAAGAGATTAGTGCAGAAGCTAGGCTCAAGGGCGCATTAACAGGAAAGGGCACTGCAATGGATCCAGAGAAATACCTGACATGGGAGTGGCAACAACGAGTCATGGTACGTAATGATGTATCACAGTGGGCACTGTGACGAGCGGGGTCCACAGGGGTCGGTCTAGGACCCAGTTGCTATTTTTGGTATATGTGAACGACATGACGAGAAGGGTTAGACTCAGAAGTGTCCTGTTTGCAGAGTGATGTGTAAGTTATTGAGGAGAATTAAATCTGATGAGGGTCCAGGCCAGGGACGTCTAAGAGACCTGACAGGACTGGACACACTGGTCCAGCAAATGGCTTCTCGAATTTAATCCTGCCAAAATGCAAAGTCATGAAGATAGGGGAAGGGCACAGAAGACCACAGACAGAGTATAGGCTAGGTGGCCAAAGAATGCCAAACCTCACTCAAGGAGAAAAGATCTTGGCGGTGAGTAATTAAACACCGAGCATGGTCTCCGGAAGCATACATTTCAATCAGTCCTTTCTTATTTTCTTATGATAAATGCTGCAGTTATATGGCGCCTGCAAACCTGAGAAATCAAGCCAATTCCGGACACCTTAGTAAGGAATTCATTCCAAGGACACTGTACACCGTGTATGTACAAGGCCCATACTTGGAGATGCAGCACCTGTTGGACCTCCGCACTATGATAAAGCACGTCAAGATAGAACTAGGAGAAAAGTACAAAGGTTTGCAACAAGGTTAGTTCCAGGAGCTAAGGGAATGTCTATGAGAGAAAGAATTAAGGAAATCGGTCGTACCTGACGGACACTGGAGGACAGGAGGGTCAGGGGTGAATGTGTGATTAACGACATGTATAAAAATACTGCGTGGAATAGACAAGTTTGGGCAAGGACAGGATGTTTCCAGGGAGGGGACACAGAACAAGAGGCCACGCAATTGGAAGTTGAAGACCAAATGAGTCAGAGGGATTAGTAGGGAAGTATTTCTTCAGTCACATTGAGATGTAAGGCAGTGGAATAGCGTTAGAAAATGACGTGTGGAGGAGGAACCATACACAGGTTTTATGACGAGGTTTTGATTTAAAGCTCATGGAGCGGGGAGAGAGAGGGTTAGTAGCAACCGGTGAAGAGGCGGGGCCGGAGCTAGGGACTCGACCCCTGCAACACAATATAGGTGAGTTTCACACACACACACACATGTACACACACACATACACCACATACACACACTCACACAACACACAACACACACAAAACATAAACAACACACACTCACACACACACACACACACACCACTATACACACCTCACACACATTACACCACACACACTCACACACACACACAACACTCACAACCACACTTACACACTACCATACACCACACACACACACACAACACACACACACACTTTTACACAACAAGACACACACACACACACACACACACAACACACACACACACCCAGTGTTTCCTGGTATCAGAGAAACGAGACAGTTCCAGGTATGTCTGGAATTCTGATCAATAAGAGATATGACAGGAACTATGGAACAATTCCAGCGACCCACTCAAGTCCAGGAAACCCAGTCATTCTCACTCCACTCATAATCTGCCTCACATAAATAGGATATATATATATATATATATATATGAATATATATATAAAATATATATATATATATATATATATATGTGTGTGTGTGTTGTGTGTGTGGTGTGTGTGTGTGTGTGTGTGTGTTGTGTTGTGTGTGTGTGTGTGTGTGTGTGTGTGTGTTGTGTGTGTGTGTGAGTGTGTGTGTGTGTGTGTGTGTGTGTGTTGTGGTGTGTGTGTGTGTGTGTGTGTTTGTGTGTGTGTTTTGTGTGTGTGTGTGTTTGTGTGTGTGTGTGTTTTGTGTGTGTGTGTGTTTTCTAATGCCCTAAATTTCAGAACTTCATATCATTACATCAGGTTAACTTCATGCCCTAGTGAGAGGTCATGCCCCAGGGCATGCAAGATCATGCCCAGAACTGTGTTGCCCAACCTGACTCTATTTCCAAAGTTAAAGACTTTATGTCATGTCTCTACTTCCACTTTATGCCCGAGTGCCGACTTTATGCCCGAGTGAAGACTTTATGCCCGACTGCCGACGTTATGCCCGAGTGAAGACTTTATGCCCGAGAGTTGACTTTCTGCCCGAGTGCCGACTTTATGCCCGTCTGCCGACTTTATGCCCGACTGCCGACTTTATGCCCGAGTGCCGACTTTATGCCCGAGTGCCGACATTATGCCCGAGTGCCGACTTTATGCCCGACTGCCGACTTTATGCCCGAGTGCCGACTTTATGCCCGAGTGCCGACATTATCCCCGAGGGGCCGACTTTATGCCGGACTGCCGACTTTATCCCCGATTTGCCGACTTTAAGCCCGAGTGCCGACTTTATGCCGAGTGCCGACTTTATGCCCGAGTGCCGATTTTAAAGCCCGAGTGCCGACATTATGCCCGAGTGCCGACTTTATGCCCGACTGCCGACTTTATGCCCGAGTGCCGACTTTATGCCCGAGTGCCGACATTATGCCCGAGTGCCGACTTTATGCCGGACTGCCGACTTTATGCCCGAGTGCCGACTTTATGCCCGAGTGCCGACTTTATGCCCGAGTGCCGACTTTATGCCCGAGTGCCGACTTTATGCCCCACCCAAGGCAGATACCCAAAATTCCCACTGCAGTAGAACTTTATTTTCTTCAACTGTATGAGAAACATAAAAAAGACGTAATACCAACAGTGTGTCTCACTACCTTATTCCACTACCATCCACAGGAAGGATATGAGGTACACAATAAACTAGCCACTACCATCCACAGGATGGATATGAGGTACACAATAAACTAACCCAAACTACCATCCACAGGATGGTGTGAGGTGCACAATAAACTAGCCACTACCATCCACAGGATGGTGTGAGGTACACAATAAACTAGCCACTACCATCCACAGGATGGATATGAGGTACACAATAAACTAGCCACTACCATCCACAGGATGGTGTGAGGTGCACAATAAACTAGCCACTACCATCCACAGGATGGTGTGAGGTGCACAATAAACTAGCCACTACCATCCACAGGAGGGGTTTTGTGGGGTGCACAATAAACTACCCCACTACCATCCACAGGATGGATATGAGGTTTACACAATAAACTAGCCACTACCATCCACGGTGGATATGAGGTTACACAATAAACTAGCCACTACCATCCACAGGATGGATATGAGGTACAAAATTTAAACTAGCACTACCATCCACAGGTGGATATTGGTACACAATAAACTAGCCACTACCATCCACAGGATGGTTTAAGAGGTACAAAATAACTAGCCACTACCATCCACAGGATGGGTATGAGGTACACAATAAACTAGCCACTACCATCCACAGGATGGATATGAGGTACACAATAAACTAGCCACTACCATCCACAGGATGGATATGAGGTACACAATAAACTAGCCACTACCATCCACAGGATGGTACGAGGTACACAATAAACTAGCCACTACCATCCACAGGATGGTACGAGGTACACAATAAACTAGCCACTACCATCCACAGGATGGTATGAGGTACACAAAAAAACTAGCCCCCTACCTTTCCACAGGATGGATAGAGGACACAATAAATAGCCACTACCATCCACAGGATGGATATTAGGTACACAATAAACTAGCCATACCATCCACAGGATGGGATTTGATAGTGCCAAATAAACTATCCACTACCATCTACAGGATAGATATGAGGTACACAATAAACCAGCCACTACCATCCAAAGGATGGATATGAGGTACATAATAAACTAACCACTACCATCCACAGGATGGATGTGAGGTACACAATAAATCGCCATCCACAGGATGGTTACGAGGTACACAATAAACTAGCCACTACCATCCACAGGATGGATGTGAGGTACACAATAAACTAGCCACTCCCATCCACAGGATTGATATGAGGTACACAATAAACTAGCCACTACCATCCACAGGATGAATATGAGGTACACAATAAACTAGCCACTACCATCCACAGGATGGATATGAGGTGCACAACAAACTAGCCTCTACCATCCAGAGGATGGATATGGAGGTGCACAATTTATCTAGCCTCTTACCTTCCACTAGTTGGAATATGAGGTTCACAATATATAGCCCACTACCTTCCTCAGGATGGATGTGAGGGTTTTCACAATAAAGAAAAAAAATTAAACTAAGCACTACCTCACAGTGAAAGGATATGAGGTACACATTAAACTGCATCTTACAATCCAAGGATGGGTATGAGGTGCACAAATTTACTAGCCACTAACATCCTCAGGATGGATATGAGGTACACATTAAACTAGCCACTTACATCCACAGGATGGATATGAGGTCACAATAAACTAGCCATACTCCATACTGGGATGGTTATGCAGGTACACAATAAACTAGCCACTACATCCACAGGACTGGGTAGAGGTGCACAATAAACTAACCACTACATCCCACAGGATGGATATGAGGTACACAATAAACTAGCACTACCATCACTGGATGGGTATGAGGTGCACACAAATGAAACTTGCCACTACCATCACGGGAATGGGTATGAGGTACACAATAAACTAGGCCACTACTATCCCAAAGGATAGATATGAGGTACACAATAAACTAGCCGCTACCCATCCAAGGATGGGTATGAGGTACACAATATAAACTAGGTACTACCATGCACAGGATTAGAACAGATAGTGCACAGTGCACGTCTGCCCAGACATCTGACATTCAGGTGATGGTCACTACACTGTATACTGTAAATTTTTAATGTCACGTACCCGGTGGTGTAGTTGTGCTGTGTTGTTGTGGCTGTACCTCAACACACAGGCGAGGTTCGGATAATATTGCAGGAGGTTTGCCACACTTGGTGTTGGTGAAACTAGCCACTACCATCAACAGGAATGGATATGAGGTACACAATAAACTTAGCACTACATCCACAGGATGGTATGAGGTGCCACAATAAACCTAGACACTTCCATCACAGGATGGATATGAGGTAAACAATAATACTAGCCACTTACCATCCACAGGATGGGTATGAGGTACAAAATTAACTAGCCACTACCATCCACAGGATGATATGAGGTACACAATAAACTAGCCACTATCATCACAGGAATGGATAGGAGGTGCCACAAATTAAACTAGCCACTAACATCCACAGGATTGTATGAGGTGCACAATAAACTTGCCACTACCATCACAAGGATGGATGTGTGGTACACAATAAAATAGCTCTACCATCCACCGGATGGATATGAGGGTACAATATAAGTAGCCATTAACATCCATAGGTTGGTATGAGGTGCACAATAAACTAGCCACTACCATCCACAGGATGGTATGAGGTGCACAAAAAAACTAGCCACTACCATCCCACAGGATAGATTTGAGGTACACAATAAACTAGCCGCTACCATTCCACAGGATGGATATGAGGTGCACAATAAACTATCCAATACCATCACAGGATAGATATGATGGGGACAATGAATAGCCAGTACCAATCCACAGGGATAGATATGAAGGTACACAGTAAACTAGCCACTACCATCCACAGGATGGATGCCCCCCCCCCCCCCCCCCCCCAATAGGTACACAATAAAACTAGCCACTTTACTGTCCACAGGAGGCTGTGAAGTACACAATAATACTAGCCAACTACCATCAAGGATGGAATGTGTGGTACACAAATTAGCCCCTACCATCCACAGGATGGATCCGGGTACACAATATAAACTAGCCACTGCCATCCGAGGATGGATGTGAGGTACACTTAATCTAGCCACTACCATCCACAGGGATTTGGATATGAGGTACACAGTAAAAACTAGCGACTACCATCCAGGATGGGTGTGAGGTACACAATAAACTAGCCATTCCCATCCACAGATGGGTGTGGGTGCACAATAAATAGCCATTAACATCTACTGGGGAGGGATGTGAGGTACACAATAAAAATAGCCACTACCATCCACATGCTGGTTGTGAGGATACACAAACTAGCCACTACCATCCATTGGATGGGTTTGAGGTACACAATAAACTAGCCACTCCATCCACAGGATGGATATGAGGTACACAATAAACAAGCCACTACCATTCCAGGATGGATATGTGGTACTTAATAAAAACTAGCAAAATACAATCCACAGGATGGGTGTGACGGTACACTATAAAACTAGCCACTACCTTCCAAAAGGATGGGTGTGATGGTACACAATTAAAACTAGCAATACCATCCACAGGATGGGTGTGAGATACACAATAAACTAGAAAATACCATCACAGGATGGGTGTGTGTAACAATTAAACTTGTAACTATCATTCACAGGATGGGTGTGAGGTACACAATAAACTAGCCATACCATTCCATAGGAGGATTTGAGGTACACAATATAAATTTTGCCAGTCCACATAGGACGGATATGGGTGCACATTAAAATTAGCCACTACCATCCACAGGATAGATGTGAGGTACACAATATACTAGAAACTACAATCCACTGGATGGATATGAGGATTGAACAATAACATAGCCACTACCATCCGTAGGTTAGATATGAGTGTACATAATAAACTAGCCAATACCATCACAGGAAGGATATCAGGCACACCAATAAATCTAGCCATACATCAACAGGATGGATATGGAGGTACACAATAAACTAGCCACTACATCACAGGATGGATATAGGTACACACTAAACTTGCCAGTCCCATCCACAGATATGGATGTGAGGTACACATAAACTAGCCCACTACCATCCACAGGATGGATATGAGGTGCACAATAAAAATAGCCACTACCATCGCAGGAGTTTTTTTTAAAACGGGGGGGGGTTTTTTTTAATTGGGGGGAAGGTACAAATAAACTAGCCACTATAATCCACAGGATGGAATAGAGCAAACAATAAAGTAGCTCTACCATCCACAGGATGGATATGCGGTGCAAAATAAACTAGGCCACTACCATCCCCACAGGATAGATAGAGGTACACAATAAGCTAGCCATCTAACTCCACAGGATGGATTATGAGGTGCACAATAAACTACCACTCCATCCACAAGATAGATATGAGGGGAAAATTAAACTTGCACTACTATCCACAGGATAGTGATATGAGGTTACACAAATAATCTAGCCACTACATCCACAGGATGATATGAGGTGCAACAATTAACTAGCCACTACAATCCACAGGATTGATATCAGGTTCACATTTAACTAGCCACTACCATCCTCAGGATGGTCTATGAGGTACACAATAAAACTAGCCACTACCATCACAGGCATGGATATGAGGTGCACAATTAAAAACTAGCCACTACATTCCACAGGATAGATATGAGGTGCACAATAAACTAGGCCACTACCATCCACAGGAGGGGTATGAGGTTGCACAATAAAAATAGCCACATACCATCCTCAAGGTTTGATATGTGGTAACAATAAACTAGCACTACCATCCACAGGATGGATATGAGGTACACAATAAAACTAGCCACTTACCATTCACTGGATGGACATGAGGTACACAATAAACTAGCCACTTAAATGCACACGGATGGACATGAGGTGGCACAATAAACTAGACACTACCATCCATAGGATGGATATGAGGTTCACAAAAAACTAGCCACTACCATCCAGGATAGATATGAGGTGCCACAATATCTAGCCACGTACCATCACTGGCATGGATATGAGGTGCACAATAAAACTTGCCATACATCATAGGATGGATATTAGGGGCTGCACAATAATCTTGCCACTACCATCCAAGGATCGATATGAGGTGCACAATAAAATAGCCACTACCATCCACAGGATAGATATGAGGTGCCACAATAAAATAGCACTACCATTCCACAGGATAGATATGAGGTACTAATTAAACTAGCCACTACAATCCTAGGATGGTCATGAGGCTGCACAATTATAAACTAGCCACTACCATCCACAGGATGGATTTGAGCGTGCACGATAAACTAGCCACTCCCTCCAAGGATAGATATGAGGTGCAACAAAAAACTAGCCACTACCTCCACAGGTTGGATATGAGGTGCACATTAAACTAGCCCATACCATCACTGGATGGATTATGAGGTGCCACAATAACTAGCCACTCCCTTCAACAGGGAAGGATGTGAGGTACACAATGAAACTAGCCACTTACCATCACGGATGGATATGAGGTGCAACATTAAACTAGCCACTACCATCCAGAGGATGGATATGAGCGTGAACTCAATAACTTGCCACTAAAATACACAGGATGGGATATGTGGGGCACAATAAACTAGCCACTCCATCCACAGGATGGATGTGAGGTACACAATGAACTAGCAATACCATCCACAGGATGGACTATGAGGTGCAAAATTAACTAGCCACTACCATCCAGAGGTTGGATATGAGTGTGCACAATAAAAATAGCCATACCAATCAACAGGATGGATGTGATCGGTACACAATAAAGTAGCCACTACCATCCACAGGATGGATATTATAGTACACATAAATAGCCACTACTATCCACAGGATGGGATATGAGGTACACAATAAACTAAACCACTTCCATCCACAGGATGGATATGAGGTTACACAATAAACTAGCCAGTACCATCCAAGGTGGTATGAGGTACCAACAATAATCTTGCCACTACCATCCAAAGGAGGGGTATGGAGGTACACAATAAAACTAGCCACTTACATCCATAGGGATGGGTATGAGGTATATCAATAAACTAGGCCACTAACATCACAGGTGGTGTGGAGGTTACACAATAAACTAGCCACTAAACATCAATAGGATGGGTATGAGCGTACACAATAAACTAGCACTACCATCCACAGCATGGATATGAGGTGCACCAATAAACTCAGCAACTTACCATCCAGAGGATGAGATATCGAGGGTACACAAACTAGGCCACTACTATCCATAAGGATGGATATGAGGGTACACAATAAACTTAGCCACTACTTCCATAGGTGGGTATGAGGTATACAATAACATAGACACTACCATCCACATGGTGGTTGTTGAGGGTACACAATAAAAACTAGCACTAACATCCATCAGAATGGATATGAGGTACACAATAAACTAGCCACTACCATCCACAGCATGGATATGAAGGTGCACATTAAATAGCCACTACCATCCACAGGATGGATATGAGGTACACAAACTAGCCACTACCATCCATAGGATGCGTTATGAGGTACACAATAAACTCAGCACTACCATCCACTGGGATGGTATGAGTATCAATAAACTAGCCACTACCATCCACAGGATGGGAATATGTGGTACACAATAAACTAGCCACTACCAATCCAAGCGATGGTATGAGGTGCACAATAACTAGCCACTACCATCCACAAAGATTGTATGAGGTGCACAATAAACTTGCCACTACCATCCACAGGATGTATGTGAGGTACACAATAAACTAGCCACTACCATCCACAGATGGATATGAGGTACAAAAAAAGTAGCCACTACAATCAACAGGATGTATGATGTGCACAATAAACTTGCCACTACAAATCCACCAGGGATTGATTCAGGTTCACATTTAACTAGCCACTACCACCACAGGATGGATAATTGAGGTGACTCAATTAAACTAGCCACTACCATCCAAGATAGATATGAGGTGGCACAATAAAAACTTATGCCACTCTACCATACATCAGGATGTGTATGAGGTAACCAATAAAATAGCCTCTACCATCCACAGCGCATGATAGGTATAGGTACACATAAACTAGCCACTACCATCCACAGATGGATATGAGGTACACAATAAACTAGCCACTACTATCCACGGATGGGACATGAGGTGCCACAATTACACTAGCCACTACCTTGCACAGGATGAGATCTGGAGGTGCACAAAAAACTAGCCACTACATCCACTGGGATAGATATTGAGGTGCCACAAATAAACTAGCCACTTCATCCACAGGAGGTATGTGGTGCACAATAAATTTGCCACTACATCATAGGATGGATATTAGGTGCACAATAAAACTAGCCACTACCATCCACAGGTAATAGATATGAGGTGCACAATAATATAGCACTACCTCCACAGGATGTATATGAGGTGCACAATAAAATAGCCATACCATCACAGGAATAGATATGAGTACAAATATAAACTAGCCTCTACCATCCACAGGATGGACATTGGGGTGCACAATAAATAGCCACTACCATCACAGGATGGATTTGAGGTTGCACAATAAACTAGCCACTACCCTCCACAGGATAGATATGAGGTGCACAAAAAAAAGCCACTTACCATCCACAGATGGATATGAGGTGCACAAAGAAAACTAGCGGGAACTACCATACCACAGGATGGATATGAGGTGCACAATATAAACTAGGCCACTCCATCCACAAGATGCGATGTGAGGTAACACAAATGAACTAGCCTCTATCCATCCACAGGATGCGATATGAGGTGCAAAAATAAACTAGCCACTACCATCCAGAGGTTGGTTATGAGGTGCACAATAAACTAGCCACTACAAGCCACAGATGGTTGTGTGGTACACAATAAGTAGACACTACCTCCACAGGATGGATATAAGGTACACAATAAACTAGCCTTACTATCCACAGGATGGGATATGAGGTACACATTAACTAACCAACTACATCCACAGGATGAATATGTGGTACCAATAAACTGACACTTACCATCACAAGGATGGGTATGTGGTACACAAAATCTAGCAATACCTTCCACAGGAGGGGTATGAGGTACATCAATAAACTAGCCCACTACCATCCATAGGATGGGTATGAGGTATACAATAAACTAGCCACTACCATCCACAGGATGATGTGAGTACACAATAAACTTAGCCCACTAAAATCACAGATTGGATATGAGGTACACAATAAAAATAGACACTACCTCCACAGCATGGATATGAGGTGCACAATAAACTAGCCACTACCATCCACCAGGATGGGATATGAGGGCGCACAATAAACTAGCAACTATATCCACAGGATAGATATGAGTAAACAAAAAAAAAAGCCACTACAATCCACAGGACGGATATGAGGTACACAATAAAAATAGCTACTTCCATCAACATGAGGGGTAGGACGTGAGGTACACAATATAACTGCTCTACCATCCACAGGATGGATATGAGGGTACACAATAAACTAACGCCACACTACCATCCCAGGATGGATGAGAGGTACACAATAAACTAGCCATACCATCCACAGGATGGTATGTGAGGTCACACAAATAAACTTGCCACACCATCCTCAGGATGGATGTGAGGTACACAATAAAACTAGCCATACCATCCACAGGTTGGATGTCAGGTAACACATAAAACCACCATCCACAGGATGGTTACGAGGTACACAATAAAAAACTAGCCCTACCATCCACAGGATGGTTACGAGGTACAACAATAAACTAAGCACTACCAATCCACGGATGGGATGTGAGGTACACAATAAACTAGCCACTCCCATCCACAGGATGGGATATGAGGTACACTAATAAACTAGCGACTTCCATCCACAGGATGGATGTTAGGGTACACTATAAAATAACCATACCATCCACAGGATGGATGTGTGGTAAACATAAACTAGCACTACCATCCACAGGATGGATGATGAGTGATTACACAATAACTAGCCAACTACTATCCACAGATGTATATGAGGTACACAATAAAACTGCCACTACCATCCACAGGATGGATGTGAGGTACACAATAAACTAGCCACTCCCATCCACAGGGATGGTTATGAGGTTACACAATAAACTAGCCATACTATCCCAGGGATGGATATGAGGTACACAATAAACTAGCCACTACCATCCACAGGGGATGGATGGTTAGGTACACAATATAACTAACCACTACTATCCACTGGATGGTTGTGAGGTCAACAATTAAACTAGCCACTACCATACACAGGATGGTTATGAGGTACACAATAAATTTGCCACCTACCATCAACAGGATGGATGTGAGGTAACAAATTAAACTACCACTACATCACAGGATGGATATGAGGTACACAATAAATAGCCACTAACAATCCTAAGGATGGATATGAGGTACACAATAAACTAGCCACTACCAGCACAGCATGGGGATATGAGGATGCCACAATTTAACTAAGCCACTACCATTACAGGATGGGATATGAGGGTAAACAATAAACTAGCCACTTAACATCCACAGGATGGATATGAGGCGCACCAATAACTAGCCACTTACATCCACAGGATAGATATTGAGTGTAAACAAGAAAAAACTAGCCACTACATCCACTGGATGGATATGAGGGTACACATAAAACTAAGCTACTACCATCCACAGGATGGGTATGAGGTTACACAATAAACTAGCCACTACATCCACAAGGATGAAATGAGGTGCACAATAAATTTAGCCACTCCATCCACAGGGATGGATGTGAGGTACACATTAAACTAGTCACTACCATCCACAGGATGGATGTGAGGGTTACACAATAAAACTAGGCACTAACCATCCACTGGATGGATTGATGAGGTACACAATATAAAACCACCATCCACAGGGATGGTTACGAGGTACAACTCTAAAATAGCCACACCATCCACAGGATGGTTAACGAGGTACACAAATAAACTATCCCACTACCATCCACAGGATGGATGTGGGTACACAAAACTAGCATACATCAATCGGATGGTTTGAGGTACACAATAAACTAGCCAATACCATCCACAGGATGGATATGAGGTACAATTAAACACAAGCCACTCCCATTCACAGGATGGATATGAAGGTACTTAATAAACTGAGCAACTTACCATCCACTGGATGGGTGTGAGGTACACAATATTCTTGCCAAGTACATCCATAAGGTTCGGGTGTGAGGTACCCACAATAAACTAGCAACTACATCCACAGGATGGGTGTGAGATCACATTAAAAACTAGCAACTACCATCCACAGGATGGGTGTGAGGTACACAATTAAACTAGTAAACTACCATCCACAGGATGGGTGTGAGGTACTCAATAAACTAGGCCACTACATCCATCGGTGGATTTGAGGTACACAATAATTTAGCACTAACTTCACAGGTCGGATATGAGTGCACATTAAACTAGCACTACATCCACAGGATAGATGTGAGGTACACAATATACTTGAAACTACCATCCACAGGATGGTTATGTGGTGGCCACAATAAACTTGCCACTACCCATCCGTAGGATAGATATGAGGTACATAATAAACTAGCCCAATACCATCCACAGATGGATAATCGGCACAAATAATCTAGGCCCTCACCATCAACAGGATGGATATGAGGGTAACAATAATCTAGCCACTACCATCCACAGATGGATATAAGGTTCACAATATAACTTGCCCAGTACCATCCACAGGATGGGATTGTGAGGTACACAATAAAATTTGCCACTACCTTCCACAGCGATGGATATGAGGTGTACAATAAACTAGCCACTACCCATCCGCAGGATAGATATGAGTACACAAATAAACTAGCCACTATCATCCACAGGTTGGATATGAGGTACACAATAATAGTAGCCTCTACCATCACAGGATGGATATGAGGTGCAAAATAAAACTAGCCCACTACATCCCACAGGGATTGATTATGAGGTACAATCATAAAGCTAGCCACTATCATCCACATGATGGATATGAGGTGCACAATATTTAAACTAGCCACTACCATCCACAGATTAGAATGAGGGGGTACATAAATAAGCCATACTATCCACGGATAGATATGAGGTACACAATAAACTAGCCACTTACCATTCCACAGGATGGATGAGGTGACAATAAAACTAGCCACTACTATCCACAGGATTGATATCAGGTTCACATTTAACTAGCCACTACCATCCACAGGAGGATATGAGGTACACAATAAACTTAGCCACTACCATCCACAGGATGAGATTATGAGAGTGCACAATTAACTAGCACACTACCCATCCACAGGATAGTTACTGAAGGTTGCACAATTAAAACTAGGCCACTACCTTCCAACAGGATGGGTTTTGAGGTACACAATAATACTAGCATACCATCACAGGATAGATATGAGGTACACAATAAACTAGACACTACGTCCACAGGTATCCGATATGAGGTGCACAATATAATTAGCCACTACCATCCACAGGATTAGATATGAGGTACAAAATAAACTAGGCCACTACCATCCACAGGATGGACTGAGGTGCCACAATAAAACTAGCCACTACCATCAACAGGGATGATTTGAGGTGCACAATAAACTAGCACTACCTCCACAGGCTAGATATGAGGTGCACAAAAAACTAGCACTACCATCCACAGGATGGATATGAGGTGCACAATAAATAGCCATACCATAGCCACAGGATGGAATATGAGGTGCACAATAAACTAGCCACTACCATCCACAGGAAGGATGTGAGGTACACAATGAACTAGCCACTTTACATCCACAGGATGGATATGAGGTGCACAATAAACAGCCACTACCATCCTGAGGATGGATATGAGGAGGTGACAATAAACTAGACTACCATACACAGGATGGATATGAGGTGCACAAGTAAATAGCCACTCCCATCCACAGGATGGATGTGAGGTACACAATTGAACTAGCCACTACCATCACAGGATGGATATGAGGTGCACAAATAAACTAGCCACTACCATCCAGAGGATGGATATTGAGCGTGCAAATAAACTAGCCACTACCATCCACAGGATGGATTGTGAGGTACACAATAAAGTAGCCACTACTCACAGGATGGCTATAGGTACACACTAAAATAGCCAATACTATCACAGGATGGATATGAGGTACACAAATTAACACTAACCACTACCATCCACAGGTGAGATATGGAGGTACACAATAAACTAGCAGTACAATCCACAGGATGGGTTTGAGGTACAAAAATAATCTAGCCACTCCATCCAAAGGAGGGTAATGAGGTACACTATAAACTAGCACTACCATCCATAGGTGGGGATGAGGTATACAATAAACTATCCACTTACCATCCACAAGGATGGATGTGAGGTACACAATTAACTAGCCACTCTAACATCCATAGGAGGGGTATGAGGTTACACAATATAAAACTAGCCACTACCCATCCACAGCATGATATGTGGTGCACAATAAACTAGCCACTACCATCACAGGATGGATATGAGTACACAATACTAGCCACTACTATCACAGGAGGATATGAGGGTACACAATAAAAACCTAGACATACTAACATCCATAGGATGGGTATGAGAGTATACAATAACTAGCCCATACCATCAAACGGATGGATGTGAGGATACACAATATAAAATAGCCAATAACATCCAACAGAATGGGATATGGAGGTACACAATAAACTAGCACTACCCTCCACTGCCATGGATATGAGGTGCACAATAAATAGCCACTACCATCCACAGGATGGGATATGAGGGTACACAAACTAGCCACTAACATCCATAGGATGGATATGAGGTACACAATAAACTAGCAATACATCCACAGGATGGTAATGAGGTACCCCAAGTTAAAACTAGCCACTACCATCCACGGATGGATATGATGTGCACAATAAACTAGCCAACTACCATCCACAGGATGGTATGAGGGGCACAATAAACTAGCCACTACCTCCTCAGGATGGTATGTGGGGTGCACAATAACTAGCCACTCCATCCACAGGATGGATGTGAGGTACACAATAAACTAGCCTCTCACTACCATCCACTGGATGGATTTGACGGTACATAATTAAAGTAGCCAAATTACCATCCACAGGGATGGTATGAAGGTGCACCATAACTAGCCAATACAATCCACTGGATGATTATCAGGTTCACATTAACTAGCCCTTCTTACCAATCCACAGGATGGATATGAGGTGCTCAATAAAACTAGCCACTACCATCCACAAGGATAGTATGAGTGTGCACAATAAACTAGCACTACCTTCCACAGGATGGTTAGGAGGTACACAATAAATAGACACTACCTTCCACAGGAAGGTATGAGGTACACAATAAACTAGCCACTACATCCACAGGATGGATATGAGGTACACAAATAAATAGCCATTACTATACAACAGGATGGGACATGAGGTGCACCAATAATATAGCAACTTACCTTGCACAGGGATGGATATGAGGTGCACAAAAAAACTAGCCACTACATCCACAGGATAGATATTTGAGGTGCACAATAACTAGCCCACATACCATCCACAGGATGATTGGGTGCTACAATAAACTTGCCATACCCCAATTTCCCCAATTTTTTTAGGATGGATATTAGGTGCACAATAAACTTAGCCATACCATCCACAGATAGATATGAGGTTGCACAATAAAATAGCCACTACATCCACAGGATAGATATGAGGTGCAGCAATAATTGGGCACTACCATCCAAGGATAGATATGAGGTACAATAATAAACTAGCCACTACATCCACAGGCATGGACAATTGAGGTGCATCATAAACTAGCCACTACTTACAAAGGATGGATTTGAGGTGGACATTCATTAAACTAGCCACTACCTCCACAGGATAGATATGAGGTGCACAAAAAACTAGCCACTTAGACACTACCATCCACAGGATGGATATGAGGTGCACAATAAACTAGCCACTACCATACACAGGATGGATATGAGGTGCACAATAAATATAGCCACTCCCTATCCACAAGATGTATTGTGAGTACCACAATGAACTAAGCCACTACCATTCCACAGGTGGATATGAGGTGGCACAATAAACTTGCACTACCATCCAGAGGATGGATAGGAGGTGCACAATAATAACTAGCACTACATCCCACAGGATGGATGTGATGGTACACAATAACAGTAGACACTACATCCACAGGATGGATATAAGGTACACAATAAACTAGCCACTACTATCCACAGGATGGATATGAGGTACACAAATAAACTAACACTACCAATCCACAGGATGAAATATGAGGTAAACAATAAACTAGCCACTACCATCCACAGGATGGGTATGAGGTACACAATAATCTAGCCACTACCCTCCACAGGAAGGGGTATGAGGTACACCAATAAACTAGCCACTACCATCCATAGGATGGGTAATGAGGTGTATACAATAAACTAGCCACTACCATACACAGGATGGATGTGAGGTACACAATAAAATAGCCAACTAACATCCACAGAATGGTTATGAGGTACACATAACAACTAGCCACTATCATCCACAGATGGATTCATGGATATTGAGGTGCACAATTTAAACTAGCCACTACATCCACAGGGATGGATATGAGGCGACAATAAATAGCCACTATCTATTCCACAGGATAGTTATGAGAAACAAAAAACTAGCCATACAAATCACAGGACGGATATGAGGGTACAACAAAAACTATCTTACTACCATCACATGATGGGTATGAGGTACACAATAAAGAAGCACTACCATCCACAGGATGGATATGAGGTTACACAACTAAAACTAGCCACTACCATCACAGGATTGGATGTGAGGTACACAATAAACTAGCCACTACCATCCACAGGTTGGATGTGAGGTTCAAATAAACTAGCCACTACCCTCCACAGTGATGGATGTGAGGTACACAATAAACTAGCCACTACCATCAACAGGATGGATGTGTGGTACACAATAAACACCATCCACAGGATGGTACGAGGGTAACAATAAAACTAGCCACTACCATCCACAGGATGGGTACGAGGTACACATAAACTAGCCACTACCCCATCACAGGATGGATGTGAGGTTACACAATAAAAACTAGCCCACTCCATTCCACAGGATGGATATGAGGTACACAATAAACTAGCGAATACCTTCACAGGGATGGATGTTAGATACACATAAACTAACCACTACCATCCACAGGATGGATGTGAGTACACAAAAAACTAGCCACTTACCAACCACAGGATAGGTTATGGGTACATAAATAAATAGCCATACCATTCCACTGGATGAATATGAGCGTACACAATAAACTAGCCACTACCATCCACAGGATGGAGTGAGGTACACAATTAAACTAGCCACTCCCAATCCACAGGGATGGTATGAGGTACACAATAAACTAGCCACTACTTCCACAGATGGTATGAGGTACACCAATAAATAGCCACTACCATACACAGGTGGATGTGAGGTACACAATAAAAACTAGCCACTCCCATCCAAGGATGGATATGAGGTACACAATAAACGTCCACTACTATCCACTGGATGGATATGAGGTACACAATTAAATAGCCACTACCATCCACAGGATGGTTGTTAGGTACACAATAAAACCATACTATCCACAGGATGGCATGTGAGGTACACAATAAACTGCACTAACATCCACAGATGGATTGAGGTTACACAATAAATTAGCCACTTCCATCCACAGGATGGATGTGAGGTACACAAATAAACTAGCCAATACCATACACAGGATGGATATATGAGGTACACTATAAAACTAGCACTAAATCCACAGGATGGATATGAGGTACACAAATAAACCTAGCCACTACATCCACAGCATGGATATGAGTGTGCTACAATAAACTAGCCACTAACCATTCCACAGGATGGAATGAGGTACACAATAAACTAGCCACTACCATCCACAGGATGGATTATGGGCGCACAAAGAAACTAGCCACTACCATCACAGGATAGATATGAGGTAAACAATAAACTAGGCCACTTACCATCCACAGGATGGTATGAGGTACACAATAACCTAGGCTACTCCTCCACCCAGGTATGGGGTATGAGGTACACAATAAACTAGCCACTTACATCCACAGTGCAGGATGGATAGGTGTGAAAATAAATTAGCCACTACATCCACAGATGGATGTGAGGTACACAATAAACTAGTCACTTCATCCACAGGATGGATGTGAGGTACACAATAAACTAGGAACTACCATCCACAGGATGCGATGTGAGGTTACACAATATAAAACCACATCCACAGGATGGTTACGAGGTACACAATAAACTAGCCATACCATCCACAGGATGTGGTTACGAGGTACACAATAAATAAGCCACTACCATCACAGGATGGATGTGAGGTACACAATAAACTAGCACTTCCCATCCACAGGATGGATATGAGGTTACACTATTAATATTAGCCACTACCATACAACAGGCTGGATATAAGGTACAAATAAAACTTGCGACTACCATCCACAGGATGGATGTAGGTACACTATAAACTAACCACTACCATCCACAGGATGGATGTGAGGTACACAATAAACTAGGCACTACCATCCACGGGATGGATATGAGGTACACAATAAACTTGCCACTACCATCCACAGGATGGATATGAGGTGCACAACCAACTAGCCCCTACTATCCACAAGATGGATATTGAGGTACACAATAAAACTTAGCCACTGCCATCCACAGGATGGATGTGAGGTACACAATAAACTAGCCACTACAGTCCACAAGATGGATATGAGGTGCACAACAACTAGCCACTAACATCCAGAGGATGGATATGAGGAGCACAATAAACTAGCCACTACCATCCACAAGTGGTTATGAGAGTACACAATAAACTAGCGAATACCATCCCAGGTGGATGTGAGGTACACAATAATACTAGCCACTTATCCTCAGGATGGATGTGAGGTACACAATAAACTACCCTATACCATCCGCAGGCAGGATGGATGTGAGGTACACAATAAACTAGCCAATACATCCAAGGATGGACGATGTGAGGTACACATTAAACTGCAATCCTCCCAGGACACCATGGATGTGAGGGTACACAAAAAACTAGCACTACCATCCACAGGATGGATATGAGGTACGCAATAAACTAGCCACTACCATCCACAGGATGGATATTAGGTACACAATAAACTAGCCACTACCATCCACAGGATGGATTTGAAGTGCACAATAAACTATCCACTACCATCTACAGGATAGATATGAGGTACACAATAAACCAGCCACTACCATCCAAAGGGATGGATCTGAGGTACATAATAAACTAACCACTACCATCCACAGGATGGATGTGAGGTACACAATAAATCGCCATCCACAGGATGGTTACGAGGTACACAATAAACTAGCCACTACCATCCACAGGATGGATGTGAGGTACACAATAAACGAGCCACTCCATCCACATGGATTGATATGAGGTACACCATAAACTAGCCACTACCATCCACAGGATGAATATGAGGTACACAATAAACTAGCCACTACCATCCACAGGATGGATATGAGGTGCACAACAAACTAGCCTCTACCATCCAGTGGATGGATATGGAGGTGCACAATTTATCTAGCCTCTTACCTTCCACTAGTTGGAATATGAGGTTCACAATATATAGCCCACTACCTTCCTCAGGATGGATGTGAGGGTTTTCACAATAAAGAAAAAAAATTAAACTAAGCACTACCTCACAGTGAAAGGATATGAGGTACACATTAAACTGCATCTTACAATCCAAGGATGGGTATGAGGTGCACAAATTTACTAGCCACTAACATCCTCAGGATGGATATGAGGTACACATTAAACTAGCCACTTACATCCACAGGATGGATATGAGGTCACAATAAACTAGCCATACTCCATACTGGGATGGTTATGCAGGTACACAATAAACTAGCCACTACATCCACAGGACTGGGTAGAGGTGCACAATAAACTAACCACTACATCCCACAGGATGGATATGAGGTACACAATAAACTAGCACTACCATCACTGGATGGGTATGAGGTGCACACAAATGAAACTTGCCACTACCATCACGGGAATGGGTATGAGGTACACAATAAACTAGGCCACTACTATCCCACAGGATAGATATGAGGAAAAAATTTAAACTAGCCGTCCCACCCAAAGGATGGGTAGGGTACCAATAAATAGTACTACCTGCACAGGATGACACAGAGTGCACGTGAGTTGCCCAGACATTTGACCATCCGGTGTGGCACTACACTTTTATCTGTAAATTTTTAATGCGTACCGGGGGTGTGCTGTTTTGTAGTGCTGTACCTCAACACACAGGCGAAGGTTCGGATAATATTGCGGAGGTGAAAAATGTGAGGGTGTGTTGTGTGTGTAACATGGTGTTTGTTGTGTGTGCAGCACTGTTGTTGTGTTGGTTGTGTAACACTGTGTTGGGTTGTGTGTGCAGCATGTGTGTTGTGTTGGTTGTGTAAACTGTGTTTTGGGTTGTGTTGTGTAACATGTGTTTTGTGTTGTGTTGTGTGTGTAACATGGTGTTGTGTTGTGGGGCAGCACTGTGGTTGTGTTGTGTTGTTAACACTGTGTGTTGTGTTGTGTTGTTGTGTAACATGTGCTTTTTTGTGTGTGAAAACACGTGTGTTGTGTTGTGTTTGTAAACACTGTGTGTTGTGTTGTGTTGTGGTGAAAACACTGTGTGTTGTTTGTTTGTGTTGTGTAACCATGTGTTTTTGTGTTGTGTTGTGTAACACTGTGTTTTGTGTTGTGTTGTGTGTGAAAAAATGTGTGTTGTGTTGTGTGTGCAGCACTTGGTTCGTTGTGTTGGTAACCTGTGTGTTGGTTGTGTTGTGTGTGTAAACACTGTGCTTTGTGTTGTTGTGTAACACTGTGGTTGTGTTGTGGTGCAGCACTGTGTTTTGTTTGTGTTGTGTAACACTGTGTGTTGTGTTGTTTTTGTGGTGTAACCTGTGCTTTGTGTTGTGTGTTGTAACATTTTTTGTTGTGTTGTGTTGGTAACACTGTGTGTTGTGTTGGTTGTGTAAACACTGTGTGTTGGTTTTGTGTGTGCAGCACTGTGTGTTTGTTGTGTAACATGGGTGTTGGTTTGTTGTGTGTGTAACATGTGTGTTGTGTTGTGTGTGCAGCACTGTGTGTTGTGTTGTGAAAACACGGGGTGTTGTTTTGTGTTGTGTGTGTAACACTGTGTGTTGTTTTGTGTTTGGTTGTGAACACTGTGGTTGTGTTGTGTGTGCAGCACGTGTGTTGTGTTGTGAAAACCTGGGTGTTGTGTTGTGTTGTGTTGAAACACTGTGTTTTGTGTTGTGTTGTGAAAAATGTGTGTTGTGTTGTGTGTGTAACAACTGTGTTTGTGTTGTGTAAAACTGTGTGTTGTGTTTGTGTGTAACACTGTGTGTTGTTTTGGGTTTTGGTGTGTAAACTTTTGTTGTGTTGTTTGTGTGGTAACACTGTGTGTTGTTTTGTTTTGTGTAAACGTGGTTGTGTTGTGTGTACACTGTGTGTTGGTTGTTGTGTGGGGTAACATGTGTGTTGTGTTGTGTGTGTAACATTGGTGTTTGTTGTGTTGTAACACGTGTGTTGTGTTTTTGTTGTGGTGAAAACACTTTTTTGTTTTGTGTTGTGTGTGAAACCTGCGTTGTGTTGTTTTGTTGTGTAACCTGTGTGTTGGTTGTGTGTGTAACACTTGTGTTGTGTTCTGTGTGTAAATGTGTGTTGTGTTGTTTTGGGTGTTTAAATTTTTGGTTGTGTTGTGTGTGTAACACGTGTTTTGTGTTGTGTGAAAACATGGTTTTGTGTTGTGTGAACACTTTGTTTTGTTTGGTTTTTGTGTTTTAACATTGTGTGTTGTGTTGTGTTGTGTATGTAACATGTGTGTTGTGTTGGTTTGTAAACATGCGTTGTGTTGTGTTGGTGTGTAACACTTTTTGGTTGTGTTGTGTGTGTAGCACTGTGTGTTGTGTTTGTTGTAACACTGGTGTTGTGTTGTGTTGTGTTTGTAACCGTGTGTTGGTTTTTGTTGTGGTGTAACCGTGCGTTGTGTTGTGTGTGTAACACTGTGTGTTGTGTTGTGTTGTGGTGTAAACTGTGTGTTTGTTGTGTTGTGGTGAAAACTGTGGTTGTTTGTGTGTGAACACTGTGGTTGTGTTGGTTGTGTAACACTGTGTGTTGTGTTGTGTTGTGCAACACTGTGTGTTGTGTGTAAACTGTGTGTTGTGAAACACTGTTGTTGGTTGTGTTGTGTAAACTGTGTTTTGTGTTTGTGAACACTGTGTGTTGTTTTTGTGTGTGAAACCCTGGTGTTGTGTTGTGTGTGAAAACACTGTGTTTGTGTTGTGGGTAACACTTTTGTTTTGTGTGTGAAACAGTGTGTTGTGTGGTAACACTGTGTTTTGTGTGTGTCCCCCTGTGTGTTGTGTTGGTAACACTGTGTTTTGTGTTGTGTAAACACTGTGTGTTGTGTTTGAAACACTGTGTGTTGTGTTGGTGTGTAAAACTGGTGTTGTTTGTGTAACACGTGTGTTGTGTTGTGTAAATGTGTTTTGTGTTGTGAACCTGTGTGTTGTGTTGTGTAAACACTGTGTGTTGGTGTGTAAACATGTGTGTTGGTGTGAAACACTGTGTGTTGTTTTTGGTGTAACACTGGTGTTTTGTTGTGGTGGGTGAGGGTCACTCTTTTTTAGAGAAAGTGCTGTTGTATCCTCTCCTGTTGCTAAGTTTTCCCCTTCTTGTTGCTGTTGTATCCTTCCTGTTGTTAAGTTTTCCCCTTCTTTTTGCTAGTTGTTCCTCTCCTGTTGTAAGTTACCCCTTCTTGTTCTGTTGTATCCTCCCTGTTGCAGGTGTATCCCTTTGTTGCTAGTTGTATCCTCCTTTGTGCTGTTGTATCCCCTCTTGTTGCTAGTTGACCTCTTTTTGCAAGATGTATCCCCTTTTGTTGTAGTTGTTCCTCTCTGTTACTTTTGTTCCCTTTATTGTAGTTTTTTCTCTTCTGTTCCAAGGTGCTCCCTCTGTTGTAGTTGTATTCTCTCCTTTGTAGGTGTTCCCCCTTTGTTGCTGTTGTATCCCTTCCTGTTGTAGTTTTTCCCCCTTTTGTTGCTTTTGGATCCTCTCCTGTTAAAGGGTGCCCCCTCTTTTGCTAGTTGTATCCTTTTTTGCTAGGTGTATTCCCTTTTTTTTGTAGTTGTTCCCCCCCCCTGTTGTAGTTGTATCCCTCCTTTTGCTAGTTTTTCGTCTTTTGCTAGTTGTATTCCCCTCCTATTGCTAGTTGTATCCTCTCCTGTTGCTAGTTGTATCCTCTCCTATTTCTAGCTGTATCTCCTTTTGTTGCTAGTTGTATCCTCTCCTGTTGCTACTTGTATCCCCTCCTGTTGCTAGTTGTATCCTCTCCTGTTGCTAGATGTATCCTCTCCTGTTGCTAGCTGTATCCTCTCCTGTTGCTAGTTGTATCTTCTCCTGTTGCTAGCTGCATCCCCTCCTGTTGCTAGTTGTATCCTCTCATGTTGCTAGTTGTATCCCCTCCTGTTGCTAATTGCATCCCCTCCTGTTACTAGTTGCATCCTCTCCTGTTGCTAGTTGTATCCTCTCCTGTTGCTAGTTGTAGCCCCTCCTGTTACTAGTTGTATCCTTTCCTGATGCTAGTTGTATCCTCTCCTGTTGCAACTTGTATATCCTCCTGCTGCTAGTTGTATCCCCTCCTGTTGCTAGTTGTATCACCTCCTGTTACTAGTTGTATCATTTGTTGCTAGTTGTATCCCCTTCTGTTGTCAGTTATATCCTTTCCTATTGCTAGTTGTATCCCCTCCTGTTGCTAGTTGTATCACCATCAGTTGCTAGTTGTATCCCCTCCTGTTACTAGTTGTATACCCTCCTGTTGCTAGTTGTATCCCCTAATGTTACTATTTGTATACCCTCCTGTTAATAGTTGTATCCCCTCATGTTGTTAATTGCATTCCATCCTGTTGCTAGTTGTCACCCCTCCTTATGTTACTAGTTGTCTCCCCTCCTTATGTTACTAGTTGTCTCCCCTCCTTATGTTACTAGTTGTCTCCCCTCCTTATGTTACTAGTTGTCTCCCATCCTTATGTTACTAGTTGTCTCCCTTCCTTATGTTACTAGTTGTCTCCCCTCCTGTTACTAGTTCTCTCCACTCCTTCTGTTACTAGTTGTCTCCCCTCCTGTTACTAGTTGTCTCCCCTCCTTCTGTTACTAGTTGTCACCCCTCCTTATGTTACTAGTTGTCACTCCTCCTTATGTTACTAGCTGTCACCCCTCCTTATGTTACTAGTTTTCACCCCTCCTTATGTTACTAGTTGTCTCCCCTCCTTATGTTACTAGTTGTCACACATCCTTATGTTACTAGTTGTCTCCCCTCCTTATGTTACTAGTTGTCTCCCCTCCTTCTGTTACTAGTTGCCACCCCTCCTTCTGTTACTAGTTGTCACCCCTCCTTCTGTCACTGGTTGTCACCCCTCTTTCTGTTATTAGTTGTCTCCCCTCCTTCTGTTACTAGTTGTCTCCCCTCCTTCTGTTACTAGTTGTCTCCTCTCCTTCTGTTACTAGTTGTCTCCCCTCCTGTTACTAGTTGTCTCCCCTCCTTCTGTTACTAGTTGTCTCCCCTCCTGTTACTAGTTGTCTCCCCTCCTTCTGTTACTAGTTGTCTCCCCTCCTGTTACTAGTTGTCTCCTCTCCTTCTGTTACTAGTTGTCTCCCCTCTTGTTACTAATTGTCTCCCCTCCTTCTGTTACTAGTTGTCTCCCCTCCTGTTACTAGTTGTCTCCCCTCCTTCTGTTACTAGTTGTATCCTCTCCTTCTGTTACTAGTTGTCTCCCCTCCTGTTATTAGTGGTCTCCCCTCCTTCTGTTACTAGTTGTCTCCCCTCCTTCTGTTACTAGTTGTATCCTCTCCTTCTGTTACTAGTTGTCACCCCTCCTTCTGTTACTTGTTGTCACCCCTCCTTCTGTTACTAGTTGTATCCTCTCCTTCTGTTACTAGTTGTCTCCCCTCCTGTTATTAGTGGTCTCCCCTCCTTCTGTTACTAGTTGTCTCCCCTCCTGTTATTAGTGGTCTCCCCTCCTTCTGTTACTAGTTGTCTCCCCTCCTTCTGTTACTAGTTGTCACCCCTCCTTCTGTTACTTGTTGTCACCCCTCCTTCTGTTATTAGTTGTCACCCCTACTTCTGTTACTAGTTGTCTCCCCTCATTCTGTTACTAGTTGTCTCCCCTCCTTCTGCTACTAGTTGTCTCCCCTCCTTCTGTTACTAGTTGTCACCCTCCTTCTGTTGCTAGTTGTCTCCCCTCCTTCTGTTACTAGTTGTCTCCCCTCCTTCTGTTACTAGTTGTCTCCTCTCCTTCTGTTACTAGTTGTCTCCCCTCCTGTTACTAGTTGTCACCCCTCCTTCTGTTACTAGTTGTCACCCCTCCTTCTGTTACTAGTTGTCACCCCTCCTTCTGTTACTAGTTGTCACCCCTCCTTCTGTTACTATTTGTCTCCCCTCCTTCTGTTACTATTGTCACCCCACCTTCTGTTACTAGTTGTCACCCCTCCTTCTGTTACTAGTTGTCTCCCCTTCTGTTACTAGTTGTCTCCCCTCCTTCTGTTACTAGTTGTCTCCCCTCCTCTGTTACTAGTTGTCTCCCCTCCTTCTGTTACTAGTTGTCACCCCTCCTTCTGTACTATTGTCACCCCTTTCTGTTACTAGTTCTCTCCCCTCCTTCTGTTACTACTTCACCCCACCTTCTGTTACTAGTTGTCTCCCCTCCTGTTACTAGTTGTCTCCCTCCATCTGTTAGTGTCACCCCTCCTTCTGTTACTAGTTGTCACCCCTCCTTCTGTTACTAGTTCTCTCCCTCCTTCTGTACTAGTCACCCCACCTTCGTTACTAGTTGTCTCCCCTCCTTCTGTACAGTTGTCTCCCCTCTCTGTTACTAGTTTTCACCCCTCCTTCTGTTACTAGCTGTCAACCCTCCTTCTGTTACTAGTTGTCACCCCAACTTCCGTGGGTAGTTGTCTCCTCAATAATAATAATAATAATAATAATAATAATAATAATAATAAAATAATAATAATAATTAATAATAATTATAACGTCGTAACTTATAACGAAATGACCAAGGGTGTGGAGCCTACCTTATAGTGGAATGACTAAGGGTGTGGAGCCTACCTTATAGTGGAATGACCTAAGGGTGTGGAGCCTACCTTATAATGGAATGACCAAGGGTGTGGAGCCTACCTTATAGTGGAATGACTAAGGGTGTGGAGCCTACCTTATAATGGAATGACCAAGGGTGTGGAGCCTACCTTATAATGGAATGACCAAGGGTGTGGAGCCTACCTTATAATGGAATGACCAAGGGTGTGGAGCCTACCTTAAAATGGAATGACAAGGTGGA
>NC_069473.1:15787604-15806749 GCF_026875155.1 Cherax quadricarinatus | reverse complement strand
GCTGAGAGGGGGGGTTTACCCTCTTCTGATTGTACTGGAGGGGGGATGTTATCAACGTCTTGTGAGACTTTTGACGTTTTTTTTTTAAATTTTCCCCGGGGAAGTTATTGCTAAATGTGTCAGCAAAAAAGGCTTGTTGTTAGATAATTTGGATTTCCTGGAAGTGTGGTTTTTGTAGTGTAAAGTTCTCTTTTCTCTTCTCTCTCCTCCTCTCTCCTCTCTCTTCTCTCCTCTCTCTCTCTCTCTTCCCCCTTCTCTCTTCTCTCCTCTCTCTCTCTCTCTCTGCTGGTAACTGGTTACCCTCATTTGGAACGTTCAGTAGTCAGTCAGCATTTAGTCAGTCAGTCAGTCATTTTGAAAAACGTATAAAACAGGTTGAGGGGAAAATCGCATTAACACCCCGGACTACCTGCCTCGGTATTGCATCCCTAAACCAGGAAATAATCCTGACAAACCCGATGGGCGGTTCCTGCGCCACACAAAAAGGGTATACACTGCTGTGGGTCCACAAGGGAGGGAAAGGGGGAGGGGGGGAACTTTCAATGAAAGTGCCCACCCATTACCCAACAGGTGGTGGGAGTGGGGGGAAGGGCCCCCAACACCCGCCCACACCCCTGACTGGGCACATGCTTTTTTTTATACCCAAAATATAATACTACTAACTATTTTAAACTACTACTCTACTATACTATATCAATATAATAAAAATTTAAAATAAAAATAAATAATTAATTATTTTATTTCTATAAGTACATGATAAATTTTATCAGACCTAGTTGCCCCAGTAACCACTATATAGAAACCCCTTTTTATGTAAGCTTTCCCCCCGACTTAGGTTAAATTTTTTCCCCCCAGGATGCCACCCACACCGTCGTCTAACACCCAGGGACCTATTTACTGATAAGTGAAAGGGAGCAGGTTTTAAGGGGACTAAACCCGGTACCCACTTACTGCTGGTGAAGGGCAGAGGTTTAGCTAACACCCAGGTACCAGTTACTGTGGGTGAAAAGAGACACCAAGTGTTTTTTAAAGGGAAAAACCCCCCAAAGTTTCCACCCGTACCAGGGACGAATTTCGGAAGTCAGCGGTGAGGGAGTGCGCACCAACCCCGTACGGAACTTAGTCCCCTCTATTTTTTTTTACCGTCACCCGGGCACAGGTGTCAACCCAAAGGACCAGGGCCAGTTTCTTGCCGAAATGTGTAAGAACATAGCAAAACACGCACTTGTTCAGCTCACAGCACCCGTGTTCAACTCACAGCACCCGTGTTCAACTCACAGCACCCGTGTTCAACTCACAGCACCCGTGTTCAACTCACAGCACCCGTGTTCAACTCACAGCACCCGTGTTCAAATCACAGCACTGTGTTCAACTACGCACCCGGTTTTAAACCAAAGTTTTACAAAGTTGGGGGTTTAAAGAACAGTAAGTAATGAAATGGTTGTGAGGTGGCCCTTATTGGGGGTTTTAAAGGTGTGTGAGGTGGCCCTTATTGTGTTTATGGTGTGTGAGGTGGCCCCTTTTTGGTGTTTAAGGTGTGTGAGGTGGCCCCTTTTTGGTTTTTATGGTTTGAGGTGGCCCTTATTGGTGTTTAATGGTGTGTGAGGTGGCCCCTTTTTGGTGGTAATTTTTGGGATGAGAGTGGAGGAGGAGAGAGAAATCTTCAACAATACACCACTGGTTTCTTGACAGAAAAATGTGGGTCAACTTGCCAGGGTGAGGATGGCTGTCAGGTTTCGTTCCGAGGAGTGGAGAGAGGGTTCTACGGGTAACTCGCATCAAGATCAGCCTACTTGCTAGGCTCCACCATGATAGCACCTCAGATGTGACTATTTGAAGTGGTCAGTCCCTCGAGTCTTGTTTAGTAGGTGGTCAGTCCCTCAGTTTGATTAGTCGGTGGTCCAGTCCCGCAGTCTTGATAGATAGGTGGTCAGTCCTCAGTCGGATGTAGTGTGTCAGTCCCTCAGTCTTTGTTAGGTAGGTGGTCAGTCCCTCAGTCTTGAGTATGATAGTAGGTGTAAGTCCTCGTCTTGATAGTAGGTGTCTGTCCTCTGTCACTTGGATAGTTTGGTGGTCTGTAACCTCTGTCTTGTTAGTAGTGTGGTCTGTCCCTCATCTTGATTGTAGGTGGTCAGTCTCCTCTGTCTTGATAGTAGGTGAGTCAGGGCCCTTCATGTCTTGTGAGTAGTGTGGTCAAGTACCCTCAGTATTGCCATTAGTAGGTGGTCAGTCTATCTGTCTTTGAATAGTAGGTGGTCAGTCCCTCAGTCTTGATAGTTGGTGGTCTGTATTCTCAGTCTTGATAGTGGTGGTCAGTCCCTCATGTATTGTTTTGATAGTAGGTGTTCAGTCCCCCCTCAGTCTCTTGATAGTAGGTGGACAGTCCCCAGTATTGATAGTAGTGTGTCATGTCCCTCAGTCTTGATTATATAGGTGGTCTGTTCCCTCAAGTCTTGATAGTAGGTGGTCAGTTCTCAGGTCTCTGAAGTAGGTGGTCCAGTCCCTCATTTCTTGATAGTAGGTGGGTCAGTCCTTCAGTCTTGATAAGTAGGTGTTACATTGTCATCAAGTCATTGATAGTAGGTGGTCTGTCCTCGTATTGTTGTAGGTGGTCCTTAGTACCCTCTGTCTTGATATGTAGGTGCAGTCCCTCAGTCTTGATAGTAGGTGTCAGTCCCTCTTGTCTTGATTAGTAGGTGGTCAGTTCCCTCAGTTTCGATAGTAGGTGGTAGTCCCTCAGTCTTGTGATTAGGTGGTCGTCATCAAGTACTTGTAGTAGGTGGTCAGTTCCTCTGTCTTGATAGTTAGGTAGGTCAAGTCCCTCAGTCCTTGATAGTAGGTGGTCAGTCACCTCTCAGTCTTGATAGTAGGTGGTCAGTCCCTGCAGTCTTGATTGTAGTTGGTCAGTCCCTCAGTCATGATAGTAGGGGTCACGGTTCCCTCAGTCTTGATAGTAGGTGTCGTCTGTCCCTACAGATTCTTGTGATTAAGTAGGTGTCAGTCCCTCCTAGTCTTGTGTGTGTGATTGTGAGGTGTCATGTTCCCTCAGTCTTGATAGTTAGGGTGGTCAAGTCCATCAGTCTTGATAGTTGGTGGTCAAGTCCCACAGTCTGGATAGTTGGTGGTCAAGTGCCACTCAGTCGTGTTTGTAGGTGGACAGTCCCTCTACAGTCTTGTTAGTTATGGTGGTCAGTCTCTCAGATTGATAGTAGGTGGTCAGTCCTCAGTCTTGATAGTAGGTCGGTCTGTCTTCTCTGTATTGATAGTAGGTGGTCTAGTCCCGAAGTTCTTGATAGTAGGGGGTCTGTACCCTCAGTAGGTGATTGTTAGGTCGGACAGTCCTCTGTACTGGTTTGGAGGGGGTACAGCCCTCAAAGTCTTGATAGTTGTTGGGGGGAAGGCACGCTTGCTTGTTAGTAGTGGTCAGTTGTCGTCTGTTCTGATTAGTAGCGGTGGTCTGCACTACATTCTTGTTTGTTGGTGTAGTCTCTCAGTCTTGTTAGTTGGGGTCATGTCCCTAAGTCTTGATAGGATAGGTGTGTCTGTTCACGTCGGTCTTGATTGGTAGGTGGCTGTCCATCACAAGTTGTTTGTAGTGGTCAGTTCCTCTCGTACTTGATAGTAGGTGGTCAGGTCACTCTAGTCTTGAGATTGTAGGTGGTCAGTCATCATGTCTTGATAGTACGGTGGTCAGTCCCTCAGTCTTGATAGTAGGGGTGGTCAGTCCACGTAGCCTGGGGACCTGTCACATGTCACAAGGCTTGGGGACCTGACCACCTGTAAGGCTTGGGGGGACGCCACCTGTCTAAGGCTTGGGACTGACCACATGTCAAAGGCTTTGGGGACTGACCTCCATGTCAAGCCTTTTTGGCGTGAGACTGAGACCACTGTCAAGCTGGGGATCTGTCCACCTGTCAAGGCTTGGGGGGATAGCTGGACACCTTGTCAAGGACTTGGGGGTGCTTCGACCTCCTGTAATTGGACGTGGGGGGACTGGCCACCTGTCAAGGCTTGGGGACTGACCACCTGTCAAGGCTTGGGGACTGACCACCTGTCAAGGCTTGGGGACTGACCACCTGTCAAGGCTTGGGGACTGACCACCTGTCAAGGCTTGGGGACTGACCACCTGTCGATGGTTGGGACTGTCCACCCTGTCATGGCTTGGGACATGAACCCAGCTGTAAGGCTGGGACTGACCACCGTCATAGCTTGGGGATTGACCACCTGTCAAGGCTTGGGACTGACCACCCTGTCAAGGTTTGGGACCTGACACCTGTCAAGGCTTGGGGAACTGACACTAACTGTCTTAGGCTTGAGGACTGACTACTGTCAAGACTTGGGGACTGTCCTCCTGTCAAGGCTCATGGGGGACTGACACCACCTGTCAAGGTTTTGGGATGTACTCACCCTGTCAAGGCCTTTGGGGTCTCTGACCACCTCCCGTCAGGCTCTTGGGACCTGACCACCCTATATCATCTTTCCAGTGTACCACCCAGTATATAACTCACCTCTTATACTGATCTGATTGATGCTTGCTGGAGCAGCACTGGTTATTTATTGAATCGTGTCTTTTAAGTACTTCATTTACACCAATGATGTCACGCGTATTCCTGACTATCTTTTCTAGAAGTGGACGCTCTTGTCTCTTTCTGTTAATGCATGGTGTTCTGGATGATGGGAGAGTGGTATATCTCTTCTGATGGTGTTGCTGGAGGCTGGAGAGATGTTATATCTCTCTTTTGTGGTCGTCGCAGATTTAGGGAGTTATTTAGTACTGAATTGTAATGCGCTTTGTGATGCATTATAATACGCCCCCGTGTTAGAGGGACTCGTGTGAGGTTCTGTATTCTGGGTGTGTCCGCGGGTAGAGATGTTATCTCTCTTCTTGGTCTGCCTTGATGTACTGGATGCTGGAGAGATGTTTGATCTCTCTTTCTGTATTCCTTGTCTGCTTGATTATGAGACCTGGGTGGCATGCTCGGAGAGTAGAGATGTTATCTCTCTTTGACGTGTATGACTGTTGTTACTGGAGGATGTGGAGTTGTGTTATCTCTCTTCTAATTGCTGTGCGGTGGTGGAGGTGGTGAGATGTTATATATCTTCTGTCTGCTTGCTGGTTGCTGGATGAGTTGTTGTCTGCTCTTCTGAATGCTTGTGATGGTGGATGGAGAGTGTTGTTATCTGCTAATTATGAAGTGTGATGGTGGAGTGCTGGTATGGGGAGAGATGTTATCTCTCTTCAGCCTGCGGTGCTGGATGATGGAGAGTTGGTATCTCTTCTTCTGATGACATATTCTGGATGCTGCCCTAGATTGTGTTAGATAGTCAGACTGCGGGGCTGGATGGCTGGTGAGGACTGGAGACATGTTTGAAGCGTTTGCTGACTGCGGTTCTGGATGGCTGGGGGCAGAGATGTTATATATCGTAGGAATGCTGTATATGGTTGCTGGTGAGTTGGTTTCTTCTTCTGACTGCAGGTACTGGAGGGGGAGAGAGATGTTATCTCTTTTCTGACGGACATGTACTGGATGCTGGTGGTTGGGACCTCTCTTCTGACTAGCTGTTTACTGCTGTGGGCTGGTTGTGGGTAAAGCATATTTGTCTGCTGGTATGGTTGCTGGGGGTGGTGGGGTGTAGAGAGGAGGTAGGAGGGTAGGGGGGCTGGGCGGGTGTGGTGGGTGTGAGGGAGGCTGACGGCGTGGTGATACTGGAGGCTGGAAGAGTAGGAGAGTTTTGATTGTGGTAAGCCAGCGGAGGAAGGCAGGTGGGTTAGGGGGAGGGGCAGTGAGTGGGTAGATTAGGCTGGTGGTGTCGGGTGGTTGTGGGGAAGGGGGGTGGGGGTTGTAGGGATGGGTTGGGTTGGCATATTGGGGGTGGTGGATGCTTTTAGGTCGGGGGGGGTGTGTAGGGGGGTGGTAGACGGGTAGGGGTGTAACAAGGGTGGGGGTGCATTGGGAGAGCTAGAGGAGAGATGAGAGAGTAGAGCAGAGAGTAGCGAGAGCAGAGGCTCGACAGCTATATCTGCTCAGCTCATCTCTCTATCTCTTCTCCTCTCTCTCTCTCTCTCCTCACTACTTTACCTCTCATACATACCTCTATCTTCTGCTGGTGGAGGTAAATGGTTAGACATGTTCAGTTGGTATATTATTGGAAGTTAGTCAGTTCAGTCAGTCAGTCTGTCAGTACAGGCAAGTCAAGTCCTGTCAGTAGGTCCAGTTAGGATTAAACAGGTATATAACAGGTGTTGTTGTAGGACATAGCAGTATCACCACAAGGATAAACTGACCTCCGCGTATTGCTCCTAACGATCACAGGACAAATTAGTTCATGGTCACTTTTTCCCCGAATAGCAGGGTTTCTGGCAGCCACACAACAAGGCGTTTTTACCACTGATCTGGTGGTACAGCAAAAGGGGATGAGGGAGGAGGGGGGGCGGGTGGGAACTTGCAATGATAAGTGCACACCCATTTTCCAAACAGGGGGGGTGGGAGTGGAGTGGACAGGCACAAACATCCGCCTACACCCTGATCTGTGGGGCTACAATAGCATTTGTATGTCATACCCTATATATAGTAATACGAATAATTCTAGTGTATAATAATATATAGAATAATTAAATAATAATAAAATAGATAATAATAATAATAATTATTATTATTATTAGTATGTATATTTATTATTATGATTATTATTATTATTTCTATAAGTACATGATAAAATTATTCAGACCATAGTTGACACCAGTAACACACTATATAGAATAGTCCCTTGTTATGCTAGAGCATTACCCGCGACCTTAGGTTAATTTTGCCCAGGGATGACACCTCACCAGTCAGTCTAAAACCCAGGGCCTATTTTTCTGATAGTGAACAGGGAGCTGGTGTAAGGGGGTCTATCAACCAGGTACCTACTTTCGCCTTGGTGGATACAGGGAAGGCGAGAGGTGCCAGGAGAGCAGGAGAGCAACGGCGGGGAGCAGAGGAGGATAGTGCCAGGTTTAGCTAGCTTACGCCCAGGGTTACCTAGTACTGATTGGTGAACAGGAGTGCAGGTTTTTTGCTAACACCCAGGTACCTTGGTTACTGCTGGATGGGGAACCAGAGACACCAAGTGTTTTAAGGGTAATACAACCGTCAAATTTTCCTCCCGTAACAGGGATCGAATTTCGGACGTCAGAGCGTGAGGCGTGTGGCGCTAACAACCCTGCTACAGGAACGTAGTCCCCTCTTTCCATTATTTTACTCGTCACCGGTCACAGGTGGTCATCAAAGGTTACCAGAGGTCCAGCTTTTTCTTTTGAAGATATGTGTATAGGACAAATTAGCAATCTCAATGCAAATGTTTGTGCATTCAGAAACTGTCCTGGGTGCTTCTAACAGATTGTGGGCTTATAGATTTGATAAGGGGCGGATTTAGATATGATAAGGGGGGAACTTAAATATGAATCACGGGGGCTTCGATCTGTATAAGGGGGGATTCGATATGATAAAGGGCGGGGGATTAGGAACATATACCGTGATAAATAGTGGTTGCACTCTCAGGGAGTTTATCCACAAGTTGACTTCACATATGACAGCAACCCGTGTTCCAACTCTCTGACCCGTGAGCCTGATGGAAAATACATGACTAACCCGTTAGTGTTTGTTTTTCCTTAACGTCCTCTTGAGCGCTGAACCCAAGCCCACCCCTCTCTTAACATTTCAAAGCAAAGCACCCTTTTTCAACCCCTCCCCCCCCCCCCCCCCCCCCCCCCCCACCCACCCCCCACCCCCCCCCCCCCCCCCCCCCCCCCCCTGCCCCCCCCCCCCCCCCCCCCCCCCCCCCCCCACCGCGGACAGGGAAGGGGTTCGCTCGAGAGGGAGTAGATGAGTAGATTAGTTGCGAGGTAGTGAAGAAAGAGAGAGAGAAGGAGGAGGAGAGAGAGAGAGGAGAGAGTAGAGACAGAGGACGGAGAGAGATCAGAGAGATGAGAGAGAAGAGAGAGACTGAGGAGTGAGAGAGAGATGAGGAGAGAGGATCACAGAGAATCGGCACGAGCACGGGATTGAGAGAGAGAAGGAGAGGAGAGATGGAGGAGAGAGAGAGAGAGAGAGAGTGAGATGAGAGGTGAGAGAGAGAGAGAGAGAGAGAGATATCCTGGTCATATTACTACATCATTACTCAGTCTTGAGTAAGAATCTCTGCTTTTCAACCTACGTTCTTTCTTGAACGTTTTTGTGTCGATGTAGCAGGTGAACGTGTGTCATGTAGCAGTGTGAACGTGGGTGTCATGTAGCAGGTGTAAAAACGTGTGTCATGTAGCAGGGGGAAACGTTGTGTCATGTAGCAGTACGTTGAACGGCATGTGTCATGTAGCAAGGGTGAACGTGTGTCATGTAGCAGTGGTGAAACGTGTTGTCATGTAGCATGTGAACGGTGTTTGTCAGGTAGCGCGTGAAGTTGTGTCATGTAGCAGTTTGTGTAACGTGTTGTCTGTGTAGCAGGTGACGTGTGTCATGTAGCAGGTGGACGTAGTGTTTTTGGTGTCATGTGTAGCAGAGTGAACGATGTGTCATGTGCAGAGTGAAAGTGTGTCAGTGTAGAGGGGGGTAGTGATTGTGAACGTGTGTAATGTTGTAGCAGTGTGCGTGTGTCGTCTGTTAGCAGGTGAACGTGTGTGTGTAGCAGGTGGAACGTGTGTCGTTGTAGCAGGTGATCGTGTGTCGAGAGTATTGTAGCAGTGTGAACGTGTGTCGTGTAGCAGGCGTGGACACGTGTGTCTTGCTAGCAGGTGAACGTGTGTCATGTTAGGCAGGTGAACGGTGTTGTCATGTGCAGGTGACGTGTGTGATGTTAGCAGGTGAACGTGATTGTGTCATGATAGCTAGCTATGTTGAAGTGTTGTCATTTTAGCAGTGTGAACGTGTGTCGTAGTATGCGTAGCAGGTGAATGTGTGTTCGTGTAGCAGAGTGAAGTGTGTCGGTGTAGCAGTGTGAAACGTTGTGTCATGTAGCAGGTTGAACGTAATTTGTGGTGTCATGTAGCAGGTGTGAAAAGTGCTGTCGTGTAGCAGGTGAACGATGTGTCATTGTAGCAGGTGTACGTGTGTCGTGAGCAGGTGGAACGGGTATGTGTGTGGTCATGTAGCAGGTGAACACGTGTTGATATGTAGGCAGGTGTTGAACGTGATGGTCATGTAGCAGTGGTGAAGCGTGTGTCGTGTAGCTAGGTGAACCTGTGTGTTCGGTGTAGCAGAGTGAAAAAATACACCGTGTGTCATGTAGCGCTGTTGAAACGTGTGTGTGTAGCAGTGTGAACGGTGTGTCGGTTGTGAGCAGGTGAACGTGTGTCGATGTGCGTAGTTGAACGTGTTGTCGTGTAGCATACGGGAACGTGTGTTGCGTTGTAGCAGTGTGAACGGTGTATGTTGTTGCGCTGTAGCAGTCATTGTGGAACGTTGTGTCATAGTGTAGCAGTGACACGTTGTTTCGATTGTTGCAGAGCTGAAACGTGTTGTCTGTGGTAGCATGTTGTGAACGTGTGTCTATGTAGCCAGGTGAACGTGTTGTCGGTTGTCGTGTATGCAGGTGAACTGTGTGTCAATGTATCCAGAGGGATGGATACATAGTATATACACCGAGAGATGTATATATATTCTGAGTGTATATACAGTCAGTGTGTACAGTGAGAGTACCTGGTTTGGGATTACTCTGGTGTGGGATTACTCTGGTGTGGGATTACTCTGGTGTGGGATTACTCTGGTGTGGGATTACATTGGTGTGGGATTGCTCTGGTGGGGGATTACTCTGGTGTGGGATTACATTGGTGTGGGATTGCTCTGGTGTGGGATTAATCGGGTGTGGGATTACTCTGGTGTGAGATTACTCTGGTGTGGGATTACTCTGGTGTGGGATTACATTGGTGTGGGATTGCTCTGGTGTGGGATTAATCTGATGTGAGATTACTCTGGTGTGGGATTACTCTGGTGTGGGATTACTCTGGTGTGGGATTGCTCTGGTGTGGGATTAATCTGGTGTGGAATTACTCTGGTGTGGGATTACATTGGTGTGGGATTACTCTGGTGTGGGATTACTCTGGTGTGGGATTGCTCTGGTGTGGGATTAATCTGGTGTGGAATTACTCTGGTGTGGGATTACTCTGGTGTGATATTACTCTGGTGTGGGATTGCTCTGGTGTGGGATTAATCTGGTGTGGGATTACTCTGGTGTGGGATTGCTCTGGTGTGGGATTACTCTGGTGTGGGATTACTCTGGTGTGGGATTACTCTGGTGTGGGATTGCTATGGTGTGGGATTACTCTGGTGTGGAATTACTCTGGTTTGGGATTACTCTGGTGTGGGATTACTCTGGTGTGGGATTACTCTGGTGTGGGATTACTCTGGTGTGGGATTGCTCTGGTGTGGGATTAATCTGGTGTGGGATTACTCTGGTGTGGGATTGCTCTGGAGTGGGATTACTCTGGTGTGGGATTACTCTGGTGTGGGATTACTCTGGTGTGGGATTACTCTGGTGTGGGATTACTCTCGTGTGGGATTGCTCTGGTGTGGGATTAATCTGGTGTGGGATTACTCTGGTGTGGGATTGCTCTGGTGTGGGATTACTCTGGTGTGGGATTACTCTGGTGTGGGATTACTCTGGTGTGGGATTACTCTGGTGTGGGATTACTCTGGTGTGGGATTACATTGGTGTGGGATTACTCTGATGTGGGATTACTCTGGTGTGGGATTAATCTGGTGTGGGATTACTCTGGTGTGGGATTACCTTGGTGTGGGATTACTCTGGTGTGGGATTGCTCTGGTGTGGGATTAATCTGGTGTGGGATTACTCTGGTGTGGGATTACATTGGTGTGGGATTACTCTGATGTGGGATTACTCTGGTGTGGGATTACATTGGTGTGGGATTACTCTGGTGTGGGATTGCTCTGGTGTGGGATTAATCGGGTGTGGGATTACTCTGGTGTGGGATTACATTGGTGTAGGATTACTCTGATGTGGGATTGCTCTGGTGTGGGATTAATCTGGTGTGGGATTACTCTGGTGTGGGATTACATTTGTGTGGGATTACTCTGGTGTGGGATTGCTCTGGTGTGGGATTAATCTGGTGTGGGATTACTCTGGTGTGGGATTACATTGGTGTGGGATTACTCTGATGTGGGATTACTCTGGTGTGGGATTACATTAGTGTGGGATTACTCTGGTGTGGGATTGCTCTGGTGTGGGATTAATCGGGTGTGGGATTACTCAGGTGTGGGATTACATTGGTGTGGGATTACTCTGATGTGGGATTGCTCTGGTGTGGGATTAATCTGGTGTGGGATTACTCTGGTGTGGGATTACATTTGTGTGGGATTACTCTGGTGTGGGATTACTCTGGTGTGGGATTAATCTGGTGTGGGATTACTCTGGTGTGGGATTACTCTGGTGTGGGATTACTCTGGTGTGGGATTACTCTGTTGTGGGATTACTCTGGTGTGGGATTACATTTGGTGTGGGATTGCTCTGGTGTGGGGATTACTCTGGTGTGGGATTACATTGGTGTGGGATTGCTCTGGTGTGGGATTAATCTGGTGTGGAGGATTACTCTGGTGTGGGATTACTCTGGTGTGGGATTACTCTGGTGTGGGATTACTCTGGTGTGGGATTACATTGGTGTGGGATTGCTCTGGTGTGGGATTACTCTGGTGTGGGATTACATTGGTGTGGGATTGCTCTGGTGTGGGATTAATCGGGTGTGGGATTACTCTGGTGTGGGATTACTCTGGTGTGGGATTACTCTGGTGTGGGATTACTCTGGTGTGGGATTACATTGGTGTGGAATTGCTCTGGTGTGGGATTAATCTGGTGTGGGATTACTCTGGTGTGGGATTACTCTGGTGTGGGATTACTCTGGTGTGGGATTGCTCTGGTGTGGGATTAATCTGGTGTGGAATTACTCTGGTGTGGGATTACATTGGTGTGGGATTACTCTGGTGTGGGATTACTCTGGTGTGGGATTACTCTGGTGTGGGATTACTCTGGTGTGGGATTAATCTGGTGTGGGATTACTCTGGTGTGGGATTACATTTGTGTGGGATTGCTCTGGTGTGGGATTACTCTGGTGTGGGATTACTCTGGTGTGGGATTACTCTGGTGTGGGATTACATTGGTGTGGGATTACTCTGGTGTGGGATTACTCTGGTGTGGGATTACTCTGGTGTGGGATTACTCTGGTGTGGGATTAATCTGGTGTGGGATTACTCTGGTGTGGGATTGCTCTGGTGTGGGATTAATCGGGTGTGGGATTACTCTGGTGTGGTATTACTCTGGTGTGGGATTACTCTGGTGTGGGATTACATTGGTGTGGGATTGCTCTGGTGTGGGATTAATCTGGTGTGGGATTACTCTGGTGTGGGATTACTCTGGTGTGGGATTACTCTGGTGTGGGATTGCTCTGGTGTGGGATTAATCTGGTGTGGAATTACTCTGGTGTGGGATTACATTGGTGTGGGATTACTCTGGTGTGGGATTACTCTGGTGTGGGATTGCTCTGGTGTGGGATTAATCTGGTGTGGAATTACTCTGGTGTGGGATTACTCTGGTGTGATATTACTCTGGTGTGGGATTGCTCTGGTGTGGGACTAATCTGGTGTGGGATTACTCTGGTGTGGGATTGCTCTGGTGTGGGATTACTCTGGTGTGGGATTACTCTGGTGTGGGATTACTCTGGTGTGGGATTGCTCTGGTGTGGGATTACTCTGGTGTGGAATTACTCTGGTGTGGGATTACTCTGGTGTGTGGATTACTCTGGTGTGGGATTACTCTGGTGTGGGATTACTCTGGTGTGGGATTGCTCTGGTGTGGGATTAATTGGTGTGGGATTACTCTGGTGTGGGATTGCTCTGGTGTGGGATTACTCTGGTGTGGGATTACTCTGGTGTGGGATTACTCTGGTGTGGGATTACTCTCGTGTGGGATTACTCTCGTGTGGGATTGCTCTGGTGTGGGATTAATCTGGTGTGGGATTACTCTGGTGTGGGATTTGCTCTGGTGTGGGATTACTCTGGTGTGGGATTACTCTGGTGTGGGATTACTCTGGTGTGGGATTACTCTGGTGTGGGATTACTCTGGTGTGGGATTACATTGGTGTGGGATTACTCTGATGTGGGATTACTCTGGTGTGGGATTAATCTGGTGTGGGATTACTCTGGTGTGGAATTACATTGGTGTGGGATTACTCTGGTGTGGGATTACTCTGGTGTGGGATTAATCTGGTGTGGTATTACTCTGGTGTGGGATTACATTGGTGTGGGATTACTCTGATGTGGGATTACTCTGGTGTGGGATTACATTAGTGTGGGATTACTCTGGTTGTGGGATTGCTCTGGGTGTGGGATTAATCGGGTGTGGGATTACTCAGGTGTGGGATTACATTGGTGTGGGATTACTCTGATGTGGGATTGCTCTGGTGTGGGATTAAATCTGGTTGTGGGATTACTACTGGTGTGGGATTACATTTGTGTGGGATTACTCTGGTGTGGATTGCTCTGGTGTGGGATTAATTCTGGTGTGGGATACTCTGGTTGTGGGATTACATTGGTGTGGGATTACTCTGGTGTGGGATTACTCTGGTGTGGGATTACATTGTTGTGGGATTACTCTGGTGTGGGATTGCTCTGGTGTGGGATTAATCTGGTGTGGGATTACTCTGGTGTGGAATTACATTGGTGTGGGATTACTCTGATGTGGGATTACATTGGTGTGGGATTACTCTGGTGTGGGATTACTCTGGTGTGGGATTACATTGGTGTGGGATTACTCTGGTGTGGGATTGCTCTGGTGTGGGATTAATCTGGTGTGGGATTACTCTGATGTAGGATTACTCTGGTGTGGGATTACTCCGTAGTGGGAATTACCCTGTAAAAAACCTGTATTTGTGGTCACAGTTGTGGCTCATACTAGCCTTCCTATGGTGTATAAATATATCAAGTTGTATGAGTGTTATTGTAGCCAGCTGGTACAGTGGTTAGCGCACTGGCCTGTGAGGTGTAGCACTCACTTGCCACGGGTTCGAACCCCAGCCAGGTTCCCTGGTTTTCCTCATTACAGAGGCCAGCCAGGAGCCCTGACAGTGATATATAACACGATTTTCCTGTATTACGTCTGGAGTGTATTATGTCAGTTTGAAGCGGAGAGGCTGGAGAGGTACGAGCTGTCAGCGAAGTGTCAGCGAAGAAGTGTCAGCGAAGAAGTGTCAGTGAAGGTGGCGAGGTTCTCTTGTCAGTGAAAAAGTCAGGTTGAACGTGGGTCAGAGTCAGCAGCTTTATCCTGAAGACGTGTCAGACGTGTCAACTTGCTGACTAGTTACCTGCCTGATTAGCCACACTGACAGCCTGATTAGATACATTGACAGCCTGATTAGATACACTGAAAGCCAGACTAGCCACACTGACAGCTTGATTGGACACACTGACAGCCTGACGAGTCACATTGACAGCCAGACTAGATATACTGGAAGCCAGAATACCACACTGACAGCCAGACTAGATACACTGGAAGCCAGAATACCACACTGACAGCCAGACTAGATACACTGGCAGCCAGACTACCACACTGACAGCCAGACTTGACACACTGACAGCCATACTAGCCACAATGTCGACTATCAACATACCTTCAATTATTAACTGTGTGTGTGTGTGTGTGTGTGTGTGTGTGTGTGTGTGTGTGTGTGTGTGTGTGTGTGTGTGTGTGTGTGTGTGTGTGTGTGTGTGTGTGTGTGTGTGTGGCACTAGCCACCAAGCTTCGCAAAGCTCCCCCCGTGAAGTTGAAAGCTTTTTCCTCTATAAAGAAAGCTCTATTGATTAACGATGGGTGGATCAAAGAGGCAATCATTTCCACCTCTGGATGCTGTCTATCTCTCATCTCTTGTCATCTCCCGTAAAGAGTAAAAGATTCTCCATCCTAGCGGTAATGACCAGAGATGCTCAGGGTGATTACGAGAGAGAGGGAGAGAGAGAGAGAGAGAGAGAGAGAGCAATAAATCCCACTCCATTGATCAAGATCTTGCAGCTTCTTGCATCGGTCGCCTTACAGGTGACTCTTGAGAGACAAGAGTAAAGAGTCTGGCTCTAAGAGCAGACTCTGTGCTCTATAGAGTCTTAAGGAACGAGGGGAAAACTGGGATTTATCTGTGTTAAGTAAGTAGGTGAACCTAGCAGGATCTGAGGGGAAAGTAGGGCAGTCCAGCAGGGCAGTAGGTCAACCTAGCAGGATCTGAGGGGAAAGTAGGGCAGTCAAGCAGGACAGTAGGTCAACCTAGCAGGATCTGAGGGGAAAGTAGGGCAGTCCAGCAGGACAGTAGGTCAACCTAGCAGGATCTGAGGGGAAAGTAGGTCAGTCCAGCAGGACAGTAAGTCAACCTAGCAGGATCTGAGGGGAAAGTAGGGCAGTCCAGCAGGACAGTAGGTCAACCTAGCAGGATCTGAGGGGAAAGTAGGTCAGTCCAGCAGGACAGTAAGTCAACCTAGCAGGATCTGAGGGGAAAGTAGGGCAGTCCAGCAGGACAGTAGGTCAACCTAGCAGGATCTGAGGGGAAAGTAGGTCAGTCCAGCAGGACAGTAAGTCAACCTAGCAGGATCTGAGGGGAAAGTAGGGCAGTCCAGCAGGACAGTAGGTCAACCTAGCAGGGTCTGAGGGGAAAGTAGGGCAGTCCAGCAGGACAGTAAGTCAACCTAGCAGGGTCTGAGGGGAAAGTAGGTCAACCTAGCAGGGTCTGAGGGGAAAGTAGGGCAGTCTAGCAGGACAGTAGGTCAACCTAGCAGGATCTGAGGGGAAAGTAGGGCAGTCCAGCAGGGCAGTAGGTCAACCTAGCAGGGTCTGAGGGGAAAGTAGGTCAACCTAGCAGGGTCTGAGGGGAAAGTAGGTCAACCTAGCAGGGTCTGAGGGGAAAGTAGGGCAGTCCACCAGGACAGTAGGTCAACCTAGCGGGATCTGAGGGGAAAGTAGGGCAGTCCAGCAGGATAGTAGGTCAACCTAGCAGGGTCTGAGGGGAAAGTAGGGCAGTCCAGCAGGATAGTAGGTCAACCTAGCAGGGTCTGAGGGGAAAGTAGGGCAGTCCAGCAGGATAGTAGGTCAACCTAGCAGGGTCTGAGGGGAAAGTAGGGCAGTCCAGCAGGACAGTAGGTCAACCTAGCAGGGTCTGAGGGGAAAGTAGGGCAGTCCAGCAGGACAGTAAGTCAACCCAGCAGGGTCTGAGGGGAAAGTAGGTCAACCTAGCAGGGTCTGAGGGGAAAGTAGGGCAGTCCAGCAGGACAGTAGGTCAACCTAGCGGGATCTGAGGGGAAAGTAAGGCATTCCAGCAGGACAGTAGGTCAACCTAGCAGGGTCTGAGGGGAAAGTAGGGCAGTCCAGCAGGACAGTAGGTCAACCTAGCAGGATCTCAGGGGAAAGTGGGGCAGTCCAGCAGAACAGTAGGTCAACCTAGCAGGAGCTGAGGGGAAAGTGGGGCAGTCCAGCAGGACAGTAGGTCAACCTAGCAGGAGCTGAGGGGAAAGTGGGGCAGTCCAGCAGAACAGTAGGTCAACCTAGCAGGATCTGAGGGGAAAGTGGGGCAGTCCAGCAGAACAGTAGGTCAACCTAGCAGGATCTGAGGGGAAAGTGGGGCAGTCCAGCAGGACAGTAGGTCAACCTAGCAGGATCTGAGGGGAAAGTGGGGCAGTCCAGCAGAACAGTAGGTCAACCTAGCAGGAGCTGAGGGGAAAGTGGGGCAGTCCAGCAGGACAGTAGGTCAACCTAGCGGGATCTGAGGGGAAAGTAAGGCATTCCAGCAGGACAGTAGGTCAACCTAGCAGGGTCTGAGGGGAAAGTAGGGCAGTCCAGCAGGACAGTAGGTCAACCTAGCAGGATCTGAGGGGAAAGTGGGGCAGTCCAGCAGAACAGTAGGTCAACCTAGCAGGAGCTGAGGGAAAAGTGGGGCAGTCCAGCAGAACAGTAGGTCAACCTAGCAGGGTCTGAAGGGAAAGTAGGGCAGTCCAGCAGAACAGTAGGTCAACCTAGCAGGGTCTGAGGGGAAAGTAGGGCAGTCCAGCAGGACAGTAGGTCAACCTAGCAGGATCTGAGGGGAAAGTGGGGCAGTCCAGCAGAACAGTAGGTCAACCTAGCAGGAGCTGAGGGGAAAGTGGGGCAGTCCAGCAGGACAGTAGGTCAACCTAGCAGGGTCTGAAGGGAAAGTGGGGCAGTCCAGCAGAACAGTAGGTCAACCTAGCAGGAGCTGAGGGGAAAGTGGGGCAGTCCAGCAGGACAGTAGGTCAACCTAGCGGGATCTGAGGGGAAAGTAGGGCAGTCCAGCAGGATAGTAGGTCAACCTAGCAGGGTCTGAGGGGAAAGTAGGGCAGTCCAGCAGGACATTAGGTCAACCTAGCAGGATCTGAGGGGAAAGTAGGGCAGTCCAGCAGGACAGTAGGTCAACCTCGCAGGGTCTGAGGGGAAAGTAGGGCAGTCCAGCAGGACAGTAAGTCAACCCAGCAGGGTCTGAGGGGATAGTAGGTCAACCTAGCAGGGTCTGAGGGGAAAGTAGGGCAGTCCAGCAGGACAGTAGGTCAACCTAGCGGGATCTGAGGGGAAAGTAAGGCATTCCAGCAGGACAGTAGGTCAACCTAGCAGGGTCTGAGGGGAAAGTAGGGCAGTCCAGCAGGACAGTAGGTCAACCTAGCAGGATCTGAGGGGAAAGTGGGGCAGTCCAGCAGAACAGTAGGTCAACCTAGCAGGAGCTGAGGGGAAAGTGGGGCAGTCCAGCAGGACAGTAGGTCAACCTAGCAGGAGCTGAGGGGAAAGTGGGGCAGTCCAGCAGAACAGTAGGTCAACCTAGCAGGATCTGAGGGGAAAGTGGGGCAGTCCAGCAGAACAGTAGGTCAACCTAGCAGGATCTGAGGGGAAAGTGGGCAAGTCCAGCAGGACAGTAGGTCAACCTAGCAGGATCTGAGGGGAAAGTGGGGCAGTCCAGCAGAACAGTAGGTCAACCTAGCAGGAGCTGAGGGAAAAGTGGGGCAGTCCAGCAGGACAGTAGGTCAACCTAGCGGGATCTGAGGGGAAAGTAAGGCATTCCAGCAGGACAGTAGGTCAACCTAGCAGGGTCTGAGGGGAAAGTAGGGCAGTCCAGCAGGACAGTAGGTCAACCTAGCAGGATCTGAGGGGAAAAATGGGGCAGTCCAGCAGAACAGTAGGTCAACCTAGCAGGAGCTGAGGGAAAAGTGGGGCAGTCCAGCAGAACAGTAGGTCAACCTAGCAGGGTCTGAGGGGAAAGTGGGGCAGTCCAGCAGAACAGTAGGTCAACCTAGCAGGGTCTGAGGGGAAAGTAGGGCAGTCCAGCAGGACAGTAGGTCAACCTAGCAGGGTCTGAAGGGAAAGTAGGGCAGTCCAGCAGAACAGTAGGTCAACCTAGCAGGGTCTGAAGGGAAAGTAGGGCAGTCCAGCAGAACAGTAGGTCAACCTAGCAGGGTCTGAGGGGAAAGTGGGGCAGTCCAGCAGAACAGTAGGTCAACCTAGCAGGAGCTGAGGGAAAAGTGGGGAAGTCCAGCAGGACAGTAGGTCAACCTAGCAGGGTCTGAAGGGAAAGTAGGGCAGTCCAGCAGAACAGTAGGTCAACCTAGCAGGGTCTGAAGGGAAAGTAGGGCAGTCCAGCAGGACAGTAGGTCAACCTAGCAGGGTCTGAAGGGAAAGTAGGGCAGTCCAGCAGAACAGTAGGTCAACCTAGCAGGAGCTGAGGGGAAAGTGGGGCAGTCGAGCAGGACAGTAGGTCAACCTAGCAGGGTCTGAGCAGGACAGAAGGATTCTGACTGGACAGATGTTAAGAAACACAATTTTACTGTCTCTAAACGGCCTTTTATGAGCATTACGGAACTGTATGAACACTGCAGTAGGCCTACTGGCCTATGCTAGGCAGGTCGTTCTCAAATCCAACCAGTCCCCACCCATATATATGTGTGTTCAAGGTAAGACTGCCAGATGTGGGCCTCCTGTGTACCTATTTCCCGCCTCATAGACAGACACTATCCCTGTCCACCTTGTCAGTTCGTCTCAGTATTTTGTATGTCGTAATCATGTCTCCTCTGGTCCTTCTCTGCCCCATGGTGTCGTCAGAGTGTGTCAGACACTGACTCCTGAAATTC
>NC_069473.1:15775104-15782604 GCF_026875155.1 Cherax quadricarinatus | reverse complement strand
CAGGGTTCGAACCCCAGTCCGCCTTCCCTTGTTCGTGATTGTTTTAACTCATATTCACACTGAGTTTGATAGTGCTACTGGTATTATTATTATTATTATATTATTATTATTAATTTCTTATTATTAGTAGTAGTAGAATAGTAGGTAGTAGTAACATAGATGGATCTCACTCTGGGCCCTGCCACTTTACTTCTCCCCAAAGTCGCTCGCAGAGTACCGTACTGTTCTTGAATCCCCCGAGATTGATGCTGCCTTCCACTGTTGCTTCCTCTCCGGCGTGTGGTGTGATGTGGTGTGTGTGTTTGTGTGTTTGTGTGTTGTGTGTGGGTGTGTTTGTGTGTGTGTGTGTGTGTGAGCCGTTGTAGCTAGTCTTGGTGTGTCATTGTGTGTGTTGTATGTGTGTGTCAGTACACGTGTGTGTGTGTGGTGTGTGTTGGTGTGTTAGTGTGGTGTGTGTGTGTGTGTGTGTGTGTGTGGGTGTGGTGTGTGTGTGTGTGTGTGCGTGTGTGTGTGTGTTGTGTTGTTGTGTGGTGTGTGGGGGGGGTGTGTGTGTGTGTGTGTGTGTTGTGTGTATTTGTGTGTTGTGTGTGATTGTGTCTGTTGTAGTCTGTGTATGTTGTGAGTATGTGTGGTGTGTGTTGTGTGAAGTGTGTTGCGTGTGTGTGTGTACTCACCTATTTGTACTCACCATTTGAGGTTAGCAGGGTCGATTCAGATCTCCTGGCCCCGCCTCTTCAACTGATTGGCTAACAATCCCCTAGCTCTGTGACTAGTCTTGATCTCTCTAACCATCTCTGCACTTTCTCTAATGTCTTACGGGCTTGACTAGTGTCTCTCTTCGGTTTTCCAACTGATGTGCTAGCATACTCCCGTATGGGCCTAACGTCTCAATGTATACAGTGTCTTGAACGACTCCTTATTGAGGTATCGGAACGCTATCCCGTAGGTTTGCCAGGCGCCCGTATGCAGTTCAGCAGTTATCTATTTATGTTTGCGCCTCAGAGATATGCCGTGTTATACTCACCCCCAGATTCTTTTTTTCCTTATTGAGTTGCAGTCTTTGGCCATCTAAACTATATAGTGTCGAGGTACACTTCTCTTCCCCTTGCCCCAATCTTCATACTTTGCATTGCAGGGTATTTAACTCCAGGAGTCCTGTTTTCTGGACCCGGCTTGTAGCCTGTCCAGTCTCTTTGTAGTCCTGCCTGATCCTCATCCGATTTGATTCCTCTCATTAACTCACATCATTCTGCAAACAAGGACCACTTCTGAATGCCATCCCTCCGTTTATTCGTTATCACATATACCAAGAACACACAGGTCCTAGGACTGACCCCTGTTGGAACCCCGCGTGTCACAAGCGCCCACACCTGCACCCATTATACGACTGATATCACTACCATGACTCGGTTGTTGCCTCCCTGTCAGGTATTCTCCTGATCCATTGCAGGTGACCTTTCCTGTTCTGTGTGCCTGATCTTCAGCATTTTCTCTTCAGTCTCAAGCCTCTGTGAGGAACTGGTGTCAAGGCCTTTTTGCAGTTCCAAAAAAATGAGGTCGATCCCACCCCTCCACTCGTGTCCTTACTAACTCTGCACCATGTCATTAAACATCCTAGTAGGTTGTGACACAGGAATTTCCTCCCCTGAAACTACCATGCTAGGTTGTCCAATAACACTTGTTTTTTCTTTCCAGGTGCCTCCACCACTCCCTCCTGATGATCTTCTCCATGAATCTTGCATACTATACACCGTTATGATACAGGTCTTAGTTTAGTGCCTCTTCTTCTTCCCTTTTTAAACAAATTTGCCTCTTCCATACCTCAGGGAGTTTGCCCAATTTTCAAATGATGTGTTGATCCACCTTTGGTGCTCTACTGGCACACACATATCTCTTGCTCCTCTTTAAGGTCACTCACACGGAGAGCTGTTGTCTGGTCCCACCGCCGTTCGGAGTTGTCAAGTTCGCATAGCAGCTTCTTGTCACTTCCCTTGGTTTATATGTACTCTCATCCAGCTTATCTTGCGGGTGTACCACCCATGGTCTGAATTCCTGGAGTCCTACTGATTCTCACCCAACTGTTAAACACTTCTTTACAGTCTCGTGTTGAGCTCCTGAGCAAACCTCTCGGTCCCGTTTTCTTGTGAAATTCCCCTATCAACCCTTTCCTCAGTCTGATTCACTGGTCCTTGACGACTGTTTATGCCTCCTGATGTGGCTGTGACAAACAACACTTTCGGCTCAGTCTTGACTTGCGGATGCAGATCGAAATTCCACACTACTACTCCATATTGTCGCTGACACGTCCCTTCCTCAAACTACTGGCATATTCATTTTCTGGCTCTGCTCTCTTTATCCAATCTCTTTATTTTTCCTGATTCCTCTGTCTTTCGTACCTTTTCCATTCCTTCAGTAGCACCTATTTTTTGCACTCCCTGACACCATCTGGTGAAACCGGACTTCGTTCTGTTCATCCCATTATTTCTTTTCCCTTGGAACAAACCACTCCTCTGTACTCCTTGCATTTTGTTGCCACATTGTCATCATTTCTGTACTGTTTTCCCTGTCAGTTCCCAATCCAAAACTACGCGAACATTATATTCTTGACAGGAGGTCATCTCATGCTATCCTGAGTAGTTCCCCGCTTTTGTAGTTTGGTATTTTTTCCCACCCTATTCCTGCACTAATCCCTCCCTCCAACTTGGAGCTCAACTATGTGTAGTCGAAAGCACAGAAAACCAATGATCCACTAGCTCCCAGGACCTTTCATCAAGATATCCTCGAGATGTCTGAACACCAAAACTTGAATACAAGGTCCCGTCTTGCTGTTCATTCTTCTCCTCTCTTCTCTGGTAGTGTCGCTAACATGTGGATGCCGGAGGTTTTTCCAGTACTAACGTCCATCATCTTTGCTACTCCATGTTTCGTAACCCCATGGGCTCCAGGTTTTCCATCCAAACTCCTGTGGTTGAAATCACACACCCATAGACAATAACTTTGCTTTCCCCCGTCCACATGTGCTCTCCCCTGGCCACCTCGGCTAGTGTGTCGACCATGGGCTCTGTTTCTCTCATCGTATTCTTTCTCTTGGTCTCCTGCATTCTGTGGTAGGTTGTCATTACTGCAATTTTCACCTTATGGCCCCTCAGACTGATGTTCCTACTAAGTAGTCCCCGTTCACCCGGCCATCCCCATTCCATCCATTTTCTCAAAACCCCACTAGGTGCTTTAATGAAGCAGTGAACACCTCTCCTCCTCCCCCTCCCACCACCTCTGTCTTTCCTGAGGAGTTTGATATCCGGTAGGAAAGATTGAATCTGTTAATATTCTGGTGAGTTTTTTGTATTTCTGTGATTGAGCTATTTATGTCTGGGGATGGTCTCCGTGATCTTCTCCTGTCACACACTCCAACTTCTATTTGTTATTGCCATCTGCAATTTTCATACCAAGGCAGATTCCTTCAAACTTCTGTTCTTAAGACCTGTGGTCCTGGCCGATACAGATAACTCATGCAGCGGGTTGGGGGATGTGGGAGACCTGATAAGGATCTATGGGTGTGTTGCTGTGGGGTGGAGTTTAAGTAGTGGTGCGACCTATCTTTCGCGATATGACATGGGAGTTAGGTGTGTTGAGATCTCCTGTTTGGCTGGCACGGGTTACCTGTTGGGAGGCTTCATAGGAAGGCTCCACGGGAGGTTGTATTTTGATCTTCTTCTTACCCTGTGAGTCCTGGGATCTCCTTCTTGCTTCTCCAGCCCCTCTCTTACACATCCTTCGCCTTTGTATCATCTCCTCTCATTTCCGCCTTTTCGTCCTTGTGTTCTGTCGCGTCCGAGATATACACCTACCCTGTATTCCCGGCAATGTCTCCTTAATCGTGCTTTCTCCACAGTATCCTGTTCCGAGTACGATTTTATGCTGCCTTTGAAGGTCACATTTTTCACTGGCCGGTTCTTTTTTACAAACCCCCCTAGTCTCCGAAAATTATCCTCCACTTGAGGGCCACTATACCATACCTCTCTCCGATTACATTCATATGCTCAATTGCTTTTTTCCCCTGTTGTTCTTGCTCTCTCATATTTTCCCCCCTTCACAACTTTCCAGTAGCCCAGACCAAAGACTAGACCACTCAACCTCATTCATTCCTCCCATCATAGCATCATCCTGTTATCCCCTCATTCAATTTGCTCTCTCTCCTCAATTACAGACTTTCCTTTCTTCGTTTCACTTCTACTGTACAATGGGGCCTCAAGAATGGACCTAGATACACTTTTCCCTTCTCTCGGCTTAGCCACCCGGGGCTCTGTTTGTAGGTCCCTTTTAGGCCCACCAAACATTATAACCCGCAGCTCTTTCATTTATCTACAGTCTCTGATACAACAGCTTCTACATGCAGTTTTTTGCCTCCTTCTGTCCTACATCTCACCCCCTATTTGGGCTGATGTAGCATCTCTGTTTGTCAATCCCAAAATGTTCTTTAAGTTTCCTTTAGGCTTTTCAGATTTTCCATTCCTCTGTCTAAGCTCTGTATCCTGGCCTCTGCTGCTTTGACTTTCACCTCCCACTTCCTGCTTTCCATGTCTATCCTCTCTTCCATTCTCATGCTAAGTTCTTCTAGTTTCTTTTCCCATTCTTGTTCCCTTTTTGTGAGCTCTGCTGCCCAATCTTCCTTTGCAGTTCCCTCCTCCTGTCCCTTGGGTTTTCTTGTTGCTCTCTGCAACCCATTTTTGTTTTATCCTGATTGCCTCAGAGTGGGAAACCTATGTAATTCTGTATGTTAGGTTAGTATTGTATATGTCAGAGTGTGGGGGGGGGAGGTAGAGGAGGAACTGTGGCTATATGGGAGAGTAGTGGGGAGGGGGAGTGGGAAGGAGAGTGAATCAAGTGGTAAGTGGGTGAGTGGGAGAGGGAGAGGTGGGGAGGGGGAGGGTGAAAGAGGGAGGGAGGGATCAGGTGAAGGAGTGAGATGTCGGTGGGGGAGGGGGGAGTGTATGTGTGAGTCTGGCAATATGTGTGTGTGTGTGTGTGTGTGTGTGTGTGTATTGTGTGTGTGTTGTGTGTGTGTGTTGTGTGTGTGTTGCGTGTGTGTGTGGGGGGTGAGTGTGGTGAGTGAGTGTGTGGGTGGGGTGTGTGGGTGGGTGTGTGGGTGGGTGTGTGGGTGGGTGTGTGTGTGGGTGGGTGTGTGTGGTGTGTGTGGGTGTGTGTGGGGTTGGTGTGGGTGTGTGTGGGTGTGTGTGGGTGTGTGTGGGTGTGTGGGTGTGTTTGTGTGGGTGTGTGTGTGTGGTGTGTGGTGGGTGTGTGGGTGTGTGTGTGGGGTGTATGGGTGGGTGTGTGGGTGGGGTGGGTGTGTGGGTGGGTGTGTGGGTGGTGGGTGTGCGGGTGGGTGTGTGTGGGTGGGTGTGTGGGTGTGTGGGTGTGTGGGTGTGTGTGGGTGTGTGTGGGTGGTGTGGGTGGGTGTGTGTGGGGGTGTGTGGGGGGTGTGGGTGTGTGTGGGTGTGTGTGTGTGTGTGTGTGAGTGTGTATGTGTGTGTATGTGTGTGTGTATTGTGTGTGTGTGTGATGTACTCACCTATTTGTACTCACCTATTTGTGGTTGCAGGGGTCGATTCACAGCTCCTGGCCCCGCCTCTTCGCTGATTGCTACTAGGTCTTCTCTCTCCCTGCCCCATGAGCTCTATCATACCTCGCCTTAAACTATGTATGGTTCCCGCCTCCACTACGTCACTTTCTAGCTATTCCACGGCCTGACTCTCTATGACTGAAGAAATACTTCCTAACATCTCTTTGATTCATCTGAGTCTTCAACTTCCAATTGTGACCTCTTGTGTCTGTGTCCCTTCTCTGGAACATCCCGTCTTTGTCCACCTTGTCTATTCCGCACAGTATTTTATATGTCGTTATCATGTCTCCCCTGACCCTCCTGTCCTCCAGTGTCGTCAGGCCGATTTCCCTCAACCTTTCTTCGTAGACAATCCCCGTAGCTCTGGGACTAGTCTTGTTGCAAACATTTGCACTTTCTCTAATTTCTTGACGTGCTTGACTAGGTGTGGATTCCAAACTGGTGCTGCATACTAAAGTATGGGCCTGACGTAAATGGTATACAGAGTCTTAAACGAATCCTCACTGAGGTATCGGAACGCTATCCGTAGGTTTGCCAGGCGCCCGTTATGCTGCAGCAGTTATCTGATTGATGTGCGCCTCTGGAGATATGCTCGGTGTTATACTCACCCCCAGATCTTTTTCCTTGAGTGAGGTTTGCAGTCTTTGGCCATCTAAACTATATTGTCTGCGGTCTTCTTTGCCCTTCCCCAATCTTCATGACTTTGCATTTGGCAGGGTTAAATTCAAGGAGCCAGTTGCTGGACCAGGCTTGTAGCCTGTCCAGGTCTCTTTGTAGTCCTGCCTGATCCTCATCCGATTTGATTCTTCTCATTAACTTCACATCATCTGCAAACAAGGACACTTCTGAGTATATCCCTTCCGTTATGTCGTTCACATATACCAAGAACAGCACAGGTCCTAGGACTGACCCCCGTGGAACCCCGCTTGTCACAGGCGCCCACTCTGACACCTCGTCGCGTACCATGACTCGTTGTTGCCTCCCTGTAAGGTATTCTCTGATCCATTGCAGTGCCTTTCCTGTTATGTGTGCCTGATCCTCAGCTTTGCAGTAACCTCTTGTGAGGAACTGTGTCGAAGGCCTTCTTGCAGTCCAAAAATATGCAGTCGATCCACCCCTCTTTCTCTTGTCTTACTTCTGTCACCTTGTCATAAAACTCTAGTAGGTTTGTGACACAGGATTTTCCTTCCCTGAAACCGTGCTGGTTGTCAATTATTCACTTGTTTCTTTCCAGGTGCCCCACCACTCTCCTCCTGATGATCTTCTCCATGACCTTGCATACTATACACGTTAGTGATACAGGTCTGTAGTTTAGTGCCTCATGTCTGTCTCCCTTTTTAAAAATTGGGACTACATTTGCCATTTCCCATACCTCAGGGAGTTGCCCAGTTTCAAATGATGTGTTGAAGATCTTTGTTAATGGCTCTCTCAATATCTCTGCTCCCTCTTTAAGGACCCATGGAGAGATGTTGTCTGGTCCGACCGCCTTTGAGGTGTCAAGTTCGCATAGCAGCTTCTTCACCTCCTCCTTGGTTATATGTACCTCATCCAGCACTTGCTGGTGTGCCCCACTGTTCTGATTTCCTGGAGTCCTACTGGTTTCCACTGTAAATACCTCTTTAAATCTTGTGTTGAGCTCCTGACATACCTCTTGGTCGTTTCTTGTGAATTCCCCATCACCCTTCCTCAGTCTGATTACCTGGTCCTTGACTGTTGTTTTCCTCCTGATGTGGCTGTACAACAGCTTCGGGTCAGTCTTTACTTTTGATGCTATGTCATTTTCATATTGTCTCTGAGCCTCCCTTCTTATCTGTGCATATTCGTTTCTGGCTCTTCGGCTGATTTCTTTATTTTCCTGAGTTCTCTGTCTTTCTGTACCT
>NC_069473.1:15747604-15770104 GCF_026875155.1 Cherax quadricarinatus | reverse complement strand
TAAGTGAATGTCAGTGTACAGTCGTCTGCATATGCATGTGATTCTGGGATGAGATGAAGAAGGTCGTTGAAGTAGACATTCCATAACAATGGTCCCAGCACGCTTCCTTTTGTAACACTTGCCCCAATAGGATGCCTTGCTGATTCTGTTCCATTGAGAACTACACTTAAATATCTACCGTAAAAGTAATCACTGAGGAGACATAGCGTAGAGCCTGCAATTCCCAGTGCTTGAAGTTTTGCTAAGAGGCCCTGGTGCCACACCCGGTCGAAAGCGCCAGCAATGTCCAGTGCTACCACACAGCTGACTTTGGATTCATCCAGTGACTGGTGCCACTTAGTGGAGAGGTTTAACAACAGATCAGCAGCAGAGTAACCTTTCCTGAAGCCATATTGACGATCACAAAGTAGTGAGTGGTAGTCAAAAAAATCTGTCATTTGTCTTGAGATTATTGTCTCAAGGATCTTACCAGTGATTGACAGGAGTGACACTGGTCTGTAGTTGCTGATTTCTGCTCTGCTCTTCTTTCTGTGAACAGGGACTACATTTGCCTCTCTTTCTCTCTGTCTCTGTCTCTCTCTCTGTCTCTCTCTCTCTCTCTCTCTCTCTCTCTCTCTCTCTCTCTCTCTCTCTCTCTCTCTCTCTCTCTCTCTCTCTCTCTCTCTCTCTCTCTCTCTCTCTCTCTCTCTCTCTCTCTCACTCTCTCAACAAGCCATCACCACCACACACAAGGCTTGCTAACCCACTAGGAATATTAGGCCTAGATGCTAAGAACATTAGGCCTAGATGCTAGGAACATTAGGCCTAGATCCTAGGAACATTAGGCCTAGATACTAGGAACATTAGGCCTAGATACTAGGAACATTAGTCCTAGATGCTAGGAACATTAGGCCTAGATGCTAGGAACAGTAGGCCTAGATGCTAGGAACATTAGGCCTAGATACTAGGAACATTAGGCCTAGATACTAGGAACATTAGGCCTAGATGCTAGGAGCATTAGGCCTAGATGCTGGTTAACTGACTTGGTTAATTTGATTAAAGTATCTACTACACGAGGGTCATTCAGGCTGCTTGGTTACTGGGGTTTAAAGTCCCACAAGAACAGCAACTACTGCTGCTGCTGCTGTTGCTGCTGCTGCTGCTGCTGCTGCTGCTGCTGCTACTGCTGCTACTGCTGCTGCTGCTGCTGCTGCTGCTGCTGTTGCTGCTGCTGCTGCTGCTGCTGCTGCTGTTGCTGCTGCTGCTGCTGCTGCTGCTGCTGCTGCTGCTGCTGCAGAGAAGCCAGAGTGTTGAGTCAAGTTTGTACCAGTGACTCGACCCCCGTGAAGGCAACACACTCTTATTGGACACACATTATTATTATTATTATTATTATTATTATTATTATTATTATTATTATTATTATTATTATTATTATTATTATTATTATTATTATTATTATTATTATTATTATTATTATTATTATTGTTGTTATTATTATTGAAGCATTGAGCTCCAATAACAACTGAAGACCAATGGAACAGCTCCGCTTCCTAGGATCAAGACCACACCCCCCTCCCCCCTCCTTCAAGACACTCAATAAACCAACCAATGGATGAGAAAAGCCACATATATATTTTTTAAAGTTGGTCTTCCGTCATCCCAGCAAGGCAGGGGCAGGGGGCGGGGCAGGGGCAGGGGGCGGGGGCAGGGGCAGGGGCGGGGCCCCACTCACATGTTTTTTGGACCAGTCTGGTAATGGGGGCAGTCGTCTGCCTCTAATGGCTTCCCTTAACATCCATTATCTTGTTTTTGTAAGGGTTTTAAATGTGGGGGTCGTGGTGTTTTAAATGTGGGGGTCGTGGTGTTTTAAATGTGGGGGTCGTGGTGTTTTAAATGTGGGGGTCGTGGTGTTTTAAATGTGGGGTCGTGGTGTTTTAAATGTGGGGGTCGTGGTGTTTTAAATGTGGGGGTCGTGGTGTTTTAAATGTGGGGGTCGTGGTGTTTTAAATGTGGGGGTCGTGGTGTTTTAAATGTGGGGGTCGTGGTGTTTTAAATGTGGGGGTCGTGGTGTTTTAAATGTGGGGGTCGTGGTGTTTTAAATGTGGGGGTCGTGGTGTTTTAAATGTGGGGTCGTGGTGTTTTAAATGTGGGGGTCGTGGTGTTTTAAATGTGGGGTCGTGATGTTTTAAATGTGGGGGTCGTGGTGTTTTAAATGTGGGGGTCGTGGTGTTTTAAATGTGGGGGTCGTGGTGTTTTAAATGTGGGGGTCGTGATGTTTTAAATGTGGGGTCGTGGTGTTTTAAATGTGGGGTCGTGGTGTTTTAAATGTGGGGGTCGTGGTGTTTTAAATGTGGGGGTCGTGGTGTTTTAAATGTGGGGGTCGTGATGTTTTAAATGTGGGGGTCGTGGTGTTTTAAATGTGGGAGTCGTGGTGTTTTAAATGTTGCTGCAACACCTGCAACACCAGCAACACCAGCAACACCTGCAACACCAGCAACACCAGCAACACCTGCAACACCTTCAACACCAGCAACACCAGCAACACCTGCAACACCTGCAACACCAGCAACACCTGCAACACCTGCAACACCAGCAACACCTTCAAAACCAGCAACACCAGCAGCACCTGCAACACCTGCAACACCAGCAACACCAGCAACACCAGCAACACCTGCAACACCAGCAACACCTGCAACACCAGCAACACCTGCAGCACCAGCAACACCAGCAACACCTGCAACACCTGCAACACCAGCAACACCAGCAACACATGCAACATTTGCAACACCAGCAACACATGCAACACCTGCAACACCAGCAACACCAGCAACACCTGCAACACCTGCAACACCAGCAACACCTGCAACACCTGCAACACATGCAACACATGCAACACATGCAACACATGCAACACCAGCAACACCTGCAACACCAGCAACACCTGCAGCACCAGCAACACCAGCAACACCTGCAACACCTGCAACACCAGCAACACATGCAACACATGCAACACATGCAACACATGCAACACATGCAACACCAGCAACACCTGCAACACCAGCAACACCTGTAGCACCAGCAACACCAGCAACACATGCAACACCAGCAACACCAGCAACACCTGCAACACCTGCAACACCAGCAACACCTGCAACACCAGCAACACCAGCAACACCTGCAACACCAGCAACACCTGCAACACCTGCAATACCTGCAACACCTGCAACACCATCAACACCTGCAGCACCAGCAACACCAGCAACACCTGCAATAACTACAACACCAGCAACACCTGCAACACCTGCAACACCTGCAACACCAGCAACACCTGCAACACCTGCAATACCTGCAACACCTGCAACACCATCAACACCTGCAGCACCAGCAACACCAGCAACACCTGCAATAACTACAACACCAGCAACACCTGCAGCACCAGCAACACAAGCAACACATGCAACACCTGCAACACCTGCAACACCTGTAACACCTGCAACATGCGTGGGATTATTTCTTGAGCTGACCTGCCATGATTGTTTGTTGTTGTCTATTTGGTCACTGTGACCAGTGAAGAGGCGGGGCCAGGAGATGTGACTCGACCCCTGCAACTACAAATAGGTGAGTACACACACCCACACACACACACACACACACACACACACACACACACACACACACACACACACACACACACACACACACACACACACAAATGTAGTTCCCATTTTCAAAAAAGGAGACAGAAAAGAGGCACTAAACTATAGACCTGTGTCATTGACAGGAGTATAAATGCCAACCAGCACGGATTCACGGAAGGCAAATCCTGTGTCACAAACCTTCTGGAGTTTTACGATAAAATAACAGAAGTAAGACAAGAGAGAGAGGGGTGGGTTGATTGCATCTTCTTGGACTGCAAGAAGGCCTTTGACACAGTTCCTCACAAGAGATTAGTGCAGAAGCTAGAGCATCAGGCGCATATAACAGGAAGAGCACTGCAATGGATCAGAGAATACCTGACAGGGAGGCAACAACGAGTCATGGTACGTAATGATGTATCACAGTGGGCACCTGTGACGAGCGGGGTCCCACAGGGGTCGGTCCTAGGACCAGTGCTATTTTTGGTATATGTGAACGACATGACGGAAGGGTTAGACTCAGAAGTGTCCCTGTTTGCAGATGATGTGAAGTTAATGAGGAGAATTAAATCTGATGAGGACCAGGCAGGACTTCAAAGAGACCTGGACAGACTGGACACCTGGTCCAGCAAATGGCTTCTCTAATTTAATCCTGCCAAATGCAAAGTCATGAAGATAGGGGAAGGGCACAGAAGACCACAGACAGAGTATAGGCTAGGTGGCCAAAGACTGCAAACCTCACTCAAGGAGAAAGATCTTGGGGTGAGTATAACACCGAGCATGTCTCCGGAAGCACACATCAATCAGATAACTGCTGCAGCATATGGGCGCCTGGCAAACCTGAGAACAGCATTCCGACACCTTAGTAAGGAATCATTCAAGACACTGTACACCGTGTATGTCAGGCCCATACTGGAGTATGCAGCACCTGTTTGGAACCCGCACTTGATAAAGCACGTCAAGAAACTAGAGAAAGTACAAAGGTTTGCAACAAGGTTAGTTCCAGAGCTAAGGGGAATGTCCTATGAAGAAAGATTAAGGGAAATCGGCCTGACGTCACTGGAGGACAGGAGGGTCAGGGGAGACATGATAACGACATATAAAATACTGCGTGGAATAGACAAGGTGGACAAGGACAGGATGTTCCAGGGAGGGGACACAGAAACAAGAGGCCACAATTGGAAGTTGAAGACACAAATGAGTCAGAGAGATAGTAGGAAGTATTTCTTCAGTCATAGAGTTGTAAGGCAGTGGAATAGCCTAGAAAATGACGTAGTGGAGGCAGGAACCATACACAGTTTTAAGACGAGGTTTGATAAAGCTCATGGAGCGGAGAGAGAGAGGGTCTAGTAGCAACCGGTGAAGAGGCGGGGCCAGGAGCTAGGACTCGACCCCTGCAACCACAAATAGGTGAGTACAAATAGGTGAGTACACACACACACACACACACACACACACACACACACACACACACACACATAACTTACACACACAACACACACACACACACACACACACACACACACACACACACACACACACACGCAACACACACACATACTCCCACTAGACTCAGTCTGAGACTGTCACAGCCTCTCCTGCACAACCTCTCCTGCACAACCTCTCCTGCACAACCTCTCACGGTAAACTCACCCCAGACACGAGAGGTTGACCTCCCCTCAACCTCAAGAATAAATTGACCTCATCTAACTTTACGAGGTAACTTGTACAAGAGAGAGAGAGAGAGAGAGAGAGAGAGAGAGAGAGAGAGAGAGAGAGAGAGAGAGAGAGAGAGAGAGAGAGAGAGAGAGAGAGAGAGAGAGAGAGAGAGCGAGAGAGAGAGAGAAAGAAAACTTTCTCTTGTTCTTAACTTTCTATTTGGCGAAAGAACGATTAGATAACTTCTCTGAATCATACCGGGCTGTCTAATTAACCTGTTCCTCTCTCTCTCTCTCTCTCTCTCTCTCTCTCTCTCTCTCCTCTCTCTCTCTCTCTTCTCTCTCTCTCTCTCTCTCTCTCTCTCTCTCTCTCTCTCCTCCTCTCTCTCTCTCTCTCTCTCTCTCTCTTCTCTCATCTCTCTCTCCTCTCTCCTCTCTCTCTCTCTCTTCTCCTCTCTCTCTCTCTCTCTCTCTCTCTCTCTCTCTCTCTCTCCTCTCTCTCTCTTGTTTTCCTTTTAAAGTTTTCTTTACACTTTGTTTACTGGATTACCTTCCACCTCCTTTCATTGGGGTTTAAAGTCTATCTACTACACGAAGGTCATTAAGACTGCAGGTCACCTGGTCACCACCAGTCAACAATACTTTAATACCTAAAATACTGATTAATGTAAACTACCAGTGTATATACACTGATATATACACCTCTCAGTGTATATACACTGAGATATACATCTCTCAGTGTATATACACTGATATATACACCTCTCAGTGTATATACACTGAGATATACACCTCTCAGTGTATATACACTGAGATATACATCTCTCAGTGTATATACACTGAGATATACATCTCTCAGTGTATATATACCTAGATATACACCTCAAAGTGTATGTACACTGAGAGACATACACCTCTCAGGGTATATACACACAATGAGAGATATGCACCTCTCTGTGTATATATGATTGCTAGCTCGTTTCAGTGCACAACATATCTCTTACCAGGTACCCAAACATCTCTTACCAGGTACCCAAACATCTCTTACCAGGTAGCCAAACATCTCTTACCAGGTAGCCAAACACTCTTACCAGGTACCCAAACATCTCTTACCAGGTACACCCAAAAATCTCTTACCAGGTATCCAAACATCTCTTACCAGGTACCCAAACATCTCTTACCAGGTACCCAAACATCTCTTACCAGGTACCCAAACATCTCTTACCAGGTACCCAAACATCTCTTACCAGGGACCCAAACATCTCTTTACCAGGTACCCAAACATCTCTTACCAGGTACCCAAACATCTCTTATCAGGTACCCAAACATCTCTTACCAGGTACCCAAACATCTCTTACCAGGTATCCAAACATCTCTTACCAGGTACCCAAACATCTCTTACCAGGTACCCAAACATCTCTTACCAGGTACCCAAACATCTCTTACCAGGTACCCAAACATCTCTTACCAGGTACCCAAACATCTCTTATCAGGTACCCAAACATCTCTTACCAGGTACCCAAACATCTCTTACCACGTATCCAAACATCTCTTACCAGGTACCCAAACATCTCTTACCAGGTACCCAAACATCTCTTACCAGGTACCCAAACATCTCTTACCAGGTACCCAAACATCTCTTACCATGTACCCAAACATCTCTTACCAGGTACCCAAACATCTCTTACCATGTACCCAAACATCTCTTACCAGGTACCCAAACATCTCTTACCAGGTACCCAAACATCTCTTACCAGGTACCCAAACATCTCTTACCAGGTAGCCAAACATCTCTTACCAGGTATCCAAACATCTCTTACCAGGTACCCAAACATCTCTTACCAGGTACCCAAACATCTCTTAACCAGGTACCCAAACATCTCTTACCAGGTACCCAAACATCTCTTTACCAGGTACCCCAACATCTCTACCAGTACCCAAACATCTCTTACCAGGTACCCAAACATCTCTTACCAGTACCCAAACATCTCTTACCAGGTACCCAAACATCTCTTACCAGGTAGCCAAACATCTCTTACCAGGTAGCCAAACATCTCTTACCAGGTATCCAAACATCTCTTACCAGGTACCCAAACATCTCTTACCAGGTACCCAAACATCTCTTACCAGGTACCCAAACATCTCTTACCAGGTACCCAAACATCTCTTACCAGGTACCCAAACATCTCTTACCAGGTACCCAAACATTTCTTACCAGGCACCCAAACATCTCTTACCAGGTACCCAAACATCTCTTACCAGGTATTGTAACTACTAACACTGAAGACTGGAACACCACTAACATAACTGGTGTGGTAACTACTAACATTGCAGTCTGGAACACCACTAACATAACTCTGGTGTTGTAACTACTAACATTGCAGTCTGGAACACCACTAACATAACTCTGGTGTTGTAACTACTAACATTGCAGTCTGGAACACCACTAACATAACTCTGGTGTTTGTAACTATACATTGCAGTCGGAACACCACTAACATAACTCTGGTGTGGTAAGTTCTGCTGGTGTATCTCCTGGAACTGTGTTGCCTATCCCAGCTGTGTCCAATACACAGCATCTTTCTCTGTGGTTTGGAATCTCTTATCTCACTCAAAGATGTGGTGTAGGTAATGATGGTAATCTTGACCTGCAGTGATTCACACGCTATACACACTACAGTGCCACACACACTAAAGTGCCACACACAACTGTGCCATACACACTACAGTGCCACACACACTACAGTGCCACATATACTACAGTGCCACACGCACAACTGTTCCATACACACTACAGTGCCACACACACTACAGTGCCACATACACTCCAGTGCCACACACACACTAAAGTGCCACACACATTACAGTGTTACACACACAACTGTGCCACACACACTACAGTGTGTGTGCCATACACAATACAGTGTCGCACACACTACAGTGTCATACACACTACAGTGCCACATACATTACAGTGCCACACACACAACTGTGCCACACACACAACTGGGCCACACACATTACAGAGCCACACACACAACTGTGCCACACACACTACAGTGCCATACACACTACAGTGCCACACACACTGGGAACTATACACACTACAGTGCCACACACATTACAGTGCCATACACACAACTGTGCCATATAGACTACAGTGCCATACACACTACAGTGCCATACACACTACAGTGCCACACACATTACAATGCCACATACACTACAGTGCCACATACACACTACAGTGCCACACACAATAGTGTCACACACTACAGTGCCACACACGTTACAGTGCCACACATACTACAGTGCCATACACACTATAGTGCCACATACACTACAGTGGCACACACACACTACAGTGCCACACACATTACAGTGTCACACACTACAATGTCATACACACTACAGTGGCACATACACTACTGTGCCACACACACTACAGTGAAATACTTTCTATAGTGCCAAACGCACACTATAGTGCCACATACACTACAGTGCCACACACACTACAGTGCCATACACACTACAGTACCACTCACTACAGTGTCATACATACTACAGTGCCACACACACACACACTACAGTGCCACATACACTACAGTGCTACACACACTACAGTGCCACACACACTACAGTGCCACACACGCTACAATGCCACACACGCTACGGTGCCACATACATTACTGTGCCACACACACTACAGTGCCATACATACTACAGTGCCACACACACTATAGTGCCACACACACTACAGTGCCACACACACACTACAGTGCCACACACACTACAGTGCCACACGCTACAGTGCCACACACACACTACAGTGCCACACACACTACAGTGTCACACACACTACAGTGTCACACACACTACAGTGCCACACACACTACAGTGCCACACACACTACAGTGCCATACATACTACAGTGCCACACACACTATAGTGCCACACACACTACAGTGCCACACACACACTACAGTGCCACACACACTACAGTGCCACACGCTACAGTGCCACACACACACTACAGTGCCACACACACTACAGTGCCACACGCTACAGTGCCACACACACACTACAGTGCCACACACACTACAGTGCCACACACTACAGTGCTGCACACTACAGTGCCACACACTAGAGTGCCACACATTACAGTGCTACACATTACAGTGCAACACACTACAGTGCCACACATTATAGTGCCACACACACTACAGTGCCACACACTACAGTGCCACACACTACACTGCCACACATTATAGTGCCACACACACTATAGTGCCACACACACTACAGTGCCACGCATTACAGTGCCACACACTATAGTGCCACACACTACAGTGCCACACACTACAGTGCCACACACACTACAGTGTCACGCACTACAGTGCCACACACTACAGTTCACATATTACAGTGCCACACACTACAGTGCCACACACTACAGTGCCACACACTACAGTGCCACACACTACAGTGCCACACACTACAGTGCCACACATTACAGTGCCACACACTACAGTGTCACACATTGCAGTGCCATACACTACAGTGCAACACATTACAGTGTCACACACTACAGTGCCACACGCTACAGTGCCACACAATACAGTGTCACACACTACAGTGCCACACACTACAGTGTCACACACTACAGTGCCAAACACTACAGTGCCACACACTGCAATGCCACACACACTACAGTGCAACACATTACAGTGCCACACACTACAGTGCCACACACAGTGCCACACCCTACAGTGCCACACACTACAGTGCCACACACAGTGCCACATGCTGCAGTGACGACCGCATGGAAGAGACACAGCGAGAGACATAAAGTTAATTGGAAAATGGAACAAAGAGAGCACTAGACGAAGGGAGAATAAAGGGAGGGAGGAAGAAAAGAAGGAAGAAAAGAAGGAAGGAATGAAGGAAGGAATGAAGGAAGGTAAGAAGAATTCAATGACAGAATATCCCAAAGAGTTGAGGTTCTGCATGAAGGAGAAAACGTCAGTAAGGTCGTGATATGTACCAGACTCTGTAGAAGTGAAGTCAGTACTCGGAAGAGACTGTACTCCAGCTGAGTGAGTCTTCCAGAGTCCAAGAGAGAGACAGCCGGAGCTAAAACCACTTAGTGAAATTGAAAGAAATCCCTAACACTCATTCTCATATGCCAAATCCAGGACAAAATCCACGTCCCTTGGTCGACAACGATGGAACTTCACACTGACAGTGAAATGTGTGAGAAACTGAAGTTGCAATGTAACTGTGTTGAGTAAGCTGCTAAACAGCTTAAAAGATTAATAATCAAAGCTTATTCCTTCGGGTTATCAAGGCTTATTACTTTAGATTATCAAGGTTTATACCTTGGGAAGCGTTGAAAATAGCTTAGGTAGATGGTTTTGTTAGTGGGTTTAGGTTTGAGATTGACTTGCCTACTATGAGCCAGTAGGCCTGCTGCTGTGTTCCTCCCTTCCTATATTCTTATGCACGAAACTCAAAAGCTTCTCCATACCTCCAAAAATTCTGACATAAGCCTAACTGGACTTCAGGAAAGTTACTGGAACAAAAAGGAACAATATTGTGACTGGAACAATATTGTGACTGGAACAATATTGTGACTGGAACAATATTGTGACTGGAACAATATTGTGACTGGAACAATGTTGTGACTGGAACAATACACAAATAACCCCAACAAGTCACACTAACAATTGTAAATGGTGAAAGTCACTGACAACATAGCCATGTACTCGTCCCCAGGTTCAGACTCACAGTTACTGACAACACAGCCATGTACTCGTCCCCAGGTTCAGACTCACAGTTACTGACAACACAGCCATGCACTCGTCCCCAGGTTCAGACTCACAGTTACTGACAACACAGCCATGTACTCGTCCCCAGGTTCAGACTCACAGTTACTGACAACACAGCCATGCACTCGTCCCCAGGTTCAGACTCACAGTTACTGACAACACAGCCATGTACTCGTCCCCCAGGTTCAGACTCACAGTTACTGACAACACAGCCATGCACTCGTCCCCAGGTTCAGACTCACAGTTACTGACAACACAGCCATGTACTCGTCCCCAGGTTCAGACTCACAGTTACTGACAACACAGCCATGTACTCGTCCCCAGGTTCAGACTCACAGTTACTGACAACACAGCCATGCACTCGTCCCCAGGTTCAGACTCACAGTTACTGACAACACAGCCATGCACTCGTCCCCAGGTTCAGACTCACAGTTACTGACAACACAGCCATGCACTCGTCCCCAGGTTCAGACTCACAGTTACTGACAACACAGCCATGTACTCGTCCCCAGGTTCAGACTCACAGTCACTGACAACACAGCCATGTACTCGTCCCCAGGTTCAGACTCACAGTCACTGACAACACAGCCATGTACTCGTCCCCAGGTTCAGACTCACAGTCACTGACAACACAGCCATGTACTCGTCCCCAGGTTCAGACTCACAGTCACTGACAACACAGCCATGTACTCGTCCCCAGGTTCAGACTCAAGTCACTGACAACACAGCCATGTACTCGTCCCCAGGTTCAGACTCAAGACACTGACAACACAGCCATGTACTCGTCCCCAGGTTCAGACTCACAGTTACTGACAACACAGCCATGTACTCGTCCCCAGGTTCAGACTCACAGTTACTGACAACACAGCCATGTACTCGTCCCCAGGTTCAGACTCAAGACACTGACAACACAGCCATGTACTCGTCCCCAGGTTCAGACTCACAGTTACTGACAACATAGCCATGTACTCGTCCCCAGGTTCAGACTCAAGTTACTGACAACACAGCCATGCACTCGTCCCCAGGTTCAGACTCACAGTTACTGACATCACAGCCATGTACTCGTCCCCAGGTTCAGACTCACAGTTGCTGACAACACAGCCATGCACTCGTCCCCAGGTTCAGACTCACAGTTACTGACAACACAGCCATGTACTCGTCCCCAGGTTCAGACTCACAGTCACTGACAACACAGCCATGTACTCGTCCCCAGGTTCAGACTCAAGTCACTGACAACACAGCCATGTACTCGTCCCCAGGTTCAGACTCAAGACACTGACAACACAGCCATGTACTCGTCCCCAGGTTCAGACTCACAGTTACTGACAACACAGCCATGTACTCGTCCCCAGGTTCAGACTCACAGTTACTGACAACACAGCCATGTACTCGTCCCCAGGTTCAGACTCAAGACACTGACAACACAGCCATGTACTCGTCCCCAGGTTCAGACTCACAGTTACTGACAACATAGCCATGTACTCGTCCCCAGGTTCAGACTCAAGTTACTGACAACACAGCCATGCACTCGTCCCCAGGTTCAGACTCACAGTTACTGACAACACAGCCATGTACTCGTCCCCAGGTTCAGACTCACATTTGCTGACAACACAGCCATGCACTCGTCCCCAGGTTCAGACTCACAGTTACTGACAACACAGCCATGTACTCGTCCCCAGGTTCAGACTCACAGTTGCTGACAACACAGCCATGCACTCGTCCCCAGGTTCAGACTCACAGTTACTGACAACACAGCCATGTACTCGTCCCCAGGTTCAGACTCACAGTTACTGACAACACAGCCATGCACTCGTCCCCAGGTTCAGACTCACAGTTACTGACAACACAGCCATGTACTCGTCCCCAGGTTCAGACTCACAGTTACTGACAACACAGCCATGTACTCGTCCCCAGGTTCAGACTCAAGGAACTCCGTGTTCATCATGAACTACGAGAAGACCACCTCACCTGCCTGTAATATTCTCTGGAGAGGGAACATTGACACAGACGTCATCCCACACTCACTAACAACAAGCTATTTAACCCCACTCCTTAAACATGACAGCAAAGCAATTGCAAACAATTATAGACCTACAGCACTAACGTCTCAAAGAAAAAAAAATATCTTTGAAAGGGTTTTAAGAAGATCGCTAACCATGAGAATTTATCAGTGAATGTACAAGCAAGCAGGTTGTTCCTGCCTCTCTACTGGACCAGTATATATATATATATATATATATATATATATATATAATATATATATATATATATATATATATATATATATATATATATATATATGTCTGTGCTGGTATGTATATAATGACTGATGTCTTGCTGAGAGAGATAAGGTAGAGAAGAAGTGTGAGTCAGTAGGAAGAATTAAAGTGGTTGAAAGCAGCTGACAGAGGATTAAACACGACGCTGACAGCACATGGGAATATAATTTTGGAGCAGTTGTTATATTTGTTTAGTATGTGTGTGTGTGTGTGTGTGTGTGTGTGTGTGTGTGTGTGTGTGTGTGTGTGTGTGTGTGTGTGTGTGTGTGTGTGTATTAGGGCAGATCAGCTCACTCGAATTCCTCTCATTAATATTCATGATGGCTGAGGTATTACCGGACCTTGTTCAATGCCACGAGTGTTGTGGTGCCTCCATCTGTGCTCACCACGGTGCACACACCACGGTGCACACACCACGGTGCACACACCACGGTGCACACACCACGGTGCACACAACCACGGTGCACCACCACGGTGCACACACCCACGGTGCACACCCCACGGTGCAAAAACACCACGGTGCACACACCACGGTTGCACACACCCACGGTGCACACACCACGGTGCAAAACACCAGGGTTTGCACACACCACGGTGCACACACCACGGTGCACACACCCCCGGTGCACACACCACGGTGCACACACCACGGTGCACACACCACGGTGCACACACCACGGTGCACACACCACGGTGCACACACCACGGTGCACACACCACGGTGCACACACCACGGTGCACACACCACGGTGCACACACCACGGTGCACACACCACGGTGCATACACCACGGTAGACACACACACACACACTAGGCTACAGGCCTGGTCCAGCAACTGGCTCCTGGAGTTCAACCCCACCAAATGCAAAGTCATGAAGATCGGAGAAAGGCAAAGAAGACCGCAGACAGAGTACAAACTAGGTGACGAAAGGCTGCAAACCTCACTCAAGGAAAAAGATCTTGGGGTGAGTATAATATCGAGCACATTTCCTGAAGTGCACATCTATCAGAAGTAGCTGTTGCATCGCACGGGCGCCTGGCAAACCTGAGAAGAACGTTCCTATACCTTAATAAGGAATCGTTCAGGACCCTGTACCCTGTACACACAACACACACACAACACACCACACACACACACACACACACACACCACACCACACACACACCCACACACACACACACAACAACACACACACACAAAACACCCAAAACACACACACACACACCACACACACAACACACACACACACCACAACACACACACACACACACACACACACACCCCACACACACACACAAAACACACACACACAAACCCAAAACACACAACACAACACACACACACAAAACACACACAACACACACAAAAACCCCAAAAACACACAACACCACACACACCCCCACACACACACACACACACACACACACACACCACACCACACACACCACAACACACACACAACACACAACCACACAACACACCCACACCAACACACACACACACACACACACACACACACACACACACACACACACAACACCCCCACACAACACACACACAACACACACACACACACACCACCACAACACAACAAACACACACACCCACACCACACACACACACACACACACAACACACACACCACACACAACACCCCACACACACACCCCACACCACACAACACACACACACACACCACACAACAAAAACACACACACACACACACACACACAACACACACACAACCCCAAAACACACACCCCCACACACACACACACCCCAACACACACACACACCACACACACACACAACACACACACCCCACACACACACCACACACACACACACACACACAACACACACACACAAAACACAACCACACACACAAACACCACACAACACACACACACAACACACAAAACCACCAAACCCCAAACCCCCAAAAAAAAACCCCCCAAAGCACACAAACCAAAACACCCAAACCCCAACCCCAAAAAAAACCCAAAAAAAAAACCCCAAAACCCACCCAAAACAAAAAACGGGGAAAAAAACAAAAAAAACCAAAACCCCCCACAAAAACCCCAAACCCCCCCCCAACCACAAAAACCCCACAACCAAAAAAAACCCCCAAAAAAAACCCCCCAAAACCCCCCACAAAAAACAAACCACAATAAAAAAAAAAAAAAAAACAAAACCAACAACCCAACAACCCCCCCCCCAACTAAAAACCAAAAAAACAAAAATTTAAAACCCAAACCCCCAAAACAAAAAAAAAAAAAAAAACCCAACCCACAAACCCAACAAAAAAAAACAAAAAACCAAAAAAAACACAACCCAAAAAAAAAAAAAAAAAAAAAAAAAAAAAAAAAAAAAAAAAAAAAAAAAAAAAAAAACAAAACACCACCAAAACCCCCAAAACCCCCAAAAACCACCCAAAAAAAAACTTTCCTTCCAAACTTGTAGATTACGTAGAGCAAAAATAATTTGTTTTAAACAAACAAGCGCTGTAAAACTCATTTGCTAAAAATAATTCCGCTGGTAAATTTATCTATTGCTCCATCGAGAAACTAATAGTGCATTTCAATAGCACGGAAATACGTACCAATAACACTATGTATTTATATATATATAAATATATATATATATATATATTTATATTATATATAATATATAAATTTTATAATATATATAATATATAATATATATATATATATATTATATATATTTTAATATATATATATAAAATTTATATATATATATATATAATATTATATATATAATATTATTATTTTATTATTATTATTATTATCACACTGGCCGATTCTCACCAAGGCAGGGTGGCCCACCAAGGCAGGGTGGCCCACCAAGGCAGGGTGGCCCGAAAAAAAAAAACTTTCACCATCATTACTCCATCACTGTCTTGCCAGAAGGGTGCTTTACACTACAGTTTTTTAAACTGCAACATTAAACACCCCTCCTTCAGTAGTGCGGGCACTGTATTTCCCCATCTCCAGGACTCAAGTCCGGCCTGCCGGTTTCCCTGAACCCCTTCAAAAATGTTACTTTGCTCACACTCCAACAGCACGTCAAGTATTAAAAACCATTTGTCTCCATTCACTCCTATCAAACACGCTTACGCATGCCTGCTGGAAGTCCAAGCCCCTCGCACACAAAACCTCCTTTACCCCCTCCCTCCAACTTTCCTGGGCCGACCCCTACCCGCCTTCCTTCCACTACAGACTGTTTACCTCTTGAAGTTATTCTGTTTCCCCTCCATTTCTCTACATGTCCGAACCACCTCAACAACCCTTCCCTCAGCCCTTGGAAAAACATTTTTTGGTAAATCCCGCACCTCCTCCTAACTTCCAAACTACGAATTATCTGCATTAAAATTTCACACCAACATTCCCCCTCAGACATGACATCCCCACTGCCTCCAGCCTTCTCCTCGCTGCAACATTCATCACCCATGCTTCACACCCATATAAGAGCGTTGGTAAAACTATACTCTCATACATTCCCCTCTTTGCCTCCAAGGACAAAGTTCTTTGTCTCCACCAGACTCCTAAGTGAAACCACTCACCCTTTTTCCCCCCCTCATCAATTCTATGATTCACCTCATCTTTCATAACCCATCCGCTGACACGTCCACTCCCAAATATCTGAATACATTCCCCTCCTCCATACTCTCTCCCCCCAAATCTGATATCCAATCTTTCATCACCTAATCTTTTGTTATCCTCATAACCTTACTCTTTCCATATTCAGTTTTTAATTTTCTTCTTTTGCACACCCAAACCAAATTCATCCACCAACCTCTGCAACTTCTCTTCAGAATCTCCCAAGAGCAAGTGTCATCAGCAAAGAGAAGCTGTGCAACCCCACTTTGTGTGTGATTCTTTATCTTTTAACCCCAAACGCTCTTGCCAAAGACCCTCGCATTTACTTCTCTTACAACCCCATCTATAAAAAAATATTAAACAACCACGGTGACATCACACATCCTTGTCAAGGGCCTACTTTTACGGGGAAATAATTTCCCTCTTTCCTACATACTCTAACTTGAGCCTCACTATCCTCGTAAAAAACTTTCACTGCTTTCAGTAACCAAACCTCCTACACCATAACCTGCAACATCTGCCACATTGCCCCCCTACCACCCTGTCATACGCCTTTTCCAAATCCATAAATGCCACAAAGACCTCTTTAGCTTATCTAAATACTGTTCACATTATATGTTTCACTGTAAACAACCCGGTCCACACACCCCTAACCTTTTCTAAAGCCCCTTGTTCATCTGCTATCCTATTCTCCGTCTTACTCTTAATTCTTTCAATTATATATATATATAAAAATATATATATAAATTATATATTATATATATTATATATATATAATATAAATATAATATATATATATATATATATAATATATATATATAAAAAAAATATATATATACGTCCTACGAGGAGAGGTTAAGGGATCTCGACCTTACGACACTGGAGGGCAGGAGAGATAGAGGGGATATGATAACAACATATAAAATACTGAGAGGAATTAACAAGGTGGACAGTGACAGGATGTTCCAGAGATGAGACACAGCCACAAGGGGACACAGTTGGAAGTTGAAGACTCAGTTGAATCACAGGGATGTTAGGAAGTATTTCTTCAGCAATAGAGTTGTCAGGAAGTGGAACAATTTGGAGAGTAATGTAGTGGAGGCAAGATCCATACACAGCCTTAAGAAGAGGTATGATAAAACTCATGGAGCAGGGAGAGAGTGGACCAAGTAGCGACCAGTGAAGAGGTGGGGCCTAGAGCTGTGACTCGACCCCAGCAACCACAAACAAGTAATTAAACATAGGTGATTACACACAAACACACAAACAAAGACTGGTGGTAAGAAAGGCAGGTTGATGGTCGAGGCTTCTCACAAGGTGACTGTATTTCTGACAGTAACGTATTTTATGACAGGCTTGGAGAACCAAGATGGCTGACTCGGTTCACGGACCACTGGACCACTGCTACACTGGACCACTGTAACACTGGACCACTGTAACACTGGACTACTGTAACACTGGACCACTGTAACACTGGACTACTGTAACACTGGACCACTGTAACACTGGACCACTGGGAACACTGGACTACTGTAAAAACTGGACCACTGAAACACTGGACCACTGTAACACTGGACTACTGTAACACTGGACCACTGCTACACTGGACCACTGTAACACTGGACCACTGTAACACTGGACCACTGTAACACTGGACTACTGTAACACTGGACCACTGTAACACTGGACCACTGTAACACTGGACTACTGTAACACTGGACCACTGTAACACTGGACTACTGTAACACTGGACCACTGCTACACTGGACCACTGTAACACTGGACCACTGTAACAATGGACTACTGTAACACTGGACCACTGTAACACTGGACCACTGTAACACTGGACCACTGTAACACTGGACCACTGTAATACTGGATCACTGTAATACTGGATCACTGTAACACTGGACCACTGCTACACTGGACTACTGTAACACTGGACCACTGTAACACTGGACTACTGTAACACTGGACCACTGTAACACTGGACCACTGTAACACTGGACTACTGTAACACTGGACCACTGTAACACTGGACTACTGTACACTGGACCACTGTAACACTGGACCACTGTAACACTGGACTACTGTAACACTGGACCACTGTAACACTGGACCACTGTAACACTGGACTACTGTAACACTGGACCACTGTAACACTGGACAACTGTAACACTGGACCACTGTAACACTGGACCACTGTAACACTGGACTACTGTAACACTGGACCACTGTAACACTGGACCATTGTAACACTGGACCACTGATACACTGGGCCACTGTAACACTGGACCACCGTAATGCTGGTCCACACATACATTGGTTCACTGGCAGGCTGGACCACAGATCTAACAAGAAATATACATATTAATACACATCTCTCAGTGTATATACACTGACAGGTACTTCTAGAGCGGGGGAATTATCTAATGAGAGATAGATAGATAGATAGATAGATAGATAGATAGAGAGAGAGAGAGGGAGAGAGAGAGAGAGAGAGAGAGAGAGAGAGAGAGAGAGAGAGAGAGAGAGAGAGAGAGAGAGAGAGAGAGAGAGAGAGAGAGAGAGAGAGAGAGAGAGAGAGAGAGAGAGAGAGAGAGAGAGAGAGAGAGAGAGAGAGAGAGAGAGAGAGAGAGAGAGGGAGAAAGAAGGAGTGAAGAAAACAGACTACATACAGAGCTTCACGAGTAGGTACGACACAACCCAGTGATGGAGTGATGAGAACTACACCAGTCAGTTGAAAGTGAGAAGGTTAGGGGTCCAAGAACTGCAACTCAACCAACACACAGACAATGAAAGCAATATTGAACTAGTATCTATACTGGCACTCTCCAGTGCCAGTAAGAGCTCTCACCCACACACTCACACCTCTCTTTTCCCAGAGCTGGCACTAGAGGCCAAGTGACGCTATGTGATGCTATGTGACGCTATGTGGTGCTATGTGACGATATGATGCTATGTGGTGCCATGTTACTATATGTGACGCTATGTGACGATATGTGAGGGTATGTGGTGCCATGTGATGTTACGTTCCGCGATGCGACGCTATATGGCACTGTGTAACGCTCTGTAACACTGTGCGATGCTATGTGACGGTGTGTTACGTAATGTGACTGTATGTGAAGCATTGTGATGGTATGTGCCGCTATGCTCCTGCTGCTGCTGCTGCTTCTGCTGCTGCTGCTGCTGCTGCTGCTGCTGCTTCTGCTGCTGCTGCTGCTGCTGCTGCTGCTGCTGCTGCTGCTGCTGCTGCTGCTGCTGCTGCTGCTGCTGCTGCTGCTGCTGCTGCTGCTGCTGCTGCTGCTGCTGCTGCTGCTGCTGCTGCTGCTGCTGCTGCTGCTTACACCAGAGTGCTTTACGAGAGAGGAAGATAGGAAGCTTCTCATGCCAGGGTAACATTACTGCCTGGCTGGTTGCCGGGCTGCTTGGCTGCCTGGCTGCCTGGCTGCCTGGCTGCCTGGTTGCCTGGCTGCCTGGCTGCCTGGCTGGCTGCCTGGCTGCCTGGCTGCCTGGCTGCCTGGCTGCCTGGCTGGCTGCCTGGCTGCTTGGCTGCCTGGCTGGCTGCCTGGCTGCTTGGCTGCCTGGCTGGCTGCCTGGCTGCTTGACTGCCTGGCTGGCTGCCTGGCTGTCTGGCTGCTTGGCTGACTGGTTGGCTGGCTGACTGCTTGGCTGCCTGCCTTGCTGCTTGGCTGCCTGGCTGGCTGCCTGGCTGCTTAGCTGCCTGGCTGCCTGCCTGGCTGGCTGCCTGGGTGCTGGCTGCCTGGCTGGCTGCCTGGCCAGCATTTGTTCAAGCATGCTGTTAGTGCTGGCACACTGTCGCTGAGTAACCGACAATTGTGTGTGTACTCACCTAATTGTGGTTGCAGGGGTCGATTCACAGCTCCTGGCCCCGGCTCTTCACTGGTCGCTATTAGGTCACTCTTCCTGCTCCATGAGCTTTATCATACCTTCTCTTAAAGCTATGTATGGATCCTGCCTCCTCTACACCACTCTCCAGACTGTTCCACTTCATGACAACTCTATGGCTGAATAAATACTTCCTAACATCCCCGTGTGAATGTTTTAAACACACACACACACACACACACACACACACACACACACACACACACACACACACACACACACAGCAAGGCTGGACTTAGTATTCACCTTGAGTAGTGCAGATATTGAGGACATCACATATGAAAGACCCCTTGGGGCCAGCGATCATGTGGTTTTATGCTTCGAATACACAGTAGAGCTACAAGTAGAGGGGGAAGCAGGAAGGCCAGGACGAATGAAACCAAATTACAAGAAAGGGGACTACACAGGAATGAGGAACTTCCTAAACGGGGTTCAGTGGGACAGAGAACTGGCAGGGAAGCCAGTTAATGAGATGATGGAATATGTAGCAACAAAATGTAAGGAGGCTGAGGAGAGGTTTGTACCCAAGGGTAACAGGAATAATGAAAAAGCCAGGATGAGCCCATGGTTCACCCAAAGATGCATGGAGGCAAAAACCAAGTGTGCTAGGGAATGAAAGAAATACAGAAGGCAAAGGACCCAGGAGAATAAGGAGAACAGTCGTAGAGCCAGAAACGAATATGCACAGATAAGAAGGGAGGCCCAACGACAATATGAAAACGACATAGCAGCGAATGCCAAATCTGACCCGAAACTGTTATACAGCCACATCAGGAGGAAAACAACAGACAAGGACCAGGTAATCAGGCTAAGGAAGGAAGGAGGAGAGACAACAAGAAATGACCGTGAAGTATGTGAGGAACTCAACAAGAGATTCAAAGAAGTGTTCACAGAGGAGACAGAAGGGGCTCCAGAAAGACGGAGAGGTGGGGCACACCACCATGTGCTGGACACAGTACACACAACCGAGGAAGAAGTGAAGAGGCTTCTGAGTGAGCTAGATACCCCAAAGGCAATGGGGCCAGATAACATCTCCCCATGGGTCCTGAGAGAGGTAGCAGAGGCGCTATGTGTACCCCTAACAACAATATTCAATACATCTATCGAAACAGGGAGATTGCCTGAGGCATGGAAGACAGCAAATGTAGTCCCAATCTTAAAAAATGGAGACAGACATGAAGCACTAAACTAGAGACCAGTGTCACTGACATGCATAGTACGCAAAATCATGGAGAAGATTATCAGAAGAGTGGTGGAACACCTAGAAAGGAATGATCTCATCAACAGCAGCCAACATGGTTTCAGGGATGGGAAATCCTGTGTCACAAACCTACTGGAGTTCTATGACATGGTGACAGCAGTAACACAAGAGAGAGAGAGAGGCGTGGGTGGATTGCATTTTCTTGGACTGCAAGAAGGCGTTTGACACAGTTCCAAACAAGAGATTGGTGCAAAAACTGGAGGACCAAGCAGGGATAACAGGGAAGGCACTACAATGGATCAGGGAATACTTGGCAGGAAGACAGCAGCGAGTCATGGTACGTGGCGAGGTATCAGAGTGAGCACCTGTGACCAGCGGGGTCCCACA
>NC_069473.1:15735104-15740104 GCF_026875155.1 Cherax quadricarinatus | reverse complement strand
ACACAGACACACAGACACACGACACACAGACACCAGACAACCATAGACCGACACAGACACACAGACACACAGACACACAGACACACAGACACACAGACACAGACACACAGACCACAGACACACAGACACACACACAGACACACAGACACACAGACACACAGACACACAGACACACAGACACACGGGCAACACAGACACAGACACACAGACACAGACACACAGACACACAGACACACAGACACACAGACACACAGACACACAGACACACAGACACAGACACACAGACACAGACACACAGACACACACACAGACACACAGACACACAGACACACAGACACACAGACACACAGACAACAGACACACAGACACAGCACACAGACACACACACAGACACACAGACACACAGACACACAGACACACAGAAAAGAAAACAGACACATGACACACAGAATACAAGACATCTGAGACACACACAAGAACACATGCACTTGTGACAGTAAAAGTAACACACGGACAGAAAAGTAACATCACTGTGACAGTAACAAGTAACACAACAGGACAGTAATAAGAACACATGACATCGTGTACAGAAACAGTACACAAGACACACGGGACAGAAGACAACAATCACTGTACAGAACACAGACACACACACGACAATAAGAACAAGACACTGGACAGACAGAAGAACAATGACATCTTTCGTACAGTACAACAGTACACAAGACACAAGACACTGTGGTAACAGTAAAAGTTAACAATGCACTGTGTACAGTAAAAGTTAACAATGAAATGTGTACAGTAATAGTTACAACTGCATCTTGTGGTACAGTAATAAGTTAACAATGCATCTTGTGGTACAGTAATAAGTTAACAATGCATCTTGTGGTACAGTAAGAAGTTAACAATACATCTTGTGGTACAGTAATAAGTTAACAATGCATCTTGTGGTACAGTAATAAGTTAACAATGCATCTTGTGGTACAGTAAAAGTTAACAATGCATCTTGTGGTACAGTAATAAGTTAACAATGCATCTTGTGGTACAGTAATAAGTTAACAATGCATCTTGTGGTACAGTAAGAAGTTAACAATGCATCTTGTGGTACAGTAATAAGTTAACAATGCATCTTGTGGTACAGTAAGAAGTTAACAATACATCTTGTGGTACAGTAATAAGTTAACAATGCATCTTGTGGTACAGTAATAAGTTAACAATGCATCTTGTGGTACAGTAAGAAGTTAACAATGCATCTTGTGGTACAGTAAGAAGTTAACAATGCATCTTGTGGTACAGTAATAAGTTAACAATACATCTTGTGGTACAGTAATAAGTTAACAATGCATCTTGTGGTACAGTAAGAAGTTAACAATGCATCTTGTGGTACAGTAAGAAGTTAACAATACATCTTGTGGTACAGTAATAAGTTAACAATGCATCTTGTGGTACAGTAAGAAGTTAACAATTGCATCTTGTGGTACAGTAATAAGTTAACAATACATCTTGTGGTACAGTAATAAGTTAACAATGCATCTTGTGGTACAGTAAAAGTTAACAATGCATCTTGTGGTACAGTAAGAAGTTAACAATGCATCTTGTGGTACAGTAATAAGTTAACAATACATCTTGTGGTACAGTAAAAGTTAACAATCATCTTGTGGTACAGTAAGAAGTTAACAATGCATCTTGTGGTACAGTAATAAGTTAACAATACATCTTGTGGTACAGTAAGAAGTTACAATGCATCTTGTGGTACAGTAATAAGTTAACAATAATCTTGTGGTACAGTAAGAAGTTAACAATCATCTTGTGGTACAGTAATAAGTTAACAATGCATCTTGTGGTACAGTAATAAGTTAACAATGCATCTTGTGATACAGTAAGAAGTTAACAATACTCTTGTGGTACAGTAAGAAGTTAAACAATGCATCTTGTGGTACAGTAAGAAGTTAACAATGCATCTTGTGGTACAGTAATAAGTTAACAATGCATCTTGTGGTACAGTAATAGTGAAACAATGATCTTGTGGGACATAACAGTTAACAATGCATCTTGTGTAATACACGTTAACAATGCTCAGTGTGAGTACAGTAAACAAGTCTACAATGCATTTGTGGTACAGTAATAAGTTAATCAATACATCGTGAGACAGTAAAGTTACATGATCTTGTGTACATAAGTAGTTAACATACATCGTGAGACAGTACCAGTTAAATGCATCTGTGTAACAGTAATCAGTTAATATACATCTGTGAGTCTCAGTGTAATAAGTTAACAATGCTCTGTTTGTACAGTGAGAAAAGTTACAATGATCATTGTGGACAGTAATTAAGTTAACATGGACACGTATCATGTAATACAGTGAACACAAGCTCTTGTGTATATAATACGTGTACACAATCTCTAGTGTATTACATGTGAGAAAGTAACCAGTGTATGATACTGTGGCAATCTCAGTGTAATACATGTATAACAATTCAGTGTTATAATGGTGGGAACAATCAGTGTATATACAGGAGTACAGCTTAGTGTATATACATCGTGAGACACAAATCTTAGTGTATATACATCGTAAGACACAAACTCAGTGTATATACATCGTGAGACACAAGTCTCAGTGTATATACATCGTGACACAAGTCTCAGTGTATATACATCGTGAGACACAAGTCTCAGTGTATATATATAGTGATACACAAGTCTCAGTGTATATACATCGTGAGACACAAGTCTCAGTGTATATACATCGTGAGACACAAGTCTCAGTGTATATACATCGTGAGAAACAAGTCTCAGTGTATATACATCGTGAGACATAAGCCTCAGTGTATATACATCGTGAGACACAAGTCTCAGTGTATATACATCATGAGACACAAGTCTCAGTGTATGTACATCGTGAGACACAAGTCTCAGTGTATATACATCGTGAGACACAAATCTCAGTGTATATACATCGTGAGACACAAGTCTCAGTGTATATACATCGTGAGACACAAGTCTCAGTGTATATACATCGTGAGACACAAGTCTCAGTGTATATACATCGTGAGACACAAATCTTAGTGTATATACATGTGAGACACAAACCTCAGTGTATATACATCGTGAGACACAGGCCTCAGTGTATATACATCGTGAGACACAAGTCTCAGTGTATATACATCGTGAGACACAAGTCTCAGTGTATATACATCGTGAGACACAAGTCTCAGTGTATATACATCGTGAGACACAAGTCTCAGTGTTTATATAAAATCGTGAGACACAATCTCAGTGTATATACATCGTGAGACACAAGTCTCAGTGTATATACATCGTGAGACACAAGTCTCAGTGTATATACATGTGAACACAAGATCTTAGTGTATATACATCGTGAGACACAAGTCTCAGTGTATATACATCGTGAGACACAAATCTCAGTGTATATACATCGTGAGACACAAATCTTAGTGTATATACATCGTGAGACACAAGTCTCAGTGTATATACATTGTGAGACACAAATCTTAGTGTATATACATCGTGAGACACAAATCTTAGTGTATATACATTGTGAGACACAAGTCTCAGTGTATATACATTGTGAGACACAAATCTCAGTGTATATACATTGTGAGACAAAAATCTTAGTGTATATACATTGTGAGACACAAGTCTCAGTGTATATACATTGTGAGACACAAATCTTAGTGTATATACATCGTGAGACACAAATCTTAGTGTATATACATCGTGAGACACAAATCTTAGTGTATATACATCGTGAGACACAAGTCTCAGTGTATATACATCGTGAGACACAATCTAGTGTATATACATCGTGAGACACAAGTCTCAGTGTATATACATTGTGAGACACAAATTTAGTGTATATACATCGTGAGACACAAATCTTAGTGTATATACATGTGAGACACAAGTCTCAGTGTATATACATTGTGAGACACAAATCTTAGTGTATTATATACATCGTGAGACACAATCTTAGTGTATATACATCGTGAGACACAAATCTCAGTGTATATACATCGTGAGACACAAATCTTCAGTGTATATACATCGTGAGACACAAGTCTAGTGTATATACATTGTGAGACACAAGTCTTCAGTGTATATACATTGTGAGACACAAGTCTAGTGTATATACATCTGTGAGACACAAATCTTAGTGTATATACATCGTGAGACACAAATCTAGTGTATATACATTGTGAGACACAAGTCTAGTGTATATACATGTGAGACACAAATCTCAGTGTATATACATCGTGAGACACAAATCTTAGTGTATATACATTGTGAGACACAAGTCTTAGTGTATATACATCGTGAGACACAAATCTTAGTGTATATACATCGTGAGACACAAATCTTAGTGTATATACATCGTGAGACACAAGTCTCAGTGTATATACATTGTGAGACACAAATCTTAGTGTATATACATCGTGAGACACAAATCTTAGTGTATATACATTGTGAGACACAAATCTTAGTGTATATACATCTGTGAGACACAATTCAGTGTATATACATTGTGAGACACAAATCTTAGTGTATAAAAAATCGTGAGACACAATCTTAGTGTATATACATCGTGAGACACAATCTAGTTATATACATCGTGAGACACAAATCTAAGTGTATATACATTGTGAGACACAAATCTTAGTGTATATAATCGTGAGACACAAATTTCATGTATATACATCTGAGACACAAATCTTAGTGTATATACATCGTGAGACACAAGTCTCAGTGTATATACATAGTGAGAACAAATCTAGTGTATATAATTGTGAGACACAAATCTTAGTGTATATACATCGTGAGACACAATTCAGTGTATATACATCGTGAGACACAATCTCAGTGTATATACATCGTGAGACACAAGTCTCAGTGTATATACATCGTGAGACACAAAGTCTCAGTGTATATTAATCTGAGACACAAGTCTCGTGTATATAATTCTGTGAGACACAAGTCTCAGT
>NC_069473.1:15722604-15730104 GCF_026875155.1 Cherax quadricarinatus | reverse complement strand
GTAGTGCCGATTCGAGGGCATCACATAGGGAAAAACCCCCCTTTGGGGGCCCGGCCCATGTGGTTTTTAACTTTTGTACAAGTAAGCTACAATGGAGGGAGAAGCAGGAAGGCCCCCGGAAAGAATGAAGCCAAACTACAAAAAAGGGGACTACAACCCGGAATGAGGGAAATTTCCTAAAGGGGGGTTTAGTGGGACGGGGAAATGGCAGGGGGAAACCAGTTAATGAGATGGAAAATATGTACAATAAAATGCAAGGAGGCCCGAGGGGAGGTTTGTACCCAAGGAAAAGGAATAATTAAAAAGCCAGGGTGAGCCCATGGTTTACCCAAAGGTGCAGGGAGGCAAAAAACCAAGTGTGCTAGGGAATGGAAGAAATATAAAAGGCAAAGGAACCCAGGAGAATAAGAGAACAGTCGTAAGAGCCAGAAATGAATATGCACCCCTAAGAAGGGAGGCCCAAAGACAATATGAAAATGACATAGCAGCGAAAGCCAAATCTGACCCGAAACTGTTTGTACAAACCACATCAGGAGGGGAAAACAACAGTCAAGGACCAGGAAATCAGGGCTAGGACAGGAAGGAGGAGAGACAACAGAAATGACCGGGAAGTATTGAAGAACTTTAACAAAAGATTCAAAGAAGTGTTTCACAGAGGAGACAGAAGGGACTCCAGAAAGACGGAGAGGTGAGGCACACCACCAAGTGCTGGACACAGTGCACACAACACGAGGAAGAAGTGAAGAGCTTCGAGTGAGCTAGATACCTCAAAGGGGAATGGGGGCCAGATAACATCTCCCATGGGTATTGAGAAAAGGGGGCAAGGCGCTATGTGTACCCCTAACAACAATATTCAATACTCTATCGAAACAGGGAAATTTTCCTGAGGGATGGAAAAAAGCAAATTAGTCCCAATCTTTTAAAAAAGGAACAGACATAAGCATTAAACTCAACCATTCACTGACAGTAATTTTGCAAAACATGAGAAATTATAGGAGAAAGTGGTAACACCTAAAAAGGAAGACTCTAAACGCACCAGCAGGTTTCAGGGAGGGGAAATCCTTGCACAAACCTACTGAGTTCTATGACGGGTGACAGCGTAAACAAGAAGAGAGGGGTGGGGGGTTTTGCATTTTCCTTGACTGCAAAAAGGGCTTTTTGACCATTCCACACAAAAGAGGTGCAAAAACGGGAGGACCAAGCAGGGAAAACAGGGAAGGCACACAAGGGATCGGAAAAAAATATTTCGGAAGACAGAAACGAGTCATGGTACGGGGGCGAGGGTCAGAGGGGGCCCTGTGACCGCGGGGTCCCGCAGGGGTCAGTCCAGACCGGGCTGTTTCGGGGTTTTTTGTAAACGACAAAGGAAAATAGACCTGAGGTTCCCTGTTTGCAGATGACTGAATTGTGAAAGAATAACTCATGGGGAAACCGGGCAAAACTAAAAGGGGGACTGAAAGGCTCAGAACGGTCCGCAATTGCCCCCTGGTTTCAATCCCCCAAGTGCAAAGTCTAAAATTTGGAAAAAGGGGCAAAAAAGGCCGCAGACGGAGTACATCTAGGGGTCAGAGACTAAAAAACCTCACCAAGGAAAAAGATCTTGGGGTGGGTATAACACCAGGCACACCCTGAAACCACACAACCAAATAACTGCTGAAAGAACTTGGGCCTACAAACCCAGAACAAATTCCGACATTTAAAAAGGGGAATCGTTCAGGCCCTCTAAAAACCTATAACTTGGGGCCCAATTGGAGTATGCGGCCCCCTTTTGGAACCCCAAAACCTACCAAGCACGAAAAAGAAACTAAGAAAGGAAAAGGGTTTGCAACAAGACTAGCCCCCGAGCAAGGGGTTTTCCCTACGAAAGGGGTTAAGGAAATCAACCTGACGACACTGGGACGGGAGAGATGGGGGGGACATAAATAACGACTTAAAAAATACTGAAGGAATTGACAAGGGGGACAAAAACAGGATGTTCCAAGATTGGGAAAACACAGTAACAAGGACACAGTTGGAAGCTAAAGACACAGATGAATCACAGGGTGTTTTGGAAGTATTTTTCTTTAGGCCACAGAGTAGTCATAAAATGAATAGTTTTTGGAAGCAGTATGGGCAGGATCCATAAAAAAAATTTTTTTTTAAGCAGAGGTACAAAAGCCACGGGCCAAGGGAGAGGACCTAGTAGGGGGGGGGTCATGAAGAGGCGGGGAGGGGGGCCGGGCTCGAAACCCCCGCAACCTCAACTAGGTGAGTACAACTATGAGTACACACACACACCTTACACCCAACACACACACACAAAAACACACACACACCACACACACACACAACACAAAACACACACACACACACACACACCCACACACACACACCACACACTAACGTAATGATTACACAGTGGGCACCTGTACGAGGGGTCCCACAGGGGCGGTCCTAGGGCCAGGGTTTTTTGGTATATGTGAACGACATGACGGAAGGGGTTTGACCGAAGTGTCCCGTTTTCAAAATGGTGAAGTTAATGAGGAAATAAAACTGAGAGGGCCCCGGCAGGACTTTTAAAAGACCTGGACAGAAAGGACACCTGGCCACAAATGCTTCTCGAATTTTAATCCCCCAAAACAAAGTCATGAAATGGGAAGGGCCAGAAGCCAAGCGAGTAAGGCTAGGTGGGCCAAAGACTCCAAAAACCCCACTCAAGGGAAAGACTTTTGGGGGATAAACACCGAGCATGTCCCCGAAGCACACATCAATCAGATAATGCTGCAGCATATGGGCGCCTCAAACCTAGAACAGAATTCAAACATTTGTAAGGAAACATTCAAGCACTTACACCCGGATGTCAGGCCCATACGGAGTATGCAGCACCTGTTTGGAACCCGCACTTTATAAAACACGTCAAAAACTAGAAAAAGTACAAATTTGCGACAAGGTTTGTTCCAACAAGGGGAATGTCCATGAAGAAAGATTAAGGGAAATCGGCCGACGACACGGAGGACAGGAGGGCAGGGGAACAAGATAACGACAAAAAAATATGCGTGGAAAAACAAGGGGGACAAAGAAGGATTTTCCAGGGAGGGGACACAGAAACAAGAGGGCCCCTTTGAAGTTAAGACACAAATGATCAGAAGATAGTAGGGAAATATTTCTTTATCATAAGTTTAAGGCAGTGGGGAAAAGCCTAAAAAGACGAGGGGAGGGGAGGGAACCATACCATTTTAAGACGGTGGATAAACTCATGGGGCGGGGGAGAAGAGGGCCTAGTAGCACCGGAAGAGCGGGGGCCCGGAGCTAGGACTCGACCCCTGCAACCACAAAAAAGGGAGATACACACACACACACACCACACACACACACACACACACCACACACCACACAACCACAACACACACTATACACATACCACACACACACACACACACACACCACACCACACACACACACACACACTTAACACACACAACAAAAACACACCCCCACACACAACACACACACACACAACACACCACACCCCCACACACACACACACACACAAAACACACACACACCACAACACACACACACCACACACACACAACCAAAACACACACACACACACACACACACACACACACACCCCCACAACACACACACACACACAACACACACACCAAACACAACACACCCACACACACACACAACACAAAACACACACACACACCCACACACCCACACACATAACCCCCCACCACACACACACACACAACACAACCCCACACACACACCACACACACACACCCACACACACAACACACACACACAACCACAACAACACACACACACACCACAACAACACACCACACACAAAACACACACACACACCACACACACAAAAACACACACACACACAACACGCACACACACACACACACACACACACATACACACACCACCACACCACACACACACACACACGCACAACAACCACACCCCCACACACCACAAACAAACACCACACACACACACACACACACACACACACACAAACCACAACACAAAACACACACACACATACACAAAAACACACACCCCACACACACACACACACACACCACACAACACCCACACACCACAACACAACACACACACACACACACACACCACACCACACACACCCATCCCGCCGCTGCCATAAAAAATAAAATTTTTCCCCTCAGCCAAAGTTTTTTAAAAAGATTTTTCCGTTAATTAAGATATACCCTTGGAATTCGAGAAAAGTATTTGCCTAACGTGGGGGGGTAACATCTTTTTGACGTGTTTCACCTTTTTGGTAGAGCTTTATAAAACTATGTTTCGCTGTAGGCAGAGCTTTATATAACAACATTTCGCCCTGAGCAGAGCTTTATATAGCTATGTTTCGCCCTGGAGGAGAGCTTTATTAAATATTGCTTCTGTGTAGAGCTTTATGAAGGTACGTTTCACTCAGCATTGAGCTTCATTAAGCAATGTTTCGCTCTATACACTAAGATACATTACAAGAGTGACATAACACACAGTTGTGGAGGTAGTAAGGGCCATCTGGCACTCTGTTATGTAAGAAATTGATCCTAAATTGAATTACGTATACCTCTACTGCCTTTTTAAGGGTGATATGTCCATGGATGTCCATCTATCTATCTATCTATATTTATCTATTTACCTCCGTCTGTCTATCTGTTGGGCAGTGTTAGTTAAATGTGGGTTGTGGCGACCGTAGAGTTTTATCCATTTAAATAATACACTGAAAGAGCAACCAAGGGAAGGGGAGAGTTGAATATTAGCTCTAGGCCTTTCGTGTTGCAATCGACACATCATCAGGAGCTTGCAATGATGCAGAAATGAGTAAGGGATGACAGAAGATTCGTTCAGAGGGACGTCTTGCAAGGTCTTCCTCTGAACAAATCTTCTGAGATATTGTACTTATTTCTGCAACACACACACACACACACACACACACACACACACAACACAACACACACACACACACAAAAAACCCCACACACACACACATACACATTCACACATCACACACACACACACACACAACAACCACACACAACACACACACATACACATTCACACACCACACACACACACACACACACACACAAAACCACACACACCACACAAAACACACACATTCACACACACACACACACACACACACACACACACACACACACACACACACACACACACACACACACACCACAACACACACACACACACACCACAAACAGCATTCCCAACACCCAGGCAGCAGAAGTGCCTGTAATTTCTCACCTCACGCTAAGAACAGCATTTCCTGACCGCACAGCACACACAGAAACCCGGTGCTAAACCCGGCACTCTCTGGCAAATCCCTGGAACTCTGTGGCACTTTTACGTACCAAAACTGGGACTCGTGGCACTCGCGGCACCGCTGGGAACTCCAAAAAAAAATATATTGCCCCTTTTCTGAATGGTTAGCCAGATGCCTTGAGGTGAGTGTGTGTACGGTAGTGTGTGTGTGGTGTGTAGTGGTGTGTGTGTTGTGTGTGTGTGTGTGGTGTGTGTGTGGTTACTCCCCCTAATTGTACTCACCTATTGTGTTCAGGGGTCGAGACTTCAGCTCCTGGCCCCGCATCTTCATGTTTCTACTGGGTCCTCTCTCTCTCTGCTTCTTAAGCTTTGTCCATACCTCTTCTTAAAACTATGTATGGTTCCCTGCCTCCACTACTTCACTTGCTAGGCTATTCTACTTGCTGACAACCCCTATGACGAAGAAATACTCCTATCGTCCCTGTGACTCGTCTGAGTCTTCACTTCAGTTGTGACCCCTTGTCCCTGTGTCCTCTCTCGGGAACATCCTATCTCTGTCCACCTTGTCTATTCCCCGCAGTATCTTGTATGTCGTTATCATGTCTCCCCTGACCCCCTTTTGTCCTCCTGTTCGTCAGTCCGATTTCCCTCAAAACCTTTCCTCGTACGACATTCCCTTGAGCTCTGGGACTAGCCTTGTTGCAAACCTTTGTACTTTCTCTAACTTCTTAACGTGCTTGACCAGGTGTGGTTCCAGACTGGTGCTGCGTACTCCAGTATGGGCCTAACATACACAGTTACAGTGTCCTTGAACGATTGCTTATTAAGGTATCTGAACGCTATTCTCAGGTTTGCCAGGGGGCCCATATGCTGCAGTAGTTATTTGGTTGATGTGGCCTCCGGGGATGTTGCTCGGTGTTATGGTCACTCCAAGGTCTTTCTTCCTGAGTGAGGTCTGTAGTCTTTGTCCACCTAGCCTATACTCTGTCTCAGTCTTCTTTGCCCCTCCCCAATCTTCATGACTTTGCATTTGTGCAGGATTGAATTCGAGAAGCCAGTTTCTGGACCACATGTCCAGCCTGTCCAGGTCTCTTTGCAGTCCTGCCTCATCCTCATTCGATTTAATTCTTTTCATCAACTTCACATCATCTGCGAATAGGGACACTTCAGAGTCCCATTCCTTCCCCATCATGTCGTTTCGCATATATCAAAAATAGCACTGGTCCTAGAACTGACCCCTGTGGGACCCCGCTCGTCACAGGCGCCCAATGTGATCCCTCTTCACGTACCATGACTCGTTGCTACCACCCTGTCAGGTATTCCATGATCCATTGCAGTGCCTCCCCTGTTACATGCGCCTGATCCTCCAGCTTCTGCACTAATCTCTTGTGGGGAACTGTGTCAAAGGCCTTCCTGCAGTCTAGGAAAAACAACAATCAACCCACCCCTCTCTCTCGTGTCTTACTTCTGTTACCTGTTTATAAAACTTCAGGAGGTTTGTGATACAAGATTTGCCTTCCATGAACCCATGCTGGTTTTCATTTATAATCTTGTTTCCGTTCTAGGTGTTCCCACCACTCTCCTCCTGATAATCTTCTACATGACTTTGCACACAATACATGTCAGAGACACAGGTCTGTAGTTTAGCGCCTCGTTTCTGTTTCCTTTCTTAAATATGGGGACTACATTAGCTGTCTTCCATTTTTCAGGTAGTTGCCCAGTTTCAAGGGAGGTGCTGAAGATTGTGGTTAGAGGCACGCACAGCATCTCTGCTCCTTCTCTAAGGACCCATGGGGAGATGTTGTCCGGTCCCATTGCCTTTGAATTATCAAGGTCACTTAGCAGCTTCTTCACCTCCTCCTCGGTTGTTCGTATGTCATCCAACACTTGTTGGTATATTCCCTCTTGATGTTCCCTTCTGTGCTGCCCTTCCCACAGCCCTTCCTGTCTCTACTGTAAAAACTTCCTTATACTCCTTTTCAGCCCCCTCACATACCTCCTGATCATTTCTTGTGAGTTCTCCCCTTCGTCCTTAATCTGATCACCTGGTCTTTGACTGTTGTCTTCCTCCTGATGTGGTTTATTCAACAGTTTCGGGTCAGTCTTAAATTTTCGATGCTATTCACATTCATAACTGTCGCTAGGCCTCCCCCTTACCTGTGCATACTCGTTCCTGGCTCTGCG
>NC_069473.1:15710104-15717604 GCF_026875155.1 Cherax quadricarinatus | reverse complement strand
TCTACCCTCGCATCAAACACAAAAAAACAACCTAAACCAGACTACTTAACGAACATATATATATATATATAAATATATATATATATATATTATATATATATATATAATATATATTATATATATATATATATATACATACATACATACATACATACACCTCAAACATCATATACAATCTACGGAACATATACACTGAGATATACACATCACGGTCCCCCTGATTTCTGTAACTTTCTATTCGGTTATAAATTTTAATTGTGTTCAATGTTCCTGTACCAGAACCTGTGTTATGTTTACCAGGTTCATGATGTACTCATACTTGATATATTGTTCATGATGTACAAAATATAATCAAGGTCAGTCGCTGGAACTTGAAGGTCAGTCGCTGGAACTTGAAGGTCAGTCGCTGGAACTTGAAGGTCAGTCGCTGGAACTTGAAGGTCAGTCGCTGGAACTTGAAGGTCAGTCGCTGGAACTGAAGGTCATCGCTGGAACTTGAAGGTCAGTCGCTGGAACATTGAAAGTCAGTCGCTGGAACTTGAAAGTCAGTCGCTGGAACTTGAAGGTCAGTCGCTGGAACTTGAAGGTCAGTCGCTGGAACTTGAAGGTCAGTCGCTGGAACTTGAAGGTCAGTCGCTGGAACTTGAAGATCAGTCGCTGGAACTTGAAGGTCAGTCGCTGGAACTTGAAAGTCAGTCGCTGGAACTTGAAGATCAGTCGCTGGAACTTGAAGGTCAGTCGCTGGAACTTGAAGGTCAGTCGCTGGAACTTGAAGATCAGTCGCTGGAACTTGAAGGTCAGTCGCTGGAACTTGAAGATCAGTCGCTGGAACTTGAAAGTCAGTCGCTGGAACTTGAAGATCAGTCGCTGGAACTTGAAGGTCAGTCGCTGGAACTTGAAAGTCAGTCGCTGGAACTTGAAGATCAGTCGCTGGAACTTGAAGATCAGTCGCTGGAACTTGAAAGTCAGTCGCTGGAACTTGAAGATCAGTCGCTGGAACTTGAAGATCAGTCGCTGGAACTTGAAAGTCAGTCGCTGGAACTTAAAAATGATCAGTCGCTGGAACTTGAAGGTCAGTCGCTGGAACTTGAAGGTCAGTCGCTGGAACTTGAAGATCAGTCGCTGGAACTTGAAGGTCAGTCGCTGGAACTTGAAGATCAGTCGCTGGAACTTGAAGATCATCGCTGGAACTTGAAGGTCAGTCGCTGGAACTTGAAGGTCAGTCGCTGGAACTTGAAGGTCAGTCGCTGGAACTTGAAAGTCAGTCGCTGGAACTTGAAGGTCAGTCGCTGGAACTTGAAGGTCAGTTGCTGGAACTTGAAAGTCAGTCGCTGGAACTTGAAGGTCAGTCGCTGGAACTTGAAGGTCTGTCACTGGAACTTGAAGGTCAGTCGCTGGAACTTGAAGGTCAGTCGCTGGAACTTGAAGGTCAGTCGCTGGAACTTGAAGGTCAGTCGCTGGAACTTGAAGGTCAGTCGCTGGAACTTGAAGGTCAGTCACTGGAACTTGAAGGTCAGTCGCTGGAACTTGAAGGTCAGTCACTGGAACTTGAAGGTCAGTCGCTGGAACTTGAAGGTCAGTCGCTGGAACTTGAAGGTCATGTCGCTGGAACTTGAAGGTCAGTCGCTGGAACTGAAGGTCAGTCGCTGGAACTTGAAGGTCAGTCGCTGGAACTTGAAGGTCAGTCGCTGGAACTTGAAGGTCAGTCGCTGGAACTTGAAGGTCAGTCGCTGGAACTTGAAGGTCAGTCGCTGGAACTTGAAGGTCAGTCGCTGGAACTTGAAGGTCAGTCGCTGGAACTTGAAGGTCAGTCGCTGGAACTTGAAGGTCAGTCGCTGGAACTTGAAGATCAGTCGCTGGAACTTGAAGGTCAGTCACTGGAACTTGAAGGTCAGTCGCTGGAACTTGAAGGTCAGTCGCTGGAACTTGAAAGTCAGTCGCTGGAACTTGAGGTCAGTCACTGGAACTTGAAGGTCAGTCGCTGGAACTTGAAGGTCAGTCGCTGGAACTTGAAGGTCAGTCGCTGGAACTTGAAAGTCAGTCGCTGGAACATGAAGGTCAGTCACTGGAACTTGAAGGTCAGTCGCTGGAACTTGAAGGTCAGTCGCTGGAACTTGAAGGTCAGTCGCTGGAACTTGAAGGTCAGTCGCTGGAACTTGAAGGTCAGTCGCTGGAACTTGAAGGTCAGTCGCTTGAACTTGAAGGTCAGTCGCTGGAACTTGAAGATCAGTCGCTGGAACTTGAAGGTCAGTCACTGGAACTTGAAGGTCAGTCGCTGGAACTTGAAGGTCAGTCGCTGGAACTTGAAAGTCAGTCGCTGGAACTTGAAGGTCAGTCACTGGAACTTGAAGGTCAGTCGCTGGAACTTGAAGGTCAGTCGCTGGAACTTGAAGGTCAGTCGCTGGAACTTGAAAGTCAGTCGCTGGAACTTGAAGGTCAGTCGCTGGAACTTGAAGGTCAGTCGCTGGAACTTGAAGGTCAGTCGCTGGAACTTGAAGGTCAGTCACTGGAACTTGAAGGTCAGTCGCTGGAACTTGAAGGTCAGTCGCTGGAACTTGAAGGTCAGTCACTGGAACTTGAAGGTCAGTCGCTGGAAATTGAAGGTCAGTCGCTGGAACTTGAAGGTCAGTCACTGGAACTTGAAGGTCAGTTGCTGGAACTTGAAGGTCAGTCGCTGGAACTTTACCGCAGCTTTCCCAATAAAATAGTCTAAAGCACTTTAAATATTTCATCCCACATGATATAATAGGCCTACGACCACGAGAGTCAGGCCTATAAATTGTCGATAGGCTCAAAGTACAATTAACAAGCCAGAACTACAGCACCTAAATTACCCTAAGCAATTAACGACCTTAAATTTACGGGGCCTTGAATTAATTACGACCCTGATGGGAAATAATTGAGGTCGTAAAACAGTGTGACCTGACTGGCCTCTTGTGGGAATATCTGAGTGGAGAGGATTGTAACCTGTGGAGGATGTGTATGGTGGATGGGGAGAGCTGTTAGTCATGCTGTCAGTTACTGGGGAGCTGTCAGTCATCCTGTTAGTTACTGGAGAGCTATCAGTCATCCTGTTAGTTACTGGAGAGCTGTCAGTCATCCTGTTACTTACTGGAGAGCTGTCAGTCATCCTGTTACTTACTGGAGAGCTGTCAGTCATCCTGTTACTTACTGGAGAGCTGTAAGTCATCCTGTTAGTTACTAGAGAGCTGTCAGTCATCCTGTTAATTACTGGAGAGCTGTCAGTCATCCTCTTAGTTACTGGAGAGTTGTCAGTCATCCTGTTACTTACTGGAGAGTTGTCAGTCATCCTGTTACTTACTGGAGAGCTGTCAGTCATCCTGTTAGTTACTGGAGAGCTGTCAGTCATCCTGTTACTTACTGGAGAGTTGTCAGTCGTCCTGTTAATTACTGAAGATCTGCCAGTCATCCTCTTAAATACTGGAGAGTTGTCTGTCGTCCTGTTAATTACTGGAGAGCTGTCAGTCATCCTGTTACTTACTGGAGAGCTGTCAGTCACCCTGTTAGTTACTGGAGAGCTGCCATCATCCTGTTTAAAATACTGGAGAGTTGTCAGTCGTCCTGTTAATTACGAGAGCTGTCAGTCAGCATCCTGTTAGTTTACGGAGAGTTGTCAGTCATCATGTTACTTACTGGAGAGCTGTCAGTCATCCTGTTACTTACTGGAGAGCTGTCAGTCACCCTGTTAGTTACTGGAGAGCTGCCAGTCATCCTGTTAAATACTGGAGAGTTGTCAGTCGTCCTGTTAATTACTGGAGAGCTGTCAGTCATCCTGTTAGTTACTGGAGAGTTGTCAGTCATCCTGTTAGTTACTGGAGAGTTGCCAGTCATCCTGTTAGTTACTGAAGAGTTGTCAGTTATCCTGTTACTTACTGGAGAGCTGTCAGTCATCCTGTTACTTACTGGAGAGCTGTCAGTCACCCTGTTAATTACTGGAGAGCTGCCAGTCATCCTGTTAAATACTGGAGAGTTGTCAGTCGTCCTGTTAATTACTGGAGAGCTGTCAGTCATCCTGTTAGTTACTGGAGAACTGTCAGTCATCCTGTTACTTACTGAGAGTTGTCAGTCATCCTGTTAATTACTGGAGAGCTGTCAGTCATCCTGTTAGTTACTGGAGAACTGTCAGTCATCCTGTTACTTACTTGAGAGTTGTCAGTCATCCTGTTAATTACTGGAGAGCTGTCAGTCATCCTGTTAGTTACTGGAGAACTGTCAGTCATCCTGTAAGATACTGGAGAGCTGTCAGTCATCCTGTAAGATACTGGAGAGTTGTCAGTCATCCTATTAGTTACTGGAGAACTGTCAGTTATCCTGTTAGTTACTGGAGAGCTATCAGTCATCCTGTTAGTTACTGGAGAGTTGTCAGTCATCCTGTTAGTTACTGGAGAGTTGTCAGTCATCCTGTTAGTTACTGGAGAGCTGTCATTCATCCTGTTAGTTACTGGAGAGTTGTCAGTTACTGGAGAGCTGTCAGTCATCCTGTTAGTTACTGGAGAGTTGTCAGTCATCCTGTTAGTTATTGGAGAGCTGTCAGTCATCCTGTTAGTTACTGGAGAGTTGTCAGCCATCCTGTTAGTTATTGGAGAGCTGTCAGTCATCCTGTTAGTTACTGGAGAGTTGTCAGCTACTGGAGAGCTGTCATTCATCCTGTTAGTTACTGGAGAGTTGTCAGTCATCCTGTTAGTTATTGGAGAGCTGTCAGTTATCCTGTTAGTTACTGGAGAGTTGTCAGTCATCCTGTTAGTTATTGGAGAGCTGTCAGTCATCCTGTTAGTTACTGGAGAGCTGTCAGTCATCCTGTTAGTTACTGGAGAGCTGTCAGTCGCCCTGTTAGTTACTGGAGAGCTGTCAGTCATCATATAAGTTACTGGACAGCTGTCAGTCATCCTGTTAGTTACTGGAGAGCTGTCAGTCATCCTGTTACTTACTGGAGAGCTGTCAGTCATCCTGTTAGTTACTGGAGAGCTGTCAGTCATCCTATTACTTACTGGAGAGCTGTCAGTCTTCCTGTTAGTTACTGGAGAGCTGTCAGTCATCCTGTTAGTTACTGGAGAGCTGTCAGTCATCCTGTTAGTTACTGGAGAGCTGTCAGTCATCCTATTACTTGCTGGAGAGCTGTCAGTCATCCTGTTAGTTACTGGAGAGCTGTCAGTCATCCTGTTAGTTACTGGAGAGCTGACAGTCATCCTGTTACTTACTGGAGAGCTGTCAGTCATCCTGTTAGTTACTGGAGAGCTGTCAGTCACCCTATTACTTACTGGAGAGCTGTCAGTCTTCCTGTTAGTTACTGGAGAGCTGTCAGTCATCCTGTTAGTTACTGGAGAGCTGTCAGTCATCCTGTTAGTTACTGGAGAGCTGTCAGTCATCTTGTTACTTACTGGAGAGCTGTCAGTCGTCCTGTTAGTTTCTGGAGAGCTGTCAATCATCCTGGGCCAGGAGCTGAGTCTCGATCCCTGCAACTACAATTAGGTGAGTACACACACACACACAACATCCACACACGCACACACTACACACACACACACACAACACATACACACACACACACCACACACACACACACACACACACACACACACGCAACACACACACACACACACACACAACACACACACACACACACACACACACAACTCTCTACTCTTCTTCACACACACACACACACAACACACAACACACACACACAACACACACACCACACACACACACACCACACACACACACACACCACACACACACAACACACACAAACACACACACACACACACTACACACACACCACACACACACACACACACACACACACACACACACACACACACACACACACACACACACACACACTACATACAACACACTCACCACACACACACACACATACACACACTCTCACACACACACATCACACTCATACACACAACCACACCACACACACCACACACAACTCACCACACACATCACAACACACACACACACACACACAGCACACACACAACACAACACACCCACATACACATCAAAACACACACAACACACACAAACACAACATCACACACAACACAAAACACACACACAACACACACCCTACACAACAACCCAAAACCACACACAACAAAACCCACACAACACACACAACACACAACCCCACACCACACACACACACACACACACACACACACACACACACACACACACACACACACACACACGTCAAAATCAAGAGGCAGCAGGTCAGCTGCTGACATAAACATGACTGACACCTGACCTCCCTCCTCCCTAGAGCTGACACTCCCTCACTGCTTGATGTATAATTCCCTGACACAAGAACCAGCACATGCACCAGCAGGAGCTGACGAGGTCCTGACGACGGTGTCAGCACTCGAGAAATGACCAGCAGGGCCAGAAATATATTAATGTTTGATGAGAAATATTGATGTTTCGTGAGACATATTGGTGTTCAGTGAGAAATATTGGTGTATGGTGATGGATATCGATATGCAGTAATAAGAAACATCGATGTTTAGTGAGAAATATCGATGTTTAGTGAGAAACATCGATGTTTAGTGAGAAACATTGATGTTTAGGGAGAAATATCTGTTTACTGAGAAATATCGATGTTAAATGAGAATCATGGATTTCTTGTGAAATATATCGACGTCGAATTTGAAAATTCACTTTTTTTTATCTCCTATTTCCCCCACTTTTCGCTCACATGTGTTCGAAACATCTAGCATATTATATGAATGATAGCTAGAGGCCTTTCGTGTTGCAATCAAGACATCTTCAGGAGCTTGCAATGTTGCAGAATATTTATAAAGGTGGATCATAATGTTGCAATCTAGACGCGTCAGTTTAACTTGTTTGATCATCTTAATGCTAAGGTCATCATCAACTTGTGATTGACGAGTCGTCAATCTTCTTCAACCCCATCATTAACACCCCCTCACCCCCCCCCCTCTCTCTTCCTTCCTCTCTCTCTCCTCCTCCTTGAGGTCAAATGTAATAATAATGATAGTTATGGTAATAATAATAGCAAAAATATTAATAATAACAATAATAATAATAATAATAATAATAATAATAATAAAAATAATAATAATAATAATAATAATAATAATAATAATAATAATAATAATAATGATATGGATACCGAAGGTATACCTTCTCAGGTCTCCCTCAAGCAGTATATCTTCTCTTCCTCAACTATTGAGGTAAACTGTGACCTCACTGAGGTAAACTGTGACCTCGTATGTGTTGTGTGGGTGTGTGTGTGTGTGTAGTGTTGTGTGTGTGTGTGTGTGTGTGTGTGTGTGTATGTGTGTGTGTGTGTGCGCACCTAATTGTGGTTGCAAGGGTTGAGTCGTAGCTCCTGTCCCTGCCTCTTCACTGGTCGCTACTAGGTCACTCTTCCTGCTCCATGAGCTTTATCATACATCTTCTTAAAGCTGTGTATGGATCCTGCCTCCACAACATTACTCT
>NC_069473.1:15702604-15705104 GCF_026875155.1 Cherax quadricarinatus | reverse complement strand
GAGAAATACACATCTCAGGGTGTATATACACTGAGAAATACACATCTCAGGACGTATATACACTGAGAAATACACATCTCAGGACGTATATACACTGAGAAATACACATCTCAGGGTGTATATACACTGAGAAATACACATCTCAGAATGTATATATACTGAGAAATACACATCTCAGGATGTATATACACTGAGAAATACACATCTCAGGATGTATATGCATTCAGAAATACACATCTCAGGATGTATATACATTCAGAAATACACATCTCAGGATGTATATACACGATCTACAAATTCCATCAATACTACAAGATCAAATTCAATATTAATTCCCCCTCTTGCTCTCCCCTCACCTCCCCCCTCTTGCTCTCCCCTCACCTCCCCCCTCTTGCTCTCCCCTCACCTCCCTCCCCCTCTTGCTCTCCCCTCACCTCGCCTCCCCTCTTCTGCTCTCCCCTCACCTCCCCTCCCCTTTTGCTCTCCCCTCACCTCCCCCCCTCTTGCTCTCCCCTCACCTCCCCCTCCCACTTGCTCTCCCCTCACCTCCCCCTCTTGCTCTCCCTCACCTCCCCCCTCTTGCTCTCCCCCTCACCTCCCCCCTCTTGCTCTTCCCCCTCACCTCCCCTCTTGCTCTCTCCCTCACCTCCCCCTCTTGCTCTCCCCTCACCTCCCCCTCCCCTCTTGCTCTCCCCTAACCTCCCCTCCCCTCTTGCTCTCCCTCACCTCCCCCTCTTGCTCTCCCCTCCCCTCTTGCTCTCCCCTCACCTCCCCTCCCCTCTTGCTCTCCCCTCACCTCCCCTCCCCTCTTGCTCTCCCCCCTCACCTCCCCTCCCCACTTGCTCTCCCCTCACCTCCCCCTCTTGCTCTCCCTCTCCACCTCCCCCCTCTTGCTCTCCCCTCACCTCCCCCCCTCTTGCTCTCCCCTCACCTCCCCCTCTTGCTCTCCCCTCACCTCCCCCTCTTGCTCTCCCCTCTCCTCCCCTCCCCTCTTGCTCTCCCCTCACCTCCCCTCCCCTCTTGCTCTCCCCTCACCTCCCCCCTCTTGCTCTCCCCTCACCTCCCCTCCCCTCTTGCTCTCCCCTCACCTCCCCTCCCCTCTTGCTCTCCCTCACCTCCCCCCTCTTGCTCTCCCCTCACCTTCCCTCCCCTCTTGCTCTCCCCCTCACCTCCCCTCCCCTCTTGCTCTCCCCTCACCTCCCCTCCCTCTTGCTCTCCCCTCACCTCCCCCTCTTGCTCTACCCTCACCTCCCTCCCCTCTTGCTCTCCCCTCACCTCCCCTCCCCTCTTGCTCTCCCCTCACCTCCCCTCCCCTCTTGCTCTCCCCTCCACCTCCCCTCTTGCTCTCCCCTCACCTCACCCTCCTCTCTTGCTCTCCCCTCACCTCCCCCTCTTGCTCTCCCCTCACCTCCCCTCTTGCTCTCCCCTCACCCCCCTCTTGCTTCCCCTCACTCCCCTCTTGCCACTCCCCTCACCTCCCCTCCCCTCTTGCTCTCCCCTCACCTCCCCTCCCCTCTTGCTCTCCCCTCACCTTCCCTCCCCTCTTGCTCTCCCCTCACCTCCCCTCCTCTCTTGCTCTCACCTCACCTCCCCTCCCCTCTTGCTCTCCCCTCACCTCCCTCCCTTCTTGCTCTCCCCTACCTCCCCCCTCTTGCTCTCCCCTCACCTCCCTCCCATCCCTCTTGCTCTCCCCTCACCTCCCCTCTCTCTGCTCTCCCCTCACCTCCCCTCCCCTCTTGCTCTCCCCTCACCTCCCCTCTGCTCATCCCCTCACCTCCCCTCCCCTCTTGCTCTCCCCTCACCTCCCCTCCCCTCTTGCTCTCCCCTCCCCTCTTGCTCTCCCTCACCTCCCCCCTCTTGCTCTCCCCTCACCCCCCCTCTTGTTCTCCCTCACCTCCCCCCACTCTCTTGCTCTCCCTCACTCCCTCCCGTCTTGCTCTCCCCTCCCCCCCCTCCCTATTGCTCTCCCCTCACATCCCCCTCTTGCTCTCCCCTCACCTCCCCTCACCTCCCTCACCTCCCCTCTTGCTCTCCCCTCATCCCCTCACCTCCCCTCTTGCTCTCCCTCACCTCCCCTCCCTCTTGCTCTCCCCTCACCTCCCCCTCTTGCTCTACCATCACCTCCCCTCCCCTCTTGCTCTCCCCTCACCTCCTCCCTCTTGCTCTCCCCTCACCTCCCTCACCTCCTCTTGCTCCCCCTCACTCCCCTCCCCTCTTGCTCTCCCCTCACCTCCCCTCCCTCTTGTCTCCCTCACCTCCCCTCCCCTCTTGCTCTCCCCTCACCTCCCCTCCCCGTCCTTCCCCTCACAGTACGAAAGAGGAATCAGGAGAGGAACAAGCAGGTTGTTGTTACTCGCTCCAGGCGAGCCTGATTAAAACGGAATTTTTAAGGGAATTAAAAATTCTTTCTTTCTTCTCTCTCTCTCTCTCTTCTCTCCTCCTCTCTCTCTCTCTCTCTCTCTCTCCTCTCCACTCCTCCTCCTCTCTCTCTTCTCTCCTC
>NC_069473.1:15685088-15695088 GCF_026875155.1 Cherax quadricarinatus | reverse complement strand
CCACTCCCAAATATCCGAATACGTTCACCTCCTCCATACTCTCTCCCTCCAATCTGATATTCAATCTTTCATCACCTAATCTTTTTGTTATCCTCATAACCTTACTCTTTCCTGTATTCCACCTTTAATTTCTTCTTTTGCACACCCTACCAAATTCATCCACCAATCTCTCAACTTCTCTTTAGAATCTCCCAAAGCACAGTGTCCCTCAGCAAAGAGCAGCTGTGACAACTCCCACTTTGTGTGTGATTCTTTATCTTTTAACTCCACGCCTCTTGCCAAGACCCTCGCATTTACTTCTCTTACAACCCCATTTATAAATATATTAAACAACCACGGTGACATCACACATCCTTGTCTAAGGCCTACTTTTACTGGGAAAAAATTTCCCTCTTTCCTACATACTCTAACTTGAGCCTCACTATCCTCGTAAAAACTCTTCACTGCTTTCAGTAACCTACCTCCTACACCATACACTTGCAACATCTGCCACATTGCCCCCCTATCCACCCTGTCATACGCCTTTTCCAAATCCATAAATGCCACAAAGACCTCTTTAGCCTTATCTAAATACTGTTCACTTATATGTTTCACTGTAAACACCTGGTCCACACACCCCCTACCTTTCCTAAAGCCTCCTTGTTCATCTGCTATCCTATTCTCCGTCTTACTCTTAATTCTTTCAATTATAACTCTACCATACACTTTACCAGGTACACTCAACAGACTTATCCCCCTATAATTTTTGCACTCTCTTTTATCCCCTTTGCCTTTATACAAAGGAACTATGCATGCTCTCTGCCAATCCCTAGTACCTTACCCTCTTCCATACATTTATTAAATAATTGCACCAACCACTCCAAAACTATATCCCCACCTGCTTTTAACATTTCTATCTTTATCCCATCAATCCCGGCTGCCTTACCCCCTTTCATTTTACCTACGCCTCACGAACTTCCCCCACACTCACAACTGGCTCTTCCTCACTCCAACAAGATGTTATTCCTCCTTGCCCTATACACGAAATCACAGCTTCCCTATTTTCAATCAACATTTAACAATTCCTCAAAATATTCCTTCCATCTTCCCAATACCTCTAACTCTCCATTTAATAACTCTCCTCTCCTATTTTTAAACTGACAAATCCATTTGTTCTCTAGCTTTCTTAACTTGTTAATCTCACTCCAAAACTTTTTCTTATTTTCAACAAAATTTGTTGATAACATCTCACCCACTCTCTCATTTTCTCTCTTTTTACATTGCTTCACCACTCTCTAACTTCTCTCTTTTCTCCATATACTCTTCCCTTCTTGCATCACTTCTACTTTGTAAAAACTTCTCATATGCTAACTTTTTCTCCCTTACTACTCTCTTTACATCATCATTCCCCCAATCGCTCCTCTTCCCCCTGCACCCACTTTCCTGTAACCACAAACTTCTGCTGAACACTCTAACACTACATTTTTTAAACCTACCCCATACCTCTTCGACCCCATTGCCTATGCTCTCATTAGCCCATCTATCCTCCAATAGCTGTTTTATATCTTACCCTAACTGCCTCCTCTTTTAGTTTAAAAACCTTCCCCCTCTCTCTTCCCTGATGCTTCTATTCTCCTTGTATCCCATCTACCTTTTACTCTCAGTGTAGCTACAACTAGAAAGTGATCTGATATATCTGTGGCCCCTCTATAAACAAGTACATCCTGAAGTCTACTCAACATCTTTTATCTACCAATACAAAAATCCAACAAACTACTGTCATTTCGCCCCTACATCAAATCGTGTAAAACTTATTTATCCTCTTTTCATAAAATATGTATACCTATAACTAAACCCCTTTCTATACAAAGTTCAATCAAAGGGCTCCCATTATCATTTACACCTGGCACCCCAAACTTACCTACCACACCCTCTCTAAAAGTTTCTCCTACTTTAGCATTCAAGTCCCCTACCACAATTACTCTCTCACTTGGTTCAAAGGCTCCTATACATTCACTTAACCATCTCCCAAAATCTCTCTCTCCCCCTACATTCCTCTCTTCTCCAGGTGCATACACCTTATTATACCCACTTCTCGCATCCAACCTTTACTTAATCCACATAATTTTTGAATTTACACATTCATATTCTCTTTTCTCCTTCCATAACTGATCATTTAACATTACTGCTACCCCTTCCTTTGCTCTAACTCTCCAGATACTCCAGATTTAATCCCATTTATTTCCCCCCACTGAAACTCTCCTACCCCCTTCAGCTTTGTTTCGCTTGGGGCCAGGACATCCAATTTCTTTTCTTCATAACAAGCAAATCTTTTTTCTTGTCATCCGCACTACATCCACGCACTTTAAGCAACCCATTTTTTATAAAGTTTTTCTTCTTCTCTTTTTAGTAATTGTATACAGGAAAAGGGGGTTCTAGCCCTTGCTCCCGGCTTTTTAGTCCCCCAATACGACACGCAGGGCTTACGGGGAAAATTCTTTTTTTTTTCCCCCAGGACAATAGAAGAAATAAGAAAAAAACTATTTAGAAAAAGGAAAAAACCAGATGTAGTAATATATAAATGATGTGCGTGTCTGTGAAGTGTGACCAAAGGTAAGTAGGATAGAAGATATCCCTGTTACTTAGCTTTTTTTATGAGACAAAAAAAAAACCCCACAACCCTACCATCATGCAAAACGTTACAGGTTTTTGTTTCACAGTCATTGGCGGAGGGAGATTTTCCCGGGGGGTTTGCTGTCCCCAAACCCTATACCTAAAAAAAAATATATAAAAAATTAAATATAAATATATAAAATTATAATTTTAAATATAAATTATATATATATATATAAAAATATATATATATTAAAAAAAATTAATTATATATTAATATATATTAATCACTATTATTGTCCCACGATCGCGGGGATTAATAAATAACAACACGCCACTACCAAGGAGCAAACCCATGCGCTTGGTCCGCCTCATGGGAGGGAAACACATACGCTCAAGTTAAAGGGAAATAACACAATCCTCAAAATTACTACCCAAAAAACATAAAATAGTGCCTTTGGGGGCTAGAAACACCAAACCCGGAACAAATAAAAGTAACCTAAAGGGGGATCCACACCACCGTATGTCCGGGGTTTGACAGGTACAACACCTAGCTTGCCGGGGTGCGTCGTTATGAGGTTAGGGTTAGTAGTTAAAGTTTTAGCCGTTTTTTCCCCACCGGGGGCCTTTCCAAGTGGGGGCCCGGCCTTGCCCCTCTTTAGGGAGTGTCTGAACCAAGTCTCCCAGGGGAGGAGGACAAGTACCTCCATCTTTGGGGCCCAAACGCCCCGGGCCCACCACAAGCTAGGCCCCTGGTCTGCCATCCCCGCCCCAAGGAGGCAAAAGGGGAAAGACAGCTTAGAGCTAAAGGCCCGGGCTCGGCCCTACCCACCCAAAGGGGTTAGGCAGGGGTGCGACTGTTCTTGAGGATTGTGGGCACCACCAGCGTTTAAAAAAAAGTTTGAAAATTTTTTGGGTTACTCAAAACAGGTTTTGAAAGTAAATAATAATAAAATTTGGGTTTTGTTAAAATATTTTTTTTTAAGTAATTTTGGGGGCTGTATTTTCTTGTTTTCAATAATTTCCAAAAAATTTTTAAAAACCCAAAATTATTTTTTGGGGTTTTATAAAAGGGAAAAAAAAATTTGTGACCAAATTTTTAATATCTTTTACATAAATTTCTCCAAATAAATTTAAAAAAGATGTATCGATTTTTAAAAAAGGAAATTCGACTTTTTTCTAAATTATACATCAATTTATGTAAAAATTTTAAGTGATTAATTAATTATTCGCAAATAAAAAAAAAATTTTTAGATAATTACTTTCAATATTTTTTCGAAATTTTAAAAAAATTCTCTTTATTTTTTTTATGGGTAGAAAAGGGGTTCCTGTTTTTCAGTCACAGAAAATTTTTTTGTCGATTTTTGCCAAAATCAAAAGGAGAGTCTGTTCCTTTTTTTTAGAGATTTTTAAGTTGTTTTTGAGGAAGATGAGAGATATGATGGTCTTCTCTCTCTCTCTCCTCTCTCCTCTCCCCCTCCCTCTCTCTCTCTCCCTCTCCTCCCCTTCTCTCTCTCCTCTCTCTTCTTTTCCCCTCTCTCTCTTCTCTCTCTCTCTTCTCTTTCTCCCTCTCCCCCCTCTCTCTCTCTCCCACCCCCCTTTTCTCTCTCTCCCTCCTCTCTCTCTCCCCTCTCCCTCTCACCCCCTCTCCCTTTCCCTCTCTCTCCCCCCTCTCTCTCCTCTCTCTCACTCCTCTCTCTCTCTCCTCCCTCTCTCTCTCTTTCTCTCTCTCCCTCTCTCCTCTCTCCCCTCCCCTCTCTCTCCCTCTCTCTCTCCCCCCTCCTCTCCCTCTCTCTCTCTCTCTCTCTCTCTCTCTCTCTCTTCTCCTCTCCCGTCTTTTCTCTCTCCCTCTCCTCTCTCTCCCCCTCTCTCTCCCCCTCCCTCTTCCCTCTCTCCTCTCTCCTCTCTCTCCCCTCTACGCTTCTCCTTTTCTCTCTCTCTCTCTCTCCCCCTCTCTCTCTCCCCTCCCTTCCCCCTCTCCTCCTCTCTCTCTCCCCTCTCTCTCTCTCCCTTCCTTTCCCCCTCTCTCTCTTTTTCTCTCTCTCTCTCCTCTCTCCTCTCCCTCTCTCTCTCTCTCCTCCCCTCTCTCTCTCTCTCTCTCTCCTCTCTCTCTCCCCTCCCTTTTCTCTCCCTCTCTTCATCCCTCTCTCTCTCTCATCCCTCTCCCCTTTTCCCTCCTCATCTCTCCTCTCTCTCTCTCTCTCCTCCTCCTCTCTCCCTCTCCCCTTACCTCCCCCTTCTCTCTCCTCTCCCCTCCCAAAAACAAAACCTTTTAAAAACACCAACTTCTTTTTTCCTCCCCCCCTCCTCCCCTCCCCTTCCCCCCTCTTCCCCTCCTCCCCCTCTCCTCCCCTTTCCCTTTTCCCTTTCCTCCTCCCTTTTCCTCCCCCTCCCTCCTCCTCCCTTTTTACCTCCTTTCCCCCCCTCCTTCTTTTTCCCCCACCCTTTCCCTCCAAAAAACCCTCCTCCCCTCCCCCTCCCCTTCACCCTCTCCACCCCCCTTCCGGGCCCCTAGGGCCCACCCTTTGGCCCCAACCGGACCTTCAGGGTCAGTCAGGGCCGCCCTTAGGCCAAATCAGGGCCCCCCAGGCCAAGTCAGGGCCACCTTCGGCCACATAGGCCACCCTTTAGGGCCACCAATTTTAGGGGCCCCAGCAGGCCCCTTCCCTCAGTCAGGGCCACCCTTTAGGCCACATCACGGCCACCTTCACCCCCACAGGGCCCCCCTTCAGGGGCCCCAATCAAGGGGCCCTTCGGGGGCCGGGGCCTTCAGGGCCACAGTCAGGGCCCCTTCAGGGCCATCAGGCCCCTTCAGGGCCACAGCCACGGCCACCTTCGGGGCCACAGTCAGGGCCGCCTTCAGGGCCCACAGTCAGCTTTATATGATTATTGGCACTGAGGTGGTGAGGGGAGGGTTCCACACACACACTGATTCTTTCAACAAGCCCCCTTTTCCTTTTTTTCCTTCCTTCCTTCCCTTCCTTCCTTCCTTCCTTCCCCCTTTCCCTTCCTTCCCCTCCCTTCCTTCTCCCCCCCTTCCTTTTTCCTTTCCTTCCCTTTCCCTTCCTTCCTTCCTCCCTTCCTTCCTTCCTTCCTTTCCCTTTCCCTTCCCTTCCTTCCTTCCCTTTCCCTTTCCCTTTTCTTCCCTTTCCCTTTTTCCTTCCTTTCCTTCCTTCCTTCCCTTTCCCTTTCCCTTCCCTTCCTTTTTCCCTTTCCCTTTTCCCCTTCCTTTCCCTTCCTTCCTTCCCTTTCCCTTTCCCTCCTTCCTTCCCTTTCCCTTTTCCCCCTTTCCCTTCCCCTTCCCTTTTCTTCCTTCCCCCTTTTCCCTTCCTTCCTTCCTCCCTCCTTTCCCCCTTTCCCTTCCTTCCTTCCTTCCTTTTTCTTCCCTTTCCCTTTCCCTTTCCCCCTTCCTTCCCCTTCCTTCCTTCCTTTTTTTCCCTTCCTTCCTTCCTTCCCCCCTTCCCTTTCCTTCCTTTTTCCTTCCTTCCTTCCTCCCCTCCTTCCTTCCCCTTCCTCCCTTCCTTTCCCTTTCCCTTTCCCCCTTTCCTTTTTCCTTCCTTCTCTTCCTTCCCTTTCCCTTTCCTCCCTTCCCTTCCTTTCCCTTTCCCTTCCCTTCCTTCCCTTCCTTTCCTTTCCCTTTTCCTTCTTCCTTTCCCTTCCTTCCCTTCCCCCCCCTTTCCCTTCCTTCCTTCCTTCCTTCCTTCCTCCTTCCTCCCCCTTTCCCTTTCCTTCCCTTTCCCTTTCCCTTCCTTCCTTCCTCCTTCCTTTCCCTTTCCTTTTCCTTCCCTTCCCCCCTTCCTTCCTTCCTTTTTCCCTTTCCCTCCCTTTCCTTCCTTCCTTCCCCCCTTTCCCTTTCCTTTCCCTTCCTTTCCTTCCTTCCTTCCTCCCCTTCCTTCCCTTCCTTCCTTTCCTTCCTCCCTCCTTCCCTTTCCTTTCCCCCCCTTTCCCTTCCTTCCTTCCTTCCTTCCCCCTTTCCTTCCCCTTCCTTCCCCCCCCTTCCTTCCTTCCTTCATTCCTTCCTTCGTTCCCCCCCTTCCTTATTTCCTTTCCCTTCCTTCCTTCCCCCCTTCCTTCCATTCCTTCCTTCCTTCCTTCCTTCCTTCCTTCCTTCCCCCCCCCCTTTCCCCCTTTCCCTTCCCTTCCTTCCCCCCTTCCTTTCCCTTCCTTCCTTCCTTTCCTTCCTTCCTTCCCCCCTTCCTTCCTCCTTCCTTTCCTTCCCTTTCCCTTTCCTTCCCTTTTTTTCCTTCCCTCCTTCCTTCCTTTTCCTTCCCCCTTCCTCCTTCCTTCCTTTCCTTTCCCTTCCTTCCTTCCCTTCCCTCCCTTCCTTTTTTCCTTCCTTTCCCTTTTCCTTTCCCTTCCTTTTTTCCCTTTCCTTCTTTTTCCTTCCTTCCTTCCTTCCTTCTTTTTCCTTCCTTCCTTCCTTCCAAATTCCTTCCTTCCTCCTTCCCTTCCATTCTCACGTATGAAAGTAAATTAATCTTTTTTAAAAATATATTTTATATATATATATATAATTTAAAATATATTATATATATATATATTATATAATAAATTTTTTAATATAAAAATAAATATAAATTTTTTTAAATATATTATGGTCCAGACCAAACCCCACCCACTTTTTTGGGTCCAGGACCAACACCACCATTTTGGGCCCCGGGACCTCACTCCTCTTTTCCACACAAGTTCCTTTTCTCTTTCATTCCCCCTCCTCCTCTTCTTTCTTTTTTCCCTGTGACTACATTCACCACCAACTGAATGACATTCATCTCTTCTCTGCTCTGTGAACAGACCGCATGACCTCCTCACTCCACACCACAACCACACACCACACACACACACACACACACACACACACAAACACACACACACCAAAACACAAAAACGCCGGAAGTTTTCAATGTTTTTTCCCAAGCCATCTCTGGCTCACATGAGAGAGAGGAGAGAGAGAGAGAGAGAGAGGGGAAGAGAGGAGAAGAGAGAGAGAGAGCGGAGAGAGAGAGAGAGAGCGAGAGAGAGAGAGAGGAGAGAGGAGAGAAAAAGGAGAGAGAGAGAGAGAGAGAGAGAAGAGAGAGAGAGAGAGGAAAAGAGAGAGAGAGAGGCATTTTTATTTAAACGGGAAATCAAAATTCTGTGTTCAAAATTAAGAAATTTTGATTTTCTTAAAGGGGACAAGGGAAAAAAAAAGGGTATTGGGGGTTCCCCAAAAAGGGAAAAGAGGCTCATTTTGAGCGTGTTGTGTGTGAGGGGTCAGGTCAATATATACGGATCTTACAGAAACATAAGAAAGGAGGAGCACTGCGGCAGGTCTACTGGCCCATAAATAATACAACGCTGGTACCAGCTGACTGAATGAAATGGCCCTTGTCAATCAGTACCGCTGTTTCAGACGACGTTTTACCCTATTTCAAACTTAATAATTCTCCTGGAAACCTAATTTCATCTCCAATTTGTAGGCGTCCCATAAATTGTTCCAGCTACGGTATCCCTGACTTTTATCCCAGGGAGTTTACAAGGTATTGTAGTAGCGAGCAGCGGTGATGTCCGGGGTTGGAACTGTATAACCCAGCCGGCAGTGTGTTAGTTTAGCACCAATACGGGATATTCACACACTTAACGTCGCCATAACATACACTGTTACCTGCCATGACCACTACTCTCCCTCCCTCGCAGCCTCTGCCAATATCTGGGCCGGCGGAAACACTTCCAAATACCCGAATCTCGCGCCAGTGTACCCGACCACATGTTAGTGAGTTATGCACTAGTGAACCCGACCACACACTAATGAATCCGATCATACGCTCGTGAACCTGACCACTAACTAGTGAATCCGACCATACACTAATGAATCCGATCATACGCTCGTGAACCTGACCACTAACTAGTGAATCCGACCATTAACTAGTTAACCCGACCACTAACTACTGAACCCGACCACACACTAATGAATCTGATCATACGCTCGTGAACCTGACCACTAACTAGTGAATCCGACCATTAACTAGTTAACCCGACCACGATCCACGACACGAGGGGAATGACAGCCCAAGAGTTTGAGAATTTTGAACGGAAATATTTAGAAAAAACAATTTAAAACGCCACTGTCTCCTGTCTTAAAAAAATTTTTACCCCCCCTAAAAAAATCAACAAAAAACGCCTCAAATTCTTGTCAAATATTTTATTACCTGTTTTTATTTCGATATTTTTTATACATAAGGGAAAAAATGGGGGGTGGGAGGGTATAAAAAAAACAGAATGTTGTATCAAAAAATAATTTTCTGGGAACTGAAGCAGAAAATTAGAAAAGTTTTGGCTTAATAAAAGACAAGAAGAATTACTTTTACACAGACATTAACAACTTTTAAATTACCTTTAAAACTACATAAGTTACGACATATATAATATATATATTATATATATATATATATATATATATATATATATATATATATATATATATATATATATATATATGCAAGAATCGTGAACAAGGGATACAGAATGCAAAACAATTACGGTGGAGTTGAATTATAGCTCTAGGTCTTTCGTACTGCAATCAACACATCATCAGGAGCTTGCAATGTTGCAGAGAAGGGTAGATCTGAGAAGATTCGTTCAGAGGGACGCCCTTGCAAGGCGTCCCTCTGAACGATTGTTGCAGCAGTGACGCTAGCAGTGACGCTAGCAGTGATGCCAGCAGTGACTCTAGCAGTGATGCCAGCAGTGATGCCAGCAGTGACTCTAGCAGTGATGCTAGCAGTGACTCTAGCAGTGACGCTAGCAGTGACGCTAGCAGTGACGCTAGCAGTGATGCCAGCAGTGACTCTAGCAGTGATGCCAGCAGTGATGCCAGCAGTGACGCCAGCAGTGACGCCATCAGTGATGCCAGCAGTGACGCCAGCAGTGATGCCAGCAGTTACGCCAGCAGTGATGCCAGCAGTGACGCCAGCAGTGATGCCAGCAGTTACGCCAGCAGTAATGCCAGCAGTGACGCCAGCAGTGATGCCAGCAGTGACTCTAGCAGTGATGCCAGCAGTGACGCTAGCAGTGATGCCAGCAGTGATGCCAGCAGTGACGCCAGCAGTGATGCCAGCAGTGACGCCAGCAGTGATGTCATCAGTTACGCCAGCAGTGATGCCAGCAGTGACGCCAGCAGTGATGCCAGCAGTTACGCCAGCAGTAATGCCAGCAGTGACGCCAGCAGTGATTCCAGCAGTGACTCTAGCAGTGATGCCAGCAGTGACGCTAGCAGTGATGCCAGCAGTGATGCCAGCAGTGACGCCAGCAGTGACGCCAGCAGTGATGCCAGCAGTGACGCCAGCAGTGATGCCAGCAGTTACACCAGCAGTGATGCCAGCAGTGACGCCAGCAGTGATGCTAGCAATTACGCCAGCAGTAATGCCAGCAG
>NC_069473.1:15670088-15672588 GCF_026875155.1 Cherax quadricarinatus | reverse complement strand
AACCTCAGTCCCCAGGGAGACCAAACCTCGGTCTCCAGGGAAACTAACCATCAGTCCCCATGGAGACCAAACCTTAGTCCCCAGGGAGACCAAACCTCGGTCCCCAGGGAGACAAAACCTCGGTTCTCAGGGAGACCAAACCTCGGTTCTCAGGGAGACCAAACCTCGGTCCCCAGGGAGACTAAACCTCGGTCCCCAGGGAGACTAAACATCGGTCCTCAGGGAGACTAAACCTCGGTCCCCAGGGAGACTAAACCTCGGTCCCCAGGGAGAATAAACCTTCACATGCGTCATGTGTCAATATAAGGGTGACCTTGTGAAGGTGACAGGAGAGGAGGGGCAGTAACGTACCTTGTGAAGGTGACAGGAGAGGAGGGGCAGTAACGTACCTTGTGAAGGTGACAGGAGAGGAGGGGTAGTGACGTACCTTGTGAAGGTGACAGGAGAGGAGGGGCAGTAACGTACCTTGTGAAGGTGACAGGAGAGGAGGGGTAGTGACGTACCTTGTGAAGGTGACAGGAGAGGAGGGGCAGTAACGTACCTTGTGAAGGTGACAGGAGACGAGGGGCAGTAACGTACCTTCTGAAGGTGACAGGAGAGGAGGGGCAGTAACGTACCTTGTGAAGGTGACAGGAGAGGAGGGGCAGTAACGTACCTTGTGAAGGTGACAGGAGAGGAGGGACAGTAACGTACCTTGTGAAGGTGACAGGAGAGGAGGGGTTGTAACGTACCTTGTGAAGGTGACAGGAGAGAAGGGGCAGTAACGTACCTTGTGAAGGTGACAGGAGAGAAGGGGCAGTAACGTACCTTGTGAAGGTGACAGGAGAGGAGGGACAGTAACGTACCTTGTGAAGGTGACAGGAGAGGAGGGGCAGTAACGTACCTTGTGAAGGTGACAGGAGAGGAGGGGCAGTAACGTACCTTGTGAAGGTGACAGGAGAGGAGGGACAGTAACGTACCTTGTGAAGGTGACAGGAGAGGAGGGGCAGTAACGTACCTTGTGAAGGTGACAGGAGAGGAGAGGCAGTAACGTACCTTGCGAAGGTGACAGGAGAGGAGAGGCAGTAACGCACCTTGTGACGGTGACAGGAGAGGAGGGGCAGTAACGTGCCTTGTGAAGGTGACAGGAGAGGAGGGACAGTAACGTACCTTGTGAAGGTGACAGGAGAGGAGGGGCAGTAACGTACCTTGTGAAGGTGACAGGAGAGGAGGGGCAGTAACGTACCTTGTGAAGGTGACAGGAAGGAGGGGCAGTAACGTACCTTGTGAAGGTGACAGGAGAGGAGGGGCAGTAACGTACCTTGTGAATGGACAGGAGAGGAGGGACAGTAACGTACCTTGTGAAGGTGACAGGAGAGGAGGGGAAGTAACGTACCTTGTGAAGGTGACAGGAGAGGAGGGGCAGTAACGTACCTTGCGAAGGTGACAGGACAGGAGGGGCAGTAACGTACCTTGTGAAGGTGACAGGAGAGGAGGGGTAGTAACGTACCTTGTGAAGGTGACAGGAGAGGAGGGACAGTAACGTACCTTGTGAAGGTGACAGGAGAGGAGGGACAGTAACGTACCTTGTGAAGGTGACAGGAGAGGAGGGGCAGTAACGTACCTTGTGAAGGTGACAGGAGAGGAGGAACAGTAACGTACCTTGTGAAGGTGACAGGAGAGGAGGGACAGTAACGTACCTTGTGAAGGTGACAGGAGAGGAGGGACAGTAACGTACCTTGTGAAGGTGACAGGAGAGGAGGGACAGTAACGTACCTTGTGAAGGTGACAGGAGAGGAGGGACAGTAACGTACCTTGTGAAGGTGACAGGAGAGGATGGGCAGTAACGTACCTTGTGAAGGTGACAGGAAAGGAGGGGCAGTAACGTACCTTGTGAAGGTGACAGGAGAGGAGGGACAGTAACGTACCTTGTGAAGGTGACAGGAGAGGAGGGGCAGTAACGTACCTTGTGAAGGTGACAGGAGAGGAGGGGCAGTAACGTACCTTGTGAAGGTGACAGGAGAGGAGGGGCAGTAACGTACCTTGTGAAGGTGACAGGACAGGATGGGCAGTAACGTACCTTGTGAAGGTGACAGGAGAGGAGGGGCAGTAACGTACCTTGTGAAGGTGACAGGAGAGGAGGGGCAGTAACGTACCTTGTGAAAGTGACAGGAGAGGATGGGCAGTAACGTACACTTGCGGCTCACACCTCCATGGAGTGCTTGTATCTCAGTAAATACCTGGAGTATACCTGGAGAGGGCGTCGGGGGTCAACGCCCCCTCGGCCCGGTCTGAGACCAGGCTCAGGCATGTCCACCATATGTGTAGATTACCCAGTGACTTATTTCTATTGGGGTCCTTGACTTATTTTCACTGGATGGAGTAGCACTGCAGCAGGCCTGCTGGCCCATGCTGGTCAGGTCCAACTCACACCCACAGATGTATTCGTCTAACCTGTTTTTAAAACTAACACAAGTGTTGTGTTAATGGAGGGTGGGTCAAGCCTGCAACACTCCAAGGG
>NC_069473.1:15565088-15665088 GCF_026875155.1 Cherax quadricarinatus | reverse complement strand
AAAGGGTGCTAGGTTGCAGTGAAGATTTTTGCTATGTTGCAGTGAAGATGTTGTCTGTGTTGCAGGAAGATGTTGCTAGTTTTTGCAGAAGATGTGAAGTGTTGCGTAAAGATGTGCTTTTGCGTGAAGGGGTGCAAGGTTGAGTAAAGAGGTGCTAGTGTTCAGGAAGAGGGTGCTTGTTGCAGTGAAGGGGTGCTAGTGTTGCAGTGAAAGGGTTTCTAGGTTCAGTGAAATGTTGTCAGTGTTCAGTAAAAGTGTTGCTAGTGTTTCGGGAAAAGATGTTGCTAGTGTTCAGTGAAGATGTTTCTTTGTTGCATGAAGATGTTGACTAGTGTTGCGGGAAAGGTTGCTATTTTTGCGTGAAAAATTGTATGTTCAGTGAAGAGTTGCTATGTTGCAGGAAGATGTTGATATGTTGCAGGAAGATGTTGCAGTTTCAGTGAAGATGTTGCTAGTTTGCAGGGGAGATGTTGTCTAGTGTTGCATAAAGATTGATAGTGTTCAGTGAAGTGTTTAGTGTTGCGGTAAGATGTTGTTTTTGGGTGCAGTGAAAAGTTAAACTGTGTGCGTAAAGTTTTGTTTTGGGGTTTTGCAGGAGAAAGACTATTTTGCAGTGAAGATGTTGTTATGTTGCAGGGGAGATTTTTCTAGTGTTGCAGGAAGATGTTGCTAGTGTTGCAGTGAAAAAATTTGCTAGTGTTGCAGTGAGGATGTTGTCTTTTTTTTGCAGTGGAGTTGTCTGGTTTTCAGTGAGGATTTTGTTTTGGGGTTGCAGTGAAATTTTCTATGTTGCAGTGGGATGTTGCTATTTTTGCGTAAGAGTTGTTAGTTTTGCGTAGGATGTTGCTAGTGTTGCAGTGAAGATGTTGTCTAGTGTTGCAGTGAAGATGTTGTCTAGTGTTGCAGTGAAGATGTTGTCTAGTGTTGCAGTGAAGATGTTGTCTAGTGTTGCAGTGAGGATGTTGTCTAGTGTTGCAGTGAGGATGTTGTCTAGTGTTGCAGTGAAGATTTGCTATGTGCGTGGGATGTTAAACTATGTTGCAGTGAAGTGTTTTAGTGTTGCGTGAAATGTTTTTAGTGTTGCAGTGAGGATGTGTTTAGTGTTGCAGTGAAAAATGTTGTCTATGTTGCAGTGAGAATGTTGTCTAGTGTTGCAGTGAAGATGTTGTCTAGTGTTGCAGTAAAGATGTTGTCTGTTTGCAGTGAATGTTTCTAGTTTTTTGCAGGAGGATTTTGTCTAGTTTTGCAGGAGATGTTGTCTAGTGTTGCGTGGAATTTGTCTAGTGTTGCAGGAAGATGTTGTCAGTGTTGCGTGGGATGTGTCTATGTTGCGTGAGGATGTTGTCAGGTTGCAGTGAGGTGTTTTCTAGTTTTGGGGGCCAGTGAGGATGTGTTAGGTTGCGTGAGGTGTTGTCTAGTGTTGCAGTAAAGTTTTTAGGTTGCAGTAGGATGTTGTCTAGTGTTGCAGGGGGAAATTTGTCTATGTTGCAGTGAAATTTGTCGTTTGCAGTGAGATGTTGTCTAGTTTTGGGAGTGAGGATGGGTCTAGTGTTGCAGTAAGTTGTCAATTTTGCAGTGAGGTTGGTGGCCTGTTTTTGCAGGGGAGTTTTTTGTGGGTTTTGCAGTGGGGATTTGGGTTTTGCAGTGAAGATTTTAAATTGTTGCAGTGGGATTTGCAGTGTTGCAGTGGGGGATTTTGCAGTGTTGCAGTGAATTTTGGGGTTCAAGTGTTGCAGTGGGGTTTTAACAGTTTGACAGCTGAAGTTACTTTTAGACCACGGCTGGAAGTTACTTTTAGACCACGGCTGGAGTTACTTTTAGACCACGGCTGGAGTTACTTTTAGACCACGGCTGGAGTTACTTTTAGACCACGGCTGGAGTTACTTTTAGACCACGGCTGGAGTTACTTTTAGACCACGGCTGGAGTTACTATTACTTAGGAATTACAATTACTGAGAGTGAATAACATGCTTCATGGTCTATATATTATTAATAATACTGATAATAACAATATTAATGTTGCAGGCAACACAGCCTGCACATAGCAACGAGACGAAACAATGTGTATTGCATCAAGGCTCTCATTGATGCCGGAGCTGACGTCAATGCCAGGGACAATATGCAGCGTACTCCACTGCATGTTTCAGTGCTGGGCAACTCTACTGAAGCCTTGAGGCTGTTGCTGGCTTCAGGCTGCAACGTTTCTGCAGTCAACTCTCAAACGTTCACAGCCATGCACATCGCGGCTTTGTCTGGGAATGAAGCGGGTGTCCAGGAGCTGTATAAAGCAGGACTTAACCCCGAAACCAGGGAGGAGTCGGGACTGCTTGCTGAGGATGTTGCAGAAGTCTGGGGCAGTCATAACACTGCCTGGCTCTTGAGGAAGTTGCCTAAACTCAACACTGACTCACACACTCAATCAGACACTCATTCACTCATGGTAACTCAAGTTCCTGTTAATTATTATTAATCAATTTCTGTAAACACATTATAACGTGGTAATTCAGGCTGCAGATTTTTTGGGATATTTTTGTTATATAATTAGTACCTTAATCCCTGTTAACAGAAATATGAGAGCCTGTTTATATTTGAAGGCGAGGAGCTGGCAGGAATACGAGAGTGAAGGCCACAAGACACTGGAATGGGTGAAGAAAAAGGATTTTGTGTTGCTGGAGGCCAGTCTTCCCAAGAATCGAGACAGCCATTACCAGGACGTCGATGGCTTGACGCCCCTCCACTGGGCAGCTAAACTAGGCTTCCCTACCATTGTTCGCTCCCTGATAGACAACTGTAAGGTGCTGCCCTGGGCCCTGACCCATGATGGAGAGAGTCCAGCTGACCTGGCTCGCCAGGCTGGTCATCAACACTTGAGTCAGGTCATTACAGAAGCTGCTGGTGTTCAGGTTAGTTATTGTTCGTCTTCACTTACTAAAGAATGAGACTCTTATACAACATATGGATATTTATACTGAAGACAGTTTCGCCACACAGTAGCTTCATCCGGCTAATACAAAGAAAGTGTTGAAGAACACAAGAGGTTATAAACCACTTCTTCGCTCATATGCTGTATTCTTATTAAGATTGATGGACTGATTTCATCGACTCCAGGTTTATTACTTCGATCTACTGATCTTCACCTTTCTTCTCTGTAAAGGACTGATGAAGCCAGTGTGTGGTGTAACGTCTCCACAATAAAGATACCTAAATGTTGCATATGTGTCTAATTATCAACTTGTTGTTTCTCTGAACTATTTATCTACAATCAGGATGGAAAGATGTTGAGTAAGGGGGGGGTGACTTAGCACCAGTAGGAACACACATGGCTAGTGGTCCAATAGATAGACCCCTGGCTGTCTTCAAGACCCCTGGCTGTCTTCAAGACCCCTGGCTGTCTTCAAGACCCCTGGCTGTCTTCAAGACCCCTGGTTGTCTTCAAGACCCCTGGCTGTCTTCAAGACCCCTGGTTGTCTTCAAGACCCTGGCTGTCTTCAAGACCCCTGGCTGTCTTCAAGACCCTGGCTGTCTTCAGACCCCTGGCTGTCTTCAAGACCCTGGCTGTCTTCAAGACCCTGGCTTGTCTTCAAGACCCCTGGCTGTCTTCAAGACCCCTGGCTGTCTTCAAGACCCCTGGTTGTCTTCAAGACCCCTGGTTGTTTTCTAGAAGGCGCTCGACAGACACATAAAGTCATACCTGACCAGCCGGGCTGTGGTTCCTACGTTGGTTTACGTGCGGCCAGGAGTAACAGCCTGTTTAATCAGGTCCTGATCCTGACCCCCGAAGCATCCTCCAGGTAACCACTACCATAGAAAGGGGTCAGGAGCTGTGAATCAACCCCTTCAACCAAAAACAGGCGAGTACAACAGTATACTAGCACTCAGGTACCTATTTACTGCTGGGTGAACAGGAGGAACTGATTAAATGGACCAAATCACCTTCATCCCCCGTCAGACTATCCCCCCCCTATGCATTTACCATCCCAACATCAGGAAAGCCAAAAACCCACAGGGATCATGCAGCAATCTAATAATGTGTTTTCCCCCATTAATAATTTCGTCAGACACCCCAATTTACAATTTTGACACAATAATTTGGATTTTTAATCACGTAAACCCTCACTATAAGAATACGCCCCGCCAATTAAAAAATTACAACATTTTTTCGATAATAAATAAAATATTTTTGGGGACGGAATAATGCGGGGTTTTTCATGAGCTTTTACTGCGACGTTTCACTCTGTGAGAGCTTTCATGCTTTATGTGAGGGCTTTAGTTTCACTGTGTGAGCTTTATCAGTTTCACTGGTAGGCTTTATCAGTTTCACTGTGTAGGCTTTATCACGTTTCACTGGTAGACTTTATCCTTTCACTGTGTAGAGCTTTATCTGTTTCCTGTGTGGCTTTATCATGTTTCACTGTGTAGACTTTATCATGCTTTCTGTGTAGAGCTTTATCATGTTTCACTGTGTAGAGCTTTATCAGTTTCACTGTGTAGAGCTTATCATTTTTCACTGTGTAGAGCTTTTATCTCTCTTCTGTGTAAGATTTATCATTTTCACTGTGTAGAGCTTTAATGTCTTCTGTTAGGTTTTCATTTTCATGTGTAGAGCTTTATAAATTTTCACTGTGTAGAGCTTTATCATGCTCTACTGGAGAGTTTTATCATTTTCTTTGTAGACTTTATCATCTTTCACTGGTAGGCTTTATATGCTTAGTGTAAGTTTTATCTGTTTCATTGTGTAAGTTTATCATTTTCACTGTGTAGAGCTTTATCTGCTCACGTTTTTAGGTTTATCATTTTTCTTGTGTAGAGCTTTATTGTTCACTGTGTAGAGTTTATCATGTTTCACTGTGTCGGCTTTATCAGTTTCATGTTAGAGCTTTTATCTGTTTCACGTGTCGAGCTTTTATAAAGTCAGTTCGCTTAAAGGGTCTTTAGCTGCTGTCCCCCACGAAACCATTAAAGCAGCACAGCACCTCAGCACTGTAAGCAGTGCTGAGGGAAATCGCAAGAGAGACGACCCAGGGCTCCCTGTCAATCCTTTTTCGCCCCTGGAGGCCCAGGAGGGGCTTCTACACCATGTGGGGTTTTTGGGCCCAAACCGCAAAAGACCCGGATCCCAGCCCCTGTGGCAGCTGGGGGACCGCGACCCCCTGCTCAGCTGGGCTGTCACTGCTGCGGTGGCCTGGAGGTAATGATGTCACCCTCGGGCAAGTGCTGTCACAAGGGTCAGTCTCCAATTCAAGTGTCAGGAAAACTTGTCCTGTTTCCTGACAAAAACCTTTTCCTAACCTAACTAAGCCCAACTATTTTAACTTAACTAAACCTAACTTAAAACCCAAAATTTCCTAACTTAACTAAATTAAAACCCAACCTAACCCAACCCAACCTAACTTAAAAATAACCTAACTTAACCTAACCCAACTTTTAATCTAACCTAACCTAAACCCAAACCCAAACTAACTTAATAACTTAACCTAACTTAACCTAACCCAACTAACCTACCCAACTAACTTAACCTAACTTAACCTAACCTAAATTAATCAACCTAACAACCTAATCTAAACCCAACTTTAAACCAAACCTAAATTAACCAACTTAACCTAACTTAACCAACCTAACTTAACCAATTAACCTAAATAACTTAACTAACCTAACAACCAACTATCCTAACGACCTAACTTAAATTAACCAAACCCTTTCCAATCTAACCTCTTTACCCAACTTACCAACTTTACCTATTGTAGTAGCAAAAAAAATTTTTACAGCAGTAATATATTAAAAAGCACTAACACTAGAGGTCTGTACTATTTTATTATATATCGTTTTAAAAAAAAATTGTAGAAAAGCACTAACCCACAAGGGTCATACAGATTGATAAAGCACTTGAATGAAAATACTTAGGTTTGTTCCAAGGGGAAAAGGGTGGTAGCTCCCCATTCTTGGATCAAGAGCCTTTTTAATGACCTATTATTTAATAATGAAGCACTAAACCCCTAAAGGGTGTCAGTAATGATCCTCAGCGTATTTTTTCAGAAAGTTTTATTTTTGCGAATTTTTGCAGGTTTTCAAGCAGGAAAAGTCGCATCAAGGGAAGACCCGGGGCTAAACCCATGGTGTTGAACCTTGAGAAGACCTGGAGGTCCAGACCATGGAGACCTCATGGCCCTGCCACTGACTAACCTCACCTCCCTGATGGTAATGGCAGCTAGTAACAACTGCCCCCTGGCAGCCACCTTCCTCAGGCAGGCTGGTGCCAAGTGTTTCCTCAGGAATGAGGCAGGTGTTACAGGTGTGCATGCAGCCATGCAGGCTCGACACTGGAAGCTTGCAGAGTTGCTGCTGACACACCTGGGTGGCTGCCTCTACATACCTGACTCTGCAGCAACACTGCCTCTACATATGCTACCAGAACATCACAGCAACTACATAGAAGATGTAAGCTCTTACTTTCAATTATTTTCTTTTGGAGGGAGACCTAAACCCATAGGGGTTGTACAGCACCTGGGGACAACGGGAGGTAATCAAGTTTGATCCAGATTAGGTTAGATCCAGTTCCCTAGATCAAGAGCCCCTCACCAGCATCAAGGAACCTCCCTTGAGGCAGGTCCTGAGAAGCGAGAAGTAATCAGGTTTCATCAGAGGGGGGAAAAGGGTAGCTCCAGTTGCTTGGATTAAAAGCCTTTCACCTTCATCAAAGCCTCTCCCACTCTTGAAGGATCCATTATGCTGTAATTATATTCATGGGGTTTTACAGAGTTCATTATTTTTACTATAATCGCAAAAACTTTTAAATAGTGTGAGTCACTGAGCACTGCCTTCATTATATCTTTGATCATCACATTATTATATTTATGGGGAAGCGCTAAACCTGTAGGGGACATACGGTGCCTCGGGGACTGGGAGATAATCTATGCTTGTGCCGGGGAAGAAGTGATCAGCTCTAATTCATTAGACAAAAACCTCTCACTAGAAACAAGGAACTTGTAATATATTTAACAGGAAATTCTAAACACACAAGGGCTTATTATAATCAAAACTAAGCACTAAACCCACCAGGGTCATACTGCACTGCAGTGTCCTGGAGAATGAGAGATAGTGAGGCTCAGTCCAAGTGTGGGAAGGACCAGATCCAGTTCCTAATATCAGAACCTCACGGCATCACAGAACCTCCCTCAAGGGGTTTATTACTATTGCAATCAAAACTTAAGTACTAAACCCACAAGGGTCATACAGCATTGCAGGGTAGGATGTGCTAAAGATGTGCTATGCCAGATCAGAGACCAGCGAGGGTGACAAGGATGCTGGAGGCAGAGTCAGTAAGGGTGGTGAACGCTCAAGGAAAGTATAATCAAAGTAGGTGTAGTAAAGCTGTCGCTGACGGGTTTCTTAACACTGATTTTACTGTAATTGACTGTCAATAGAGGTGGCAGGATGCCACTGAAGGGCAGGAAATTAGAACTTCCCTCTTTCTTAGATATTATACAACTGCCTCCAATTTAAATTCTTTAGATATGTGACCCCTTTGGATCTTACTTAAATTCTCATTTGAATTATAATTCATTAAATGTACTTATCATTTATTTCAGGTTCTATATCACCAAGAAAAGCATAAATTAGAAGATATTATAGAAAATGCCAAAGATAAAGAGGAAAAGGATGAACTACAGGCAGTTCTTGACATATACAAGTATTTGTATATTAGATATCGTGCACACACTACTATGAGAGAAAGACAATTGTCTGCTTCACCACCACAAGGATCACTCATCAGCTCATACAGTCTTCTGGTGTCGTGCCGTAATGGGCTGCTGCAGTTAACATATCTCTTGATTACTGTGGGCGGTCTTAATGTTGATGTGGTGGTTGATGCTACACACGACTCTACTGCCCTCCATCAAGCTGCCTCCCACGGTAACTCAGCCAGCTTAGCCCTCCTCTTAAGTCTTGGTGCGAGCCCTTTAAAACAGGACCGCTATGGCCATACCCCTGCCCACTTTGCTGCCATGTTTGGTCATGATACAAGTTATGAACAGTTAAAGGTACACATGTTAGATCAACCACCATTGAGTGTTGCTGGGACAATACCCAGCGAGGTTAGTGCTAACTTTACAGACTATTTGTATCGTTATAGAAAAATTGAAACTAACTCGGAAAGTGCAGTGGTGTTCAACAATCCATCCGAAGCGATCAAGAAGATACTAAACTTTATTAATATAAGGGATGTCTTGGGAAACTTAAACAACATCACTGTTGACTTTACTAAAGGTGAAGCTATGAGGGTGAAAATGGCTCTGACCAATGAAGTGCAAATCATAATGGATAAAATCAGTAGTGTTGACAGCTTGTATAAAGGTGAACTCACAACTGTTGGGAGTTCATCAGATGGCAGCCGCTTATATGCACCTGATGAGTATGATATAAGTGTTGTGCTTTCTAATATCCCAGGAGTTGATATAGAAATTGTTGAGCAAAATTCCCAACAAGCAGCTCTGAGTGGACACAGACTGAGAGTTGTTGTAAAATCAGAACATCCAAGACTACAAGGAAATGCTTTGATAAACACATTTTACGAGTTAGTGAGAAGTTGCCTTGAAACTCATGCGATTGAAAACCGTCAATTAAGTCTAGTGCCTCCAGGAGTGACAAGAACTCAGGTAGGAGTGTCCTTAACATTTGCATGGCAGGGAAAGGATTATCCACTTCTGTTGATGAAACATAGACTTGGTTCCCGTGTTGGCTGTCCCATGGCCTCCAGAAGTGAGAAGACCACCACTGACGCCAGACAACATCACCAAGTGTACCTCAGTAATACAGCTGATGGTGAATGGCGTTGTAGCTTTGCCGGAGCCGAGGCTGAAGTACTGAGCCGCTTGAGCTCACAGGAGCGTCAGGTTTATATAGCCTGCAAAACTCTTCTCTCGCACCTCAAGGCTGAACCTTGGATGCCCAAGGAAGTGAAAAACAATTACATTTGGTGGGACTCAAGAAGATGGAAAATTAAATCGAAATTCCAGCAGTAGATTTGCAATGAAAGAATAGTTTGCCTAAATCAACTTGTAATGCGTGCAACTTAAGAGGGAGAGTTAGCAACTTAGGCGAGGTACAATGATAGAACCTTTAGAGAATTTCAATCAAAAATGAAGAATATTTTTGCCAAATTTTCATGACCCATAACGGTTATCCTTGATGCAGACCAATTATGTTGTTATTTTGGGCTTTGTAGGAGTTTGAGACCAAAATTTGGCGAAGCTACTTCACAATATCTTAGGAATTTAAAGGGTACTCACCGAACATAGTTACTGGTTTGTTATCGTTTAAACCTACTGTATTTATCTTTAATCTTTTCAGTTATGTAAAAGTATTAGGTACAATTTGGTGAAAGATAATTAGTATTAAAATAAATCAGGGGTTATTTAAATGTGCTCAGTAAATTATTATTATTACTATTTATGTATGTTGACGGCACCAAATGACCCATACAGGTTTGACAATCTGTATGATTATAACAACACGGTACTACCCTACCTTGGTGGGAGACGGGCAGAGTGCTAAAACAAGGAAACTAACTAAAAAACTGTAATGATAATCTCCACATTCACAAGGAAGTGCTAAACCCAAATGGGTCATTTAGTGCCAACAGTAGGAAGGTGTGCAATGGAACTCCCAATTATCTAATATTTTTCAATATGTTCTCTGTAGGTCACAAACCATCTCCACCTTATTAGCAATGCTATTTTCAGTTGATGAGCAATTCCTGTGGGTTTAGCTCTCTACAGAGCACACAACAACATATATGTATTTTATACTTGCATCCCAGCAGTAACAGCCTAGTTAATCAGACCCTGATCCACCACTAGACCTGGTCTCAGACCGAGCTGTGGGGGCTTTAACCCCCGGAACCCTCCCCAGGTATACTCCAGGTATACCCTCCCCTCGAAAGTAAAAAGAGGCAGAAAGCCACAGGATTATTACCACCTTCCTGGTGAAGCACTAAACACATAAGGGGGTCGTAGAGCACACAATAAATGGGAGGTAATTACAGTAGTACTGACCCAAGGAGGAGGATGGGTAGCTCCAATTCCTTAAATAACCAGCCCTGCACCAACATCAAAGCTTTCTTCCTTAAAACGTAGAAGACCAGGTTATTGTATGTCTCCCACCTTATAATCTGCATAATACTCCACTCAAACAAGCTTCACTAAATTAGTAGACTCATTTACATACAATATAGCTATAGATATTGGCAGTTTGGAGGGATATGTTGTGTATCTTTATATGTGCATGCTTCTAGACTGTTGTATTCTGAGCACCTCTGCAAAAACAGTGATAATGTGCGAGTGTGGTGAAAGTGTTGAATGATGATGAAAGTATTTTCTTTTTGGGGATTTTCTTTCTTTTTTGGGTCACCCTGCCTCGGTGGGAGACAGCCGACTTGTTGAAAAAAAAAAAAAAAAAATAGCTAAATATTTAAGGTACAGACTATCTTGTCCTCCTTTCTAGATAAATTATTGAATTGCATAAAAAAATTTTATAAGAAATTTGTATCTTGAGTTTACAATGAACATCAATGGGAACTCACATTTTTAATTCTAGAAAATAAGCTGAAGGCCCATCAGTATAAATTTTCTTGGTTTTAACTTTTTACTTTCAGAAAATATGAAATTTTGAAACTAAATGTTTGGAAATTATTAAGAATGAAAAGCTTTGAAGATTTTACAAAATTTTCTTTTTTTTAACACACTGGCCATCTCCCACCAAGGCAGGTGACCCAAAAAAAGAAATGCTTTTGTAAGTTTTTCTAGTTTTTAAATTTTGTAATTTATACAAAAGAATGGGGTTACTAGCTCCTTGCTCAAAGCATTTTAGTCACTACTTCCAACATGCACGGCTTACAGAGGAAGAATTCTTCTCCACAGTATCATATACATGTTACATGTATTATATATTATATATCAACACTGTCCTAGGTAGCAGGTTGGTAGACAGCAACCACCCAGGGAGGTACAACCATACTACCAAGTGGGTGTAAAACAAAAGCCTGTGAACTGCAAAGTTTTGGAGTAAAAAAAAAGCAAGTGTAAAAAAGTATTCTGGATATTATATATTCCTGGATTAGTTTTTCATATGGACTTTTTTTTTTCTACCCCAAAAATAAAAATAACATTTTTTGCCGCAGATGGCAACACCACATCAATACTTTGAAATATGGTAGGATATCTTTATACGTATATGCTTCTAAGCTGTTGTATTCTGAGCACCTCTGCAAAAGCAGTGATAATGTGTGAGTGTGGTGAAAGTGTTGAATGATGATGAAAGTATTTTCTTTTTGGGGATTTTCTTTCTTTTTTTGGGTCACCCTGCCTCGGTGGGAGACGACCGACTTGTTGAAAAAAAAAAATAATAAATTTCAATATTTAAGCATCAGCACATCTTTGTATATTAATAAATTCCAGGATAAAAGTAATGTATAATAACAATTATCTGGGGAAGGCACTCTGGCATGCACGAAGCTGCTGTATCTGGCCCCAACAGACCTTAAAATAACACAAAGCCTAGCCTAAATGAAAGGATAACTCCACAAACAACATTCCTGATAACAATTATTCTTTATTTTGGTCTTTTTGTAATTGATTCTAATACTGAACAAGAAACTGAAAAGCCTATGAAGCCATTTATATCCTTGACGACAACTGGATAACCTCAGTATACAGTAATGAAAACTGTCAGCCTTGTATACACCATAGACTTGTGAAGAAAAGGTGTGCAGAACAAGCCTTTGTTGGAACAATGTTTGACTCTGTGTAGAGCTTTATCAAGTCAGGATGACTACATAACGCTCTACAAAGGGAAACACTGACTCAATAAAAGCTTGTCCTGGAACATGTGTCATCTCTTCACTACTGTTGGTAATATGCCCTTTCAATCTTTATATTACTCGGAGTAAAATACAGTATCACAATTTTGCCACCTCGCATTTCTCAGCAAACCATAAAAGTCACTACACATGAATTTTTTTATCTTATTAATGCCAATATTTAAGTTGAAAAAAAAAAAAAAAAAAAATTTAAGTTATTCATTCCTACATATGAGAGTACAACTATTCCTGTTAATTTACAAAATATATATACACTCAAAAATAATTACAAAAATCTAGTAAATAAATACTAAACCAAAATATAGTAATAGAGCAAGACTAAAAATAACACTACCAGTATTAATGTACTAAAATAATGGTTTAAAAATGAAGCTTCCTTAAAGCAGGAGCTGATAACAGTTGTTTAAGTGTAATTGTAAATAAAGTTACACAAATCATTAAAAAAATCTATGAAATCAAACTCCTGTTGGCTATATGTTAGCCAAGTTCACACACAACAGATATTCTCACAGGATATTGCACTCGCTGCATTTATCGAGTAAATTCTTAATCCACAACTAATACCCCCAAGGACACATCTCTGACAGCGATGAAAGACCTAATACACACAGCATTTATACTTTCTGCTGCTAGATATGCGAATACTGTACAACCTTTGAACATATATATGCATACACCTGTTCGCTTTTAATAAACCACGGAACTGGTGGGGTTTGATCCCATGGCAAGTGAGTTGTAAAACTCCAGGCCAGTGTGTAACCCACTGGGCCAGCTACCCAAGTGGCTTACACACTGGGCCCGGCTGGCCAAGTGGCTTACACACCGGCCAGTTTACAAACCACTTAAACCCCTGCAGGAATGGCTTTACAACTGGGGTGGCTTTGGGAAAAGTCTTACACACATATTTACTTTCCAGATTTTATAAACACCAAATGTTCCCAAACGAGAAACCTGCACAAATTTTACATAAAATTTTTATCTTGCTCCAGAAAATACAATAAACACCAATATTCAGGACCAGCTAACCACATATTTAGAAAGATACAAATCAAACATCCAGAAGTTAAGGATCATAAGTATTTATTTTTCAGAACAGCTAATTACCAGCATTTTTCCCGCCTGATACAAGATCAGCAAACACTTTGATACAAGTGAAGGACAATCAACATGATATTAATTTTGCATGAAACAATTACACAATTTTACCACCTGTATACATGGACTGGATGAAAATTTTATACATTATAGTCAGCAATTAAATGATGCTCAAGTTCTTGACAGGAAGAATATGGATTTTAAAATATCTATGAAGCATTTCCAATGTTTACTAGATATAAAATATCACAAAAATTATAATTACATTTATCTTATATGCTCAAATACATTTACTTTCAAACCCGGAAAACATAGGAAAATCATTCCCTTTCCCTCTCTTTAATAAAAATATTAGGCAAAAAATTACTTTTTAATTACCACAAAAAACAGTAAAAGACCAAATTTCATATTTTAAAACATAGGAAAATTCTCCTATACCCATCTCAGTCAGAGAAAAAATCTAGTTTCAAAAATTTTTCCAGTAATTAAAAAAATAATTAATAAAATCCAATACATTATTTTAAAAACAGATGTTACAAATTCTCACGTAGACAATTCAGTCGTGAAAGCAAACATGCTGGTTGCATTATTTGCAGAATAAACAAATAGGATTACAGAACATTTTATATGACGGACTGTCCAATTTATCATACGTGTCCAAATAGTTTGAACCTAATCAGGATGTTTACCAAATTAAATAAGGGAAAACGGTTAGGTCTACACACTGAAGTGACAATAGGGATAATACAGCATTACGCTCAACACAGGTGTCTAAGTGCTCTTACGTATCCAAGGTCAGTCATGAGAATTTCTTCCTTTTTTTCCCTTACATTCCTGCTGCTCTTATAATTTGTTAATATATTTTTCCATCAATAAACAACAAAAGGAACCTCAAAAAAATTCATCTGTTAAGAATGAGCATGCAAATTATGCATTAAGGAAACTTACAATTAGTATACCATAATATTATGCATATGATATGTGTGTAATTACCTATTTACAATTACCTATTTGAGTCTGTGAGGATGAGCTCATACCTCTTGATCCAATCTTAAACTCTCAACAAGAGTGATATGAAACAGCTTCATTATACCTACTATATGATCCCTTATATGGAGACAGCTTCCACTGTTTCACTCTACAAACCATTCCACTTCTGTAGAACTAATGTTTAAGTGTTTCCTGATATATCTGTGACTCATATGGTGTGTAATTTTCACCTCATCTCTCTTGTTATTGTTGCTTCCCTTGTGCAGGCAATCCTTCTCTACCTATGAAGTACTTTGAATATATTGATCACATGACATTTCATCCTTCATCCTGAATCACGAAGTCATAATAGCACAACGATAACAAACCACTTATGGGTGGGGTTAAAACCCATGGCGAACGAGTCGTAAAACATCAAGTCAGTGCATAAACCACTGTACCAGCTGGCTACAATAAGATTCATCCAATAGGTATATTTATAAACACAGGGAGGTTAGCATGGGCCCCACTGTATCCCCCCCCCTTCCCTTGATAATAGGCTGTTGGATATATATGGATACAGGACAAGCTAACACAGATGGAAGCAGTAATACCTATGAACCATATGAATTAGGAAATACAAAGGAATGCAGAAATAGAATGACGTCAGTGACATAATTGATTTCCACGGTAAAGTTGATATGGGCTAGCTCACATAAGAGATTCGAAAGTTAAGAGACCAGCTCTGGCACTAAAATGCAACTCTGGCAAACTCAACTAGGTAAAGTGTGGACAAACAACCACACACTCACGCATTACCCACATCCCCACAATAATCAGCACTGGGTATAAACAAAACATAAATATATTATGTTAAATACTAAATTAATCATAAAACATTACTATAAATTCCTTGTATTTAGAACTATAAATCAGAAAAACAGTATCAAATTTATTAAAAAATTAAATACTGTATGACTAAAAAAATCTACAGTCAACTATGGTTGCATCTTATGATGAATTCTTTTGTGGCATGTTAAGTGTACAGGAAAAAAATATACATTTTTACCATTATTGGCCTGTAATTTGAACTATATGCAATATTTCGTCTAACCTAAGAGACCCTTACCACATTATGAAGAGAAGATCATAACATATTTTTCCTCCAGGTAGTGATTACCAATGTCAAAACTAATCCCTTCCTTGGCTGGTAGTGGTCCCAGGGATCTGTCACCAGATAACAGACTTTTACACAATGTTTTACATCCTTAAGATAACAGGATGTTTATATATCAATGGATTTTTACTCAGCATTCAGCAAACTAAGATCTGCACACTTCAGTCCTATCAAACATACAATGCATAATAAGTAAAATAATTCTTGGAATAGGCAAAAATAAAGTACATTACTCCAATGCATGAAGGCCAAGCATCCCAAGAATTAAATTCCAGCTGTAAAAGAACTCTCAAACGTTTTGTTCAAGTGGCACAGCAGCATTGTTCACCAAGCCAAGTTCAAGAGGCATTGATAACCATTCAGATACAAGTCTTTTTGATACAATTTATCATAACCACTTCCCATCCCGTGGAAGATAATTCATATAAAACTTCCCCATATACACTATGGAAACTACATTTACAATACTATATACTTTTCATTCACATACAAGTTTAATCCTCCTTCTTCTCTTCTAAAGACTTCGGTGGGTCTAGTTTTGCTGCAGCAGCACCATTGCCCAGAGCAGCTCCTTGTTTCTTCTCTCTTGCCTCCTTCTCCATGTCCTGGGAGAACCCAAATTCATTCACTCTTGAAGGATCTACACGATAGATGTACCTCTGTAAAAAAATATATATGTATAAGGAAACAAATAAAGAATATAAATTATAAATATGCTCTTGCTAGTAGAGTACAACTTTTAGCACGTAAACACTCTGTCCTAGTTTAACATAGTTCCTTATACATTAACCCAACTTCGTTTAAATACAGTTTTTTAGCACCAAAAATTTAGACCACAGTGTGGCATACATCATCAACATGTAAAGTGAAAACAATATATCATGCACCATACATTTGCTATTAGGTATTTTTTCCAAAACAAAGAACAATACAATCACAAACATTACTACGAAACTTGCAAAACATAAAACATGAGAGCACAGTGTGAAAAATTAGAACATGCCAATTTAAAAATTTTATGCATTGTACAGCAATGTATGTAAGAACCTGTTGTAGTATACGAGACCTAGCCAATATATATATTTGTCATAATTTTTCTAATATTTATTTCAAGTCTGTAAGTATATTATCATTATTTTTGTTAAAATACTGGGTCCTCTCCCACTAGGTTGGTACCCAAAAACACGTAAAAACACTTCAAATCACACTAAGTCCATCACTGTTCTTTCAGAGTTGTTGATAATACATGTTCAAAACTGCAAATATCCTCATCTTCTTAGAGACGCGGCACTGTACTTTCCCACCTCCAGGACTCACTCCTATCTACCATGCTTACACATGCTTGCTGGATATTTAAGCCCCCTTACACACAAAATCCTCTTTTACCCCCTCTCCCCAACCTTTCCTAGGACGACTTCTACCCTGTCTTCCCATAGCTCAACTGCTAGCACACTCAGCTCACACAAAGATTTGGGGGCCGATCCCTGGTACGGGTGGAAACATTAGGACGTGTTTCCTTAAGGCACCTGCTGTCCATGTTCACATATCAATAAAATAGATACTTCTTTCTTTCTTTCAACAACTCAGTATCCACCGAGCGGGGTGGCCCAAATAAATAATTGTAAAGTTTCTCCTTTGCCATTAGTATATTACAGAAAGAGGTTACTAAGCCCTTGCCCAGCATTTTAGTCCCTCTTCAACGATGGTATAAACAGATTCTGCAAATTCCCATGCAGTACAGAGGATAAAGACTGTACTTCCCACAACAGAACTCACTAATGAAACTCAAGGTTGCTGATATATGCTTGCACCTGTACACGACAAAATTCCTATTACCGCTACAATCAGCACAACTTTCCTAGAATCGCTTTACCTGAATTCCAAGCACACGCTAATCCTACCAGTAAAACATTACAGGTTTTGTTCATCCGACGGGGGAAACATTAGGTAGTTCCTTGGCCTGCTGTCCACATCCTACATAGTAAAATAGATACCTGGGTGTTAAAAAACTGGTTTAAGTCAAATCCTGGGGACAAAATTTACCTAATTTGCCTTAAAATGCTCTGCATTTTAAGACAAATGCTCTGCATTTTAAGGCTTTCTACACAGTAGTAAGTCATAGATGTAAGCCAGGCCTGTATACCTTGTACAAGTACTTGTAGAAATAAACATTGTTCTTTCTTTCAACACACTGGCCATATCCCCACCAAGGCAAGGTGGCCCAAAAAGAAAAACAAAAGTTTCTCTTTTTAAATTTAGTAATTTATACAGGAGAAGGGGTTACTAGCCCCTTGCTCCAGGCATATTAGTCACCTCTTATGACACGTATGACTTACAGAGGAAGAATTCTGTACCACTTCCCCATGGAGATAAGAGGAAATAAATAAGAACAAGAACTAGTAAGAAAATAGTAGAAAACCCAGAGGGGTGTGTATATATATGCTTGTGGGGGGTTGAAGAGGGTTGGAATAGTTTTAAAAATGCAGTATTAGAATGTGGGGCAGAAGTTTGTGGTTATAGGAGGGTGGGGGCAGGAGGAAAGAGGAGTGATTGGTGGAATGATGAAGTAAAGGGTGTGATAAAAGAGAAAAAGGTAGCTTACGAGAGGTTTTTACAAAGCAGAAGTGTTATAAGAAGAGCAGAGTATATGGAGAGTAAAAGAAAGGTGAAGACAGTGGTGAGAGAGTGCAAAAGGAGAGCAGATGAAAGAGTGGGAGAGGCACTGTCAAGAAATTTTAATGAAAATAAGAAAAAATTTTGGAGTGAGTTAAACAAGTTAAGAAAGCCTAGGGAAAGTATGGATTTGTCAGTTAAAAACAGAGTAGGGGAATTAGTAGATGGGGAGAGGGAGGTATTACGTAGATGGCGAGAATATTTTGAGGAACTTTTAAATGTTGAGGAAGAAAGGGAGGCGGTAATTTCATGCACTGGCCAGGGAGGTATACCATCTTTTAGGAGTGAAGAAGAGCAGAATGTAAGTGTGGTGGAGGTACGTGAGGCATTACGTAGAATGAAAGGGGGTAAAGCAGCTGGAACTGATGGGATCATGACAGAAATGTTAAAAGCAGGGGGGGATATAGTGTTGGAGTGGTTGGTACTTTTGTTTAATAAATTATGAAAGAGGGGAAGGTACCTAGGGATTGGCGGAGAGCATGTATAGTCCCTTTATATAAAGGGAAAGGGGACAAAAGAGACTGTAAAAATTATAGAGGAATAAGTTTACCGAGTATACCAGGAAAAGTATACGGTAGGTTATAATTGAAGAATTAGAGGTAAGACAGAATGTAGGATTGCGGATGAGCAGGGAGGCTTCAGAGTGGGTAGGGGATGTGTAGATCAAGTGTTTACATTGAAGCATATATGTGAACAGTATTTAGATAAAAGTAGGGAAGTTTTTATTGCATTTATGGATTTAGAAAAGGCATATGATAGAGTGGATAGAGGAGCAATGTGGCAGATGTTGCAAGTATATGGAATAGGTGGTAAGTTACTAAATGCTGTAAAGAGCTTTTATGAGGAGAAGTGAGGCTCAGGTTAGGGTATGTAGAAGAGAGGGAGACTACTTCCCGGTAAAAGTAGGTCTTAGACAGGGATGTGTAATGTCACCATGGTTGTTTAATATATTTATAGATGGGGTTGTAAAAGAAGTAAATGCTAAGATGTTCGGGAGAGGGGTGGGATTAAATTATGGGGAATCAAATTCAAAATGGGAACTGACACAGTTACTTTTTGCTGATGATACTGTGCTTATGGGAGATTCTAAAGAAAAATTGCAAAGGTTAGTGGATGAGTTTGAGAATGTGTGTAAAGGTAGAAAGTTGAAAGTGAACATAGAAAAGAGTAAGGTGATGAGGGTATCAAATGATTTAGATAAAGAAAAATTGGATATCAAATTGGGGAGGAGGAGTATGGAAGAAGTGAATGTTTTCAGATACTTGGGAGTTGACGTGTCGGTGGATGGGTTTATGAAGGATGAGGTTAATCATAGAATTGATGAGGGAAAAAAGGTGAGTGGTGCGTTCGAGGTATATGTGGAGTCAAAAAAGTTATCTATGGAGGAAAAGAAGGGAATGTATGAAAGTATAGTAGTACCAACACTCTTATATGGATGTGAAGCTTGGGTGGTAAATGCAGCAGCGAGGAGACGGTTGGAGGCAGTGGAGATGTCCTGTCTAAGGGCAATGTGTGGTGTAAATATTATGCAGGAAAATTCGGAGTGTGGAAATTAGAGAAGGTGTGGAGTTAATAAAATATTAGTCAGAGGGCAGAAGAGGGGTTGTTGAGGTGGTTTGGTCATTTAGAGAATGGATCAAAGTAGAATGACATGGAAAGATATAAATCTATAGGGGAAGGAAGGAGGGGTAGGGGTCGTCCTCGAAAGGGTTGGAAAGAGGGGGTAAAGGAGGTTTTGTGGGCAAGGGGCTTGGACTTCCAGCAAGTGTGCATGAGCGTGTTAGATAGGAGTGAATGGAGACGAATGATACTTGGGACCTGACGATCTGTTGGAGTGTGAGCAGGGTAATATTTAGTGAAGGATGGAAACCGGTTATTTTCATATAGTCGGACTTGAGTCCTGGAAATGGGAAGTACAATGCTGCACTTTAAAGGAGGGGTTTGGGATATTGGCAGTTTGGAGGGATATGTTGTGTATCTTTATACGTATATGCTTCTAAACTGTTGTATTCTGAGCACCTCTGCAAAAGGAGTGATAATGTGTGAGTGTGGTGAAAGTGTTGAATGATGATGAAAGTATTTTCTTTTTGGAGATTTTCTTTCTTTTTTGGGTCACCCTGCCTCGGTGGGAGAAGGACCGACTTGTTGAAAAAAAAAAAAAAAAAAACATGCATGTGTAGTGTGACCTAAGTGTAAGCAGAAGTAGCAAGACATACCTGAAATCTTGCATGTTTATGAAACAGAAAAAAAGACACCAGCAATCCTATCATCGTGTAAAACTAATTACAGGCTTCTATTTTACACTCACTTGGCAGGACAGTAGTACCTCCCTGGGTGGTTGCTGTCTACCAACCTACTACCTAGGATTATTATTCTTCTTCTTTCTTTCAACACACTGGTCGTATCCCACCGAGGCAGGGTGGCCCAAAAGGAAAAACAAAAGTTCTCCTTTCAAATCCAGCAATATATACAGGAGAAGGGGTTACTAGCCCCTTGCTCCCGGCATTTTAGTCGCCTCTTACAACACGCATGGCTTACGGAGGAAGAATTCTGTTCCACTTTCCCATGGAGATAAGATGAAATAAACAAGAACAAGAACTAGAAAGAAAATAGAAGAAAACCCAGAGGGGTGTGTATATATATGCTTGTACATGTATGTGTATATCTTTATACGTATATGCTTCTAAACTGTTGTATTCTGAGTACCTCTGCAAAAACAGTGATAATGTGTGAGTGTGGTGAAAGTGTTGAATGATGATGAAAGTATTTTCTTTTTGAGGATTTTCTTTCGTTTTTGGGTCACCCTGCCTCGGTGGGAGACGGCCGACTTGTTGAGAGAGAAAAAAAAAAAAAAAAAAAGTGTGTGTAGTGTGACCTAAGTGTAAGTAGAAGTAGCAAGACGTACCTGAAATCTTGCATATTCATGAGACAGAAAAAAGGACACCAGCAATCCTACCATCATATAAAACAATTACAGGCTTTCGTTTTACACTCACTTGGCAGGACGGTAGTACCTCCCTGGGCGGTTGCTGTCTACCAACCTACTACCTAGGATTATTATTATTATTATTATTATTATTAAGTCACTATTTTGTTCCATCCTCTCTAAATATCCAAACCACCTCAACAACCCCTCTTCAGCCCTCTGGAAAATAATTTTAGAAATCTTGCACCTTCTAATTTCCAAGCTACAAATTCTCTGCATAGTATTCACAACGCACAGTGCCCACAGACATGACATTTCCACTTCCTCCAGCCTCCCCCTCGTCCTCCTCCTCCAAAGTGCAACATTTAAAACACTGTCATACCTGGTACAAGAAGATGAAGAAGATAACATCATCTCTTAAGCAGCCTAACCTATACATTGTTGGCATCTTGATAACAAAAGCAAATATATCATCAATGAATGTGTTGAGTGCTTTGTAGGTGAGCATCCGCCATGGAAGGTGAGCCACAGACTTGAGCTTGTAGTTGATGAACAACTGTGGCGTCATCATGATGAACCCTAGGAGGAATCACTAATAAGTTTTCAATTGAAATATTAACACAATTAGCTTTACATTTTGTGTTTATCATCCACTAAGCAATGAAGTGAAATCAGCAGGCTGTATGGTGCATGCAGCAAAGTGCTACCAATTATCTATGACAAAATATTTCAAACAATTAAAAGGTAAATATTACAAAATTATATATTCAGGAATTTAACACAATTTGCAATGAGTAATTATGTACCAAAGGTAAGGAGGAAGCCATATAGCATGGAGAGTACAAATGAGTACCACCCCTTGTGCTCATGGTAGACAAGGGAGTATATGCAGTAGCCTCCCAGCAGGGGAAACAGTGCAATGGATAAATATCGGAAGGCTAGTTCATCATATTGCCTTGTGTTTGACTTGATGTATGTCCCTTTGTCCGTAAATTTGAGGGTAGGGATACCCATGATCCTCTTATCCCGGTTAAGAGAAACATCAGTGACCTGTTGATTAAAAAAATATTCATTAAATACTAATTCAAATATTTATGTTATACTGATATAAGAGAAAAGGGGACAAAATAATTAAGAGAGAATGATCAGTGTGGTAAAAAATATATAAAAAAGTTTGCTGAGTATATCAGCTAAAGGTACTGTATATATTAAATTACAATAGAACCCCGTATCCGTAGATTCTGTTTCCACAGTTTCAGTTATCCATAGTTTACCATGGCCCAAAAATAGCCCTTAATTTTGCTTAATAATGGCCCCAAAGTGCACAAGTAGTGATGGTGGCAGTTGTTCAAAGCCTAAGAGAAGCTGTGAAGTGCTTCTCATCATTGAAACACTGCTAATTTTTTACTTATTGTGCATAATTTATCAATTAAACCTTATTATAGGTATGTATGTAAATGAAAAACGACTTATATATAGGGTTCACTACTATCCACGGTTTCATGTACCCACGGTAGGTCTTGGAATGTATCCCCCACGGATACAAGGGTCCTACTGTATTCCTGAAAATTTTAGGGATAAGGCAGAAAACACGGATGAAAAAGAGTAAGGAACATTTAACAATGGTATGGAATGGGTAGCCCAAGTAAGTCAGCTCAAATAAAAACCAAAATAAAGTAAATCTGAGATTACTTACCTTAGTAATCTTCCAGAGCTCAATACCAAGACCAATAAAGCAGGACACCTTGATGACAAAATTGGTCTCATTGTCCAGCACATAGAGAAGCACTATCACTGATTGAAATACATTGAAGAAGACTGATCGCACTGACAGACCCTCAAGACTTTCACGGTTGTTCCAAAACTGAATATCTGGAATAAAAAATTAACTGAAACATGACAAGCCATGTGCTATACTATTTATTGCCTACCATAGTAAGAGTTGCAGCTTTATTATTATTTATTTACTATGACAGTAGTAAGGTAGTGTGTGTGAGAGAAGACAATAAAGCAGATAAGTAGTTGTAATTGAGGAAGACAGATCATAATACATGTATTAATGTATTCATCTACTGCTCACAGGAATCATGCTCCAACTCCTGGGTCCTATCTTCTAACCCCTTAATTGACTAATAGGTCTCAACTTTGTCATATTTATTTGTACTTGTCTCACTATATGTCAAGCTCTAGATCCTGGGTCCCATCTCTCATTCAATAACTGGTATGATACATTCCCAACATTGTGGATTTTGTCATAGAGAATTTATATGTAAATTCACATAAGGAGTTGGCCTCTACTTCCTGCACCACGAGTGCACTCCACTCATTTTCCCTACACTAATTTTCACAACAAAAATGTAAATACAATGGTACCCCGAGTTTCGGCCATAATTCGTTCCAGAAGGCTGTTCGAGTGTCGTTACCAAACGAATCTGTTCCCATAAGGAATAATGTAAATTAGATTACTCCGTTTCAGACCCCCAAAAATACAGTTACAAAAGCACTTACATAACTGTTCAAGTTGGGAGCTGTACGAAACTCGGGGAACCATTGTACTGTAGTAAATAGACTGTCTTGGGAAACTCCAGACAGCACTGCACCCTATTTGCAAGGTGTCTGCGAGATTTCCACAAACGGGCAAGGTGCGACATTATTATACTTTTCTGAGTGTAATCCAAAAACCAAGGTGCACCAGTAGTTAAAACTTTTCCCTTAAAAATTTGCAAATTACGCTAAGCTTGGACATAATGAAGATGAACCTCGCTGCATCCAGTCTACCACCAAGCAGTATACAATTTAGAAATTCCTTACCATTCTTAAATGCAAGGAACTCAAAGACTGAATGGAGGAGAGAGATGATGATGGTGAGAGCGAGCAAATAGGGAGAGGTCTCAAGGAAAGCTTCTTTGATGGTGTCTTGATCCTCCTCGTCCTCCTCCCCACCCAGACCCTCCAACATTGCAGTCCCAGGCCATCTGCAACAATATGATTAGAGAGGAAATAAAATACCTGAAAACTTCTTTAGTAATTGAATTGAGGGAAGTAGGAGACCCCACATAAAAAATTAAATGCTAAATACTTTTTGGTACAAATTTTGCATGGGATGACCTAGGCATCCTAAAAATGTAATTCTGGCAAAAACCCAGAAAAATTACATCCTGCATCTGGCTGCAATTTAAATTTTACATTCATAGTAGAAATAACCTTTTAAGCCAATCCAGAGGCTGTATTAAAATATATATTACGCTCTGAAAAGTCATTCAAGTGATTTTATCTACACAGACTAATACAGTGGTACCCAGAGTTTCGTACAGCTCCCAACTTGAACAATTATGTAAGTGTATCATTGTAGTAATTGATTTTGTAAGTGTATTTTTGGGGGCCTGAAATGAACTAATCTAATTCACATTATTCCTTATGGGAACAAATTCATTCATAACGGCACTCAAACAGCCTTCTGGAACAAATTGTGGCCGAAACTCGGGTACCACTGCATAAGTAAAGCACAATCAAGCATTGATTGAGGAAACAGTGATTTTTGAACCAGTGATTTGAATGAAAAATAAAACAAAATACAGTACACAACTTTGCTATGGAATTTTTATTATTACTATTACATTCATGAGAAAGCACTAAACCTGTAGGAGTCATACAGCGCCTGAGAGAAAGGAAGGTATTCAGGTTCGATCCAAAGAAGGGGAGTACAGGTCCAATTCCTCAGATCAAGGCCTCTCAATGGATCAAGGAACTTCCCCCGTGGGGTTGCTATGGCATAAAATAATTTGAACAAAATAATGAATAGCTTAATTTTAGTATTTATGTGTTGTTGCATGACAGTGTGTGAGAAGCAGCTGCAATGAAGTGTTGAGGTGCGTTGCACGGGAAGGTCTGGCTGCCAACACACACTAACAACAACATTATTATTACATTCATGGGGGAAGCACTAAAATGCAAATATCATGATACTGCTTTTGAATAGAAAGTAATCAGGTTTGATCTGAGGAACAGGAGGGTAGCTAAAATTCTTTGAATTAATAGTCATCACCAGCACCACGGCCTGCAAATATGAACCAGGGAAATAATGATAAAGAGAAACATATGACCTTGCAATAAAAAGAAAGAATTCCTAAAATAAAAGAGAGTTAATCAGAATTAAGGTATTACTCTATATTCTCCCCAGTAAATATATTAAGAAGAAATGACTCACAAATTAGAACAATACGTACAAAGATTATAACGATGATTAACAAAAGTACACTAACTCTTAAATATAAGAAAAATTCAAAATTTAAAAAAAATGAAAACATATTTGGTTATTTTAGAAATACGTATTTCCAGATCATAAATTTTAGTAAAAACTGGTAAGTCTGAGGAGCGAAGATGTATAAAAAATTTATAAATGCTCAGTGTACTAACACCATGAGAATGCAGGTCATTAGAACAAGAGTTCTAGCATAATGGTACCGAGTCATGGCTACCATTTTTTCCACAGCAGCCATCTCATCTAAGCAGAGCTATTTAAACACTCTCACCACACTGTTTGCAGCATAATTTGTTGTTTGCCTTGCTATATTTTTGCCAGTCTATTTTCTTTGTTATAACTCAGTGTTATGCGAGACACGTACCTAACTGTCTCTGGCAGCTGCCTATGTGGGTCAGTCTGTAACTTCATTACCAGTCATATTGTATGCACTATGACTGGTAATGGTTCAACATACCTTTGATTTTCAAGATTAGCAAAACTAGTGTTTTCTTGAGCAGTGTAAACCATGGTATACTTATACAAGACTGTAAGTGCAGGGCAAAACTATATTCGACTCCACTAACAATGCCACTGAAGGGCATCCCACTTGTAGACAGGAAAGTAGCAATGGAAATTACACTGCTGATGAGGACTCTATTGGGAATAAAAATAGTGTCACTTCCACTGCTGTTTTCATGTCTAAATATGGGATACCCTTCTACACATACATTAAAGCCCAATCCCATTCTTTCTATGTGACAAGAGGAACCTTATCAAGAGGAGTATGAGCAGCCAAGGAAAATAAGCAACAGAAGAGTAAAGAGAGAAAAACTTTATTGCCAAGAAATGAACAATCCTGATAGCCATGCAAGTGTCCAATATTGCTGGATTCATAAACACAAAAATTAAGAATACTTGCCCCAGTTAATCAGCCAGTTCAGTCAATGTAATTGTAATGACAACAGCACAAGCAAAAGCTGCTTAATAATGGGGATACTACATACTTGCAATGGGATCCATGTTGCATCCATACAACAAAACTACATTAATATAGTAATGGTTTAACAAAAACAAGTTCACATGACTGAAAACTGCTGATCATACTTTACATAAAAAAGCTCAAGCTAAAATATATCTACCCAGAAAAATATGAAGCAAAGATCGTGAGAAAAAAGATTCATGATTAAGGACAAATTAAGATAGTGACATTTAAGATAGCAGACAAGTGCAGATACTGTAACATTTAAAATCATATCAATGAGAAATGAGTTATCTAAAGTTCAGATCTATCCAAATAAAGAACAAAAATGCACAATACCATGACCGGAAAATACACAAATAACCCGCACATAGGAGAAAGAAGCTGCATGACCCTTGTCGGTTTAGCGCTTTATTATTTGATTATAATAATAATAGTAGAAAGAAGATTGTGACAAGTTGGACTGAAACAGTCACACTAACACACGAAGGTGAAGGAGCCAGTATACTGGATTCCTCACCTTTATGTGTTACTGTGACTTGTCGGTGATCCAAGTCAGACCGAAATATCGTCATAAGCTTCTTTCTCCTATGTGCGGGTTATTTGTGTATCTATCCAAATAATTTTAAAGAATTAATGATATTCTGTATTTAACCCTTAAATGGTCCAAACGTATATATACGTTTTTTCAACATTTGAAAGCATGTAAAAAAATATAGATGATCTTTCTTGTTTTACATTTAAAAATGTGTAAAAAACTTTTATCTACATTTTTTTTTGTTATATTTGAAAATATGTAAAAAAAACGTAGATCTACTTTTGGAGCACTACGGATTTGAATGTCGATCTGTTTGGACCGTTTAAGAGTTAATCATTCTATATGCTAAGTCAAAAGTAATCATAGGTAGCCAACATGCAAAATTCTTTCATTACCTGTTCCTGACACTCTTTGAAACACTATACAAAAGTCTACATCTTACAGAATTAAAGAATTTGGAGAATGAAAGTCTCAAACAGTTGATCACAGGAAGCCCAGAAATGGAGATTGCTTGCTTAGGAGACATTGTTACATATGGAGTGAAACTTTTAACTCTTCCAGCTCAGGTGTAAACCTTGAAGAATAAATGTCTCAGTACTATAGCTGGAACAATTCACAACTAACTAACATACTGGAAATGAAATTAGATGAACCAGTCTGTTCTGGGCTTGATAATGCTCTATGACAGACCTAAATGTAATATCGTTTCATCTCTAAATTATGGGCTAGTTGTGAACTGGGAGATGTAACTCGAGCATTTCTATGCAATTTCAAGCCAGAATCTCCTATTTTATAAAACCAACATCATTTAAATTATGATTGTGACAAACTATGTATATCCTGATCAAATGACGTCTCAAAAATAATTGCCTTTTTCTTTTTAACTCAATCTTACGATTATTGCCCTGAGTCCTAGACATATAAGCACCTAAGACAAATTCATTCTGACACAAAACCCTTAATAAGATGCAAACATACACTTCCATAAAGAGGAAAAGCAGGTCACCTTTTATTAAGAAAAAATCAGAGTCAAATATTTTGCTTTTGTGAGGTTATAATTAACATTAATTAGCTAGAACAGAAAAAACAATGTATAATAGCAAACTGAATTAAAAATTCAATCCTCTTTGAACAATTTGAAAACAATCTCCTCTACCTTTCATGAAAACTTCCATATTAAAAGTCAAGCGTATACCACTACTCCAAAGATTCTCCTAAAAATTCAGTGTTTAAACCCACTTCTATCTACACTTTTTCGTAATGGCATGATAAATAAATAAAAAGTTTTACAAAAGCAACTAAAAGTAGAGAGTATTATACAAGGTAAGTCACATTTGCAGCTGATAACCTGGTTTGATAATGCCGCTCACTGAGCAACATTATCTAATGCTGCACAACAAACACAAGATTTATATATGGGTAAAGCATTACATTTCCATAGGTTACAGAATACTATACAAGAATACCTCAGTTGAACTTCTGTTCACTGAATCACCAGATACACTTATATAGAGAAATTTAGAGTTCATTTGAGGGCATTTTGTTTGATCACAACTTTTATGATCTTAAAAGATTATCTCAGTGGTGAAGGCTAGTTACTTGTTACCATGCACTGATGCATAATTCATTCCAACCCAACTCAAAATTATTATACTACTATGTACTTAAAAATTAAATCTTTTATACCATACCTCCTAAAGAAAAATGAATTATAACAAGAGAGAAAATTCTTTTCTATTTCACCTAAAGCTCCAACAAGCCAAGCTTTATCAAAGTCAAGGTGTACAATATAATAGAGCTCTTGTTTTATAATGTGTTGGAAAATGCATCTTAGCTCAAAAGGTCAATTTTATATGAGAGAATACAGTCAAGTAGTACTGAACAAATCTTCCTTCTCAGCTAAAGAGAAAATAATTTCAATCAGAAACATTGTCATGTCGTTATTAACCTTCAATGGAGCATCAATGTATATATGGTACAGTATAACAAAGTTAATCCAGTCGCCCATTATTAATTTTTTTTTTCAACATACCAGTCATCTCTCACCGAGGCAGGCGACTCGAAAAAGAAAAACCTTCTAAAGTTTTTCTTCTTTTTACATTTAATAATTTATACAGGAGGGGTTACTAGCCCCTTCCTCCCGATATTTTAGTTGCCTCTTACGACACACATGGCTCATGGAAGAAGGATTTCATCACTAAATACATAATGAAAACAATAACAAGACCATCATCCAACGTTCATTGATTTTTTTTTTTTTAATTTTAAAATAGCAAGTCTAATAAAAATTCACCATTTTGAACATTCATGCAATTGCAAATAACACGGACAATTCAAATCCTCTTAATTTAAGCTTTCAAAATTCCCATAAGAGCTCAAATGCAGGGCATTCATTTTCAGGTAAATGAATAATCTGGCTGATGACATGATCGTTACCTCCCCAGTCCTGCCGGCCCTGCTGGCCCTGCTGGCCCTCACACTCATTCAACAAAGACTGGCATTCGTACCTGCTCTTCATAGCTTGAGCTGCATACAACTGCCACTTAAAAAGTGACAGAGGCTGGAAGTGAGGCTCAACTCCAGGTTCTCAGAGGTGCTATTGATGGCCTGGTAATCCTTCACCAAGTTCCAGTAAGTGTTCAGGAACGTGATGGGTTTATATCTAAAAGAAAAAAAAAAAAAAGTGATGACAAGAAAACCAAAATTAGCAATGGGGTATCTTTAGTGGAAAATGATAGAGCACATTCATAAGAGGAGGAAGGAAAGTGTTTAAGATGTACAGAGCTTAGACTTGTAAAATTATTCAGCATTCACTGACAGACAGACAGGTAGACAAGCATGCACAAACAAAAAAATTAAAACTTTAAATAAAGCTTTTGGTCACCTGACTGCTGGCTTACTGGTCCACCCCTTTAAAAATTATGGTTATTATTATAACCATTTCTTTCATGCTGCTATAACAATCTATATGGGTAATACAGATTATTATAAGAAAATATTACAATCTAGCACTCTTTGTAGTTTACCATGCAGCCACTAATCAATGATATCTCTTAACCCTATCTCAGGGGCACACAGACTATTATAAAATGCAATATTTTTTCTCTTAGAGATCCAACTTGAAATCATGTAATAAAGTTTTCTCAACTCAATTTTCATACTTAGGATGGATTAAAATCTATATGAGATATGGTAAAAAAATTATGGCAGTCATATAAGCACATATTTCCAATTAGAAACTTGGGTGTCAATAAATGGTTAAGAAAAATAATTAGTTGATAACCGAAGCACTTGTGCAACATTTGGGTGTTTTTAATTCGGGAAACATTTTGCCAGCCAGTGGTTTCTTCAGTCAAATGCAGAGATAGGTGGAATAGAGACGGGCAGTCAAATCAAGTCTGAGATAATCACTCCTCCAGCGAGGACTAATACCTCAACACTCCTCATCTTCACCTTCTCTGCATGACTAAATAAAGCTACGGGTGGTGAAACATTTCCAGAATAAAGATACCCAAATGCTGCTAAGTGTCATTAGAACGTAGCTCTATTTGAGTAACTTTCTGATACTGTAAGCTGCCACTGATCAAAAAACTATCAAACCTCACACAACACAGCAAACCTTCACAGTAGTACTGTCGAGCAGTAATCACATATAACCATGGCGGAGGCATCTTGCTAGTGTCACTGGTAAAGTCGTGCACATTTTGATGGTAGTGATGGGGTGCCAAGTATACAATTTCCTCCTTTCAGAGTTTCAGCTTCCTATATAAATAACAGAACAAGAATTAATTGTAGTGGTGATACAAAAAACTACAACATTTTCTATTAACACTATTTAGGGATGTGCCTAAGTATCAGTATTGGGTGGTATCAGTTAACTTTGATGGTATCGGTCTACAACTGATTATCGGTATCGGTGAGTATCGGTTGATATTTATTACAGCCTCTCCTCACTTAACGACAGAGTTCCGTTCCTGAGACCACGTCGGTAAACGAATTCGTTGCTAAGTGAGGAGCATACTATAATAGTAGTGGGTTTGTGTCAACCATCTCTGATACTGTTTTAATGTCACCTTTGCACCATTTATAACATTTCTGGTATATTTTTTAAAAACATGTATTTATACATGTATTTTTATTTTTATATTTTTATATAGCCAGACTTGAGTCCTAGAAATGGGAAGTACGTACAATGCCTGCACTCTAAAGGAGGGGTTAGGGATATTAGCAGTTTGGAGGGATATGTTTGTGTATTTTTATAGGTATATGCTTCTAAGCTGTTGTGTTCTGAGCACCTCTGCAAAAACAGTGATTATGTGTGAGTGAGGTGAAAGTGTTGAATGATGATGAAAGTATTTTCTTTTTGGGATTTTCTTTCTTTTTTGGGTTATCCTGCCTCGGTGGGAGACGGCCAACTTGTTTAAAAAAAAAAAAATTATGCAGTTGTGTACTGTATATTGTAATAAACAGAATGGAGAAAATCAGCTCTAATATACATTATTTAGGTATGCATACTGGTCAGAGAGCCCATCATAAGTCAGAGTTGTCGGTAAACAAGTACGTCGCTAAGTGAGGAGAGGCTGTATATCAGTATCGGTGGGTATTAGCTATTCTTCATGGTATCAGCCTTAATATTGAGCACTGGGATATGTATCAGCAAAAATTATTTTATATTATAATCCCATAACTAGTATTATCTATCTTATTCTATTGGTCTTTCAGAGATAGTATAAAATTATTATGTATACCGTAGTCCTTGTACATGTATTGTATACACTACCAACAAGATGACGAATGAGATACTTGTGCAACATCTGGGTATTTCACTGTAGTAGAAGTTTTGCCATCCAATGGCTTTATCAATACAAATTTAAGAACAGTAGAACTATATACAAAAGATGAGGTAATCAGTCCCTCAGCCTTGGAGTTGGAATTTGAAAAAACTTCCTAAACATTGTATAAATTTGAAAAGCTTCCTCAACATTGTGTTACGTTATTTCCTCCAAATGCTAAACTTCAGCCTAACTATAATATACCAGACTATAATTTAAATACTTTACCAAGACCTCCTCATCAGACAGCTTGGTTTCTCCAGTGATTAAATTACTGGTCTTCTTGTAGCGACGTCGTTTGTACTTGTTGAGTCGCTGTGTGGTGTACAGGGTGTACTTTTTGCTGTAAAGTTCACTGCTAGGATCAGGGGAGAACCCACTTTTCACAAAGTACACGTGGACATACAACGAGCCATTGTTCCGTAACCGCTGCAACACAGTAATGAATATACACTATATTTATAGAAATTCTATATATTTGTATTCAGTGTTTTTATTTAAAAAATAGTGTTGTTTATTCATAATAAGAAACCTTGACTTACAGTGTCATAATATAGTACAATACCTCAGATGCTGGGAAAACAATAGTGTGTGTGTGTGTTCCATCTCCATTGGGTCCACCAATCCAGTCACCATAAACAATGTCCTCTTTAAACCACACTAAAGCCTTTGGATCACTGAACTGATTAAAATGGTCAAACTCAGCCTTGTAAACATAAAGATCCATATTTGTCCCATCCTCAAAAAGGTTTATGGCAGGGATACGTCCAGTGGGATCCACCTGTCCTTCTGCTCCTCCTTGAGGCCCAGTTGGTTGTGCAGGACGTCTACAAGTATAAAGGAAAAAGGAGTTAAGAAAGACATACCACATTCTCTTTAACATTTGCACTGATCATTTATAATGCTGAATTCATTTAAGCATATCCAAACGGGTGCTCCTCAATTTATGATGGTTCGAGTTACGATATTTCGCCTTTACGATGTTGCATAAGCAGTTACTTTGGAGATGAAACTTAAGATAATTACTCAGTATGTACAGTAAACACTTGATTTAATGAATAAGTAAGGAAGCAGATGGCCAGTAATGGCAACTGTGGTGGACGTCGAGATTATTTTACTTAAATCATAACAACAGAGGACAATTCTGCAACTTATGAACTTTCTCCATTAGTTTCCCAAACTGACCTCAGCAGATTTTGTCCCTCATTTCCTAAATCCATTAAATTGAATTATACCAGTGTTCTTTCAGACTCTGGAAATATTTTAATATGAGGAGCATCAGTATATGACAAGAGACTCCTGGTGGTGATGGTTGCTATGCTGGTGTCAAGCATACAAGCAGGTGTGAAGGCATGATCGAGGGCGATGGTAATTATATCTTGTTCATTCCCTATAATAAATCTCACTCTAATTAGACATTAAATTTTAACTGAGGGTAATTAAGCTTTAGTTTTGCTCTTAATATTGTAGTACAGAATTAACACTAACTACAACTACACTGTATTTTTGACAACTCTATTATTAATTATTATTATTACTGCTAATTATTATTATAATCAAATTTAAGTGCTAAACCCCAATAGCTGCCCAACTGTACCTTGTGTATTTATTAACATACATTATTATTTATTATATTTAACTCTAAGTATTTCTTTTACCTCTAATAACAGCATATTCTTTAACAACACTGATGAAACTTATTTTAAAATCATTTGTTTATGTAATTTTTCACAACATTCCGTCCATCTCTCCATTTACTGGAAAACTTTTATATGTAATATTTACAGACCATTGGCTGACCACATTTCTAACATCTGACGATGATCTGCTCTACTACTCAACTTTATACATTTACCATTCTGTCTTTTCGCATTCATGTCAGAAATTTATTGATATATTCCTGTTAAATTCCTACCCACAATTCAAATTCAAATGATAACCAGTACTCCCATTACCTTTTCTTTTCGTTACCATTACAAATTTATATTGTATATACCTATGAATCCTTCCACGTCTAGTGCAAATTGTGGGGATCCAATGTCTCAGACAAGTAGATAAAAAGGCTATGAAGAGAAATAGTATTTGGATTTCTCCCTGAAGCCATTTAAATATTCAACTTCCCCTACCACCCTGTCTCTTATATTTTCACAAATAGGTATACAATATTTTATGGCAAACAAAATGCTCCCCCAATTCTGACTGGCTAAATTTTGGAAAAAAAGAAAAAGATAAACAATAATTTGGCTTCCAAGATGCTGGGTAAATTTACGAGACTTATTCTGGGAAAAAACTTGTGTCTTCAACGCCATTACAGTATTTAATGTGCATTATAAGACCAGCATAGTATTATTACCAAAAAGACTTGCCAACATCATGTCTTACCTGAAAAATGATGTGATAAAGTAGATTATGATTGCTCTGATTATAAGTGACTTAGTAATGGCCATGAAAGACTCTCCTGCAGTAGGTTGACGTGCCTGCTGGCCTTCTTGAGCAGGAGCAGGAGTGGCAGCAGTGGCAGCAGCAGTGTCTGCCATGGCCACTATTTGCCCTCCTTCACCTCCCTCGCCCATTGGTGCTGCTTCTCCCTGCAGAAGGCATCAAATTGAAAAAAATCTTAATTCTAATAAAATTTTAACTTCATATATAACCTATAGGTGGAGTAAACCATCTACATCACTCTGGCTAACAACCAGTGATGTTTCAAGAGTTTCCTGCAGCCTACCTGGAGTTTACCTGGAGAGAGTTCCGAGGGTCAACGTCCCCGCAGCGTTGACCTTCCTCATAACTATGCAGGTAGCTACTTCATTGCTACTTACAGGTTCAGAGTCATCACAGCCTGGCTGCTCAGGCACCTATACTAAGAATGTCTATTTTTTCCTCAGTTCCTCAGTTACAGTAGATTTAGATTTTGCCACCGAAGTGGCTAGTTTATTGTGCACCCCATATCCATCCTGTGGACGGTAGCTCAAGAGCATATGGATACACAAAAGGCCCAGGAACTAGGCCCCAAAGGGCTAACATGAATACATATGGATTTATATCTACATATCTATAGTTCACTTACCTGTAACAAGCAAATTTAGGAAATTTGCTTAGTATATCTGGTATCTTATTTTCATTAATAAGATATCTTGACATGTCACATAGGTTATTATACTGTCTATCTCTGTATTCCTCAATAAGTGGACAATTAAGCACATAGTGTTCAAGACAGTGACCATATGCCTGATCACATAATTTACATTTAGTTTGATCATCATCTGTGTGTCTCCCAAACTGCCAGAAGCACTTGTAACCAAGCCTAAGCCTGGCCACTACAACATCAGTCAGTACTGTACTTGTAACCTTATCTACGTTCATGTTATCATAGTGGGTTATAGATCTACTCAGGCTTCTAATTGCAGTTACAGTACAGCAGCTATAGTTCAACCTCTGTATGTTGATAGAAACCACACCTAAGTCAATGGCTGGCTTCCCCTCAGATTACATATTTAGGTGAAGAATTTAACACATGAGTTGCTCGGCACAAGCACTTGCGAGACTTTTTTCCCCACCAACGCTTCCCTCAGTCGTAAAAAAAAAACTGCCATGTGGAAAGCAGCAGCTGGTATGATGTAGACAAGCTTCCCATGAATCAAATACAGAGAACATGCCACTGATGCTACAGGCAGCCTGACACATCCACACATGACAAAGCCAGTGTAAAAACTGCAACATTAATTTAAATAGATCAATTTTCAATATAATCTGTGGCTGGGATTTTTATCATATCATCTTTAACAAAGTTTCATTGACTTGTAAGACAATATAGATAAATGGTTCAGTGAACTGACAAGTTGATAAATTAGACACATATGCAACACTTGGGTGTCTGTATTGTGGAGACATTTTGCCACACACTGGCTTCATCAGTCTTATATAGAGAAGAATATTGAAGATCAGAAGGAAATTGAGGTAATCATATTCTTATCAAGATTGATGGACTGATTACATCGACTCCAGACTGAGGGACCAATTACCTCAATCTCCTTCTGAGCTTCAAAATTCTACTTTGTACTGGACTGATGAAGCCGCTGTGGGACAAAACATTTCCACAATAAAGATACTCAAGTATTGCGTATGTGTCTAATTTATCAACTTTTAAGACAAAATGTTTCAGGTCTCTCAGAATAACGAACATGCTCTGGGCCTGTTTTATCTATAGTTACTATTACAGTAGTACAGTATAGATACTGTAAACCTGACAACACACTTGTAGGCAGGCAGAAAAAACAAGTAGGCCTGGTCACAGATCGGGCCGCGGGGCGTTGACCCCTGGAACTCTCTCCAGGTAAACCATTGCAACTTTTAAAAAATTATATGAAGAACATTATTAATGAAGATGGGAAACACAAGCATAGTTCTGCTCTCGCAGGTACAAAGAGGTACTATTACTAATAAACCACTTGGCTGGTAGTGAACTCAGCTTACACACTGAGGGACTGCAGTTCAATCCCTGGCACAAGTGAAAATGTTGGGCATGTTGTCTTACTATGGTGGCCCGTGGCCTGGTAGACAATGTTCTCGCCTCACACACAGCATCTGTGGTTCACTCTCCGGCATGGGTGGAAACACTGAGCATGTTTCTTTACACCTGTTGCCCCGTTCACCTAGCGAGTAAGTAGGTACCCGGGTGTTAGTTGACTGGTGTAGGTTGCATCCTAGGGGACAAAATTGAAGACCCACAATGGAAATAAAACAAAGTCCCTCAAAGACGCACTGACTTTCTTGGGTTATCCTGGGTGGCTAACTATCTGGGGTTAAAAATCCGAACAAAATCTTATCTTCTTACACCTGCCATCCCTGTTCACCTAGCAGCAAGTAGGTACCTGGGTGTTAGATGACTGATGTGTTGCATCCTGGGGGAGAGAATTAGGGAATCCTATGGAAATAAGACAAGTCCCGATGCCATCCTGACTTTACCGGGTTATTCTGGGTTAATAGCCCTCCAGGTTAATAATACAAATACAATTTTTTTGATAAACCCCCAAAAAAGCCACGTTACGCCCAAAAAAGCCACGTTACGCCCAAAAAGGCCACGTTATGCCCAAAAAGGCCACTTTACGCCCAAAAAAGCCGCTTTACGCCCAAAAAAGCCACTTTACGCCCAAAAAAGCCACGTTACGCCCACAAAAGCCAAGTTACGCCCAAAAAAGCCAAGTTACGCGGCTTATTTCAGCAGCCCAATACTGTTCAACTGCCTCCCAGCATACATAAGGGGGATTACCAATAGACCCCTGGCTCTCTTCAAGCTGGCACTGGACAAGCACCTAAAGTCGGTACCTGACCAGCTGGGCTGTGGTTCGTACGTTGGATTGCGTGCAGCCAGCAGTAACAGCCTGGTTGATCAGGCCCTGATCCACCATGAGGCCTGGTCACAGACCGGGCCGCGGGGGCGTTGACCCCCAGAACTCTCTCCAGGTAAATTCAAGTGCTAGTAAGTGGAAGATAGGTCTATGTTATGAGGTCACCATAATATATATGGAGAGAGCTAAACTCGTAAGGGTTGTAAGAGGTTTGATCCTAGGAAAGTGAGAAGTGCTCTGTGTACTGGGATCAAGATCCCTTCACCATCCTGGCACTGGCACTCATGTACCAGCTGGACCATGATACAATGGTCCATCATTATTATGACAGACCAACCAGTGACCAGCCAGCAAGACCACTACTCAGACCAGGGAGACTACTAGTGAGTCCTGGGAGACCAGGGAGACCACTACTCAGACCAGGGACCTGGAAGACCAGGGAGACCACTAGTGAGTCCTGGGAGACCAGGGAGCCACTAGTGGTCCTGGGAGACCAGGTGCCTAGGGAGTCCTGGGAGACCAGGGAGACCACTACTCAGACCAGGGAGACCACTAGTGAGTCCTGGGAGACGAATATTGAGACCACTTGGGAGACCCCTAAGACCACCATTAAGACCTCTAAGACCACCAGTAAGACCTCTAAGACCACCATTAAGACCTCTAAGACTACATTAGACCTAAAACTTCTCCTCAGAAACCAGGGAGAAAGGGGAGGGAAGTGACAAGGGGTGAGGGACTGTGGCACATACTGTGTTTATCGTGGCCCCCTGGGCCACCTGACGATGCTCGTTACCCTGGGCCACCTGGGCCACCTGGCCACATGGGACCACGGACCGCAGTGACACATTCACATCACTGGTACCATAGGATGGACGACCTGGCAGTTGTGGGTCTCGTTGTCTCCATGTCTGGTTATACTCGTGTGGCGAGGGTCACGTCGCCTGCTCCGGTGCGTGAGCCTCCCTCCCTCGGGTCACACACCTTCCCTCCAGCCCCCTCCTGGGACACCTCCCCATCCAGGGTACCACCGCCCTCACCGGGAATCACCCCCTCCCGGCGGTCCACCCCCCTCCCGGGGTACCTAACCACCCTGGGGCCTCCCTCCTCCTGTACTACTCCCCCCGGCACTACCCCATGTATGCCAGGTGAATTCCTCCACGCCTCCCTCCGTCCTATCCTGCCTCTAACTCCCCCCCATTACCAAGCTACTCAAACCACAACTTCAACCTCCCTCCATCTCCCAACGCTCACTAGCCACCTCCCCGTTCCAACATCTCTCCGCAACCAACCTCGGATCATCAAATCGTTCCTGTCAACCCTCCCCATACCCCACCCTCACACGTTCAGCTAGCACAGGCCCATCCCCCTAAGATGGGGGGGGCGTAACGAGTAAGGTGGGTCGACAAATCAAGAAAGCCGCAAGACCTAGCCGAAGGAAGCGCACAGGACTGGTCGGCGACAAGCATGGTGCATTAAAGAGGCGTTGAGTGAATCTCATAGAAGTGCTCACTAGCCAAGCATGCAGTGAATTAACGGCCATGAGTGCACTTTCATAGCCTAGAATCAGTGATTACTACGAACCTCGTGCACTATCAACATGCTCCATAGCGACATTATAGAGGCAACGTGAATTAAAGAAACGCATGCGTAACTTAAAGAGAGCATGAGTGTACTTAAGAGCAGACATACCGTCAATTCCAACCGAAGATGCATTATCAACTCTCAATAATAACCAGAAAGCATTCTCAGCGAGAATCGGCATTACAACCAGCCTCGTTAAACCCGCCTCATCTTCAACCCCCATATCCAAACCCCCTGACTGAACATCCTACAAATTATCACATTGACATTACCGCATGATAATCCCACACCTACCGGCGCCATTTCACCCTCCTCATTAATCAAATCCTCATCAGAATCCCCATAACCAACCTGTCACTAAGCACAACCGTACCATCTAACCCATTCCCCCTTCTACCAGCCCTGCGTGCCTCTCTCATCAATAACGTCCACTTCCAACACCATCCTACCTCCCTCAATCCAACACTCCGCCACTTCCACACCTCCCTCCTCTATCCAACACCTCTCCATCTAATCCAACCTCCCTCCACTATCCAACCCCTCTCCATCTATCCATCCCTCCCTCCATCTATCCACCCTCTCTCCATCTATCCAACCCCTCCATCTATCCAACCCTCCACTCCAACCCTTTCACACCCGCTCCACTATCCAACCCTCTCTCCACTATCCCAAACCCTCATAACCCCCATTCCAACCTCCCCAATACAAACCTCACCATCTATCCAACTCCCCATCTATCCAACACTCTCCCTCTAGTCCACCTCTCTCACACTATCCACCCTCCTCCACTATCCACCCCCTCAGCATCCAACACTCTCATCCACCCGCCACCATCACAACTCCATACTATCCAACACTCTCTCAGCGCTATCCAACCCCTACATCTATACCAACCTGCTCCTCTATCCAACCCTGCTCTCCATCTACCACCCTGCTCTGCCATCTATCCATACCCCCTTCTCAATCTATCCAACCTTCTCCCATCCTAACTCCTCCTCTCAACTCTATCACAACCCTTCTCACATCCATACATCTCTCTCCATCTATCCTAACCTCCTCTCCATCTATCCAACACCTCATTCCCTTCTATCCAACCCTCTCCCCACAATCCTTGCCTCGCTCTCCAGCTACCAACACTCTATCTTCTCATCAACCTATCAACCCTACCCTCCATCTATCCACACGTCCTCCACTATCAAACCCTCCGCATCTATCCAACCTCTCTCCATCTATCCAACCCTCTCTCCATTATCCAACCCTCCTCCATCTATCCAACCCTCCCTCTCATTTGATCCAACATCGCCCACCTATCCAACCCTCCCTCCATCTATCCAACACACTCTCCATCTATCCAACACTCCCTCATCTATCCAACCGCTCCATCTATCCAACCTCCCTCCATCTATCCAACCCTCCCTCATCTATCCAACCCTCTCTCCATCTATCCAACCCCTCTCCCCTATCCAACCTCTCCCTCTATCCAACCCTCTCTCCACCTATCCAACCCTCCTGCCATCTATCCAACCTCTCCCATCTATCCAACCCTCTCACCATCTAACAAACCTCCACACACCCCTCACTATCCAACACCTCTCCACATAACACCTCCTCACTATCCAACCCTCCCTCATCTATCCAACCACTCTCTCATATCCAACCCCCTCCATCTATCCAACCTCTCTCCACTATCCAACCCCTCCTCCATCTATCCAACCTCTCTCCAATCATCCAAACCCTATCCCATCTAAACCCTCTCTCCATCATCCAACCCTACTCCATATAGCCTACCCCTTCACCTATCCACCCTCCCTCCACCTATCCAACCCTCTCTCCATCTATCAACCCCTCCATCAACCAACAGCGTCACACTATCAAACTCATCGCCCTATGCAACCCTCCCCTCCATCTATCCAACCCCTCTCCACATCAACCCTCCCCTCACCAACCCTCCTTCTCTCCATCTATCCAACCCTCTCTCCACCTATCCAACCCTCCCTCCATCTATCCAACACTCTCTCCATCTATCCAACACTCTCTCCATCTATCCAACCCTCCCTCCATCTATCCAACCCTCCCTCCATCTATCCAACCCTCCCTCCATCTATCCAACCCTCCCTCCATCTATCCAACCCTCTCTCTCTTGGAATATTGCTGTACACTAACTGCCCCTTTCTAGTCAGGCGAAACTGCTGACCTGGAGAATAAACAGAGAACTTTCTCTGTTCTTATAAGTACAATAAAACACCTAAATTACTGGGAACGGTTGAAGTTCCTTGATTTGTATTCCCTGGAACGCAAGCGAGAAAGATACATGATAATATACACTCGGTAAAATCCTAGAGGAATTAGTACCAAATTTGCAAACGATAATCACTCGCTGCGAAAGCAAAAGACTTGACAGGGGATGCAACAGTCCCCCTATGAAGAGTAGGGGCGCCAAGGGTACACTGAGAGATAACACAGTAAGTGTTGTCTCTCAGTCTTGTGTCAGGGGTCCAAGACTGTTCAGCTGCCTCCGGCATACATAAGGGGGATTATCAATAGACCCCTGGTTGTCTTCAAGACCCCTGGCTGTCTTCAAGACCCCTGGTTGTCTCCAAGACCCCTGGTTGTCTTCAAGACCCCTGGTTGTCTTCAAGACCTCTGGTTGTCTTCAAGACCCCTGGCTGTTTTCAAGACTCCTGGTTGCCTTCAAGATCCCTGGTTGTCTTCAAGACCCCTGGTTGTCTTCAAGACCCCTGGCTGTCTTCAAGACCCCTGGCTGTCTTCAAGACCCTTGGTTGTCTTCAAGACCTCTAGTTGTCTTCAAGACCTCTGGTTGTCTTCAAGACCCCTGGCTGTCTTCAAGACCCCTGGCTGTCTTCAAGACCCCTGGCTGTCTTCAAGACCCTTGGCTGTCTTCAAGACCCCTGGTTGTCTTCAAGACCCCTGGCTGTCTTCAAGACCCCTGGCTGTCTTCAAGACCCCTGGCTGTCTTCAAGACCCCTGGTTGTCTTCAAGACCCTGGCTGTTTTCAAGACCCCTGGCTGTCTTCAAGACCCCTGGCTGTCTTCAAGACCCCTGGTTGTCTTCAAGACCCCTGGCTGTCTTCAAGACCCCTGGCTGTCTTCAAGACCCCTGGTGGTCTTCAAGACCCCTGGTGGTCTTCAAGACCCCTGGCTGTCTTCAAGACCCCTGGTGGTCTTCAAGACCCCTGGCTGTCTTCAAGACCCCTGGTGGTCTTCAAGACCCCTGGTGGTCTTCAAGACCCCTGGCTGTCTTCAAGACCCCTGGTGGTCTTCAAGACCCTGGCTGTCTTCAAGACCCCTGGTGGTCTTCAAGACCCCTGGTGGTCTTCAAGACCCCTGGTTGTCTTCAAGACCCCTGGTGGTCTTCAAGACCCCTGGTGGTCTTCAAGACCCCTGGCTGTCTTCAAGACCCCTGGTGGTCTTCAAGACCCCTGGCTGTCTTCAAGACCCCTGGTTGTCTTCAAGACCCCTGGTGGTCTTCAAGACCCTGGCTGTCTTCAAGACCCCTGGTTGTCTTCAAGACCCCTGGTGGTCTTCAAGACCCCTGGCTGTCTTCAAGACCCCTGGTTGTCTTCAAGACCCCTGGTGGTCTTCAAGACCCCTGGCTGTCTTCAAGACCCCTGGTTGTCTTCAAGACCCCTGGTGGTCTTCAAGACCCCTGGTGGTCTTCAAGACCCCTGGCTGTCTTCAAGACCCCTGGTGGTCTTCAAGACCCCTGGCTGTCTTCAAGACCCCTGGTTGTCTTCAAGACCCCTGGTGGTCTTCAAGACCCCTGGTGGTCTTCAAGACCCCTGGCTGTCTTCAAGACCCCTGGTTGTCTTCAAGACCCCTGGTTGTCTTCAAGACCCCTGGTGGTCTTCAAGAGGGAGCTGGAGCGGCTGTAATGCCTCGATATGACAGTGGTTTTCTTTGCTCCAGTCGTATTATGATACGTAAACACACACTGTTTACCTGGAGTTTACCTGGAGAGAGTTCCGGGGGTCAACGCCCCCGCGGCCCGGTCTGTGACCAGGCCTCCTGGTGGATCAGAGCCTGATCAACCAGGCTGTTGCTGCTGGCTGCACGCAAACCAACGTACGAGCCACAGCCCGGCTGATCAGGAACCGACTTTAGGTGCTGTCCAGTGCCAGCTTGAAGACTCTAACCTTAACAAAGAAATAAATATTTTATTTTATTCTTATTTTTATTTTAATGTAAGTACTTGACCAGGTTGTCTCTACAGCCAGCATAACAGACTGGTTGATCAGGTCTGATCCACCGCGAGGCCTGGTCGTAGACCTGGCCTCGGGGGCGTTGACCCCCGAAACCCCATCCACTTGGCAGACGATGCACCATCCCCCCAGTAAAAAGCAGGGGTGTCACTAGCACGTTAAGAGACCATACAGTAAGTGTCAGGGGCCCGAGACTGTTCAACTGCCTCCCAGCATACATAAGGGGGATTACCAATAGACCCCTGGCAGTCTTCAAGCTGGCACTGGACAAGCACCTAAAGTCGGTACCTGACCAGCTGGGCTGTGGCTCGTACGTTGGATTGCGTGCAGCCATCACTAACAGCCTGGTTGATCAGGCTCTGATCCACGATGAGGCCTGGTCACAGACCGGGCCGCGGGGGCGTTGACCCCCGGAACTCTCTCCAGGGTACTCCAGGTTACTCCCAGGTATCCATTCAGCCCAGAAGTATCCATCCATACTTCGACTATCCATCTATCTATCCATCAATCAATCCATCAACTAATCCATCTATATCCATCAATCCATCTTCTATCTATCACTCCATCTATCTATTCATAAATCCATCTGACTATCCATCAATCCATCTATCTACCCATCAATCTATCTATCCATCAATCTATCTATCCATCAATCCATCTATCTATCCCTTCATCAATTAATCCATCTATCAATCTATTCTTCTGGGTTATAATAATCAGTGAGGAAGCACCAAACCCTTAGGGGCCTTTTATTAATATACTTCACCTCTTGGAGTGCCACGTCAGGACCAATCAGAATGTTAGTATTGTTGTTAGAATGCCACGTCAGAACCAATCAGAATCTCAGTATTGTTATTAAGGTGCCACGTCAGGCCCAATCAGAATGTTAGTATTGTTGTTAGAATGTCACGTCAGAACCAATCAGAATCTCAGTATTGTTATTAAGGTGCCACGTCAGGACCAATCAGAATGTTAGTATTGATGTTAGAATGCCACGTCAGAACCAATCAGAATGTTAGTATTGTTGTTAGAATGTCACGTCAGAACCAATCAGAATCTCAGTATTGTTATTAAGGTGCCACGTCAGGACCAATCAGAATGTTAGTATTGTTGTTAGAATGCCACGTCAGAACCAATCAGAATGTTAGTATTGTTGTTAGAATGCCACGTCAGGACCAATCAGAATCTCAGTATTGTTGTTAAGGTGCCACATCAGGGCACTCAGGGTAATTTACACTATGTATGATAATAATACACATGTATACCTGTACCTAAATAAACTTACTTATATACATTTGTACATATTTAAGTTTTTCTTCAAGTTCCCATGAATAGAAATGAAACCAAATTTTGTGATGTTCCTTGTAGACAGTCGCAGGTTTTTAACATATACAACATTCCAAAAATTCATAGAAAGGGCAGCATTTTTTTGGTTGCACTGTTACCTGATATAGTCTTTTTTTATATATTGACCACATGACAGTCTTCCTTTGCAGACACTGCAAGGCTCCAGGCGGACATCAACCAAATCTTTCAGTGGGCTGCAGAAAACAATATGAAGTTCAACGATGAGAAATTTCAATTACTCAGATATGGTAAACACGAGGAAATTAAATCTTCATCAGAGTACAAAACAAATTCTGGCCACAAAATAGAGCGAAACACCAATGTCAAAGACCTGGGAGTGATCATGTCGGAGGTTCTCACCTTCAAGGACCATAACATTGTATCAATCGCATCTGCTAGAAAAATGACAGGATGGATAATGAGAACCTTCAAAACTAGGGAGGCCAAGCCCATGATGACACTCTTCAGGTCACTTGTTCTATCTAGGCTGGAATATTGCTGCACACTAACAGCACCTTTCAAGGCAGGTGAAATTGCTGACCTAGAAAATGTACAGAGAACCTTCACGGCGCGCATAACGGAGATAAAACACCTCAATTACTGGGAGCGCTTGAGGTTCCTAAACCTGTACTCCCTGGAACGCAGCCAGGAGAGATACATGATTATATACACCTGGAAAATCCTAGAGGGACTAGTACAGAACTTGCACACAAAAATCACTCACAATGAAAGCAAAAGCCTCGGCAGACGATGCAACATCCCCCCAATGAAAAGCAGGGGTGTCACTAGCACGTTAAGAGACAATAAAATAAGTATCAGGGGCCCGAGACTGTTCAACTGCCTCCCAGCATACATAAGGGGGATTACCAATAGACCCCTGGCTGTCTTCAAGCAGGCACTGGACAAGCCCCTAAAGTCGGTACCTGACCAGCTGGGCTGTGGCTCGTACGTTGGATTGCGTGCAGCCAGCAGTAACAACCTGGTTGATCAGGCTCTGATCCACCATGAGGCCTGGTCACAGACCGGGCCACGGGATGTTGACCCCGTAACTCTCTCCAGGTAAACTCCAGGTAAACACCTACCTTCTGACACAAGTGTTCCCCACACCTGTCTCCTGACAAAGCAGGTGTTAGGGTCTTTCCAACACTCCTCCTTACACTTTATGCAGGGGGCATGAGTCCCCCACACCTGCCTTCTGACAAGGACATTCAGGCAAATAAACTTTTGACACCATTAGAATTGATAAAGGATTAACTTCTTTTCTTTTTACAGGTACAGTATTAACTTAATTGTAGCTGCAGGAGTCAGGTATCAGCTCCTGGGCCCACCACTTCTGTTGGCACTACTAGTTTCACTCTCTTCTGGTTGCGAGTCTATTTGTATGGATTCTGCATCTACCACTTCACTGTCTAGGTTGTTCCACTTCCTGACCATTATGTGGCTAAGGAAGTATTTCCTAACATCACTGTGACACATCAGTGCTTCATCCTCTGCCCTGCAGCACTGTATGACCCTAATGGGTTTAGCACTTCTTTTTTATAATAATATTAATACATAATAATAATAAGGTGCTTTTAACTTTCAGTTGTGACCTCATGTACACAAGACCTGCCTCTCAAACACACTATCCCTGTCCAGCTTAGCAAATCTTACGAGACACAAAAATATCCGGGCAGCGCTACATTATTCTACTAACATAGTGACAACAGAATTTATGTCAAATTAAATATCTGCTACACAGACAGCAGTATTACAGTATTATTGAAGATTGAGACACTTATGCAACGTATAGGAATCTTTATTTAAGAAACGTTTTGCCACACAGTGGCTTCATCAGTCCATACAAAGGAGAATGGTGAAGAACAGGAGGAGTTTGAGGTAATCAGTCCCTCAGCCCTGAGTCGATGTAATCAGTCCATCAATCTTGAAAAGAATGCAGTATATGTGCGAAGAAGTGGCTTATATACTGTAAACAGGTGAGGTAAAGCAGTAGTAGGAAGTATCACACTTGACAAATCCAAATGTGGAAGTAGGTCTTCGTCCAAAGGTTGGACAGGTGTTGAAGAATTCCTTGTATCAAGATCCCATGATGTTGCAGTGTCTGACAGATGTGATAAATGGTTCTTTTCAAGACTGATGGACTGATCACATGGACTCAAGGCTGAGGGACTGATTACCTCAAACTCCTCCTGTTCTTCACCATTCTCCTTTGTATGGACTGATGAAGCCACTGTGTGGCAAGACGTTTCTTCAATAAAGATTCCCATACGTTGCATAAGTGTCTCAATCTTCAACTTCTCGGTTGTAAACCATTTATCACACAGTACTATTATTAAATTCATGGGGAAGTGCTAAACCCCACAGGGGTCATACTGCACCTGGAGATTATTATTATAATCAAAAAGAAGCGCTAAGCCACAAGGGCTATACAGCGGTGCAGGGCAGGAAGGAAGCGAGGGCATCAGGTGGCAAAAGGGAGATGGATGAGTAATAGGTTACGGATAACAGCGGGGTAGTGGATGGTGAAAGGGTAAAGGGCAGCAAGAGACTGAACTAGAAAGGGCTGAGGGGAGTGCGAAAAGTATCATCAGAGTTTGTGGAGTAAATCAGTCGTTGTCAAGAAGTCAATGAGAGAGTCAGGATTAAAGGAGGGTCCATCAGCAAGAAGGGAAGGTAAAGAGAGAGTAGTAGAACGAAGATGACGTTGGAGGTAAATTCTGCGTGCTCGTTGATAGAGAGGGCAGTCTAACAGAATGTGGCTAACTGATACTGGAACTTGACACTGCTCACAGAGAGGAACAGGGTGCCTCTCCATGAGATACCCATGAGTAAGACGAGTGTGGCCAATGCGAAGGCGGGAGAGAGTGGTCTCCCAACCTCGGCACTGATGACAAGAAGACGGCCAGTAACCTATGCTCGATTTAATAGAATGAAGTTTGTTACCGAGCAGAGTTGACCAACGTTGCTGCCAACGGGTGCGAAGGTGGGCAGCTATTGCAGCAAAATAGTCCAGAAATGGAACACCTCGATAGGAAATTGGTAGGTCATGTACTGCTGACCGCGCAGCAGTGTCTGCCTGTTCATTGCCCTGTACGTCGACATGACCAGGGACCCAACAAAAAACAATATCTTTATGTTTGGTAGAGATACGGCGTAGCCAAAGTTGGATATGGAGAACTAGGGGATGAGATGTATCAAATTTTCGGATAGCCTGTAGAGCACTAAGGGAGTCTGAGACTACTACAAATGATGACACAGGCATAGATGCGATACGAATAAGTGCTGCAAGAATGGCATACAGTTCAGCAGTAAAAATGCTAGCTGAAGATAGTAAATGCACCTGGGAATGGGAGGCAATTAGGGAAGGCAGCTCCAAATCTTTGGAACAAAAGCCTTCAGCCTCGCCTCCTTGAAGGGATAATAAAAAAAAAAGACAGTTGATATGATGGCAACATAGAATGGTATTACTAATAATTTTCTCCATTCACTTTCCTAGTGAAGAACTCTTGATTCAAGGAATTGGAGCTATCCTTCCTTTCCTTGGATCCTATATGATTACATCCCATTCCCTAAGCATTGTACGACACATATGGATTAAATACTTACCCCATAGCTGATGTTATGGAGCTGAACACTACAAGGCAGAGGGATTGATCACCTCGTTTCTACATTTCCACAACTTTCACTGTTTCCTCCGTATTTTGACTGAAGCCTTCTGAGCAGGTGAAACCTCTTGTCAATAAGATATCAAAGTGTTACATGTGCCTTACTTATCTACTGGGGTCATATGGTACCTGGGGAAATGGTAGGTAGTCGGGTTTAATGTGAGAAAAGGAAGAGTACCTCAAAGTCCTTGGAGCAAAAGCCTTTCACCAGCATCAAAACACCTCCCAGGGGAGACCACTTCTGTTTACTTCCGGTCTTTCTGCCTTACACCACAAATTCGTAATTTTTGTTTTTAAATAACCTTAGAGAAATAATTACTACATTCATCAGTGCAAGCAATATTATAATTATCATAATCATAACTAAGCACTAAACCCACAAGGGTCACACAGTGCTGACAGGCAATAATCACTGAAAAGATTTATTATTGTCTTATAATCATAGGGCAGCGCTAAACCCGTAGGATTATACAGCACATGTGGGGGAGGGTGAAAGGTATTCAGGCTTAATTCCGGGAAGTGGAGCACAGATCCAATTTCCTAAATCAAGAGCCCCTCACCAGCATTAAGGAACCTTCCTTGAGGGATGTAGAGGTTTAGAAACAAGAAAACTCTCACATATACATGGTACACATACCTGCTTGTCTATATGGCTTCACGTCCAACAAGCAAAAACCTTAATATGTTTCTCTGATATATGTGGGGTCAATATCAGAGTGTAGCATGTTAGACAGAAGCGTGTTACATAGGAGTGAATGGAGACAAATGGTTTTCAGGACTTGACGTGCTGTTGGAATGTGAGCAAGGTAACATTTATGAAGGGAGTCAGGGAAACCGGCAGGCCCAACTTAGAGTCCTGGAGGGGGAAATACAGTGCCTGCACTCTGAAGTAGGGGGAGTTAATGTTGCAGTTTTATAACTGTAGTCTAAGTGCACCTCTGGCAAGACAGTGATGGAGTGAATGATGATGAAAATTTTTTTTTTTTTGGGTCACCCTGCCTTGGTGGGAGAAGGCCAATGTATTAATAAATAAAAAATTAATTTTTTCAAAGTATCAAACACTATTTTAACACAGTTTTCACTTGGGCCTTCTGAAGTACAGATCTTTATAGTAGTTGAGTTATTAAGTTGTAGTTGTTCCATCAGATCTGTGGTCAGAATGCTGCATCTGTTTGTTTGGTATCGAGATCCTTCAGTTATGTTTGGTTGTGTGTCTGAAGAGATGTCATTTGTTTGTTAGTGGTCTATGCAGCTTCATTTTGTTTATTTGATGGCTCAGCATGCTTTTCAGTTCCGTTATTTTCTTTGCTTGCTTAGCTACCATTTTTTATATTATATTCATGAGGAGTGCTAAACCTGTAAAGGTTTTACAGCAGCTGGGGGAATGGGAGGCATTCAGGTTCAGTCCAAGGGAAGACTAGGTCCAATTCCTTAGATCAAGAGCTCTTCACCAGTAACCAGATTTCATAGCAGTGTGGTAATTTTGCAGTGATGATACTGCATCTTCAAGCCTTTTGATAGTTGTTAGAAGTTCTCTTAATCTGTTTGTACAAATCCCCTAAAGTAGTTCGACTGTTTTCCTTCCTAGCGCATCGGTGTAGAATGCCTGCCATCTACACCCTTGGAGTGGGTCGGAAATATTATGTCATGAGCGTTGGAGTTAAACTGATGCAGGTTGCCCACGTCTGCCTCTTAGTCATATTGCTTGAAAGTTGCAGGGCTATTATGATGTGTTTTGGAGACTTCAATTGTAGTTCATGGTGGTCACATCTGTTTAATGAGCACATTTGTTTATTTTGATCTTTAGATATTATTGAGGCTGGTTTGCACCGAGTGTTGCATCACTTTATGTTTCCATGTAATGTAGGACTATATCATTTGTGGCGACTTATTTGAGCCAGGAAATCTAAGTAAATGTGGAAATCTTATAAGTGAGGCTCCCTCAGGCAACAACCTAAAAAATCTAAAGTTGGCATTTTCAATAAAATCTTTTTTTTTTGAAAAATAAAGAAAAATTAAACTTAGACATTGTCTTGATTTGTCTTTTATTCAAAGAAAAGTTTGGATGTGAGCAGGACATTCATAGCAGAAACTTCTTTACATAGATACCTGCTACTTCATATACGTATATATATATATATATTTTTTTTAGAAAAATAGCCAAATATATTTTACAAATAACTAGATAACAAATTTTCTAGCTACAGGTACGAGCAGACTTAAGATGAATCAAGAAATATATACTGTATTTTACCTAGAGCAATTTCATAAAAATAAAATTACTGACACGTATCTAACAAACGAATATACGTATGTTAAATATTTAAAATAATATTTCTTTGTAGTTTCAAATGGCTTTAATCGTGGGAGAGTTTAAAAAATATTTTAACTTAACAAATGTTTCATTACCAGATCAACAATCTATATATCTATAAATTGGGCCAAATTACAATTAAATAACTAAGCATGCAAAGAAGTTAACATATATGTCAGACTATTTTTTAAACCCTGCCCAATGGTGGGAGAAATTGTCATGCACACTATAGTGGTGGCCAAGACAACACACACAAAGTGTAGATAATAAAAGTCACAATACAATTGCTAGAAAAATTTACACCTAACCCACTAATTAGAAGTGGAAACTAGACAGCATTTTGGTGCATCCCAGACCATCATCAAGTTGAAGACAGACAGATGTCATCTAGGCTCAATTTTCAATTTGTGGGTTAGTTATCAGACACAAAGAGTATCATCTCTCTTTGACTTGTGGCACATGTCTCTGCAGGAAGAGGCCACCAAGTACAAGATTACATGAAATAATGAAGCTATCATGTGCACGACAGGTGTACCATGCTGCCTAGTACATGCATGGGAACTCTGTTCCTGTAAATAATAATGTAGCGCACTACCCACTGTATTGTAGAGGGGTTGGCTAAGTATCTTTGGTCAAATGTGGCATGAGAATATACTCATGGTAGCCATGAACAAAATCAATTTAATATAAAATATTACTTCAAGTACTTCAATATGTAATAAATCCAGCCATATAAACTACATCCTAGTTCCTCTTATACCATCTATATACAAAAAAACTAATAATTTTTCCAAATGCATGATATTACAGCATCTAACAATACTTTGTACTTTTCTAGTAGAAATTAAACTAAAAATAAGTAAAAAAATAATGACTACATTAAAATATTTGTATGTAATTAACTTCAACAATCAGATTAGCTATACTTGGCTTTACCTGATCTCTTCACAAAAAAATTGCATGCAAATGCAAATTGTACCCAATAATAAAATATACTTTTCTCAAAGCAAAACTTAGAGAATAAGATTTAAGCATTAACACTTCAGGAACCTAATGATAATGTGATAAATTTCTTGTACTGTTATTAAGAGAGTTTAGCAAATAAATAACGATAACTTATTATTTCAGAATTTTTTGGATAATGATCGATTAAGATAATTATGCATGCCTGCAAGCAAATACAGTATGTCTCCAGTCCTAAAATCTCCATACCCATGCTATGTCTGTAACCTGCCACTGAGTAATGCACAGGTAACCACTGCAATTGCAACAGTGCTTCAATCAAATTGCATAAATTTATTCAGTGATAACTTTATGTAAACTGCAAAATATTGGCACAACTGTGGGCCAATAACTGTTTATGGGGTAAATTAATTAATGTTTTGTAACAAAAACAAAAATACTGAAGATATTGCTACCCACACACTGCTGAGTGCCAGATTACAAACATTTACTGGACTGTGCCTAGTTAGACTAAAAACTTTATACTGTGCTCATTATTAATCCACATGGAGACAATCTCTGGAGACTGACTGGTCTGTATATTTCGGCCCCCTTCTGGGATCCTTTTCAGCAGGAAGAGGATCCCAGAAAAGGATCCCAGAAGGGGTTCCCAGAAGAGAATCCCAGAAAAGAATCCCAGAAGAGAATCCCAGAAAAGGATAACAGGAGGAGGATCCCAGAAGAGGATCCCAGATGGGGATCAAAATGTACAGATCAATTAATTAACTGAGTTTCTGTCTCCATGTGGCTTATTACTGAGCACTGATAAGTGTTTATTATACTTTATTCACATTATACTGTATTATACTGCATTATAAATATAGACTTATGCCTTTGGCAACTCTATGGTAATGTGACAATTTATGTACAAATAAACTATTTAATTAAATGAAATTTAGGCACAAATGTACATCTTTAAGTTATATTCAACTTCTACTACAACATGTCATGAAGGCCTATTGGCAGAGATCAAGATCATTTTCAACCGTCTAATACGACAGGTTGAGTTCATTCCTTACGAAAAGGTAAATATAAGGGTACAGTACAGTTTGAGTTATTACTATCAACACCCTCTCTACTAACCTATAAGCACACACATTACTACACGCTGCACTGTAAACTAGTAGTAAATTTGGAATCATTTTCAGATGATGATAATCACCAAAATACTTTGATCTGATCATGGTCTGTAATTAGCTTGAAGTACATCTCTAACATAGATGCGTGTTTCCTATGGGAGCCCAGTCTTTGAGGGGGAGATTTCAAAAAAAAGTCTTCCCTAAATATTTCAAATGACATTAAGTATTAAAAGACTTAAGCAGGAGCATTTAAAATATTTGTCAAAGAATACTCACTGCTGGCCTTGGCCCCATAAAAGAAAAGCAGTAAGTGCTAGCATTGAGAATAAATATTTGTAAAATGAATGGACATGCAAAAGAGTAGAAGGAAAAAATCACAAAAAAGTTTAGAGGGACATGTGAGAAAAAAGACAAATAGAAAAATAAAATTTACTGTGAAGGTAATAAGGAAGGAGAAAGAGTTGACGATGAAGTAGGACTAGTGTGAGAGTAGCCCAAGTTAAACACTACCACTGAGGAATGGAAGGAGAGAGAGAGAGAGTGGATCATGAAGTGGGGATAGCGTGAAAGTAGCCCAAGTTAAACAATACCTCTGAGGAATGGAAGGAGAGAGTGGATCATGAAGTGGGGCTAATATGAGAGTAGCCCTAGTTAAACACTACCACTGAGGAATGGGATAAGCCCCTCACCTGTGCTATGGTAGTGCTTTCATGGATATGCCTAGGTCAAGCACTCCATTACCTGGGTAGAATATAACTCAGGAGTATTGCCATGGTATAGTGTATATTATAGTGTGACTTAGAACAAACACAAGTAAACATACACACATATGCACACATAAGGGCACATGCACACACACATGCACACACAACATATATACCTATACATACATACCTATACTTACATACATACATAAACAGCTGCAGCCTGCAAGATGTATTACTTAATTAACTATAACATGGTTTTAACCATTGGGTCAATCAGGTATAACACTGATGAAAAGCTCATTAATGCAAGTCAAAAAAGCATAAGCAGATATTGCATTTGCTTTTATTTCTCATCATCAAGCGGTAGTCTGCACATCCTCTCTCTCTCTTTCTTTCTGATGCATCTGAATCATGCACATAAAATATCCCAAAATCAACAAAATATATACACATTAATTTAACAAATTGCATATGTTTGTGAACAACTTTGTTTTGCCAAATTGGCACCAGGTGTTCGTCATACATTATAAAACTCATAAGTCTGAAACAAGTTTAGTGTTAAATTATAACAAAGAATCAGTGTGAAGAATGAAGCTTCAACTTGCAAGTTGATCATTAAAACAGTGTTATGTTTATGAACCATTAAGAGATACATGAGTGGAGATGTGGCAGTCAGACCCATCCAAGGCTTACTTGCACATTACCAAGGGAGGTCAGGGAACCCTTTGTAATGCCAACACCAGGGCAACCGACCCAGGGAAAGTCAAGTAAGTGTCATGGCTGACTTGGACGTGGATGGTGGTGGTGGCATACGCAGGGTGAGGGTTGGTGGGCACTAGAGGAGAGGGAGTTACCCTACATGCATCACTTCCGGAGAGTCAGGTACACAATGCCAAGCCAAAACACTCAGCCAAAGCTTCAAGGACTCACAAGTAGGTAGACTCGCCTGCAAAAGTCAAAGCTCTGGCGTTACTTAATAAAAAAGCTCACTTTTAAAACACACAATATTAAACCTCAGTGTTACACCCATGTACAGATGTATGTGCATAATGAAGTGCAATTATTGTTCTCCAATAAGTTTATATTAAAACTTCACATTTTAAACAATCCATTTTCATTATACACACTTTTAAACCTTTGTCAGTACTGAGTCACAAGAAATATTATACATTCCACATAAAGGATGACTTTGTTCAGCAAAAATCTGTAACATATTTACACAGTAGTATTACAATTAGAAGAGTAATGTTTATAGAACGTGCAATATACCGAGTGCTCCAAGGCATCCCCTTATCCAGTGCTCCAAAATGCATGCATTTCTGGCAAGTCAAGCGCAAAATACCATGCAAATACTCTGAGAAGGTTAAATGGTATGAGCATAAAAAGAACAGTGACACTATGAAAATGCCTTTTAAAGAAGCTTCATAACCTCCAGGTAAAAAAAGTGAGTGATTACAAAAGGCCATAAAATAGGAGATATAAAGACAAATTTAATATAAACATCTTTAATGAGGATCTTCAATTAAGTGTGACATTGTTAGTAATTTAAAGCCTTCATTAAACTACACACTTGCCTACCAAGACTATTGTTAATTATATCCTAATTACATGGCCAATAAAGGCTTAAAGTGACTAACCACATCACAAATAAACATGTTCTACATAGAGTAGGAACCTCTAGCTGTATGAAATTTACAAAATATTTTCCCTATGATGATTCAACATCTAAGAACCTGTACACCACTCTTAGCTATCAGTAGTGATCTATTTTAACTTGAACAATGAGTACAGTTTCATGAGATCTCAAAATGTATATACAAAAGACAGTGATTATCACGAATTCCATTGCCACCTTCTGGCAAGGGGCAGGCAAAAGGAGCCACACCAACAGAAAATTATTAGCATGGCAAGAATTATAAAATATCTATACAAGTTTTAGCCAAAGCAAAACCCTCAACATCTACAAAATATGAGTTAAATATCTCACATGTTGAAAATCCCTATGAACACATTTTTGAAAATGTTAAGGGACACGTAAGTACCCCTAATAACATGTTCATTTTACCACTATAATCCACCTTGTCCATAATTACTATTGCATTTGCTCTGTCTGCTTTGGTAAGGTGAAGTCTAGGATCCTTCCTTAATTTATAGTATAACTTAACAAATCTTTGATGACAATTGTGTTGTAGATGTTTGAGCAAAGCTCAGACCTCCATGTGATAGTAATTATGGACAAGGTAGATTATAGTGGAAAAATGAACATGTTGTTAGAAGACAGGGGTACTTATGTGCCTCTTAAGAGGGAGATTAACTTTAAGTTGCACCATTTTAAAGTGTAGAGTAAATGGGTAGATAAATGAGACTCTTTTGTAACATAGGGGAAACTTTATTCTGGAAATGTTCTGCCATGCAGTAGCTTCTCCAGTCCTATGCAGAGAGAGGTTGAAGATGAGGAGGAGTTTGAGGTAATCAATCCCTCAGTCTAAGAGTCAATGTGTTCATTCCATCAATCTTGACAAAAGTCACATTGACTCCAGGCTGAGGGACTCATTACCTCAAACTCTTCTTCATCTTTCACCTCTCTCTGCAATAGACTGAAGAAGCCACTGCATGGCAAAATGTTTCCAGAATAGAGACTCCCAAATATTTCTCAAGTGTCTCATTTATCAACTTGTCAGTATCTAAACCATTTATACACACACAAATGGATAGAGGAAGATCTGCAATGTGTTTGTGTTCAGTTGCTCAACTGTAACTGTGGTGGACATAGGTGTTAAGTCCAGTCATGTGAAGAAATACAAATAGAATATTTGTGCCCAGATCTGAGGGTTCTACCCTCACAGCCCAGCGTGAGGCTAGGCTTTCTTGTCGATGGCTTGGCTATTTAGGCCATTGCTGTTAGTGGCATGCAAACATACATAGCCATCATGGTACAACTGATCTGGCACCTGGAGGTATTGGTTCAGTTCCCTCTTGAAAACTTGTATTATTTCCCTAAGAATCTTCTTAAGACACAGAAAAAGTAAGGAATTCCAATTATAAATATATCCTCTATGTTATCAAAAACTGACCTGTCATTTAAACTGCTAATCACACTTTACAAGTTAAAAATCTTTAGATTTAGATATATTCATAGCAGCAAACTTAACAATCAAAAACAGTTTTATTTTCAAATCAATTCCACCATTCAACAAATAAATATTTCCATGCACCTGAGGTGACAGTTTACAGGGAGAGGAATGGAGGGGTGAGAAAGGGAGGGAAGGAGGAAGAGGGAGAGGAAAGAAAAGAGGGGAGGAAGGGGAAATGAAAGGAAGAGAGGTAAAGGAGGTAAAAAGTAGGTGGGACAGGGAAGGAGTAATGAATTTTTAATTGAAATCAAGATTTAATAAAAAAAACTTATTTATTATTAAAAAACTATCTGAAGATTATTTAGAGATCCCATTGTATAAGATTTCCATATACAGTACAAGTATTATTATAGTCAGGGGAAGTGCTAAACCCATAGGGGTCATACAGCACCTGAGGAAAGTAAGATAGCCAGGTTAATCTACAAGGGAGTGTAACTTGGGGATGCCCAGGGCATGTGAGTGTAGCTTGGGGATGCCCAGGGCATGGGAGTGTAACTCGGGGATGCCCAGGACATGAGAAACTCCTACATATGGTAAAGTCCTCTCAAATTCACAAGACTTTTTTCTAACTTATTTGAACGTTACGTATTATAGCTAAGTTATTCCTTTACATGGGAACAGTAATATAGTAGGGTTCTATTGACTTAAAATTGTTATGAGTATCTCTTTTCCAATAGCTTTTATCAAAATATACTTTTAAATACTATGGAAAATGGCAGTTCCTGGTACATTATTCACTGGAAAGCTGTTGCCACAATCAAGCCTAACTAAAATTTGGCTATTCAGTTTGACTCCCAAATGTTGCAGTTTACCACCGACTAAAGCACAATATTGTTCACTATAGCAAACAACTTCTTCAATCTTCACAGTTATCTTCTTGTTCAAATATTATCAACTGCTGACACTTTTATACAAAGTTTTGAGAAAATGTCTCAAATGTGTTTTTCCTCAGTAGTAGAATACCAGTTGCTCAATATAAAATTACATAGTGTTCTCAGTATCAATAAGCAAATTCCTTCAGAGTTATGAAATTCTTAGCTTTACAAATAATCAGTATATAAACATTAAAAAAGTGTCCATTAAAAATTTCTGTAACATTTGCTCCTATAGCCAGACAAGATTTACCAAAGGCAATGAACTCTGTGATAATTGGTACTATGGATTAAGTTAAATGACAGGTGTTACTGACCTGTTCAAAACTTATTATAAGTACCTGAAAGTTAAACCACCCCTCCCTCCCTCCAACCATAACTTTGTAGTCATAAAAAAAATGTTAAACCCATGTGGGTCACCGAGCCCCCCTCCAACCCTAAACATGATATTATAACTTCAACTCACGGAACGGTGGGGTTTCAACCCACTCAATCGTGTTATGATTTTGTGAGTCATTATAAGCTCACAATTACATAAACAAGTCATCAAGATGAAGGGGCTATGTGCCATCAATACTAATTGTGGAGAACAACTTTTTTAACTACTCCAACCAATATAAGATGGGTGAGATTCCTCCTACACAAAACAACTACTGCAAAGCATAGCTAGCAACCTGTGACTGATGGAGCACTTACAGCAAGTGAAATACTCACACTTATAAAATGCTCTTTACAACAGTGCTAGCTGGTAGCCAACAAAACAGTTAAGGGAGCAATATACACTATTTCTAAACTATTCAATTTTAACAAAAATTCTCTGGAAAATTATATGTCTGGAAAGATAAGCCTTGGCACTAACATGTATAAAATAGTTGTACCTTCTGAAATCTATATTAACATTGGCCCTGATATAATCTTTCTGGATAAAAAGAGTAAAATCAAACATGAAACACCTAGAACATAAAACAGCTAGCACTTAGTGGTAAAATGTCACCTGGCTTTAAGGACCCACATTAAACAACATTGCATTTTTTCGTCTTATTAAATAAAATATTACAACACACATTAATTACAAAAATGAAGAATAAAGATATTCCATCAAATGAATTTGTAATAATTATTCAACATGGAACATTTACATTTCATCTAGATGTGTTGAAGGGTTTTTTGCTCTCCATTACACAAGCCTCTTGAAAGTAGAATATATAACAATGGCACCACTGGAAAAAAAAATTTCTATGTTCATTAGTGACTAGTGCTATTTTTGTATATCCACTGCAATTTACCCTCAATGTAACATAATAAGCTTTTAAAATAGTAGTATCACATAATGAATAAGAAAACATTTCCAATGTAGACACAATAATAATGTTTAGCCGAGTGAATCAACAAGCGTACAAGTCTTTGCATTATAGGCTTCTCGAGTCTAACATCATCGGGACTTTGTACTTGGACAACATTCACTATCAGTATGAAGAATGTCAGCCAGCATGAACTTTGTCTACAACAAAATGAATGCTATTATGGTGAATGAAGTGAACACATCTCATGGTGTACAACATGAGCCTCTCTCACTGTGTATATATGAACACCTGCCATGGTACATGACATGGCCACCTCTCATGGTACATGACATGGCCACCTCTCATGGTACATGACATGGCCACTTCTCATGGTGCACAACATGGCAGCCTCTCACAGTACATGACATGACTATCTCTCATGGAGCAACATATGAGGAACCTTCATGGCACATGACATACATAAACACCACATTATGACTTAACAGTAAAGTATCACATTTCTTCATATTTAGCATCCAAAGATGAAAACTCCACGACTCTACATGTACAAAAATTAAGTGTTTTGGGAGTCAAAGAGGCGATACAAACAGCATAATTTAGTCAACACATCTTGAAAGAAGTGACCACAAGGTCAGTGCACTGTTCATCTTGCTTGTAATCATGTACTTTAATAGTTTTTCATAAATAATACAAAGCCATGTCAGCTAACTTCTTACTTCTTAAATTATTCAACAGACACATTCTATATACATTAAAACAAATATGAGTGATGTTCAGATTTTGGGAGTGACATGAGAGTTACTCTCTCTGGTTCTTGTAGTATGGGTTAGCAACACACACACGAATTCCATGACAGACAAATGCAGTTACATGGGCCTTGTATTGACAAAGTTTTGCCCATACAGTGGATTTCATTGAGTGAACTGATAAAACCCACTAGGTGAACAAAACATTGCCAATAAAATTTCCATATAATTACACTTGTGTCTACTCATCATGATTCTTGCAGTATCATGCAATAGCCTCTCAAGAACCACCCTTACCACTCCTAAAATTGATCACTATCATAATATTACAAACAATGGCACTACATAATCTAAATATTTTCATTTTGAAGTTAAAGCTAAACTGCAAACACAAAATGTATACTCTTGCATATTGTATTTTAAATACATTACCAGACATCAGTTTACAACCTTCTGCATTCCACAAATCGTTGCAAAACACATAAAGTACAGAGGTTTCCTCTGGGAGTTGATATTAATCTCTCAACTGATACAAAGCCAGCAAGCAGAATTCTTTGTAAGCTACCTTAGAGAAATAATGTCGAGTCCTTGACTCCTGAAGATGTTGAGTGGCTGTAGTATCTGCTAAGCATACTACACATAACTGCTGTGCTTCTTACACAGAGGTACTGACACAAGTCAACTTTGCCCCAAAAAATACACTTTTCAAAATATTTATCTTATACCTTGCTAGATATAAATTTTTGTAAACTAATAAAGTAATATATATAGGCTTTTAATTTTGTATCAAAATAACTTAAAGTTCACCTAATCTTGATAAAACTAACTTAAATATACTATAACCTAATCCAATCCAACTTATCTTGGTATTATTGAACATCAATGAAATACAGTACAATAATTTAATGAGTATTTGACTTATTTTTGTGGAAATGCAACATTAAAATTCCATTCTGTTTGTTTATGAAAATAATCAATGCTTTATAAGACAAGACTGCAAGCTCTGCCTGAAGAGCATGACACAGCCACCTCTTACATCACTTTGGGAAGATATATGACAGATAATTTATAAATAAAAAACTCAAAGGTATTAATAGGCTAGCTAGGCCTACTAAATGTCTCAGCCTACAAAATTAAGCTGGAGTGGCTAGCAATTGTACAGGAAGATTAGAGCACACAATATGCCAGAATACCTCAAATTCTGTCATTGCTTTTTTTTGCACTCTTGACTAGGTCGTTAATAACTGTTCCATAATGATTATGGCTGTAATGAAGAGGGAAAAGAAGGGAAACAGAGATGGGAGGGAGGGGAAGGAAACAACAGGGAAGAGAATTATTTGCTGATGCTTATTACAAAAGTACCATAGGAGCCACAAAGACTTATCACACCTACAACAAAGATCTCCACAGACTTGCCTTTTGGCAGTTGGAAGAAGTTCAACACTGGGTCATCTCTTTTTGGGAAGTGGTGGAAAATGAAAACTGGCATCAGGAAGGAGGAGAGGACTTCAAAGTTGGTTAACATTAGTCAGTGAATAAAGAAATTTTTTACCTGGGACACAAAACCACCACCCCTAGATTAACAGGAAGTGACTAACGTTATCAACTATCATAGTTTACTTATACTCAGACCAATTTGCTGTCATGACGCAAGTTCCTACTAGTAACTTCATGTTTGATGCAACTATGTTCAAGTTGTAAGGAGTGACAAGAAGACAGAAGAGCTTAATCTCCTTATACCACTAAACACAGGAAAGGCTTAGGGATTGGGCAAACCCAAAATTGTGTGATGTGCTGACCACCTAGCATAACATCTCATTCACTTCTACCAGATCTGTCTAGTAAAGGATAAATTGCCCTTTGTGGTCAAAGGGTTGGAACACCACATGCACGCAGAACACATTATACAGTGTATTTGTTATATGTAAATAGAGACACTGGCACTTGCCATCAAAGAATGAGACAAAGAATGGTGATGTGAAGAATCTGCCATTATAAACACAGAGTAAGAATAGGTACATGTTAGCTATTCCTGTATACAAGTCCTTTATCTCACATACTCCCTAATGACTTGATAGTCACTATGTGGGTGAAATGCTGTGGTTAATAAAGGCCTCCAGTGACTGGAGCACCAGTCACTGAATAAATCCAAAACCACTGGACAATATTGGTGCCAGTAACCAGGCATTGCACTGAGGCCTCTTGCAAAACTACAAGCAGTAAAACTCTCTGGCTTCATTCTACACATGAATGACAAACTACAAAACTATTCTTTCACTGTTGTTTTTTATGGAAAAGTGCAGGTCACTTAATCAGCACCAGTGTACCACAAGGGTGAGTGTTTGGTCCCTTGCTATGGAATGTCTACTTTCATGGCAGCCTTCACCTCATCCTTGAATGCTGTGCCTGTACAGATGACCTCATTAACATTGATTCACACAGATGAAGATGATCAATGCCTTCAGGAAGGTTAATTGCGAGTAAGAGGCTGTCTGTCTCCGATAAGCAATGGCAGGAAACTTTTGTTACCGAGATACCAGAAAATGATCATCTCTAGACAGGATGATGTTGCTACTGAAACTGGTACAAAAATGCATGGTGGAGATTTAGCGCTCAATGTTAGTGACAACAGAGGCTGCAAAACCATAAAAGGCACAAGTTCTCTATCAGCATGTATCACTCTCTTGACTCCCCTGCCTCCAGTTTAATCTCCAGCTAATGGATAATGATGAGGATTGCACAAGGCAACTGAAGTCTTGTCTTTCCCCAACATGGTTAGCCTGTCACATCAGAATAACCTTCAACACTGGAAAGATGAGAGCACCCTTACTGTTATGTATGTACAAGCCCAATATTTTCAGGGTCCTCCACCTGGAACAAAGTCCTGGGCAGCCATGCCATGAAGACAGGTATTACATGACACCACAGACAACCATCAGTAACTTCATGTCTTTCTGTACACTTCCCAAAGAAATAATTACATCAGTAATTTCAGTGTGACTGTAGTCTTCTCAAAGAAACCACTCTATCAATGATCATTCATTCTTATACAGTACTGGCTTGCATTAGCAACAAGTTCTCACAACAATTTACATTGGGGAAATCAAATTATCAGAGCAAATAAAAGTTGAGGTTCAGAGCTGGCTTGACCTGGATCTCTATATGAAGCTTGCTTGATATTTGAAGTGCACACCTAGAAATGAATTGTACTAAACAAGTTTCTAAAGCCAAGTAATGAAATAAGCTGAAGATGATAAGCTCTTGGCTTGGGACATAACAGCACAAATTCTCAGCCTAACCACTGCAAGATCTGTGGAGAGTAACAGAGAGAGATGGTGAGCAGAGGGTAAAGGAAGGGGAGGAAGGAGGAAGAGAGAGAGGACTGAAGGAGGGGAGGAGAGAGAGAGAGACAAGAAAAAAAAAGTACAACAATGATAAAGTGAGGTGAGGAAGACAGTAAAGTTAAGACTGGTGTGTGACTAGAGTCACTCACCCCCTGATGACTCACAACTACCAGATGTGGATCACCATTAGTGTCTTGGAGCGCACACACTACTCGATGCACTGGAAACATCTCGCTACCGAAAAGTGAGAAACTATAACTAATTTAATGTTTAATCTTCAGTCTGCCTGAAATACACTGCATAACTATTATGCTTTTCCAGGTTTGATACACCAATACACAATGTAATACTATGCACATTGGAAAATAAATTTTACTTTATTTTTCTGTAAGTGAACAGAAAAACAAAAAAAATATGAGGTAAGGTCTGTAAATTTTGAATCGAGTCAAAAATCCTCTTCTGGAGGTGGTCTCCACCTAAAACTGAAATAACTGGATTTCTCTTTACATGCATTTAATTTTTCTAGGTGATTTCTTACTTTTCATCAATGAGTGGTCATGAGACTTAAGTGCAAAAGCATCTCAGTATTAACATCTCTCACCTGAGCTCGCATCAATTACTTCTTTATTTGTAAGCCAATTCTGCTCTGTTATCCACTCTTCCAATTGTTTTATGTGGGGCATGAACTATGCTTTATGTTGTAAAATTCAGAGACTAATTAACTGCTTTACAAGTCTCGATAAAGCGGTTCATAAATAACAGATAAGCTCAGGTGTTAACAATACAGCCTCTCCTCACTTAGTGACATACTTATTTACCAACGACTCGGACTTACGACGGGCTCATACCTAAATAATGTATATTAGAGCTGATTTCCTCTATTCTGTTAATTACAATATACAGTACACTGTATAAACATTTAAACATATACCAGAAATGTTATAAATTGTGCAAACCTACTACCATTACAGTATGCTCCTCATTTAGCGACGAATTTGTTTACCAACATGGTCTTAGGAACAGAACTATGTCGTTAAGTGAGGAGAGGTTGTATACAGTTCACACTCAGCAGCAGAAATCAAAACACTGTTTACCTATAACTAACCCAACATTACAGTACAGGGGATCCTCAACTTACAGACGCCCGAACTACCCGAGTCAGACTTACAACTGAGGTTCAAAAATGACACCGAGAAAACAATTATTTTATGAATGCCAGTCTGCAGTTACAAACACATGTGATACACCAACATCCTTTGTCTTATCGTTTCCGACAGGATAATAGGATCGAGGTTACAAATGATTCATTTACAGGTTTTAAACACTGGGAATGCAACTCATAGTTCATAAGTTGGGGTCATCCCTATAGATGTTTTGTAACAAACACTGGAGGCTGTGAATGATGACAAGATTTAATATAATCTATGGTTCACATAAACACAAATCTAGGGCTACCTATGGTTCTGATCTACAGTTAATTTGGCAAACAATTACATTTTGTATATCTACAAACAAAACTAGTCTGTGGTTGTAGCAGTATAAAAAAAAATGCATCTATAAATATATAAGCATATTAATTGCATCAAGAGATGCTTGCCAGGACAAATAAAAGACACAGTAACAATATTTGAAAGCAATAAGACACTTTCTGCTGAGAGCATTAGACTAGGTAAACATATCAAATTTAGATATATTTCTGATTAGCCCTGAGTTACTATGGACACAAAAAAAAAAAAAAAAAAAACACGAAACGGATGGGATTTGAATCCATGGCAAGTGAGTGGGGTAAAACTTCAGGCCAGTGTGTAAGCCAGTAAGCCGGCTGGCCCAGTGGCTTACACACTGGCCTGGAGATCCACCACTCACTCACCACAAGTCTGAACCCCACCTGTTCCGTGGTTTGTTTACAATCGTGTTATTACGATTTTGTGAGTTACTGTGGACATTTTGCATGCCATATAAAATGAATCATTATGTTAAAATAACAATAAATAATACTTATATCAATTATAAACCCTCGGTATAATAAAAATAAAAATACAATGCTATTCTTAATAACATGAATTTGGAGTACTAATTTCAGTGACCAAAGCCATTATCACATCTTTTTCTCAAAAAATAGATTATAGAAAACGACAAGGATACCGACCCTAAAAACTAGGGCAAAAATAAGATATTTGTCTTAGAACATTTTCATTCTCCATTTACACAAGTGCAACCAAACTCTGCCACAAACATTGGTGGAGAAGACGGAGACACAACACTCGTGGCTTCACCCAACACTTGACCCTAACACTCATAAAGCCAAGAAGAGGTAGATGTGACAAGGGTTATAATCACTCTTCAGACCAGTTTCAGAAGTGCCGTCTCTTCAGCCCCTTTTTCAGGGCTGCCATCTCTTCAGCCCCTTCTTCAGGACTGCCATCTTTGCAGCACCTTTTTCAGGGCTGCCATCTCTTCAGCCCCTTCTTCAGGACTGCCATCTTTGCAGCACCTTTTTCAGGGCAGCCATCTCTTCAGCTCCTTTTACAGGATTGCTGTCTCTTCAGCCCTTTTTTCCAGGGCTGCTGTCTCTTCAGCCCCTTTTTCAGGAGTGCCATCTCATTGTACACAACATTCTTGCTAAGGTGTTTAGGAAGGAAACTTTGCATTCGTCCGGGAAAATTCATTATCACATAAATAACTTAACAATTATATTTCTCTTGAAATATTTGACATTCACATACAAGTTAATTTTTAACATGTAATATTGCTAATGAGAAATGTCTTATGAAAACCGTGCGCTGGTGAGCCATTGTTTCCACAACCACATGTGCAATTAATGTGCATATAAATTATGATCATGTGAAAAAAAGTTATGAAAAAATGGAAGGATGGCTTCAATCTGTAAGATTCACTTTGGCAGAAGTGAACGACCCAGAGCTGAGAGAGCAGGAGTGAAGTGAGGAGAGTGACCAACCGTTTGCCCAGCAGGTCGCAGAAGAGGTGAAGTGTGGGGGGGTCACAGGAGCACCTCCGACCCCTCCGCTGAAAGGAATCAATGTGTTATGCAGGTTGTCTCCACACCTCTCAACAGTGGCCACCATTAATGTAAATAACCACTTGCATACAAAGCACAAATAATCATTTATTATCATAGTGGATAGTTAACACAAAGGTATATATGTACACACATTGAACTTGCTTACAAACAAAGCACAAAAAATTATCTAACATCATTATTTTTTAGCCAACAAAAAGTATATATTGCATCCTACTTGCATACAAATAAAACAAAAACATTTATTATTATCTTATAGTGGTTATCTGTACAATAAATATATGTATAAATATCTCTAGCTCTCTCTCTCATGTGTGCACACACACACACACACATATACACACTCATGTGCACACACATATACACACTCATTGCACACACACACACACACAAAACACAAAAACATCTTGATAATTAATTTTTTTGATTGGTGTTGTAAAAAACAGTCGAGTGTTCCATAAATTAATAATTTTGTGTGTACTCATTTATTTGTGGTTGCAGGGATTGAGATACAGCTCCTGGCCCTGCCTCTTCACTAATCACTACTAGGTCCTCTCTTGCCCTGCTCCATGAGCTTTATCATGCCTTGCCTTAAAACTATGTATGGTTCCTGTTTCCACTACATTGCTTGCCAGACTATTCCACTTTGTGTGTGTGTGTGTGTGTGTGTGTGTGTGTGTTGTACATACTAATTGTGGTTGCAGGGATCGAGACTCAGCTCCTGGCCCCGCCTCTTCACTGATCGCTACTAGGTCCTCTCCCTCTCTGCTTCCTGAGCTTTGTCATACCTTTTCTTAAAACTATGTATGGTTCCTGCCTCCACTACTTCACTTGCTAAGCTATTCCACTTCCTGATGACTCTATGATTGAAGAAATACTTCCTAACGTCCCTGTGACTCGTCCTGAGTCTTCAGCTTCCAGTTGTGACCCCTTGTCCCTGTGTCCCCTCTCTGGAACATCATGTCTCCCCTGACCCTTCTGTCCTCCAGTGTCATCAGTCCGATTTCCCTCAACCTTTCCTTGTATGACATTCCCCTGAGCTCTGGGACTAGCCTTGTTGCAAACCTTTGTACTTTCTCTAACTTCTTGATGTGCTGTGTGTGTGTGTGTGTGTGTGTGTGTGTGTGTGTGTGTGTGTGTGTGTGTGTGTGTGTGTGTGTCGTGTGTGTGGGGTGTGCGTGTGTTGTGTGCGTGTGTGTCGTGTGCGTGTGTGTCGGTGTGCGTGTGTGTCGGTGTGCGTGTGTGTGCGTGTGTGTGTCATGTGTGCGTGCGTGCGTGCGTGTGTGTGTGTGTGTGTGTGTGTGTGTGTGTGTGTGTGTGTGTGTGTGTGTGTGTGTGTGTGTGTGTGTGTGTGTGTGTGTGTGTGTGTGTGTGTGTGTGTGGTGTGCATGCGCTCACACAATTGTACTTACCTAATTGTGGTTGCATGGGTGTGTTTCATCTGCTCACCTAACAATACTCAGTGTTCAAGAACACTTCATCTTCAATAGTGTCATAAGTTAAGAGAAACACCCACTCGTGATAACTTTACCCCAACTATGCATTAATTTTCTCCCACCTCATAAATCTACATGCAAGATTTGAGGTTAATGAATGTTAATGTGTTAAGTACCATAAGGTAATCAATTTTAATGTGTTAAGTACCTTGCATCTGCAATACTGTGTGGTACAAAAATTTTGGACAAAGGTTCTTGCCCTAATTTCGTAAAATTAGCAATTTTTTTTTTATTTTTTTTTTTTTTTGTTTTCCCATCTGGATATATGCAAGATAACCGAAACACATAACCACTGGAATTTTTTCCAGGGCAGTGAGTAAACCACTGGGCCAGCTAGGTACAATAATACTCATCCAAACAGGTAAACATATTTATACATCATAGGGAGGTTAGAATGGGCCACCACTGTAACCACAAATGCAAGTTTTTACAGATGAATCTCTCGCCAGCCACGCCGGCCCATGCTAACCTCCCTATGGTGTATTAATATACCAAGTTGGATGAATCTTATTGTAGCCAGCTGGTACAGTGGTTTATGCACTGGCCTGGAGTTTTACCACTCACTCGCCATGGGTTTCAAACCCACCTGTTCCATGGATTGTCCGCAATCGTTTTATTACGATTTCTTGAGTTATCTGCATACGTTAAGCCCTAAATAAGAAAAGGTAAATACTTCATAACCAAGTAAGTGTAGCATGTTTCAACAGTCTCATGGATTTGCTTGTATCATTTTAACATGACACCCTCAAACACTACTGATAATATAATAAACCATAGTATGGGAGGGGATTGGACCCAGCAGTGAGTGGGTCATAAAACTCCAGATCATTCTGGAGTTTTATGACCCACTCATCGTGGGTTCAATCCCCGTCCATACAGTGGATTGTTTGCAAATGTGTTATTATGATTTCTTAAGACACTACTGATAATACTGTGTCATTTTCAACATATGACAATACAGCATGTCAAACACAACACACTGCATGATTACCTGATCATGATTACTGTGCTGTCTTATAATTACAGGACAAGGGATAAGCTCGTGGCATCTCTCTTCAGTGTTTATGGTAGCTGTTATGTATGGTAGATGATGGACAGTGAGCCAACAAATGGGTGAAAAGATGCAAGAAAGAGCACAAGACTCATCAAAACGTTTCTCTCAAGAGAAGCTTTATCAAATTACGGTAAAGCTCTCCCTGAAGTGAAGGTATGGTAGAGCTCTCCCTGGTATAAAGATATGGTAGAGCTCTCTCTGAAGTGAAGCTATGGTAGAGCTCTCCTTGAAGTGAAGCTAAGGTAGAGCTCTCCCTAGTGTCAAGCTATGATAGAATTCTCCCTGGAATTAAGGTATTTTATAATAAAGGCTTACCCTGTTTCATGCCTATTCAACGGTAGCTTTTTACCTGTGACCTGCTGGCTGGCCACAATCTTTCTGAGTACATACCTCCATTTGTTTGTGTGGTGCACTGATATAGTATCGCTGATGAGGCCTGTAAGCTTGTCTCACTGCTAGACAGCAATGTCTTGATCTTGATCAGTGTATACACACACACACACTCATTAAACTAGAGTTTAACCCTTAAACTGTCCAAACGTAGATCTACGTTTTTTTAACATTTGAATGTAAAAAACGTACTTTTATTTTTTACATTTGAAAACTTGTAAAAAAAAAACTTTGATCTACGTTTCTTTTTGTTATATTTGAAAACATGTAAAAAAACATAGATCTACTTTTGGAGCATTACGCATGTGAACGTAGATCTGTTTGGACAGTTTAAGGGTTAACATATCAAGGAACATTTGATAGCCTTGCTTTCCTCACTCCACAGAAAGGAGATTTATAAATATCTGATCTTTACTTTTGTCTTTTTATACGTATATATTTTTTAGCATGATTTATGAAACAAGTTTTTTTTTTTTTTTTTTTGGCAAAACTGAAATTGTCACTGGGTACTATCGCAGTGGCATGGTGGCAACTGTTGGGTCACACCACACGGAGAAAACCTGTGTGCCAGGATGGGTCCTGGTGAACCTACCTGTACCTGGGTGGTAGCAACAAGTATTAGCTTAAGAACTGTAGTGCTGCATAATGAAAACTGAAAATAGACCCCTTTGAGAATGATCAAATATGGAAAACTTCAGAGAAAAGCCTATTGTGGTAAAAAATAAAATCCTGCCAGGAATTATCAGAGAAGAGCATCTTTGATGATAAACAAATTCAACTATTGCAAGAGAACTTGAGACAAGAGTATCATGTGTGATAATACATACTCTACTACTAGAAGACAGCCAATGAGAGCATCTGGGGCAATAATTAATAAGAAGTTATTAATGGACCTGTGTTGGCAAACTTTAATACAGCTTTCAGATTTAAGGACTGCAAAATGTTAAGCAACTGGACTGCAATACATCTCACGCAAGAATCAGGACATGCGGCTCTTATACATCATCTACATAAAAAAACATTAAAAAAACAAAGAAAAAATCTCTTGTTGGTCAAGAGAAAGAAAGAGAGATGTGTTAAGTACACTGAAGACCACAGAAGATGTGAGAAAATAAATAATGAAAGTATCTAAGCACCAAGAACAAGGGACCAGTAATCCCTTCTCCTATACAAGTTACCTAAAGATGACACTCTTCAGGTCACTTGTTCTATCTAGGCTGGAATATTGCTGCACACCAACAGCACCTTTCAAGGCAGGTGAAATTGCTGACCTAGAAAATGTACAGAGAACTTTCACGGCGCGCATAACGGAGATAAAACACCTCAATTACTGGGAGTGCTTGAGGTTCCTAAACCTGTATTCCCTGGAATGCAGGTGGGAGAGATACATGATTATATACACCTGGAAAATCTTAGAGGGACTAGTACCGAACTTGCACACAAAAATCACTCACAACGAAAGCAAAAGACTTGGCAGACGATGCAACATACCCCCAATGAAAAGCAGGGGTGTCACTAGCACGTTAAGAGACAATACAATAAGTATCAGGGGCCCACGTCTGTTCAACTGCCTCCCAGCATACATAAGGGGGATTACCAATAGACCCCTGGCTGTCTTCAAGCTGGCACTGGACAGGCACCTAAAGTCGGTACCTGACCAGCTGGGCTTTGGCTCGTACGTTGGATTGCGTGCAGCCAGCAGTAACAGCCTGGTTGATCAGGCTCTGATCCACCAGGCGGCCTGGTCACAGACCGGGCCGCGGGGGCGTTGACCCCCAGAACTCTCTCCAGGTAAACTCCAGGTATGTTGCAGTTTTTGAAATGTAGTGTTGGTTCTCCTCTGCTAAGACAATGATGGAGTGAGTGATGATGAAAGCATTTCGTCTTTTTCAGGTCACCCTGTCTTGGTGAAAAACTGCCGATGTGCCAAAAAAAAAAAATAAAAAAAAAAATTCATTTTTCTTTTTAGGTCACTGTCTCAGTGGAAGACCGTTGGTACATTAAAAAAAAAAAAAATCTCACCAACATCAACAGGGAGGAGCAGAGGAGGCCATAATTGTATAACATTAAAATGCAAGGCACAAACACTAGAAAATATTTCTCCATCGAGTAGTGTGTTTATCATGAGTTGATAAATTCATGGGGGTCACACAGCCCCTGAAGAATGAGATAATCCCATAGGGGTCACACACATCTGGGGGAAGCACTAAACTTGTATGGATCTTATAGTGCCTGGGAAAATGGGAGGTAATCAGGCTTGATTTAAGGGGTGGGGAGAAAGCAGCTCCAATTCCTTAGAACAACAGCCACTCACCATCATCACAGAATGGAAGATAGATAAGACAGAATACCACGAGGAAAGCCCAGCTCTGACAACAATAAACAAGTTATCAAAAACAGGTAATCACATTGTATATATGTTGGTAGAATTACCGACAATATGTAAAGTAAAAGGACACAAGTGCAACTAATGTGACATTTTATTGTGGCAACGTTTCGCTCTCCTGGAGAGCGAAACGTTGCCACAATAAAATGTCACATTGGTTGCACTTGTGTCCTTTTACTTTACAGGTAATCACATACATCTACACATAAATGGTTGCACAACGCGAATTAATATTAAGGTTTGTCATTCGTAAACACCATCAATACTGATCTGGTTGTAAAATTTCAAGGTACTCAACTGGTTAATACACAAGACTGACTCTTCAATTTGCCCTTATTATACTAGAAAATAATTTTAGATTATAGATTTTTTTGAAGATTAAAATAATATATTCAACTCATTATTGTTGCTAAGTTAAGTTTTGATAAAGTGTCACCTACAATTAGGGAAACTTTTCCCATATGTCCAAATTAAAACTATCTTTGAAGACACTCAAATACATGAGCATACAAACTGTTGACCACAAAATTTAATGACAAAACAAATTGACAAAATGCAAGACTTTCTTTTTTTTCTGTCAGGCTGTTATCATATTGCAATGCTTTTCAAGAAAAATCACATCCAAAGAGTACTACATTTATTGCAAATGTTTATACTTTGAGTATAATGAAGAAATGGCTCAAATACAGATCTGGCAGGCTTTCACTGTAGCAACATTTCTGTGTACAGCTTTATTAAGTCAGTCTACACAGAGTGAAACTTTTGCACAAAAACTTGAAAAAAATAATCACAATACTTCAGCTCGAATAACTAACAAATAATGAACACTTAGAAGAGGAATCTTATGATGCCGTAATGGTCTGAATGAACCACTGTCAAATCACAACTGAATCACTGTCAAGTTAGCTATGACTTGATGGTGGTCCATGTCAGACGATAACAGGGTCATGCAGTTCCTCTCCTGAGTGCAGGTTATTTGTGAATTATACAAAAGCCTGCTCTGCACCTGTGCCTTTCCTTCATTAATGTCAGCAGTACACCTTGGTACCCAATTTGTAATGCAGAGAGAGAAAAAAAAATAGATCATTTACAGATACACACAGCCTTACAGAAGAAAAGACCATGCAAGTTTGAAGTGCTGTTCACTTCACACTCGTGTATAAACAACAGTGTCATAGCAGATCAACGTATATAACTACTAGGCTGCGAGATATACAGGTGCTGGTTTACAAAACATGTGCTATGCTCAGTGTAGAATATACATGAAGCTTTTGACACATATTAGATATAATAAGAATTAAGTTTACACACCATGTCACATTTACAACTACTTGTGCTTGTGCTCAAAAAATCAAACAAATGATCTACAATTTGTACTGATTAAACTACCTTAGGTTTTGAAACTTCATGAATTATCAATTATGGCCATATTTTAAATGCTTGCTCAATATTGGTAACTGTACACAATGATATACTGCATGCATCATAATAACAACAATTTACACAATATTAACACAAATCACTGTATGATGCATACAGATGACAACAAGCAGCATAAAATATGGCCTTGATATTCTCAATTGGAAACTACATTCTAGAAACAAGGCAACTGCTCATCAAGAAATAAAAAAAAAAACCTGCGATAGAAAACGTACGGGATGTAGTTCATGTTTGTGTCATGGGGAAGCAGGATGTGTGGTGATGAGGGGGGCTAGGGTCATGTAGGGCCCTCCGGCATCGTGTAATGATTCGGGTGGGCGGCTGAACAGTCCGACATGAGCCGATATCGACCCACGTAGCGCTCTGGGCAGTGGCCATCTGAGGGCGGGTTATTCCACTCTTAATACCAAACACACACACAAAATACTACAGTATTTGCAAAGAATAGTTGGTGAGACATTCTCCATTTAGTGTGTATTTTGTGACAAAAAAAAAAAAACTGAGTAAAGCAAAAATATCAAATACTAAATTTGTGAAGACAAGTCTGACACAGCACACTGTAAACATTCCGTACATAAGAACTACTAAAATGCTTTGTAACACATTAAGTTCAAAAACTTTCATGAAAACCACTTTAAACCATGACCAACTGTGTAACAATGCACCTGAGTGTGCAACAAAATGTGCCAAATCTTTCTATATACTGAATTCATATGGTGCTCAAGAAAAGAAAAAAAAAAAAGATATTTACTGAGATGCTGCAAACTGTAGCTGGTTTCTATGCCCTTTGAGCCTATAAGAAGAATCAGGATGAAGCATTAATCACAGGTCACAAAGAACCAGACATTTTGTTGTGGCATCAACTATAATTTTGCATGTTAGTTATGCACTTGCCTCCATCATCATACATTCATACAACTGAAAAAAAAAAATGAAAACTTCACTTAAGTCATTTTTCGATTATTTCTTATTTACAATGCCAGGATTTATTTGTAACTCTAGTATTTCTTGTTCAGTAATTACTTGCTCTAAAAAACTGTATGAGCAAATTTTTATTATTATTATTATTATTATTATTATTATTTCAACCCATCACAATTGACTGGGAGATGAATTAAAAATTTAATATCTAAAAAAGTCATAAAAGTTATAAAAACAAATTGTCACTTGAAATAAAGTTTTACATTATTATTAACACAAGATGGACCAGGTGCACAAAAACTCATGAATAACATGCAACATAATGAAAAGTGGTAAAATGTGTATAATAAACACAAAAGAAACAAAAAAACACTCATCCTTAACACACAAAATCTATTAAACAACTACGTGACTGACACTATAATAAAATTTATAATATAATTTCTTTAAATCCTTACTTCCATTTTCACAATATTCTGTCTCCAAAACCTGTCTCTTAGAAGCATTGAGCAACTTACATTTTATTAATGGTACACATTACTGATAAGTAGAGCTAAGTACACCAAGACTCATCACTTCGATCCCAAATATGATGTATACTAACTCAAATTATGTTGTAATAAACAACTGTTGCTTAATAAACAGAAGGGTGGACGAGGGCTTCGAACAGTAGTACATAAATTGCCAGTCCGATGCTCTACCGTCTAGGTTAACTCGGTCCTTTCACTGATAAGTTAATAAGACATTTGTGCAAGTTAGGTATCCTTATTCTTAATGTGTTTTGCATGTTCAATTGGCATCTTCAGTTGAAGCACTGAAGATGACTGCTGAACATGAAACACATTTCAGCAACAGACACACTCAAGTGCTGCACTTGCGTCTTACTTGTCCCATATAACACTTCGTAAGTAACCCACACTTAGAGGAGGAAATGTTTCATGAAGTTTGGCTTCATCCTGAACCATTACCAAGTGACAACAAGAAGGACAGTTACCAAGTGACAGCAAGGACAGTTACCAAGTGACAACAAGAAGGACAGTTACCAAGTGACAGCAAGAAGGACAGTTACCAAGTGACAACAAGAAGGACAGTTACCAAGTGACAGCAAGAAGGACAGTTACCAAGTGACAACAAGAAGGACAGTTACCAAGTGACAACAAGAAGGACAGTTACCAAGTGACAACAAGAAGGACAGTTACCAAGTGACAGCAAGAAGGACAGTTACCAAGTGACAGCAAGAAGGACAGTTACCAAGTGACAACAAGAAGGACAGTTACCAAGTGACAACAAGAAGGACAGTTACCAAGTGACAGCAAGGATGACAGTTACCAAGTGAGAACAAGAAGGACAGTTACCAAGTGACAACAAGAAGGACAGTTACCAAGTGACAATAAGGACAGTTAGCAAGTGACAGCAAGAAGGACAGTTACCAAGTGACAACAAGGACAGTTACCAAGTGACAACTGTAACTTGATACTGGTGCTCCAGGATAAACTCAATCATCAGCTTAAGTTTTCTCTTAGATGTGCTTGTTATTTGGAACTGTTCCAGCCAGAGTACTGCAACTTGTTCTTCAGAGTGACACTTTCTCCACAACTTTTCTGCCAACAACAGTACAACACTTTCTCCACAACTTCTCTGCCAACAAGTTTGACACACTAAAGACTTGAAACCACCTACTAATTTCTATGCTTTATTGATCTATCATTTTCCTCATTTTAATTCCTAACAAAACATTTTAGCTTCAATAATACTGCACAAATCAATTACAGTGGTACCTCGAACAATTATGTAAGTGTATTTTTGTAAGTGCTTTTGTAATTGTATTTTTGGGGTTCTAAAACAGACTAATCTAATTTAAATTATTCCTAATGGGAACAAATTCATTCGGTAATGGCACTTGAACAGCCCTCTGGAACGAATTATGGCAAAAATTCGAAGTACCGCTGTATTCTACTCTCTATATTCATCCAAACCCTACAGAGTTAATGTTCCATTTAGACATCAACACACACATTAGAAACAGTGCTCGTGCATGCACAATCATTACATTTACCTCACCTGAAATGCTCTGCATAACCAGGGGCTTTCAATGTGTACTATTAAATGTTATCCAGTTTTTTTTTAAATTATGTATTATGTGTAAACATATATATTTATTTATCTATAACTACTAATACCTCCAGATGTACCAGTTTCCTCTACCATTTTTATTTTTATTTTGCAATAATTTATCAAAATATATTTTCCCACGATCATCTATCTAGATATATTACCAGGAGAGGGATACCTTACAGGGATCACTGTTCGCTTTTAATCTTTTATTTTCAGAAGCAGTTTCAATGGTGTATAGCCAAACACCAGAACTCTAGTCCGAAGCAGCACCTGCACAATGGAGGACTGGAAACATTCTTGGTACTGGGAAAATATGGTCATAATAGTAACTTGGGAATAAATGCCTCTATAGATTTACCTATTAAACTTTTAGTGATTGTTACTTAATACTGTTCATTGTTGTATACAGGATATTCATTAAAATCAAATAACTTGTTTAGTTATTTTTCAATGACCAACATTAACTCGTAAACGGTCCAAGCAGATCTACGTTCACATGTGTAGTGCTCCAAAAGTAGATCTACGTTTTTTTTTTCATATTTTCAAACATAACAAAAAAAAAAGTAGATCAAAGTTTTTTTTACACATTTTCAAATGTAAAAAAAAAAAAGATCTACTTTTTTTACGTACTTTCAAATGTTGAAAAAACGTATATATATGTTTGGACCGTTTACAGGTTAATAACCTTATAGCCTATTTCATTAATCTTAATCAGAAAGAAGACACTACTGGAATTCAAAATACAGTGGTTCCTTAACACAACTGTAACTCAAACCCCAAAATACAGTGAACCCTTGCCTAACGAATGCATTGCATAACGTTAAATTCGCCTAACAAAGTGTTTGAGCGTAAAAATTTTGCCCCGTCTAACAATAAAAAACTCGCCCAACGTGATTCGTCCGGGACCTGTCCACGCTGCCCCGTGGGTGCCAGTGTTTACAAGCTAGCCAGTGCGGTCGCAGCTACACACACACTCGGTACACTATCCCAGTGTTTTTAGTGCTTGTAACTGCAAAATAAGTCATCATGGACCCCAAGAATGCTTCTAGTGCCAACCCTGTGGTAAAAAGGGTGAGAATTAGTAGGGAATTGAAAAAAGAGCTTAAGGAAATGTGTGCAAAGTGGGTTGAACTGCAAACCTTTATGGATTAAAATCACCCTAACACAGCTATTGCAAGCCGTGCTTGTGACTATTACAATGACAATGCTGTGGCCCATTTTAGGCAAATCTTCAAGGAACCCGAGGTAAAGAGCTCTATGGACAGCTTTGCTGTGTGACAGCGGTCCAGTGACTCTCGGGCATGTCATAGTGGCATTAGAAGAAGAAGGGAAGTAACCTCGGAAAAGGACTTGCTACCTCAAGTCCTCATGGCAGGGGATTCCCCTTCCAAACAATAACAAAATCCACCATCTCCCCTCCTCCCATCCCATCAATCATCACCAGATCTTCAATAAAGGTAAGTGTCATGTATTCTTTATTTAGTATAGTAGTACAGTGGACCCCCAGTTAACGATATTTTTTCACTCCAGAAGTATGTTCAGGTGCCAGTACTGACCGAATATTGTGAAGTAGATTAGTCCATTTCAGACCCCCAAACATACACGTACAAATGCACTTACATAAATACACTTACATAATTGGTCGCGTTCGGAGGTGATCGTTATGCGGGGGTCCACTGTATTTGTGCATGTCTTCTTCTTTTTGGGTGTATAAAAATGTAGATTTCATGTGGTAAATTTTTTTTTCATACTTTGGGGTGTCAGGAACGGATTAATTTGATTTCCATTATTTCTTATGGGGAAAATTAATTCGGCTAGTGATAATTTCGGCTAACTATGAGCTCTCAGGAACGGATTAATATCGTTAGGCGAGGGTCTACTGTACATGGTTTTATTGTACTTTGTTCCAAGACCCCAGAAGTGCTACTTAAAGTGTACCTTGAACTTGCATGTTTATATATGCAGTGGAACCTCAAAAATCGAACGTATCACATATCGAACGTTTCGAAAATAGGGCCATTTTTCGGACAAACTGTGTCCCTATTATCAAACGCGCCCCTATTTTCGGACCGCCGGGTACGGGACCTGTCTGCCGGCCCGCTGATGTTGCGAAAGGTGTTAATATAGGGAGTGGATGAGGTACCTTCTTCAAAGATTAAGGAGATTTGTGCCAAGTGGAATGATGTCCAAATGTTTGTGCAGAAGTACCACCCTGAGCAAGCTGAAACAAGCCATCTTTGCAACAAGTTCAGTGACAGAACCATGTCCCATTTTAGGGAAATGTTAAAGAGGCGCCAGAAACAGAGGACCGTGGACAGTTATTTTGTGAGACAGGGGTCCAGTGACTCAAGCTGGTCCTAGTGTCATTAAAAGACAGAGAAGGGAAGTAACCCCAGAGGGGGCTTGACCTGAAGTCCTCATAGAGGGGGATTCTCCTTCCAAACACTAACCCCAACTCCCTCTCTCCTCCTCCCTATCTTCCAGATGCCATCACCAATCTTCAATAAAGGTAAGTAAAAATGTTACTTTATATGTATTACTATACATAATTAAAAACTATAGTATTTGTTGTATGTAAAACTGTAATTAATCTCTATAAAACGTATTTTTTGTGTGAATATTTTTGGGTTTCTGGAACGGATTAATTGTATTTCCATTATTTCTTATGGGAAATATTGCTTCGAATTTCAGACTTTTCGAATTTAGAACTAGCTCCTGGAACGGATTAAGTTCGATTTTTGAGGTTCCACTGTACCTTCCAGGCACTGTATCTCCCTTCACCTACTTCTAATTTATCCACAAAATCTTGAGTCTACCTGGAGGGTGTTTTGGGGGTCAACGCCCCCACAGCCCGGTCCATAACCAGACCTGATGGTGGATCATCACCTGATCAACCAAGTTGTTACTACTGGCTGCACGTAAACCAACGTACAAACCACAGCCCAGCTGCTCAGGTACTGACTTTAGGTGCCTATCCACCTCCCTCTTTAAGGCAGTCTTTCCATTTCTATGGTACTTGGGTCTTTTTTCACTTATAAAGATTCGTCAGCTGCTTTAACATCATTTATACTATCTTTCTGCTTGATAATAGTAGAGGTAGTTGATTGTGGTAAACCATACTCACATACCAGTACACTAATTCTAACCTCTGCATTATGTTTTTCACACTTTCTTGTTTGATATTCAGAGGAACAGCCTGTTTACTGTGCAGTTTAAGGGCCATGATGACTTGGCAACACAAAATGTGGCATAATTAAATCACGAATGTGTATCGCAGCTCAAATTTTTCATCGCAACTAGAAACTAAATTATTTTTGAGGGCAAATAGTAACTCTAATCAATTATAACTCAAGGAACCACTGTACAACATAGGCTTCCATAGAATATCATAGCCAGTGCCTTGTATTTGGCATACAGTGTATTGCTCATACAGACAGAAAGTTAGAGTAGTGAAACTAATCACAAAAGAGCTGAGATATACTCTAACTCATACTTTACAAAAGTGGCAAGAGCAAATTTAACTCTTGGAAGGTAACCAAAACACAACTCTCATTTTACTAAATAGCTCAATTATCTGCAAGGGATCACTTTGCAAACAGTTGTTCCAAACACACACAACTCATAGGATTATCCTAATTATGAAAAAACTGAAATATGTTAAAAATGTGGCTACTCACGGAGTCAAATGCAATGTTTGCAGCATTCAGAAAGACCCACATAAGGGATCATTATGACAACGAAATATGGATCCCAGGTTATAACCTACTTCGATGCGACAGACTAAACAGGCAACAAGGGGAGGTTGGCCTGTATGTCACAGAGTAGCTCATTTGCACAGAACTACTAAACACCTCAAATGATGTAGTTGAAGTTTTGGCAGTAAAGATCGAAACCCAAAACCTTGTCATTGTGGTGGTATACAAGCCTCCAGATGCAACTTCCCAGCAATTCCAGGAGCAGCTTGAGAAAATTGACTACTGTCTGGAAAATCTCCCAACTCCTGTCCCAAACATCTTACTACTAGGAGATTTCAACCTGAGACACCTAAAATGGAGGAGTATAGCAAACAACGTTTTAGCAGAGATCACACCGGGAGGCAGCTCAGATGAAAATTCACACACACACGAACTATTAAATCTCTGCAACAAATTCACCTGCCTTTCAAGGCAGGTGAAATTGCTGACCTAGAAAATGTACAGAGAATCTTTACGGCGCACATAACGGAGATAAAACCCCTAAAATTAGGGAAAACGTTTAAAAAGTTCCTAAAACTGTATTCCCTGGGAAGCGGCGGGAGAGATACTGTTATATACACCGGGAAAAACCTAGAGGGATGTCCCAACTTTTTACATGAAAATAACTCCAACGAAAGCAAAAAATTGGAGACAATGCACCTCCCCCCAGTGAAAAGCAGGGGGTTTTTCCTAGACGTTAAGAGAAATACAAAAGTGTCGGGCCCGGACTGTTCAATGCCCCAGCATCTAAAGGGGGGTACAATAGGGCCCCTGGCAGTTTTTCAAACTGGCAGGACAAGCCCTAAAGTCGGGGGCCTGACCGCCGGGGGGGTGTGGGTGACTTGGATTGGGAGCCGCGTAACAGCCCGGTTTTAGGCTCTATCCCAGGTGGCCCGGTCACAGACTGGGCCAGGGGGCATTAACCCCCGGAATCTCCCAGGTAAACTGAGGTAAAAACCCGCAAAAAGAGGCCTACAGACTACAAAAAAATGTGGACCTCATCTTCCCTAAAAATGATGGTCGTCATAATTAACTGTATCAAAAACAATTCCTCAGACACAACTATAGAGGTATAGACTGTATGCACAGGGCTCCGGCCAGCAAATGTGAGCAGTCACGAAAGGGCTCTTCCGAAATTCAATTTCAATAACAAAAAATATAAAGGAATCAAGTAAAAATGTCCTAAAAAGAAAAAAGCTGCGAAGTATCCTAAAAAACAGGCCCGAACATCTGCCTTTACAAAAAGAATTCTGTGGTTCTTGAGATTGCTCAAGACACATTCCATTAAAAAAAAAGAAAGAGAGATGTAAATGAGCGTTCCCTTAAGAAAGGCGAGAGTCACAGAGCTCCTGAGTGGGGTCAATTATTGAAAAACGAAGGGAGGCCCTAGTAATAAATTGCAAATATCGAACTTTGCTGAAGAAATCTTATAGGGAAATAATCAAAAGAAGAACTAAAAGCCCTAAAAGGAAAATTAAAAAAAAAAAAAACTTCTTTCTCTTATTCCAAAAACTAAAGGGGGAAAAAAAACTCCCGTGTTCATAAGAACTGCAAGAAGCCCCTTTTACGTGCCTTCAGCATTTTATGGGAGGGAGAGGAACCCGGGGTCATCCCACCACCTAAAAAAAATGACATAGCCCCCCCCCAAAGGGGGGGAGTAAAAACAATTGGTTTATGTATTGAGATAAAGACTGTTGAGTAGACTTCGGTTGTAATGTTTATCGGGGGGCCAAGATATATCAGATCACTTTCTAGTTGTAGCTAAGGGGAAAAAGGTAGATGGGAACAAGGAGAATAAAAGCATAGGGAAGAGAGAGGTGAGGTTTAAAAACTAAAAGAGGGGCAGTTAGGGAAAGATTTTAAACCCAGCTATGGGGATAGATGGGAAATGAGAGCTAGGCAATGGGGTCAAAGGGGGAATGGGGTAGGTTTTAAAAATGTGTGTTAGAGTGTTCAGAGATTTTTGTTTTTACGGGAAATTGGGTGCAGGAGGGAAGAGGAGCTTTTGGGGGAATGATGATGTAAAGAGAGTAGTAAGGGAGAAAAAGTTAGATATGAAAGTTTTTAAAAAGTAGAAGTGATGAAAGGGGGGAAGGTTATGGAGAAAAAGAGAGGGGTTTAAAGAGAGGGTGAAGGCAATGAAAAAAAGAGAGCAAATGAGAGAGGGGTGAGCTGTTATCAAAAATTTTTGTTGAAAATAAAAAAAAAATTTTTGGGTGGATTAAAAAGAAAGAAGTGGGAAAAAAATGGATTTGTCAGTTAAAAATAGGAGAGGGAGTTATTAAAGGAAGTTGGGTATTGGGAAGTGGAGGAATTTTTTGAGGAATTGTTAAATTTTGATGAAGATAGGGAAGCTGGGGGATTTCGTTATGGGAAAGGAGGAAAACTCTTGTAGGGTGGGGAAGACCCGTTGTGAGTGTGGGGGAAGTTGTGAGGCAGTAGGAAAAAGAAGGGGGTAAGGCAGCCGGGATTGATGGGAAAAAGATGAATTTTAAAAAAGCGGTGGGGATATGTTTTGGAGGGGTTTGGTGCAATTATTTAATATGTAGGAAAGGGGTAAGGTACTAGGGATTGGCAGAGGCATGCAGTTCTTTGTATAAAGGCAAAGGGGATAAAAGGATGCAAAAATTATAGGGGGTAAGTTGTTGAGTGTCTGGTAAGTGTATGGTAAGTTATAATTGAAAAAAATTAAGGTAAGACGGAGATAGGATAGCGTGAACAAGGAGGCTTTAGGAAAGGTAGGGGGTGTGTGGCCCGGGTTTTTACAGTGAAATATAAGTGAACGTATTTAGATAAGGAAAAGGGTTTTGTGGCATTTATGGATTTGGAAAAGGCTTTTTTGACAGGGTGGATAGGGGGGAAATGGGGCAGATGTTGAAAGGTTGGTGTGGGGGTAGGTTACTGAAAAGTGAAGAGTTTTTACGAGGATAGTGAGGTCAAGTTAGAGTATGTAGAAAGAGGGAATTTTTTCCAGTAAAAGTAGGCCTTGGGACAAGGTGTGTGTGTCCCCGGGGTTTTTTAAATTTTTATAGGGGGGGTTTAAGAGAATAAATGCGAGGGTCTTGGCAAGAGGCGTGGGTTAAAGTTAAAAAATCAACCAGGGTGGGAGTTGTCACAGTTTTTTGCTGATGCACGTGCTCGGGGGAGATTCTGAGAAAAGTGCGAGATTTATAATTTTTAATTTTCAAAAAAAAATTTAAATTAAAAAAAGATTTTAAAAACAAAAATTTTGGGATAAAATTTGAATATCAGTTTGGGGGGGGAAAAATTAAAAAACTTATCAATTTATATTCGCATGGGTCTTTAAAATAGGTGAATATAGAATGATGGGGGAAAAAAGAGTATTTCATTAAATTTCTTAACAAAAACTGTCCTGGGGGAAAAGAGGGAATGTAGAGAGTTTTTTACCAACGCTCTTTATGGGGAAGAGGGTGATGAATTTTTGCACGAGGAGAAGGCTGGAGGCAGTGGAGATGTATGTCTGGGGAAATTTGTGGTGGAATTAATCAGGAACGTGTTTGGAATTGGAGGAGGTGGGGGGGATTCCCAAAAAATGTTGTCCAGAGGGCTGAGGAAGGGTTTTGGGGGGTTTTGGCATGTAGAGAGAATGGAGCGAAACAGAATAACTTAAAGGTGATCAGTTGTAGGGGAAAGGGAAAGGGGGGGGTTGGGGTGGCCCTAGGAAGGGTTGGAGGGGGGGGGGGTAAAGGGGGTTTTTTTGTGGGGGGCTTGGACCCAGCAGGAGCGTGAGCGTTTTTGTAGGGTGATGGGACAAGGGTTTTTTAAATTCTTAGTGCGTTGGAGTGTGAGAAAAGTAAATTTATAAAGGGTTCAGGGAAACCGGCGGGCCCGGCTGAGTCCTGGAGATGGGAAGTACAGTGCCTGCACTCTGAAGGGGGGGTGTTAATTTGCGTTTAAAAACTGTAGTGTGCAATTTTGGGCAAGACAGGATGGAGTAAAAAGGATGGTGAAAGTTTTTCTTTTTGGGGCCCACCCTCCCTTGGTGGGAAGGGGCCAGTGTGTAAAAAAAAAAAAAAAAAAATCTTTAAAATTTTGAGAGGGTTTAAAAAGAAAAGTACCCAACCCCCTAGATACCCATCAGTTCAAAACCCCGGGCAACAGGGTTTAGAGCAGGTCGCCCTCCCTGTCCCAGCCACTGGACCACTTGTAAAGGGTTGGATGGGGTTTTAGGGGAAAAACAAAAAAATTGTAGTATACAAAGATTTGAAAAAGCTTCGAAAGGTGACCATGGGGGTAATGTACACAAATGAAAAGATAAAGGAATAACGGGAAAAGTTGGTAGGGGATTTAAAACCTTCCTGACAAATGAACAAAAAAGAGTATAGTAAACAGAGTAAAGTCCGGGGAGCCAGGGTTAAAAAGCTCTGTTCCACAAGGCCGTACGTACTTGTCCTATTTATTCCTATCCTCATTTCTGACAAGACGAGATGAAGCCTGCTCCGGTCTTCCTTTGCGAATTGACCCCGGATCACCTGGCAGTGCCCCATCAAAGACAGCGATACTCAAGTGGTATCAACCAAATCTTCGAAGGGGCCACTAAAAAACAATATGGTTAACAAAGAAAATTTTCAACTATCTATATGGAAAATTTTGAAGAAATTAAAAATGTGTCAGGGTATCCAAAAATTCTAACCATACAATGAGGGGAAAAAAGTAATTGAAGGCCCTGGGAGTGATAATGTCAAGGATCTCACCTTCAAAGCCAAAACAATGTATTACCCATTGCTAGGAAAATGATAGGATGGTAATGAGAACCTTCAAATGGGATGAAAACCCCATGTGTTCTCTTAAAAACGCTTGGCTCTCTAGGTGGAATATGCTTCCCAAAATGGCCCCTTCAAGGGGGCGACAATGAGCCCTGGAGAGTGTGCAAAGAACTTGCACGGCACCAAAATGCGAAAGGGACAAAAACTACTAGGAACGGTGAAGACCCTTTGATCTGTTTTTCCCGAATGAGGCGGGAGAAAATCAATAAATCACGTTTATTCTTATAAGGATTACAATGTGGGGTATACAGATTTTGAATTTTGTGGGGTTTTACATGTTTTAAAATAAAATTTACAGGGGGGCCACTAGGACACCTGATGGTAGGCATTTCGGAGATTTAGTTTTAATTCCAAATTTTAAATTATTAAAATTTATGGTATTAAGGCTAAGTGACTACATTATAGTTTGTGATTTGCAATGTGAATACTTTTTTTTTGGGCACAATACATTGTTTTTTTGGGTTCATAATAATTACACTTGGAAGTTCCTGGGGGGTTTTGGCCCAAAAAAATGACACAAAAATCATCCTATAAAAGGGGAAAGACTGCAGGGATGAACTTCCCCAATAAAAGAGGGGTGCCTGAGTACCTGGAGACAACACAATAAGTGCCCGGGGCCCCAGTGTTCAAATTCCCTCCCAGCATAATGGGGGGATTACCAATAGACCCGGGCTGTCTTGAAAAAGGCATGGACAGGCCCCTAAAGTCTACTGACCAACCGGGCTGTGGTTCTTTTGCAGCTTGCATAGGCCGCAGAACAGCCTGGTTGATCAGACCTGATCCCCCTGGGCCGGGTTCAGACCGGGTGCGGGGCCGTTGCCCCCGAAACCCTCCCCGGGTAAACTCAGGTATGTACAAGTTTATAGGTGTTTAAAAACCTACTGCTAGAAAAAACTTTTAAAAAAAACTTAAAGGCATGTTTTGTTTTTTAACCTAATTGTTGGAAAGTTTTGCCATCCCAAAGTAAACTAAACAAACAAAAAAAAGGTAAAATCAAATTAACATCTGACAAGCTCATACTTGAGAAAAATACAGCAAATGTAGCCGACAGCAACCGTAGCGACGCAACACCCGCCAACGGCAGCAAACCTGCCCACAGCGAAAACCTAGCCGACGGGAGAAACACCTAGCCCATGGCAGAAAAAAACCTAGCTGAGGCAGAAAACACCCAGCCGACGGCTGCAACCTAGCCCATGGCAGCAAAAACCCTAGCCGACAGCAGCAAAACATAGCCCAAAAGGAAATGTTATAACCAAAAAACCGTTATGATATTTTTGAGGTGGTCAGAGTTGCTCCCATACACATGCCCCTTTCTCCCCAACACACACAACACACCCCACGCCCTTTTTTCCCAAACCCTACACACCTGCCCCTTGCCCCACACCAATGCCCCTTGCTCCCACAAATACGCCCCTTGTTCCCCCACCACACCCACCACACTGCCTTGTTCCCACACACCATACTGCCCCCGTTCCCAACCCCATCCCCCTCTATTCCTGGGTCTCTACCACTTTACACCACCCCCACCACAAACCTACAAAAACCTCCCCCACACCTCCCCCCACAACAAAAATGCCCCCACACACCTTTTCCCCCCCACAAACACCACCCCCCCCACAACCCCATAATACAAAATAAAAATATATGATCCTGCAACACCAACGGCAAATTAAAACTGCAACAGAAAAAAACAATCATACAAAAACACAAAAAAAATTTCAACAGCATTCAAAATGCACATTTTAAAAATACTTTAAAAGCCCCTAAATTTTAATAAACCATTAAACAACCTAATAAAGCAACACTTGAATACAAATCATTTAAAAATACTATTTTTTACTCATTACCCCAAAAAAACAAATAACAATACACAACACAACTTCATAAATACATAAATAAATTTCACAACACTCATAATACAATCAATTACACAAATCTATACAAAATCATTCAAAATCAAATCAAACTCTTACACAAAAATACAATCAATTAATTCACAAATAATAAAAAATTCATTAAAAACCCCACTTTTAAAACTTGATCCACCAAACATGCAAAAAAACCAATAAGTACAAATACAACGTCAAAGGGTTAAACTCCAAAAACCAATTAAAGCAAATCAACCTTCATATTTCAAAAAATATTAAAACAATCCTCAAATAAACTTTAAACACCTACCCAAAAATCATCAAAATTCTTTCCTTTTTAAAACCCCCCTTAAAAAATTTTCCTTCAATCATTTTAAAATTCCATTTTCAAACCTTTTTCATCCATTCGTACTAAAACTTACAAACTATAATACCAATATAAAATCAAAACCCAATTAAACAATAATAAACCCTCACTCTTTAAAAACTAATAAATTTCACAAACTACCAAAATCTAAAACCCAATAACAAATAAAACAAAATTACAAAAACATCCAAAACTACAAACCCAAAATTTAAAATTCATAATCACAAACACCCAAATAATAATAAAACAAATATTACCTACATAATAAAATCTACCTACTTCACAATCTAAAACAATAATCATCACAATACTAAAATACATATTTAAAAAAACTCAAACTACAAATTAAAACAATCTAAAAATCATTTTCCAATACTACAAATTATAACATTACCTAAAAACCACACACAATATCAATCATAAACCAATACTACAAAAACTCATAAAACTAAAATACTTTCCAAAACTAATAAACAAATATCAAAACTACATAATACACAAAAACAAACTACATTAACAAAAACCAAAATCTAATCACATTTAAATACAAAACCCAAATACAAAAATAAAAACTACAAAATCATAATAACAATACTACAAACAAAAATACCCAACAATTTCACAAACACTAAACACAACAATATACAAACACATAATACAATACCAAACTACAAAACACAAATAAACACAATACACAAACTACAAATAACTACCAAAAACTAAAACTAATAATACACTACACAATATACAAATACAAAAAAAACAAAACTACAAATACTAAAACCAATATAAAACTAATAATTACACAATATACAAAACTATACACTACACAAAAAACTTCAAAAAACTCATAATCCACTACTAAAATAATAATACACAATACTACAAACAAAAATAATAACAATACACAAACTACAAAAAATACACAATCTAAAACAAATAACAAAATAAAAAAATAAAAACAACTACAATAATTTCACAATACTACAAATACTAATACACAATACTACAAAATACATAATACACTACAAAAAATAAAAATTTCAAACTACAAAAATACACCTACTACAAATAATAAAATACACCCAAAAAAAAATACAAAATACATAATACACAATACTACAAACTACAAAAATAACATCTACAAATAATAATACACAATATACAAAAAAATAATACACTACCAAAAAACAAACTACATAAAAATTTCACAATCTACAAAATACATAAAACACAATATACAAACTACAATTTAAAAAAACACAAAAATTTTCCTACAAATTTAAACACAATAACAAATCATAAAACAAATATACAAAAATACATAATACACAAAATATAAACTAATAATAAAAAATATACAAACTTACATATACATACACAATACTACAAATACATAATACACAATACACAAACTAATAAACACAATATACAAACTCAAATACAAATACTACAAAAAAATAAAAATATACAAAAACATATACACAAATACAATTTTCATTCACAATCTACAAATAATAATACACAAAACTACAAACTAATAATAACAATACTAAAATCATTTAAAAATACACAAATACTTACAAACTAATAATAACAATACTCAAAATACATAATACACAATTACAAAAAATACAATTAATCACAATCTAAAATACTAATACCCACACAAAATACAAATACTAAAACCCAATCTACAAAACTAACACAAATTTTTCCTCTTCCAAAAACAAATACATTTCCCCAATCTACAAAAACATTTTCCAATCTACAAAAACATAATCCAATTAACCTACTTATACACCAAAAATAAAAACCCCCTAATACACAATATCAAATTACATTACACTCACAAATTACATTTTAATTAACTCCACAAATTTAAAACCCCCCCCCCCCCCCCCCCCCCCACCCCAAAAATTACACCCCCATATACACCAAATTCCCACATTAACAGGTCCTCACTACCTACACCATAATTCCCACATTAACCAGGCCCATCACTACCTACACCATAATTTCCACTTTAAAACCAGGCCCTCACAAACCTACCCCATAATTTCCACATTAAACCAGGTCCTCACTCCCTACACCATAATTCCCACATTAACCAGGTCCTCACTACCTACACCATAATTCCCACATATTAACCAGGTTCTCACTACCTACACCATCACAACTCCCACATATTAACCAGGTTCTCACTACCTACACCATAATTCCCACATTAACCAGGTCCTCACTACCTACACCATAATTCCCACATATTAACCAGGTCCTCACTACCTACACCATAATTCCCATATAACCAGGTTCTCACTACCTACACCACCCAAACTCCCACATTTTAAACCCAGGTTCTCACTCCCTACACCATAATTCCCACATTAACCGGGGTCCTCACTACTACACCATAATTCCCACATATTAACCAGGTCCTCACTACCTACACCATAATTCCCACATATTAACCAGGTTCTCACTACCTACACCATCACAACTCCCACATATTAACCAGGTTCTCACTACCTACACCATAATTCCCACATTAACCAGGTCCTCACTACCTACACCATAATTCCCACATATTAACCAGGTCCTCACTACCTACACCATAATTCCCACATATTAACCAGGTCCTAACTACCTACACCATAATTCCAATATTAACCAGATCCTCACTACCTACACCATAATTCCCACATATTAACCAGGTCCTCACTACCTACACCATAATTCCCACATATTAACCAGGTCCTCACTACCTACACCATAATTCCCACATATTAACCAGGTTCTCACTACCTACACCATCACAACTCCCACCTATTAACCAGGTTCTCACTACTTACACCATCACAACTCCCACATATTAACCAGGTTCTCACTACCTACACCATCACAACTCCCACATATTAACCAGGTTCTCACTACCTACACTACAATTCCCACATATTAACCAGGTTCTCACTACTTGCACCATCACAACTTCCATGTATTAACCAGGTTCTCACTACCTACACAAAAATTCCCACATATTAACCAGGTCCTCACTACCTACACCGTCACAACTCCCACGTATTAACCCTTTGACTGTCGCAACTCCAAATCCTGAGGTGTCTCCTGATGTCGAAAAAAAAAATCTTGTGAAATGATACAGAATCTTTTCCTAATGGTAATGACACCAAAAGAACGAAATTTGATGGAAAACTTATGGAATTACGCTGTTGCGAAGTTAGCAACCTTGGAGATAGTATTTATGAATCGGTGATTTCGCCCAATTTGAGCCCTATTTTCGGCTAATTCCATTGTTCCAGTCGACCAAACTCCTAGCTATTTCTTCAGAACTCCATTTGTTCTATCGACTGAGTACAAGAAACTGCCCATTTACCGACTTCAACTACCCAATAAAGTGGTCAGAAATTTGCAATTTGGACAATTTCACAAAAATTAAAAAATATGCCAGTTTCAAAATAGGAAACAGAATGAACAATGCAGACATTCCTGGCTCTAAAATAACATTTTCTTTGTTCATCAGTCACGTCTCCGGGCCCCTCTGATATTATTATTGCTTTCTATTTTTAATTTTTATTCAAACAAAATACATAAGATTTACTGTTTATCAGACTGCTGGACCACTATTGTAATAATTGTATACATAAGTCAACCCATTCATGGACATATATTAGATTGGCTACTTGGACATTTATTGGCCAAATGACATCATTTTGTTTACTTTTGAACATCTGCAAAAATCAAAACAGTGCCCTACTTTGAGCTCATTTCCAGGTTCTTTTCATAGTAAAACCAATCAAAATAACCTTATTCTTAGTACTGTTTATCCAATCTATCAAATGTGAACAAGAAAACAAGAAAACAACATAAATATATACGAAAATACTCCGAAGTCAAGACTTTTAATTAATAAAAGTCGGAGTTTTTTTTTTCTTGTGGGTGAAATGTGCTAATAGATGGAGTAGGAAGGGGAGTATATAGTAACAATAGTTCAATGCCGGCTACTTGTTACGGTAGGGTAAGTCAAGCTCCCGCTATTCCCGCCTTTTTCCCTACCGAACGTGATAGTTTGTTGGCGGGCTGTTGTTAAAGTGGGTCAGTTAGCTCCCGCTAGCACTTCCCCTCCTCTTTTTTCCCGCTCCCGAAAGAGTTGAGTGTGGGGCTCCGTCCAAACAGTAATCACTCGACATCACAGCTCCGCACTACTGTAAGTACATGCTGCTCATATTCTAGTTCGATTATTGGTTGAAGCTTCAACTTTTGACCAACAAAAATCTAGTCCTTTCAGTCTGGACTGTATGTTAAATGTCTTAATAATAACAGTCCTCTTTAGGTATTGCACTTATCATGGAGAGTTGATTTTTAAGCAGTGGTAACTGTCTTCTTCCAGCTTGATGACAGAATGGAGTCACCTGCAACCAACAAGTAGAATTGAAGAGAAGGACTAACGTCCTGAGACGTCACTGATGAACATGTATGAAGAATCAGGACGTTAACCCTCTTCATTGCAGCCGGTAAAAGAACTGATTCCTGTCATCTGGATAGATATTTACGGTATAGACTCAGTGAGAACGAGCCAGGGTGGGTTGACACCAAGCACCTTGAACCCCCCACATCATCAGCTACGGGCTACGATTTTCAAACAAACGCAGTGTCACCAACACCAGACACCCAAGTTTTATATATATTAGCGTTGAATTCAGATATCATTTATATTTTTCATTTTTCATTTTCTTTAATGTAGGATCAATATTTCATATTTAAGTGTTTTATATTTTATATCTTCTAAATAATAAAGTGTTTATGTTTTTGTTTTTATTTATTATCACACTGGCCGATTCCCACCAAGGCAGGGTGGCCCGAAAAAGAAAAACTTTCACCATCATTCACTCCATCACTGTCTTGCCAGAAGGGTGCTTTACACTACAGTTTTTAAACTGCAACATTAACACCCCTCCTTCAGAGTGCAGGCACTGTACTTCCCATCTCCAGGACTCAAGTCCGGCCTGCCGGTTTCCCTGAACCCCTTCATAAATGTTACTTTGCTCACACTCCAACAGCACGTCAAGTATTAAAAACCATTTGTCTCCATTCACTCCTATCAAACACGCTCACGCATGCCTGCTAGAAGTCCAAGCCCCTCGCACACAAAACCTCCTTTACCCCCTCCCTCCAACCTTTCCTAGGCCGACCCCTACCCCGCCTTCCCTCCACTACAGACTGATACACTCTTGAAGTCACTGTTTCGCTCCATTCTCTCTACATGTCCGAACCACCTCAACAACCCTTTGTTTATGTTCGTCAGTTTTTATTCTTTTTCTATGCATTAATTTTCCTGAGGAGGAGCCAGCCTTAGTAATACTGACTGAAATTGTTACAGGGCTGAGTAAGCCTTCACAAGTGGTGACCTTGCCAGGATCCACTCGACTGAATCAAGATTCAACTTCATCTCGAATCTACCATTGGAACTTCAACGCCGCATACCACAGACGGTTACCATCAGCCATGAGTAATCATTCTCTATGGTAGGACTACAGTACAGGTATTTAAAAGATTTGATGATTGTTATAGTCTCAATTTATTGTAAGTCAAGTCAGGCAGGATATAATAGTTAATTCTGCCACCTTTTTTTCGAGCTTGAAACACTTTGGAGGATTAGACTCTAGGGACCCGAGATTTTCCAGTGACAATTTGTTTCATTGAGCTCTTTATTATATCAAGGGAACTGTCGTAGGACACCTTGATTTTTTTGGTGAAAGTTTGGATGGCCCAAGGGCCCCCATTCTACTTACTGTTTGTTTCGGAGCCGGAAATAAAACCCCCTTCTTTTTAAATTAATACATATTTTTTTAATTAAAAGCGGGGATCAAGCCCTCGGGTTTTTTTGGCAGTTTGAGGGGAGAAAGGAATTGAACCCTAAATTTTTTTTAAAATCCCCTTTTTCATTTCCCCTGAAATTTTTTAAGTTCTTGCAAGATGGGGGAATCCCATTTTTTGGATGAATGCGGGAAAGGGAATTGGGAAATAACAGGGAAAAATTTGAATCTTTCTTTTAGTGCTAAATCCGGGAAAAATTTGGGGAAAAGAGGGAGAATTGAGGAAAAAAGGGGAGACAGTTAAAAGGGAAAGACAAGAAAAAAAGGGAAAAGACCCCCTTTAAAGACAGGAAAAAAGGGAGGAAAAATTTTGATCGGAGGAGAGAGCAAAGGGTACGTGAGGAACAAGTTAAATTAAAAAAACTTGAGGAAAGAGCAAAGGAAAGAGAATTTTAGGAAAAAGCTAGAAACTTGATTTAAGAAAAGAGAAAAAAAAGATTGCGAGCTCGAAAAACCCCCTTTTAAATTTGGGAGAAAAAAAAATTTTAACTTTTCCACAACAAAAATTTAAAGGGGGAAGGAGTAATTGAACATCATGCATTTATTGCAATTTTCCCCAACACCCAATTTACTCCCTTCACAGGGGGGGGACAACAAAACTTCATACATTATCTTTTTTAAAAAAACCGCTCCCCCCGTGAAGGGCCCTACTGACACCTGGACTACCAGGTTAAAGGAATTTTTATTTTCGGGTACAGTTTTTGAATATCTATGCAACTTTGTCCCGGAAAATCATATTTTAAATTAGGCCCTTTAACAAAGGGAAGGCAACCCCTTAAAGAAAATTTTCAAAAAACCCTAATTCTACAGGAAAGTTTTCCGGTATGCCACCTTACACCCTGGCCAGAATTTTCAGCAGTTAAAAGGTAAAAACTTTTTTTCGTTTGTTCGATTTTGGATAGAGATTTTGGAAAGATCGCAGTTATAATCCTTAAGAGACTTCAGGGTTTTCCTAAACCCTTTCGAAAAGCTCTTCCCCCAAAAAAAACCCTTCATTAGAAAACAAAACCTGATTAAAGCTGATGAATTTGGCTGGGGCCCCGGACTTTGTATCTGAGGCTCAAAATTCCAAAAAAAGACCTAAAGGAACGAACCCAAAAGGGCAAGATTTCATAAACCCTTAAGAAATCAAAGCCCTAGGGAAAGTAAAATGACTTTTATTTCCTTTTTGGGTCATTTGTTTTGGTTCAAGGGCCCCCTTAAACCCCCGATTGCCCTTTCTAAAAGGGCCCAAAAAATTTTGGAAGATTTTTTTAAAAGATTAAAAAATTTGAAACCAACAAAAATCTTTTTCAGGGAACATTTTAAAATTTTTGGACCTTTTAATTGAAACTCCCCCATTTTACGGGAGGAAACCCCCTGGAATTGGCAAAAAAGGGGGGTTAAAAAAAGCCCCATTTTTTTTTTTGATTTAAAAGGCCTTTGCCCCCCAAAAACCCCTTAAGAAAACTCAATTTTTTTCCACCCTATAAACTTTCAGGACAAAAAAACCCTTTTGGGGCCGGGGTTATTTTGGGAACCAAACCTTTTTTCCCAAAAAAACCCTTCCGTTGTTACTTAAGAAAGGTTTTCTAAATTTTGTTTTTAAAAACCTTTTTGTTTTGGGTCCCCTTGGAAAACCTTTTTAAACTAGCTCCCCAATTTCCCAAAGGGGGGGGGGGGGGAAAAGGGGGGGGGGGGATAAAAGGTGGTTTGGGGGGGGGGTTTTGGGGTGGGGGGGGGGGGGGGGAAAAGGGGGGGGGGGGGGGGGGGGGGGGGGGGGGGGGGGGGGGGGGGGGGGGGGGGGGGGGGGGTTTTTGGGGGGGGGGGGGGGGGGGGGGGTGGGGGGGGGGGGGGAATTTTCCACGAAAACCAAAAATAAAATTAGGGAAACCTATTTTCCCTAAAGTAACGTTTTCCAAAACCTTTTTGACCCGGGGAAAAGTTTCCCCAACGGTCACCCCCAAAGTAGCATTGAAAGTAGCCCCTTTACCTCCACTTTCTTTGGGGGGACAAGATTTATAAAAAACCTTATTTGGATTATGCTTCAAGTTCCCTAAACCATCCCCCCTTAAAGACCAAAACCTAACGGGGTGGCTGAAGCATTTTGGTCCATTTTCTCCAGGGGAGGCATCCCAAAAAATTTTGTCTGCCCCGGGGACAAAATTTTAATCTGATTTAAATTTGCAACATCCAAACCAATTTTCTGGGAGTGAAGCCTCTTTCCCCCAACCCATCACCCCCGGGCGTAATGGGGGGTTTAGCGCCAAAATCGTTTTCTAAAGGTCCTTTTTAAAGGGAAAAAATTTTGGCCCCCCTTAAACCAAAGGATGGCATCGTTACCTACCCTGTGCTTTGTTTGCCATGGGGAAACCCCCAGTGACTCCCCGGGGGTTTTTCACCTTTGAACTTCCCCAATGGTAGACGGGCCCCAGGGGTCCATTGTCCCCTTCAGCCCTTAAGGAAATAATTTGGGGAGGTAAATGCGGAGGCCAGTTTTCTTCCCCAGTTTCCCGATCTTAGACCCAAATTTGAGGAACCCTGACATTTTTTTTCGAAAAATTTACACTTGTCAATGGACCAGTACAAAACCTATTTTGATTCCAAAAAGTCAGGGGAGAAGTTTTAAATAGGGATGAATTTTTACTTTTGCCTATCAAGTCAAAAAATTTTTAAGTACAGGGAAAGGGTTTCCCATAAAAGAAAAAAAAAATTGGGGGAAATTTGATTCCCTCATTAATAAAGGGGGAAACCTAAGCTGAATCATACCCAACATTTTAAAAAATATTACCGAAGAAATTGGGGTTAATTTCCCTTTAAATAATTTTGCCTTTTTTTTTCCACACAACTTGATAAAAAAACGAAAAAGAAAAGTGTGCGTAACTGACACCTCTAACTTGACTATGAGGGAAGAACTACTTTCCTTAGTGTTTTCTTGACCACCGGGGGGCCAACAAACTTTAAAAATTTTAAGGAATTTTTTGGATGCCATAAGAGACATGAACTACTTAAAATGTGTGGGTAATTTTTCAGACGTCTTTACTGATATTCCGGGTTTTAACCTCCACGGTAGTCCAAAGATTGACTTTTTACGGAAAATTCCAATCAAACAAAAATTATACCCATTTTCCATTCCCTTGGGGCGGCATTTGACTAAAGGGGTTTAACAAATTATTAAAATTAAAAAACATTGAACCTTCAAAAAAAAAAATCTGATAGTCAGGGTTAAGAAAGGGGAAAATTTCAAAAAAGACTTCTTTTAAATTCGGGGCCCTTAAAGCTATAACTCGGTGGGTTGCTGAGCCTAGGCCCTTAATAGTTTAAGCGATTTCCCAAAAATTTTTAGGACGTTTCCTTTTTTTCCCAAGATTGATTTTGGGCCCAGGCATATCACAAGTAATGTTAGTCCTTCTTCTAAGCAGTACCCCGCTTTTCCTACACCCCAAAGGGAAATTATGCTTTTTGAAAGAAAATGCCCTTCAGTTTGGTAACTGCCTGTCTCCCTACGTGGACTGATGAGAAAGATCTTTTATAAATGCCAAATAATTTTAAATTTATTTTGATAATATTTACTAATTTACATTTCCCCTTTGGGGGAACATATCCAAACATTAACATCGTTTTTCCGTAGGTTACGCTCACAAGGCCTCACTGCCAAGCCGAAGAAAAGCTTCCTTGGTAAAAAAAAGATTTTGATAACTTGGACTATACTTTTTCCCAATAACTCTCTGCAGCCTCTCCCCCCAAAAGATCAAAGCTTTTTTAAAATTTAAAATTCCCCCCAAAAACCAAAAAGCTCATGCGTAGCTTTTTTTGGGTTTTGTAAACTTTTATGCACGGGTTTTTCCCAACCTTACTGATCTTACAGGGCCTTTTATCCACTTCCTTAAAAAAATCGTGAAGAACCTCTTGAACTTTCCACGTTGCTCGGGAAAAGTTTAACGAGATTAAAAATATCTTCTCAAAGACCCTATACTTAAGATTCCAATTTTAAAAAAAACATTTTTTTAAGAACGATGCCCCCAATGCTGGCTTAGGTTTTCGGTGTTTTTTACAATACCATGAGGTATCCCCTTCCCCGTATGCTTCCCCAACTGGGAAAAACCCCTTCCCCCCAGAAAAAAAAATACTCCACCAAAGAAAAGGGGAAGTTTGGGTCTTGTGGGGGTTTTCTCCAACTTAAAAAATTTTCTACTGGGGAAAAAAATTTTTTTAAAATGGAAACAAAAAACCCTTTTTATATACCTAGAAACTTTTAAAAGGGAAAACCCAAAAGTCGCCTTTTTGAAAGGGGGACATTTGGGTCTCCAAGCTTTTCATTTTTCCCAAAAGTGTAATCAATTTTTCATCCCAATTTTTTCTCTGACTGGTTTAAGGGCGTGACATTTGAGAAAAATTTTGTTTTCTTAAAGCGACTTCCACAAATTAAACTTTTTTCCCCGCCTATTCTTCTTAAAAGGGATAGGTTGGGAGCAAGGCAAACCCCCCAGGAAAATAAAATACCTCCGCCGATGATTGTGAAACAGAAACCTGAAAAATGGTTTTTCATGATGGAAGGAATTTCTGGTTTTCTTTTTTTGTCTCAAAACATGCCAGAAAAACAGGGTATCTTGACTCCAAATTACACTTTGGGAACTTTACCCGACACGCACATCAAAAAAATACATACATTCCCAAAGGGTTTTCTCCCTTTTTCTAAAAAACTCTTGTTCTTTTTTTATTTTTTTTCTATTGTCCAAGGGGGAAATGGAAAAAAAAATTTTTTCCTCCATAAGCCTTTCGTGTTTGACGAAAGGGGACACAATGGGGGGGAGCAATGGCAGTAACCCCTTCTTCTGTAAAAACATTTACTAAAAAAGAGAAGAAGAAAAACCCTTTTTAAAACTGGGGTGCCCTTTAATGTCATGGATGTAGTGGGGTAAAGAAAAAAATTTTGAAAAAAAAAACCCCCCAAAAAAAAAAGGAAAAAGGATTTCTGGGGAAAATAATGAAAAATTGGGGTACCCCAAGGAAACAAAGGAAGGGGGGGGGGGGTTTTAAAAAGGGGTTTTTGGGGAAAAAAAATTAATTGGAAAAATTTTGAAAGTGGGTTAAAAAAAGGAAGGGTGCAAAAGTTAAAAACCGGGTTATGGGAAGAAAAAGAGGGGAAAAGAATTTTGGGGGGGTTTAAGAATTAAGGAATTTTAAAAAGTTTGGGGGAAAAAGGCATAAAACTTTAAAGCCCCGAGGGGGAAAAAATTAAAAGGGGGGGGGAGGAATTTGGGGGGTTAATGAAAAATGGGGGCCTTAGAACCGTTGAAAGGGGGTTTGAATTAAAAGGGGAAAAAATTTTTTGAAAAAAAGGAAAATTATAAAGGGGGGTTTTTGTAGGGTTAAGTTTGGGTTTTTAGGTGTAAAAATGGTTGGGAGCCCCTTTGGAAAGAATTTTTTTAGAAAAGGGGAAAATTTTATAATCCTTTTTTTAAAAAAATAGAGGGAAAATAAGGGGGACAAGGGGAAAAAAAGGTAGGGAAAAATAAGGGTTTTTTGGGGGGAAGTTAGGGTAAATAAAAACTTTGGGGTAGACCCTTAAGGAAAAGGAAATGGGGGAAAGAGGGGGAAAATTTTTAAAAAAGGTTAATTTCCAAAAAGGTTTTTGGTACAGGGGAAGGGGGGGGAAAAAGGGGATTTTGGGATAAAGGAAAAGAAAATAAAGGGAAAAAAAGATTGGGGGTTTTTTTAAAATAAAAGGGAAAGGGAGGAAAGGGGGGATATAAAAAATTTGGGGATAAAGGGGGTTTAAGCAAAAGGAAAAGGGGCAAAGGATGGGGAATTTTTAAAAATTTTGTTAAAATTTTGAAAAAATTTTTGGGTTAAAAAGTTGGGCCGGGGGGAAAAATGGGTTTGGGGGAAAAATGGAAAGGGGAAATTTTAAAGGAGAAAAAGGAAAAATAAGGGGAAAGTTTTAAAGTAAAGTTATGAAATTAGGGGAAAAGGGGATTTGGAAGGGAAAAAAAAGGGGGAAAAAATTTTTTAAGAAGTAAAAAGGGGAAAAATTTTTGGGGTGGGGGAAAATTGTTAAACCAAAAAAGGTTAAAATAAAAAAAGTAAATTTAAGGGATTTAAAAATTAAAGGAAAACCCGGGGAAAAAATGGGGGTTTTGCAAATTTAAAAATTTGGGAGGGGGAAGGTTTTTAAAGGCAGGAGGTTATAGGTTTTTGGGAAAAAAAAAGGGAAAAAAAGAAGTTTAAAAAAATAGGGGTAAGCTGTGATTTCCTGGGAAAAGGGGGGAGGAATTAAAACTTGTTTGGAGGAAGGAAGACCAAGGGTTTGGAAAAGGGGGGGTAAGGCCGGGGTTTAAAGGCAAAAAGTAAAATTGAAAGGGGGGAAAAAGGCCGGGAAATTTTTTTGGGTTTGGGAAAAAGGGTTTTTAAAAAAGGTGGAATAAGGGGTTTTGGAGTGGGTTTTTCAATTATTTTAAAAAGGGATGGAAAGGTAAGGTAATTTTTGGATAGAGGGCTCAATTTTTGTAAAAGAAAAAAAAAAAGATGCCAAAAATTTATAGGGTTTTTTTTTAAATTGTTGGGGGTAAGGTTTAAAGTGGGGATGGAAAAGGCAAATAAAAGAAAAAAATTAAAAAAGGGAGGACTTGTTCCATGAAAAAAGGGCTCTTAGGAAAGGTTAGGGGTTGGGGGGAAGAATTTTAAGGGGGAAAAAAAAATTAAAGTGAAACCGGGGATTTTAGGGTAACAAAAAAAAGGTCTTTGGTTGATTTGGGGGGTTTGGAAAGGGTATTGGGAAAGGGTGGACCCCGGGGGCAAAAAGGGGAAATGTTGATAGGGGAAAAAGGGGAGGGGCCAAGGGTTCTGAAACCCAAAAAAATTTTTTGAGGAAAGAGGAAGTTTAGAGTATAAAAAAAAAATTTTTTTTCCCCCTTAAAATTAGGGGCCAGGGGAACCAAGGAAGTTATGTCACCGTGTTTGTTTTTAAAAAAATTTATTTAAGAGGGGGGTTTGGGAATTTAAATGTTTTAGGGGCTTGGGGGGGGTTTAAGGGGTTAAAAGTAAAGAATACAAAAAGTGGGGGTTTCAAATTTTCCTTTATGGAAGGAAGGGGTTAGGGGTTCGGAAAAAAGTTGGAGGGGGGGGTAAAGGAGGTTTTGTGTGCGGGGGTTTTGGGACTTCCGCAGGCATGCGTGAGGGTTTGATGGGGGTGAAGGGAGACAAATGGTTTTTAATACTTGACGGCTGTTGGAGTGTGGCAAAGAACTTTTAAAGAAGGGGTTCGGGAAACCGGGCGCCCGGGACCGAGTCTGGGGGGGAAGTCAGTCCTGCACTCTGAAGGAGGGGTTTTAATTTTGCAGTTTAAAAACTGTGTGTAAAGCACCCTTCGGGCAAACAGTGATGGATAAATGATGGTGAAATTTTTTCTTTTTTTGGGGCCCCCCGCCTGGTGGGAATTGGCCAGTGTGATAAAAAAAATAAAAAAATAATTCTTTTTATACCCCTTAAGATTATACTGCATATTTTTAGGCCTTTTTTTTTGCCATTAAATATATGATAGTGAAACATGTTATGGGGGTTTTTTATGCATTTAAAAGGAAAAGAAGACTAGGTTTCTTTTTAAAACAAGATTTCATTTACAGCTGCAGCCCAGAACCCAACCCTGCTGTATAAGTGGGGCCCCCTATATACATGGTTTTTTATATTAATGTTGTCCGAAACCCTGTGTATTGAAAGAGGTGATTAAAATCCCGGGAGCAGGGGGTAGTAGCCCCTTCCCGTTAATTGTATATGTAAAAGCAGAAAAACTTTCTTTTTTTTCCTATTGGGCCACCCGCCTCAGGGGGATGGGCCGGTGTTTGAAAAAAGATTTGGGGTAAAAGGAAAAAAGTGCAATAATGTACATTTGATAAACAACGTGACATTCTAAAAACGAATTCATGGCTAAGTGAGGAGCATACTATAATGGTAGGGGGGTTTGTGCACCACTTTGATATTGTTTTTAAAGTCACCTTTGCACCATTTTAACATTTCGGGAATTTTTTTAATGTTTATACAGTAGTTTTTCTGTATACTGAAATTAAAAAAAATAAAAGGGAAAACAGCTCTAAAATACATTATGTAGCTATAAATCATCAAGAGTGCGCGTAAGTTAGGCATCTGTAAAGAGTGTATTCCCCCTAAGTAGGAGAGGCTTTTTAATTATTTTTTTATTTTTCCCTAACGGTGTTATTTTTTACTTATTTACATATAATATTCAATTCAATTACAATATTTTCAACTTACAATGGATTCTCGTAATGTAACCCCTCATAAGTCGAGGGCACCAGTTCTTTATTTTACTGAGTCTTTGTTTCCACCCTTCGTATCTTGTAAAGATCACGGATGGTAAATATACACCATCCACTTACTCACATATCAGTAACCTTGAAAAACATTTTTAAAAAATGAAAATATAATAATGGAAAGCCTACAAACGCTTATTCTTTGTATACACAACATTAGTGCATAGCATTCCCAAAATCTTGGTTATAAACGGAAAACCCAAAAAGGGAATTTTTTTTCCCGGAGCTATCACGTT
>NC_069473.1:15520088-15560088 GCF_026875155.1 Cherax quadricarinatus | reverse complement strand
GACCACCTCACTTTCTTCCTGTGAGCTCAATTGTCAGTAAGAAATCAGTGTTTGTGTATGGGCCTCATAGTTTAATTATATTCCCTATACCTCTCAGAGTTGTTTCTCTCATCATACACATCACTTCAAATAATTTAGAATCTATCCTTCAGCTGTATACAATAAACAAGCTGTTTCTCCAGGACAGGGACCAAGCCATGCAAAAATGATGGCAATCACCATCATCCAGTCTGGGGGAGGCCATGTAGGTCTACTACAAACTAGTAATGCTGGGCTCTCATATTCAGTCTGCGATCCAACTATAATGAGAAACAACAAGGGAAGCAGAGCACTTCCCTAAACTGATAACATAGGTTAAGTGGTGAACTAAGGCAAGTTGGATGTCCAGTAGTAATAACAGAAAAACACGGGGATTCCTAAAAGAAAACAAAAGGGAAAGAGGAACAAACTAGCTAAAAAGTGGTAGGGAAATCAAAATACTGGCAAAATTGAAGTGCTCAAGAAATTTCCACACTCCAGTGCAGGAGAATGCAATGAGACTAATTCCAGAGCTAAGGGAAATGAGCTATGAAGAAAGGGTAAGGGAACTGACTCTAATGACCCTGGAAGACAGAAGGATCAGGCAAGATATGATAACTACATACAAAATATTCAGAGGAACTGATAGAGCAGACAGGGACAGGCTCTTTGAGAGGCAGGAAACAGGTACTTGGGAGCAAAGTTAAAGACACAGGCGAGTCACAGGGATATCAGGAAGTATTGCTCAGTCTCAGAGTGGTTGAGAAGTAGAATGACTGTGACAAAGAAGTGGTGAGGGCAGACTCCATACATAATTTTACAAATAGATAAGATAGGGCCTACGAGGCTTGGTAGTGTGAATCCAGCAAGCGAAGGATAAGAGAAAGGCCAGGAATTAAGATTCGACCCCTGTAATCTTTTACAGGTGAATACATACCTCACCCCCATCCCCCCACACACACAGACATACAAACAAATCCTGGGAAAGCACTAAACACACAGGGATTATACAGCACCAAGGGAATGGAAAGGAATCGAGTTCGATTCAAAGTGGAAGACAGGTCCAATTCCTTGGATCAAAAGTCCCTCACAATCATCATGACACTTTCCAAGACAGAAGTCATCCTCAGTAACTGTACAAGCTTACACTATGTATCACTGAAAGGTACGTGTGACTTCTCCCAAATCTCAGTTGCCAAAATATGACTTATTGTACAAAGTTAACATCTTCAAGAGTTGATGGTAATGGTCGGGACAGTATTATAGTTAGAGTCACGAAGAAGCGCTAAACTATGGGGATAATAGGAGGCACTCAGATTCGATCCAAGAATGAAAAAGTTGAGTCCAATTCCTTGGATCAGGAGCCCATTACCAGCATCAAGGAAACACTCTAGAGAATGCTTGCACCAGCAGCATGACAAAATTGCAAGCACATCAATATATTACAGCATTGTACATGAATGTATATATAACATGTATATATACATGCATATGTAATGTACATACATGTATATATAGCATATACATTTTTTTTTTTTTAACAAGTCGGCCGTCTCCCGCCGAGGCAGGGTGACCCAAAAAGAAAATACTTTCATCATCATTCAACACTTTCACCTCACTCACACATAATCACTGTTTTTGCAGAGGTGCTCAGAACACAACAGTTTAGAAGCATATACGTATAAAGATACACAACATATCCCTCCAAACTGCTAATATCCCAAAACCCCTACTTTAGAGTGCAGGCATTGTACTTCCCATTTCCAGGACTCAAGTCCGGCTATATAAAAATAACCAGTTTCCCTGAATTTTTTTTTTTTTTTTTTTTTTTTCAACAATTCGGCCGTCTCCCACCGAGGCAGGGTGACCCAAAAAAGAAAGAAAATCCCCAAAAAGAAAATACTTTCATCATCATTCAACACTTTCACCACACTCGCACATTATCACTGTTTTTGCAGAGGTGCTCAGAATACAACAGTCTAGAAGCATACACATATAAAGATACACAACATATCCCTCCAAACTGCCAATATCCCAAACCCCTCCTTTAAAGTGCAGGCATTGTACTTCCCATTTCCAGGACTCAAGTCCGACTATATGAAAATAACCGGTTTCCCTGAATCCCTTCACTAAATATTACCCTGCTCACACTCCAACAGATCGTCAGGTCCCAAGTACCATTCGTCTCCATTCACTCCTATCTAACACGCTCACGCACGCTTGCTGGAAATCCAAGCCCCTTACCCACAAAACCTCCTTTACCCCCTCTCTCCAACCCTTTCGAGGACGACCCCTACCCCGCCTTCCTTCCCCTATAGATTTATATGCTTTCCATGTCATTCTACTGTGATCCATTCTCTCTAAATGACCAAACCACCTCAACAACCCCTCTTCTGCCCTCTGACTAATACTTTTATTAACTCCACACCTTCTCCTAATTTCCACACTCCGAATTTTTTGCATAATATTTACACCACACATTGCCCTTAGACAGGACATCTCCGCTGCCTCCAACCGTCTCCTTGCTGCTGCATTTACCACCCAAGCTTCACACCCATATAAGAGTGTTGGTACTACTATACTTTCATACATTCCCTTCTTTGCCTCCATAGATAACGTTTTTTGACTCCACATATACCTCAACGCACCACTCACCTTTTTTCCCTCATCAATTCTATGATTAACCTCATCCTTCATAAATCCATCCGCCGACACGTCAACTCCCAAGTATCTGAAAACATTCACTTCATCCATACTCCTCCTCCCCAATTTGATATCCAATTTTTCTTTATCTAAATCATTTGACACCCTCATCACCTTACTCTTTTCTATGTTCACTTTCAACTTTCTACCTTTACACACATTCCCAAACTCATCCACTAACCTTTGCAATTTTTCTTTAGAATCTCCCATAAGCACAGTATCATCAGCAAAAAGTAACTGTGTCAATTCCCATTTTGAATTTGATTCCCCATAATTTAATCCCACCCCTCTCCCAAACACCCTAGCATTTACTTCCTTTACAACCCCATCTATAAATATATTAAACAACCATGGTGACATTACACATCCCTGTCTAAGACCTACTTTTACCGGGAAGTAGTCTCCCTCTCTTCTACACACCCTAACCTGAGCCTCACTATCCTCATAAAAACTCTTTACAGCATTTAATAACTTACCACCTATTCCATATACTTGCAACATCTGCCACATTGCTCCTCTATCCACTCAAATCATATGCCTTTTTTTAATCCATAAATGCAATAAAAACCTCCCTATCTTTATCTAAATACTGTTCACTATAGGGCTTAAATGTAAACACCTGATCTACACATCCCCTCCCCACTCTTAAACCTCCTTGCTCATCCGCATCCTACTTCTGTCTTACCTCTAATTCTTTCAATTATAACCCTACCGTACACTTTTCCTGGTATACTCAGTAAGCTTTTTCCTCTGTAATTTTTACAGTCTCTTTTGTCCCCTTTCCCTTTATATAAAGGGCTAACATGCTCTCTGCCATCCCTAGGTACCTTCCCCTCTTTCATACATTTATTAAACAAAAGTACCAACCACTCCAACACTATATCCCCCCTGTTTTTATTACCATTTCTGTCATGATCCCATCATTCAGCTGCTTTACCCCCTTATCATTTTACGTAATGCCTCACGTACCTCCCCCACACTTACATTCTGCTCTTCTTCACTCCAAAAGATGGTTACCTCCCTGACCAGTGCATGAAATTACTGCCCCTGTTTCTTCCTTAACATTTAAAAGTTCCTCAAAATATTCTCGCCATCTACCCAATACCTCCATCTCCCCATCTACTAACTCCCCTACTCTGTTTTTAACTGACAAATCCATATTTTCCCTAGGCTTTCTTTAACTTGTTTAACTCGCTCCAAATTTTTTCTTATTTCATTAAAATTTCTTGACAGTGCCTCTCCCACTCTATTTATCTGCTCTCCTTTTGCACTCTCTCACCACTCTCTTTACCTTTCTTTTACTCTCCATATACTTGCTCTTCTTATAAAAACTTCTGCTTTGTAAAAACCTCTCATAAGCTACCTTTTTCTCTTTATCACACCCTTTACTTCATCATTCCACCAATCACTCCTCTTTCCTCCCGCCCCACCCTCCTAAAAACCCCCAAACTTCTGCCCACATTCTAATACTGCATTTTTAAAAACTATTCCAAACCCCCTTCAACCCCCCCACTACTCCCTCTTTGCACTAGCCCACCTTTCTGCCAATAGTCGCTTATATCTCACCCGAAAATTCCTCCTCCCTTAGTTTATACACTTTCACCTCCCCCTTACTTGTTGTTGCCACCTTCCTCTTTTCCCCTCTACCTCTTACTCTAACTGTACACAAATAAATAATGATCCGATTATCAGTTGCCCCTCATAAACATGTACATCCTGGAGCCTACCCATCAACCTTTTATCCACCAATACATAATCTAATTAAACTACTTTCATTAAAGTGCTACATCATACCTTGTATATTTATTTTTTCCTCTTTTTCATAAAATATGTATTACTTATTACAAAATTTTTTTCTAACATAGCTCAAATTAAAGGCTCCCCATTTACATTTACCCGGCACCCCAAATTTACTACTACTCCTCCATAACATTTTTACCCACTTTAGCATTAAAATCCCCAACCAACCATTACTCTCACACTTGATTTAAAAACTCCCCACGCATTCACTCAACATTCCCAAAATCTCTCTCTCTCCTCTACACTTCTCTCTTCTCCAGGTGCATACACGCTTATTATAACCCACTTTTCACATCCAATCTTTATTTTGCTCCACATAATCCTTGAATTAATACATTTATAGTCCCTCTTTTCCTGCCATAGCTTATCCTTCAACATTATTGCTACTCCTTCTTTAGCTCTAACTCTATTTGAAACCCCTGACCTAATCCCATTTATTCCTCTCCACTGAAACTCTCCCACCCCCTTCAGCTTTGTTTCACTTAAAGCCAGGACATCCAGCTTTTTCTCATTCATAACATCCACAATCATCTCTTTCTTATCATCTGCACAACATCCACGCACATTCAGACTTCCCACTTTGACAATTTTCTTCTTCTTATTCTTTTTAGTAATCTTTACAGGAAAAGGGGTTACTAGCCCATTGTTCCCGGCATTTTAGTTGACTTTTACAACACGCATGGCTTACGGAGGAAAGATTCTTATTCCACTTCCCCATGGATATAAAAGGAAAATTAATAAGACCAAGAACTATTAAGATAAAATCAAAGAAAACTCAGATGAGTGTGTATAAATAAATGTGTACATGTATGTGTAGTGTGACCTAAGTGTAAGTAGAAGTAGCAAGACATGCCTGTAATCTTGCATATTTATGAGACAGACAAAAGACATCAGCAATCCTACCATCATGTAAAACAATCACAGGCTTCGTTTTACACTCACTTGGTAGGACGGTAGTACCTCCCTGGGTGGTTGCTGTCTACCAACCTACCAACCCTTCACTAAATATTACCCTGCTCACACTCCAACAGATCGTCAGGTCCCAAATACCATTCGTCTCCATTCACTCCTATTGAACACGCTCATGCACACCTGTTGGAAGTCCAAGCCCCTCGCCCACAAAACCTCCCTTACCCCTTCCTTCCAACCTTCTCGAGGACAACCCCTACCCCGCCTTCCTTCCCCTACAGATTTAAATGCTCTCCATGTCATTCTACTTTGATCCATTCTCTCTATATGACCAAACCACCTCAACAACCCCTCTTCAGCCCTCTGACTAATACTTTTATTAACTCCACACCTTCTCCTAATTTCCACACTCTGAATTTTCTGCATAATATTTACACCACACATTGCCCTTAGACAGGACATCTCCGCTGCCTCCAACCGTCTCCTCGCTGCTGCATTCACAACCCAAGCTTCACACCCATATAAGAGTGTTGGTACTACTATACTTTCATACATTCCCTTCTTTGCCTCCATAGATAACGTTTTTTTGTCTCCACATATACCTCAACGCACCACTCGCCTTTTTTTCCCTCATCAATTCCATGATTAACCTCATAAGCATATACATATGTACATATAATATGTACATACAGCATGTACTGTACATATAAATATGTACCTATAAGGTACAATTAAGGTAAAGTATTAACAAATTCAAGTACAATGGTGTTACAATAAAATATTATTAATATCAGCAATTTATATAAACAATTTTTAATTAAATTAGTAGTTTTAATTACAGGTTCCATAGAAAAACTATAATTTAGGGCAGAATAATATTAAATGAAATTTTTTATCTATTGGCTTCTCTATCAACTCAAAATAAATTTATTATTCTAAATATTTTTAACACTGCAATATATAGCAAATATATATAGCAATATAAAGCAAACTAATTGGTATAAATAAACACGACTGTTTCTCCTTCTACTTAAAAAATAATAATATATATATTGTAGAGAAATACAATATGAAGATTCTTGTGTAGTCTTAAAGTAGAGGACTGTAGTACAAGAGTTACAGAGAATATTAACATAAGCATCAGTGTTAAGTTTTCTTCAAGTAGCTTCAAGTAGACATTTGGAAATAACATCCAAATATAATGTATACAGGGAAAAAATACAATGACAAGCAGAAATGAGCAATGCAACACAATAATTATACAATGACATTACATATAGTTACACACACACAAGAATTAACGGTGTGGAAAGGATAACTTGCCATAGAAATTTGCACTGATCAAAATATTAAGCAAAGTACAAGATATATTTGATGAATTTAGCATCATTATTTAGTCAAACTATGACTAAGAATATTTATGTCACATTATTGATTTTCATGAGAAAAAACTTGAAAATGAAGACTAGCATATTACTGAATAAGATTAAAACTGATGAAAATATAAATACAATGGATTTACAAAACCAGCAGTGACAATACTGAAGCAAAACTAAAGATAATTACAATATATTGAAGATTTTTTGGTCTTAGAAATGGAAGTCAGTTCTTAAAAGAACTGTTGTTGCTACTATAATAGGTGAACAAATAAAATTACAAAAAATACTTAAATATTGTCCATCACACACTTTAATAAATATGATAATACAATGTTATTACAGTAAGCATCAGGACAGGAGTACAGCAAGCACGTAACTAGAATCACAATTTTTAAAGTAGCAGTACTGTACTTTACACTAAATTAAACTGCAAAAAAAAAAGTTCCAGGAATAGAGAGAGAGATGCAATAGAGAACCACACAGAGGAGCAAGTAAGTTAAGTATCCGGAGAGAGATATACCTCCTACCTGAGTCCCAGTCCTCGTCTTCTTCGTCATCGTCGTCATCGTCTGTGTCTGATGACGAGCCTGATGGTGTGATGGTGCTTGGAGTAGATCCACTTTCTCTAGATTCTAAGACATTGCTACCTCCTTTGTTTACATATGTCACCATCCACCACAGTTCAATCTGGATAACACAAAAATCATGAGCATTTAAAGTCACAACATATTTAAACGAGTTGTCAGAAACAGAAAAAACTTCAAAATACACCTATTGCAAGTTTTACTCATGATTCCAAAATTAAAAGACAACTCAACATTTCCCATTACTAGTGTATTAGTTAATACTTTTAACATTATTATTGTTGCTGTAAGTAACCCTGCTTCCTACCAATCTTATCACATACCTTCTCTATCCACATCATATATGCCCTCTCCCTATGCAAAGCTTGACTTTTTTGTCTCGACTTACTATTACAATACCTATGTGTACCTCACAAGCAGAGCTACAAACACAAGGATACATCTGCTAACCTGAAAGTCTTCGGGTAAGAGTTTGTGATGTGTATCTTTGCTGGCCTTATCCAGCTGGTCCTTTTTCAACACTACCAGAACCTCCTGTTCACCAGCTCTTGCCTCCTCCCAGGAGTCTCCAGATCCTCCACACACACTACAAAGTTAGCAAATAATTACATTTTTAGCTTCATATAGTTTCATATATGTAATACTGTAATAATAATGAATATAAGTAAAGGCTAAAACTGCACAATTATAATTTACAATGTGTAGAAACAAGAAATCTGCCACACACATTGACAGGCATAGAAAAAAACAAAGAGAAGCAAAGATATGAAACCAAAAACAGGCCTTTAAACCACTTACAAATTATAACTAAGGAAAAAAATGAAAAACACCCAAAGACTGCAAGTCTACAACTATTTGACCAGATTTAACAAAAGAACACAGAGCCACAATCACAGAAAATACTATAGGAAAAGCTAAAAAAGTAAACTGATGTGAAACCACCAGCCAGATGGTAATCAAGGAACTGAATGGGGAAAATTAAAAAGAAACCAACAAGACCACATAAGAACAAAAGATAAAAATATCACACCAAAGCAAACTAATTTATAAAAGAAAAAAAACTATGCACAAACATGGATGCTGTATATAGTAATGAGAAGCAAGAAAACTCTCAGAGAAGACAGTCAAGCAGTTACAGTGTGTCAATAAAATACTATCTATGACATATTAAACTCCCGGGTATGAACTATCTATACACAAATAACCCGCACATAAGAGAGAGAAGCTTACGACGACGTTTCGGTCCGACTTGGGTTCAAACCCCACCCATGGTATGGTTTGTTTGAAATCGTGTCATTACGATTTCGTGAGTCATGTTAACCTAACTAAACCTAGATTAACATATCCGAAGTCAATGGTGTGACTTTGTCAATGGTCCAAGTCTGACCAAAACGTCGTCGTAAGCTTCTCTCTCTTATGTGCGGGTTATTTGTGTATCGTTCCAGTCACAGTATTGTGCCTTTTTTGTTATTAATGAACTATCTATAAATTTTAGCAGTAGAAATCCAAACATTAGGTGGAAAAATTATGTTTATAAGTAAATATAACCAACAGTTTAATAAATTCATGGGTCTGAAAAGATTCTGATTGAATGAAGGACTACTTAATATACAATAAAATAATGGCAATAACTGAGAAATAACAATAAAAAATAAACAAAAATCATTATAGCCAGGGTGATGTGAATTACCAAGAAAAAGAATGAATGGTCTATGATGCAATGAAATATCTGCAATCAGTTCCTGGAGTTCTTCTACTCTTGAAACTGCCACAGTATACAAATATCTAACTAATATCTCAATGCGATGGTTTCTTTTTTTATATATATATATATAATATATATATATATATTATATATATATATATATATATATATATATATATATATATATATATATATCAATATGTTAAAGAGGTATCTCGAGTGAGAATGTAATAAATCATCAATTATAAACTTAGAGCTTAGTAACAAAGAATTATGTGCTATTCAGATAACACTGCAACAGTTATATTGTAGGCAATTCTATGTTATTGGTAAGTTGCAGTCCTTTTCACCAAAGATGACCCCCCTCAACACATCCAGGAACCTTTCTCTGAAATGGAATCCGGAGAAAGCACTGATTCCTTTTCACTAGCTCAGTACAGTACTGCAGGATAAAAAGAAACCAGAAATGTACTACAGAATACCTGAGCACCACAGTACAACCCTCAACTACTAACAACCTTGCATACACAACACATAAAAGTACTAGGTAAATTTGGAGGTTCCTGAAACAACCCCATTTTTCCCATATTCTCTCTTTTTTTTTTTTTTTTTTTTTTTTTTAGCGCACAGGCCATCTCCCACCAAAGTAAGGAGCATAGATTTTCAGGAACATATTCCAGGTGTTGGGAGAGGGGCTGACTGTACACAAGTGCATTTTTTCCTTTTTAAATATCATATAACACTTGTAGAAAATAAATTAGTGCCACTGAGGCTCAACCAACATAATTTGTGCATCAAGCTTCGTGTCTTGTTACATGTTCCTGAGGCCTGGCCATCATAATCTGTGCAATGAGCATCAACATGTCTCGTCACAATTTTCCTCGAGTGTTTCCCAGCGAGCCTAAGTACTGTACAGTACAGATTTTGTTCACATTTCAAAGACTGAAAATATTAGGATAGGTTTTGTAAAAGTGGACGAGACAAATGCTTCACAAGGCGGTATGTATGGGATGAATGAGTCAACTATATATGCTGTAAGGATTATTATTACAGTATATTTGTGGTGATGTGCTAGAGCAATAAGGGCCATACAACACACAGTATAGAAAAATATAGAAATAAATTAAATTCCATAAATGTGTCAACACCAGTATTGGCAAAGGATATAATTAAAACTAAAATATTAATATACTGGTATTTAAATAATTGATAAGCATGCTTTTAGTGTGAGATGTCAATCAAAATACAAAGCATATGTTAAAGTATCATTGTGGTGGTTACTGAAACTGTCTAATCAACTACAGGAGAGAGATGGAGGGTCTGTAGATTTCAAGGTGAACAGTGACTGGTTCAAACAAATTTCAAAACATCAGCAACTACATAATTCAAAGATAAGGATGTTAATGCTGACTCATGTTGCCATAGCATTCCCACCTGAATTAAACAACATGGTGGATGGTTTGGGCACACAACACTGCATGTATTTAACTCTGGTAAAACTATCTCTATTTTGGAAGTAAATAATCAGCAGGACATTCACTTCAAATGAAAAGAGAGTTCCAGGGTTCAAAGCTACAAAAGACATGCTAACACTACTGTAATAATGGGTAAGGATTTCTATTGGTATTCCATTCACAGAATCCCCATGCCATGAAAGGTCTCACCAAGGCTGCTCTAACAGTCCACTGGGAAGCAAACAGAAAAGCTTGGGTGACTTCTGAAATGTTCACTGACTGGTTTTTAAGAGTTTCTATACTGATGAATAAACCATATAGTCATAAGAAAATTGCCTTCTAACATTGCTACTCCTCAACAATGCCCCAGGACACAATAACTCTAGATTTTAAAGTGATATCACTGCCTCCATACACCAGCTTTTTGATCTAGCCAAGAACCTGGGCATCCTCACCACATTCAAGAGATATTACAAATATAATATTCATATGAAAACACTAAACCCAATACAGCTCCTGGGAATCTGGAGGTAATCAGGTTTGATCTGAAGACCAGCCTTTAGTTGGTGACCCTCCAAATGAAACTTCTGGAACTGTTATACTGATGGTCATGTCTAGTTCAGATAAATTACTATAATGTATGATTCTATTCTGCACTATTTTACTTAAATTTAATCTTTTTGTATAGATGTTCAGTATTGTAAACTACTGCATGTACTAGTTCACTGTTAAATTAATATTAGGCCTGGGGAGGGTCTTCCAAAATGAAGCCCCCTTCCCAATTATTAGGAAGTGGAGATGCCATCTTTGACTAATGGGAGTTAAGGAGGAGACATGGTAACTACATTCAAGATTATAAAAGGATACAAAGCAATCGACAAGGAAGACTTCCTAACCCAATAAACTGGCTAACAAGAGACCAGTTGCCAAAGGACACAAAAAGCTTTTTTTCTTCACAAACTCTGGTAGATCAATGGAATGGTTTACAAGAGAAAGCAGTGAATGGCATAACCACTGGAAATGTTAAAAAGCTTTATGATACACTAACATTTAATATTTTAGTAGGCAGATTAGGAACATGAGTTTAAAGTATTTGCTGTGTATACATTATATATACAGCACTGCATATTTCTTTTTGACACCTGAGAGTATTATACACCCCTAGTACTCGAGGTGGTCCCAGTGGTTTAGATTATTGTAGGCACAAAAAATAGGTCTGTACATTTACGATTTTTGGGTATCTCACTTTCCTAAAAGAAGCATTTTAGAGAGAAAAAATAAAATAAAGTCTTAAAAAGTATAATACTGTACATGTAAGACACATATGCATCAGTTAGGTATCTTTATTTTGAAACGTTTCGCCTACACAGTAGGCTTCTTCAGTCGAGTACAGAAAAGTTGATAGAAGCAGAAGAGACTTGAAGATGATGTAATCAGTCCATCACCCTTAAAGTTTTGAGGTGGTCAGTCCCTCAGTCTGGAGAACAGCATTGTTCCATAGTCTGAAACAATATTGTTTCAGACTATGGAACAGTGCTCTTCTCCAGACTGAGGGACTGACCACCTCAAAACTTTAAGGGTGATGGACTGATTACATCGTCTTCAAGTCTCTTCTGCTTCTATCAACTTTTCTGTACTCGACTGAAGAAGCCTACTGTGTAGGCGAAACGTTTCGAAATAAAGATACCTAACTGTTGCATATGTGTCTTACCTAACAACCTGTCGGTATTTTATACCATTTTAATGTTCAATACTGTACATACCACTGTTCTCATAGCATACCTCAATTCAAAATTTCTTATAACCACCCCATCACTTCTCTTACTGTGCCTGTTTTATCTCACTCTAACCAATTGGTTATCTGATATTATTCTTCAATCTTTTAAACATTCCCACTAATCACTAAAAATATAAAACTAAACAAAACATGTGCTACCAATCTTGAGTTTCAGGTTGTTCCTTGTAAACAACAGTTTGAACATGTCACCACTGTTTCAACTTTAGCCTGCACATTTTTGTTTATATATATATATACACACACACACACACACACCCTAGGTAGTAGGTTGGCAGACTGCAACAACCCAGGGAGCTACTACCATCCTGCCAAGTGAGTGTGAAACAGAAGCCTGTAACTATTTTATGTGATGATAGGACTGCTGGTGTGTCTTTTTTTTTTTTTGTCTCATAAACATGCAAGATTTCCTACTTCTATTTACACTTAGGTCACACTACACTTGCGTGTACAAGAATATATATACACACCCATCTGGGTTCTTTCCTATTTTCTTACTAGTTCTTGTTCTTTATTATTTTGGCTTATCTCCATGGGAAAGTGAAACAGAATTCTTCCTCCGTAAGCCATGCATGTTGTAAGAGGCAACTAACATGCCAGGAGCAAGTGGCTAGTAACCCCTTCTGTATAAATTACTAAATTTAAAAGAAAAATTCTAGTTTTTCATTTTAGGTTACCCTGCCTTAGTGGGATACGACCAGTTCGTTGAAAAAAAAAAAAAAAAAAGAGAGATTTGGCTGAGACACAATGTTTTAATATATTCAACATTCACCTGGGAACACAGTTATCCATCACTCTAGACCGAACAACAAAGGAGGTGGTGCAGATATTTACTATGATAATGACTTAAATTGCACAAATTTCATAAATACTAGTCCAATATAAGGAATATAGACAGCAACCACCCAGGGAGGTACTACCGTCCTGCCAAGTGAACCTCACAATTTAAAAATCCTTGTGAACACTGAGGTATATAACGCACAGTATTAAACATCACAAATATTAAAATATTAAACATCACAAACAGAATTACGTATGCAAACTTTCTTTCATAGTTAAGAGCTAATTTACTCAATGTACAGCACAAGCAATAAAAGTTGTATTGCCCAATTCATTTTAAATAATACAAGAAAATACTGAAGCCACCAAATGCTTGGGTGTGGCATCACTGACTTTTCTGATTAAAAAGATTCCTTTGAGCATTAAACTGCATTGAAACTTGTTGGAATTTAAAATTCTGAAATTTAACACAGTTTTTTGCATGTCTCATCTTGTAATAAAAAACTGTATACATTTAAAAACTAGAAAATAAAGATAAAGTATATATTGTACACACAAGACCTTGCTCATTAGTGAAACAACTTCAGGTGTAAAACTCATGTTTATGTGCAAACAACCACAGGTGTAAAATTTATTTTGTGTAAGTGCAACAACTTCAGGAATATAATTCACTTCAAGTAAGTGTCGTAAGTAGCTTTGCGAGTGAAATTCATCCAAAAACATGATTCAAGACCTAGTTGTGCAAAATTCATTCCATCTAAATAGGACTGATATTGCATTCATTTTATTAAATCAGATGGACAAATAATTTGATGAGGAAAATATGGCTGCCCTAAATAATGCACTGACAACTAAGATGAGCAACAGTGAGTAGCATGGGAAGGTGGAGTGCATGGTATGAGGTGTGGTGGGAGAGGTGGGGTAGTGGGTGTGGAATGGGAGGTAGTACACTGTGAGGGGAAGAGTGAAGTAAAATATGGGGGTCAAGCAGTGTGGGGAGGGTGGAGTATGATGTAGTAGTGGAGTAGAGAGGATGAAATATGGTGTAAGAGACAGAATACTCTGGAGGGGGAGTGGAGAGCAAATGTAAAGTGATTTGTCAGATATGCTGGGAGAGGAGGAGAAGGGGAATGTAAGGGAGGGAGGGAGAAGAGAAGGGAGGGCTGGGAAGAAAGGGGAAGAGGGACTCTTCCTAGTACTCTTTTTTTTTTTTCCATGGTTCAGGAACACATCAATTATAACATGGCTGTCTAATGGAAAATAGGTTCCTAGTTCTGAACATTCAACTTTACAGCTTTTCAGGAATGCACTAACAGAAGTTGGGGAACCAACCCATGGTGCAGTACTCTTCAATGGTACAATATTTCCCCACTATTCTCCACCCATTCCCAACCACCTAAAAAACATCTAAATGTCATTTTAGAGCCATAGGAAATGTGCAATACACTAGTATATAAAGCTGATGGATAAGGAATTCAGAATGGCTAACTTAATAAACATTATTGAATGAGGTTGCAGAACTGCTAACTTGGATCCAAAATATACAAATAGCCCACATATTGGTGAGAGAGAAGCTTATGACAATGTTACCATCCAACTTGTACCATTTACAAGTCACACTAGTCAATGGACCAAGTTGGACCAAAACATCACCATGAGCTCTCTCTCATGTGTGGGTTATTTGTGTATTGATCCAGACACATATTGTGCCTTTTAGCTATTTTTGGATCCAAAATGGCTGACATTATCAAAGTTGGACTCTTGGTGCCTGCCACTGGCACTCAAATAGCATTTCACTGAATAGTACATGATCTGCCTGTTCCAAGACCAAACTATTTTAGTGACAGCCTAAAAAAAATCCAAGCCAACACATTTTCATCCCAAAATGTTTTCCAACATAGTCCCCAGTACCACTGGCTACCACACTGAACTAACCCTCACTGGCTAGCCACCATATACAATAGCATTTCTCTAAAATCAACTTACAGCAATACAGTACAGTGTTTTTGCCTACATTATTTTTACTGGCAATCAGGTCCACAAGTATGGACAGGTGGAACAATGAAAGTCAAAGACACATTCCTAGTTACTTTCTGCTGATATTTAACACTGATCTAACTGTTATGAATATTTACAAGCTTTTTCTATATCCTTTACAATGTGAATGAAAGATAACACAAAAGCACATATCAATCTGCGTAAGATCTTCAACTTGTTACAAAAAGTGAAAGTAAGGAGATAAGAAAAAACCATATATACAATATTACAAATTATGAAACTATTAGTAGATTAGAATGTAGCTTTGAAGCTTAAATTATGAGTCTAGTTAACTTAAGTATTATTAGTGTTAAAATAGACATTTTTATTTGCTAGTTTTAGACATGCTTCCTGCATGACGAAGTCTCTGCTTAAAAAAAAAAAAATATTTTAAACTTTCAAGTTTAGGTTGGTTCTTTCTCCCTACAGCTCAACCTTTTCTAGACTGTCTTCACAAGAACAACCATTTTAATGCTGACCTCTAGAATTATTACATTTTTATGTTAACCTTCATATTTATTATATGTTATGTAAATAAGGATTGACAAATAGAATTTTTCAATGATAACCATTACAGTAAGGCAAAAATATCTGTACATTACATTAATTTTTACTGCTACCTTCAAGGGAGAATTTTTTTAAAGGGAAGAGAGGAGCAGAGGACAAGGTTGTCTGACATTGTGCTTTTTCAGATAACCCAATACGTACCTCTAATTGTACCTCAGTGGGTAATATTAAAGAGGGTGCAAAAACAAAGCTAAGGGCAAATATTTTTTCACTACTACTGTATAGGAGAATAAAAGACAAATTTCTCAGCAGGAGTCAAAGTTGCTGCAGTATGAAGATAGGCCAATTTTGAGGTAACAATAACCATCTCTGAGTGCTCTATATCAACCTAGCACCCTTCTTCAAGGATGGTGCCATCAAGAGGATATCAGTGTAAGACATTAACACTGCATACAGTTCATTCTCATAAGTAATTACAGATACAACATTGATTTTATGGACCTTTAGTTCCAAATCCTTTCCATATTACTGATTTTTCCACCTTCAGAGTGCAGTATTCTTTGGTCTTGGGGTTGGATAAGTGACTTACAGTTTGGCAGTAAATACAATGCTGTAGGAATTTCAAGTTCCTGCTCATAAATTTTTATGGTTTCGGACCATCAAGTGTCCAGAAAATCGACGTTGTACCTGTACTACAAGAACTGTAATCAAAGATAATTTTCCTTTTTATGAATATTCAAACTTGCTGAAAATACATGGCACAATGATAAGTGAAGTAAAATGACTTTACACAGTGCCTAAGTCCACACTAACATATTTATTTGGAAACTTCTACTAATATCTTTCCAAACAATACACCAATTTGGGAATGATCAAGTATTACACCACAAACAATGGATGGAAGGTGCTTCAAGAATTGGTAATCACTTATGCTGAATGTGCTGAACTATACAAGAAACAGCTGTCTACATTGAGTGTCAGCATTGTACTGCTGGTAGTCAGCATGCAATGAGCAGGGAATGACTACTGGATAGAGATGACAGGCTAATGGTCAGGAATTACTTCTATTAAGGGAAGATAGGGAGTGGAATGGGGTGGAAATATAAAATTTAGGATAAATTATTTATTATAATAATTGAGCATCCCCTTCTCTGACCATAACACGTGCATTGCTATAAAAGTTTTGATGTTTCAGTAACAAATGAATGTACAGTATATACAATATACAAAGCGTAACGTTAACACATTTAACCACCCACTCACAGGAACTGCTTCAGCACTATATATCCACAACACTGCCATATTACACAAGAAAATGCTAAAGCACTGTAGTAATACACCCAAAAGAACTTTTTTTTTAATTATTTGTTGAAATATACAAGAAATACACAGAGGCACACATACAAATGTGTCTTTATGTATATACCAGTATTTATCTGCCAGCAGCCTTTTTAAGGGAACAAGCCAATGGTAAACAAAGGGTCTTCCCTTTATGTCTGATGAGGTTTTTATTCTGTACTTACTGTACTTGTAAAGTACTGTACTTATGTACTGTACTTGTAAAGTGCAGTACATAGAAATGAGCTTGGATTGTAGTGTTCTGTCTCCTTTAGCCACTAGCATCCAAATTCACTTCAAAAATTTAAGTAGTTGTGACATACACATTCCAGTGATCTACATTTCTGTTTGAGAAGAAAAATTTAATTGTATATTTGCAGGTACAGTAGTAGGTTGATAGACAGCAACCACCTAGAAAGGTACAACAGTCCTGCCATACAAGTGTGACATGGAAGCATGTTAAATGTTGTACACTCTGGCAGATTTGCTTATCTTTCCTCTCAGTCTCATATGTAAGATGGCAGGTGAGTCTTACAAATTTATACTTACATTCAGTGTACATTTACCTTTACTTTTTTGTGTTTCTTAGTTCTTGTTCTTGAAATATTTACGACCAAATTTGTGAATAAATGCTTTACAAAACTGACAAGTTGATAAATGAGAAACTTGTGCAACAGTCACTTCTTCAGTCCAATACAGAAAAAAGTGAAAGATGAGGAGTTTGAGGTAATCAGTCCCTCAGCCTGGAGTCGATGTGTTCAGTCCATTGATGGACTGAATGCATCAATAAACACATTTACTCCATTGATGGACTGAACACATCGACTCCAGGCTGAGGACCTGATTACCTCAAAGTACTCCTCATCCTCCACCTTTTTCTGCATTGGACTGAAAAAGCCACTGCATGGCAAAACATTTCCAGAATAAAGATACTCAAATGTTGCACAAGTATCTCATTTATCAACTGTCCAATTTATAAGGACTGGTTTAAGACCAGGCCACAGGTGCTGTGATTCCTGAAACCCTCAACAGACTTCACAGAAACTTAGCAACTGAAATACTAATGACATGTTACCCTTAATGTGCTAATACATAAAACAAAGTAACTCATTACATTAACAAATTTGGATGCCTATTTGCTTATTGTTTGCATTATATTTTATTTCTTTATAAATTTAGGTGCTGACAGTAATGATTTTTGCCTTCTCGGGTCACTTATATTGTCAAAATTTTCTTTCTCCCATTTATTGCTAAATGCTGAGTCGTATGCATTTACAATTATCAATTTTACATTTGGTTATGAAAGTCTACCCCAAAAATTTGAAAGTTATTATTATTTGGGGTATTAATTTCTATAGTGTGAAGTGTTTTTCTTACCAATGTGCTTGATCCACATCACTCACTCACTCACTCTCTCACTCACTCACTCACTCACTCACTCACTCACTCACTCACTCTCATTCTCTCTCTCACTCTCACACACTCACACACTCTCACACACACTCACACACACTCACACACTCTACACACACTCACACACACTCACACACACTCACACACACTCACACACACTCACACACTCTCACACACACTCAAACTCTCTCTCACTCTCACTCTCTCACTCTCACTCTCTCACTCTCACTCTTTCACTCTCTTTCTCACTCTCCCCCCCTCTCTCTCACTAGTTTCAGTTAGACCCATGTCAACAGTCAAATGTCTCTTAGCTTAGTTACTGCAGATTAACTAAGACTATTCTTACTTGAATAATGGGTGGAGATGCTGCACTTAAGAGACATATTATTATGTACAGTATTCTAGTTACTGTCTTAGTTGCTTGTTTTTTATGTTAGAGTTGTGATATAATTTCCCGTTGCTCTACACAACCTTTATCTTTAATATTCTGTTCAGTGTTTCTTAATTTGTCAAACTTTTGAGTTATCTCGATATATTACTGTTTACTTTTGTTTACCTTACATATGTATGCTTTATATGTAAGTTTCAACTGTATATCTTAGAAAACTCTTGAGGGTTAGGTCAAGTTAATAATTTTTTTAAATGCCTTTTATGCACTGGTATTGCCTTCTTTGTTCATAGATGATCCAAAAGAAATGCTATTTTCAAAACATGCAAAATTGTTGCTTTGATCCAGTTGAGGCGCAGCACCTGGCCTAGGTTACATACTGACCTTATTACACTCCAATGGAATTCTTTATTTCTGACACTTGTAAATGTTACTCTCTGACCTATAGACACCACTTACAAGCCCAAATGTGTAAACTACAAAGAACAGGTAGATCTTACAGACTGATGCTCAAAGAGAGATGACCTATTTGTGTACCTATTTATAGCTATAAGAAGAGCTATATCTGTGGAATTCCATATTTAATGTTTAATCTATCATAATCTGTGGAATCAAAAATTTAATGTTAAATCTATTATAATTTTTATATTTACAGTCATAACAAAACTTAATACAGTGGAACCCCAGTTTCCATCCTTAATCCGTTTCAGAAGGTCGGTCGAAATCCAAAATGGACAAAAATGAAGTAATATTTCCCATAAGAAATAATGTAAATCCAATTAATCCATTCCAGACACCCAAAAATATTAATAAAATATACATTTTAGAGAATAACTAATTTTACATACAGAAAACAAAGAAATAAATATAAAGCACTAATTTTAATGGATATATGAACATTTAAATCACTTTAACCTTTATTGAAGACTCTTGTTGGCATATTCTTTATGAGATCAGCATGCAACTGCCTGGCCTTTTTGCAAATTATCGCGTCCACATCACTATCTCCCGCTAACTGCTTTTCGTTGATCCACACCAACAACAACTTCTCAACATCTTCGATTGTTTGCCATCACTACCACCCTCTACCACCATCATTACCACCCTCTACCACCATCATTACCACCCTCTACCACCATCATTACCACCCTCTACCACCATCATTACCACTCTCTACCACCATCATTACCACCCTCTACCACCATCATTACCACCCTCTACCACCATCATGACCACCCTCTACCACCATCATTACCACTCTCTACCACCATCATTACCACCCTCTACCACCATCATTACCACCCTCTACCACCATCACAACCACCCTCTACCACCATCATTACCACCCTCTACCACCATCATTACCACCCTCTACCACCATCACTACCACCCTCTACCACCATCATTACCACCCTCTACCATCACTACCACCCTCTACCACCATCATGACCACCCTCTACCACCATCACAACCACTACCACCCTCTACCACCATCACAACCACTACCACCCTCTACCACCATCACAACCACTACCACCCTCTACCATTATCACTACCACCCTCACTGACCAAGTGACAGAGGCAGACTGAGTCACGTACGTTTGAGCGGCCGCAACCCGGGCGGGCGGACAAGTCTGATACAGACAATTTCCAAGCAGAGCTACGAAACCCGGGGTAAAATTTTGCCCAAACAAGTGGTCGAAATCTGAACTGTATGATATCCGCACTGGACAAAATCCAGGGTTCCACTGTATCTCCCATTATATCCCATTCCATTGTTCAGAAGCAATAAAAAACTTCTTGTTATCTTTCAACACAATTTATCTCAAGTTTACAACTGTGGCCTTTTGTTCTACTTGTTACTGGTATTAGGAAATCATATATATTTTTTTGTATCCTTTTGTTACCCTTTCTGTGATTACCTTCAATATTTTCTTAGGAGATATCACACCACAACTACATATTCCAATTATGACATATGGTACTAACAGCATTTTCTAGCACTTACTGGTATTGTAAGTATTGTATATTTGACGGATGATTTAAAGTTTGCCAGCAAAACTAACAAATTTTTCACACTCTTTATGTGATTTTATAATGACAATAGCTCGTCTATTATAACACATAGATTCCTCCTCCTGTCTAACTCTTAAATATACTGTCAAACAATCTATATTTTTCATGTGGTCTGCAATCACTTTTATTTATTTCCACTTCATGGTACTGATCTACAAAAAATTCTGTCCTCTTTTTATTACTCCCTTTGTTTAATTTATTTAGCATTTTTTTTTTTTACCTCACCAGCCTTATTTTACATAAGATCCTTGCTTTATCAGCAAACATATTTAAATACCGTTTTGATTATTTTTGTGACAAGTCATTTACATAAATTATAAAAATTAGCATGTCAAACACTGATCCTTGTGGCACTCCACCAGCTCTTTCAAGGTTTGGCTTCACTTTTCTACATTACCTACTTTTTCCAAACAACTTGTCAATATGTTCCTCGCAGCTTTTAGTTCTATTTTGTTTCTTTGAAATATTTTCTTAATTAGATGATTACATTTTTCTTTCTTAAAATCTAGTCATTCTTCTCTCTTTTCTCCCAAAGTCCTATATATGAGTGTAGTTTCACATGCTGTTTAAAAAGTAAATGTGAAAATTAAGACATGTGCAACATCTGGATATTTTTATTGCAGATGTTTTGCCATAGAATTCTAGAATTTGTATTGATAAAGCCACTGGATGGCAAAAAGTCTACAATAAAGATACCCAGATGTTGCACGTGTCTTAATTTTCATCTTGTTGGTATTGTATACCATTCTTGTACAAAAAATAAATGTATCTGACCTAGAACATCACTCTCGAAATTTTAACTCCTGCTTACTGAACAGATGGGTAACAATCATGCTTGTGTACTCACCTCGCCTATATGTACTCAACTAGCTCATGGCTGCTTCCCAGATTCACTCTCCTAGCCTTCTGGGCCCTACTGTGTTTTTGTGTGTTTCCGTATTTATGCATATACACTTATCAACCTACTACACTATGAAAAATATTTTAATTTTATATTGTGATAACTGAGATCATTACAATGTTCAGTCAAACAGCTTCCTATTACATGAGGCTTTCAAGTTATTCACTAAGACTTGGACTTTGTCTTAACATTTATGTGAATCACTTTCAGAGATTTCCATAAAGAGCATACAAGGTGAGATCTTTACTACTTCTAATTAGCAACAAAGCTTTTTATTAGTCCCTTACCCCAGCTTTCTCTATTTGTCTATAAAGTCTACCTTAAATCACACTTAAATTGAATAAAAAATAGCTAAATGCTGACTACTGTTTGGCATGTTGTAGTACTGAATCAGACATAATGAAGTGATTTCTGATATATTTAATTATATCGTACAAAGATTTTGGAAGCTAGATTTTTAAGAGCAAATATAAACACTTAATACTCCAAACTTGCAATTCTAAATGAAGGGAGAGTTGTCAAGCATATTTTTCTTATAAACAGAAAGGGAATAAGGACAGGGCATTTATGAAGACTGTGAGAGCAACCAAGTGTGCGAGTGCTCTTCAAACATTAGGGATTCAGTTAAACAAACACCACACTGGCAAGTCAGCATCCTTACGGCAGATGCTGGGTATGGTGTCGACGGCGGTGGCGATTATGGTGGCGGGGGCGTGAAAATGGACTGAGATCACCTCCCGGGGGAGGCCAGTCCTCCTGTGATAAGTTGGTGAGATGCCCCGTGGGAAGGCTCTTGCTCTCTGCCCGCTCACGACTGTGCCTCTCTGACTTGCGAGAGTCTTGCCTCTCCCCACCAAGGCCAGCAGGAAGCACCCTTGCTTCGGCTGACTCCCGTCTCTTGTGCCTAAAGCAGTCATGCTTGGCCACGCGAAAACTATTACTTCTGCACAGACCAATAGAGACTTGCTAGCCTTGTTTGTTCATAACATTCAATACTGATTGTGCTGATATTTCACACAAAAATACTTAACCCTTAAACGGTCCAAACAGATCGACGTTCAAATCCGTAGTGCTCCAAACGTAGATCTACGTTTTTTACATACTTTCGAACATAACAAAAAAACACATGTAGATAAAAAAAATGTTTACACATTTTCAAATGAAAAAAAAAGATGAAGATCTACATTTTTTTACATACTTTCAAATGTTGAAAAAACGTATATATACGTTTGGACCGTTTAAGGGTTAAGAAATACTTGTGTATAACAAACTCTTCATTATCTACAATTACATAATTTAAAGTCTTTAGTACATGTACAGAGCTACTGTATCACTTTACTGTTTTTAAATTAAAATAAGCAAATTAATACTGCAAACTAATACTATCCAGACTTTAAAACTGACACTGAAATTATTTCTGTTTAATAATCCCTGAATTAAAAGTTGAATATATAAATTGTACAAACATCACCAAAAATATATCCTGCACCATATACAGAGTACAGGAACACACCAATGATCAATAAAACCTCTTATGTGCTTCTAAAGTACTGAATATCAATTGTGAGCTCTTAGCTTTGAGAATAACCTTGTAATAAAAGGGAAGTGGTAAGCAAAAAACTGCATAATTAATATCAGGTAAGTGTGAGAAAGTGAGTTTTATGATAAAGTTCTTACCTTTGTCTAATATTTTGTGTAGTGCAGGTATTATGATTATTTTGGTCAGATGCAGTAATTTCGCATCCATTTGTTAGCTTTTTGCCTTCCTCAAATATAAAGTGTGTATTTAGCCAGGCGCTGAATAATTTGTCCTGAAAAATACAATCAAACATATAAGACATTATATCAAGGTAATTAAGCATCATCATTTAGTCAACATTCAAAAGTTATTTTCACTTGATAAATAAAATGGCCAAAGACTATTTTCTACCACAGCCTGTGAAGGAAAATCTTGGTAGGTACTGTAGTATACCAGTTACCCATGACATACCAGTGACTAGCTTCAGGCTGCTCCAGCAGCCAGACCTGTGGCTAGGCTTGCCTGGTAATGGCTTGATCAGCCAGGCTATTGCTACCTGTAGCCTACAGCCCCACATAGTCATCACAACCTGGCTGATCCAGTATTTGCTAAAGGAAGCAATCCTATGGGAAGATTAATTGTAATCATGGATGTTAAGGCTATGGGGGTCTGCTAGAGTTACTATGGGAAGATTAATTGTAATCATTGATGTTAAGGCTGTGAGAGTCTGCTAGAGTTACTATGGGAAGATTAATTGTAATCATGGATGTTAAGGCTATGGGGGTCTGCTAGAGTTACTATGGGAAGATTAATTGTAATCATGGATGTTAAGCCTGTGAGAGTCTGCTAGAGTTACTATGGGAAGATTAATTGTAATCATGGATGTTAAGGCTGTGAGAGTCTGCTAGAGTTACTATGGGAAGATTAATTGTAATCATGGATGTTAAGCCTGTGAGAGTCTGCTAGAGTTACTATGGGAAGATTAATTGTAATCATGGATGTTAAGCCTGTGAGAGTCTGCTAGAGTTACTATGGGAAGATTAATTGTAATCATGGATGTTAAGGCTGTGAGAGTCTGCTAGAGTTACTATGGGAAGATTAATTGTAATCATTGATGTTAAGGCTGTGAGAGTCTGCTAGAGTTACTATGGGAAGATTAATTGTAATCATTGATGTTAAGGCTGTGAGAGTCTGCTAGAGTTACTATGGGAAGACCACAATGAGCACCACTGTAGTCTATAATCTTAAAAATGTTTCTAAAACAGTAAAGGTAAATACAATGGTAAGCAAAACAAAGGCAAAAAAGTCACCAAGATGACATACATGCAGACAAAAATGACAACAAAGCTGATTTTTTAGTTTATAAAAAGTGAAGAAAACAATATACAGTAAACATGAAACACTGTTATAATTACTAACAAATATATTAAATAATAAATGCTTGGGCAACAACACATTTACCAACCGTTCGTCTAACAAAGTTGGTTCTTTTTAGCTCAATCTTGATATCCCCTGAAATAGGTCTGGCTACTTCATCTTTCACAGGTAGATATATAGTTTCCTTGCCTTTCCGCACATCACATTGCTGCGAGCTGTAGCCTTTTTTGTTACTATGGGAACTTATTACCAGATACACCTCTGAAAAATGGGGAAAAAGTTAAAAAAAAATTATTTTTTACTCTTTTTTGTTATTTTATGAATTTAATTTTTTTTTTTATGATCGATACAAACAAAAGTTTATGTGTAATGCTATAGGTTCGAACCTTTGAACTCTTACAAGGAAGAAGGACGTGTCTTGACACAACTTATGGATGTGGGTTTATGAATTACCTTGTAGCTATTTTTTAAATTCATATTAATACCATGTAATGGAACCTTAAATATAAAAAATGAAACTATGCAAATTTTAAGTACAATATAGGCTAAGTTTTGCCTGAAATGCTATGTATCCTATGAGCCTTCGGATTATTGTATGTTTTATACATCAATTTTAAAATCAAGATTTATATTTGTATTGAGTAGAGTATCTCCATGCACAAAATTTTATGAAACAAGGCTAAAAACAGAAAATGACCCACCAGGAAATATTAACTAAATAAAGCAGATTCTTCTCAAGCATTGTGACTAGCTACCACTATCCCAGACTAGCTACCACTATCCCAGACTAGCTACCACTATCCCAGACTAGCTACCACTATCCCAGACTAGTTACCACTATCCCAGACTAGTTACCACTATCCCAGAGACTTGCACCAGTGTCAGTAACTACCTCACTAGCAACTACTGGTACAGTGGACCCCCGGTATTCGATGGCATCGGTATTCGATAAATCCGGTATTTGATACATTTTATCGCAAAAAATTTTCCTCGGTATTCGATTGAAAACCCGGTATTCGATACGATTCGTACAAGACGTGTCCACGTGTGGCCTGAACTGCCCCTTGTGTGCCAGTGTTTACAAGCCAGCCAGTGTGTGCGCATCTAAGGATACATTCAGTACATTCCATATTATCCATATTATCACTGTGTTTGGTGCTTGTTTCTGCAAAATAAGTCACCATGGGCCCCAAGAAAGCTTCTAGTGCCAACCCTTCAAGAAAAAAGTCACTAATGACTTATGAAATGAAGAAAGAGATAATTGCAAAGTACGAAAGTGGAGTGCGTATGTCGGAGCTGGTTAGGTTGTATAATAAACCCCAATCAACCATCTCTACTATAGTGACCAGGAAAACGGCAATCAAGGAAGCTGTTCTTGCAAAAGGTGCAACTGTGATTACGAAACAGCGACCGCAAGTGTTAGAAAATGCTGAGAGATTGTTATTGGTGTGGATAAATGAAAAACAGATAGCAGGAGATAGCATCTCTCAAGCGATCATTTGTGAAAAGGCTAGGCAGTTGCATGACGATTTGGTAAAGAAACTGCCTGCAAATAGTGGTGATGTGAGTGAATTTAAGGCCAGCAAAGGTTGGTTTGAAAGATTTAAGAATCGTAGTGGCATACATAGTGTGATTAGGCATGGTGAGGCTGCCAGTTCGGACCAAAAAGCATCTGAAAAATATGTGAAGGAATTCAAGGATTACATAGGCAGTGAAGGACTGAAACCTGAACAAGTGTTTAATTGCGACGAAACAGGCCTGTTTTGGAAGAAAATGCCAAGCAGGACCTACATTACTCAGGAGGAAAAGGCACTCCCAGGACATAAGCCTATGAAAGACAGGCTTACTCTGTTGATGTGTGCCAATGCTAGTGGTGATTGCAAAGCAAAGCCTTTATTGGTGTATCACTCTGAAACTCCCAGAGTGTTCAGGAAAAACAATGTCCTCAAGGCTAATTTGTGTGTGCTGTGGAGGGCAAACAGTAAGGCATGGGTCACTAGGGACTTTTTCTATGACTGGTTACACCATGCATTTGCCCCCACTGTGAAAAATTACCTAACTGAAAAGAAATTAGACCTTAAGTGCCTCCTGGTATTAGACAATGCCCCTGGTCATCCTACAGACTTGTCAGAGCGACTTTCTGGGGACATGAGCTTCATTAAGGTCAAGTTTTTGCCTCCTAATACCACTCCTCTCCTGCAGCCCATGGACCAGCAGGTCATTTCCAACTTCAAGAAACTGTACACAAAAGCTATGTTTCAAAAGTGCTTTATAGTGACCACAGAAACTCAACTGACTCTAAAAGAGTTTTGGAAGGATCACTTTAATATCCTCAGTTGTATAAACCTGATAGATATGGCTTGGGAGGGAGTGACTAAAAGGACCTTGAACTCTGCTTGGAAAAAACTGTGGCCAGAATGTGTAGACAAAAGGGATTTTGAAGGATTTGAGGCTAACCCTGAGAATCCTATGCCAGTTGAGGAATCCATTGTGGCATTGGGGAAGTCCTTGGGGTTGGAGGTTAGTGGGGAGGATGTGGAAGAGTTGGTGGAGGAGGACAGTGAAGAACTAACCACTGATGAGCTGATAGATCATCTTGAACAGCAAGAGGGCAGACCTGAGGAAACTGCTTCGGAGGAGGGGATAGAGAAATTGAAGAAGTTGCCTACTTCAAAGATTAAGGAAATGTGTGCAATGTGGCTTAAAGTGCAAACCTTTTTTGATGACAATCACCCTAACACAGCTATTGCAAGCCGTGCTGGTGACTATTACACTAACAATGTTGTGAAACACTTTAGGGATGTCATAAAGGAACGGGAGGTACAGGCCACTATGGACAGATATGTTGTGCGACAGAAATCCAGTGACTCTGAAGCTGGTCCTAGTGGCATTAAAAGAAGAAGGGAAGTAACCCCGGAAAAGGACTTGCTACCTCAAGTCCTAATGGAAGGGGATTCCCCTTCTAAACACTAACATCTCTCCCCTCCTCCCATCCCATCAATCATCACCAGATCTTCATTAAAGGTAAGTGTCAATTATTTTATTATTATTCTATTGCATTAAACTTAATATTCCATATAGTAAAAATTTTTTTTTCATACTTTTGGGTGTCTTGCACGGATTAATTTGATTTCCATTATTTCTTATGAGGAAAATTGATTCGGTTTTCGATATTATCGGTATTCGATGAACTCTCAGGAACGGATTAATATCGAATACCGGGGGTCCACTGTACTTCACTTCTAAATACTAATCACCAATCACATTATTTTAGAGTGCGAAGTTAGCTGCATAATATAATGTTTAGTGGGAAAAGTGTGTCTGCTGACCACACAGGCATAAGAAATTTCCTTGCTAAGTCAGAGGTACTTACTTCTGAGAATGGCTACAAACCTGAGCAAATGTTTAATGCTGATGAGACAAAATTATTTTAGAACGAGATGATATCTATAATGTTCACAAACAAGGCAGAGAAGAGTGCATCTGGATTCAAGGCAGCAAAAGGTCAATTAAGGTTTCCACTGTATACTAATGTAACAGGTGATTTTTAAGTGCAAGCCAATGTTTATTTATTGCTCACAGAATACCCTTGCTGTAAAAGTAAATACAAAACCACTTTGCCTATTATTTGGTGGTCTAACAACATAGCATAGATGAAAGGCCTTGTTTACTGAGTCGGCCAACCCTTATAGTATTCCTGCACTGAAGCAGCACCTGGCCAGAAAGAATCTTTCATTCAGGTTCTCCTCAACTCTTGGAGTCCAACAGCTATCCTCAACTCTTGATAATTCCCACAGCTATTTTCAACTCTTGCAGTCTGTGGACCCAAATGGTAAGGCTGTGTTTTTACAACCAAATACATCTCTGATACAACCACTGAACTAAGGAGTGATTTAACCATAAGTGCAGGAGACCATCATACCAACGCAGAAAAAAAGTGTGCCAGACTTTTGGAGTCAATTTAACATTGCAGAAGCAACAATGCATATAAAACTATTGTAGGATGAAGTGACCCCCAATCAACAATAAATGCAGGATGGAGAAAATTATGACCTAGTCTGGTAAATAATTTCACAGGTTTCCCCCAATAAAATTAGGTTCGAGTCAAATCACAATTTTGATATACATGTCTAATAAGACATTCAAAATACAAGTAATTTAGAGGTTAATATTTGTTCCAATACATTATAAAAACAATGCATTCACAAAAGTGTGGCTACATAACACAACCAACCTGAATTTACACTGGATAATGGTGCAGTCATTCTGGCTTCCCTGAGACGTACATAAGGTGGATTGTAATTGAAGTTTGAGGTGACTAGTTTAGCATAGTACTCCACATATCTTCTTTGGCTAGGTATAGTTACTCCCTGCAAAAAAAGAAATTTGTATTAATAATGACTGCATTATCACATGATAACATTATAAACACTGTACAATACAATTTACAGCTTTAGTACTGTAAACAAGATAAATACTGGTACCTACTTTTCTATCAAAAGTTCTTTTATCTCCATAAAAATCCAAAGCGTCTTGTGCTAAAATCTTGAATCGGCAGTGCAGTAAGTAGCAACATATCATAACACCAGTTCGGCCCTATTGGAAGATATGCAATAAAAACTTTAAATTTCTATTTAACCATTAATTTAAAAAAAAGACTACAATTACAGTAAAACTACAAGGAAAGAAATGTAATACGTAGTAGGTTACTGTACACTTGAGCAACCTATTCAGTACTTAAGGGGGGAGGCGGGAATATATTTTTGTTTTCAACCGATTTATTTTATTTTTGGTGTACTTTTAGAGGTGCATATATAGTTTAATGTGACAAAGTTTCAGTATGATTGGCCAACAAACAACATAAAAAAAAATATTAACATAATTTTGATATATGGCAGCATCCCGACAAATTGGCACTACGAGTGGCACTTCCGACATTCCCAACTGTTAGAATACAACTAGCACGAATTTTTTACATTGCCATTTCATCTAATATATCTTATTATCATGGTAAAAAAAAATACATTTGACAATTTTTGGCATTCACCAAAATATCTGCCTTTTACCCCCACAAAATCAAAAATATTTGAGATATTCCAAAAAATCTATCATTAAAATTTAAAACACACTGTTTTATATTGTCTGTGAAAATCATTTCAATACAATCATTAACCCCTTGAGGGTTTTGGTCGTACTAGTACATCTTACGCGTAGGGGTTTTTGACGTACTAGTACGCATAAATTCTAGCGCCGTCAAATCTCGCGGGAAGAGGCTGGTAGGCCTCCATATGAAAGAATGGGTCTATGTGGTCAGTGTGCACAGTATAAAAAAAAATCCTGCAGCACACAGTGCATAATGAGAAAAAAAAACTTTCACGTTTTTTTTGGCATAAAACAGCGTCTTTGCACTGTATTTTTGTATGGTATTTATTGTTGTATTCTAGTTTTCTTGGTCTCATTTTATAGAATGGAATGCATATCACAGAAATTGAGATGATTTTTACTGGTTTTACAATGAAAAGTACCTTGAAATTGAGCTCAAAGTAGCAGAAATGTTCGATTTTTACCAAAGTTCAAAAGTAAACAAATCATGCCAAGCATCCAATACACGTCAACTGTTGAGTCTAACATTCTTTTGCAATTGCGCCAATATGATTTATATCATTTTTTACACTAATGCAGTAGTCTGCATAACAGTAAATCTTCTATTTTTCGTGAGAATAAAAATTCAAAGTGGAAAGCAAAAGAATGTAAGAGGGGCCTTGAGACGTGACTAATGAGCAGAAGAAATGTCATTTTAGTGCCAGGAATGTATTTCTTGTTTGTTCTGGACACTATTCGGAAATTGGCATTTTTTGAAATTTGTGTGAAATTGGCAAAACTGCTAAATTCTGACCACTGTATTGGATAGTTGAAAATGGTAAATGGGTGGTTTCTTGCACTCATTCAATAGAAAAAATGTAGTTCTAGCGAAATATTCATGTTGTTTGTCGACTAGTACAGAGGAATTGGCCAAAAATGGGGCTTAAATTGGGCAAAATCGCCGATGCGTAAACATCGCCGAGACCGCTAACTTCGCGAGAGCATAATTCCGTAAGTTTTCCATCAAATCTCATAATTTTGGTGTCATTATGATCGGGAAAAGATTCTCTATCTTTTCATAAGAAAAAATAATTTTTTTTTTTTTAAATTTGGCCGACCCTGAGAACGAGTTTCTGAGAGGGCCTGTCGACCCTCAAAGGGTTAATAATGGTGCTGGTTAGCGAAACAAGTGAATAAGTTACTTCCGAGATATAGGCCTAGAACGCTGGCAGGCCTACCGTCAAAAAAAACATTTTCTTTTTTCGTGAAAATCGCGTTTGTTTCGGTGTATTTCTTAGTAAACTGATGTTCTAGTGCAGTTATCCTCTTCAAAACATCATTTTCTCTCACTCACAGACCAAACAATACAACATGGAGACGAGGAGTAACTTTTTTATATCGAGATATTGCTGGTGGACTCTCGCTATATTATGGCCTATTTTATTCAGTCTAGAGTATATAACATGTTTGTTTGTTATTTACAGTGATTATTATATCATATTAGATCAATTCTGATAGATAAATAAGCCGTATAGTTAATATATAAGCTGATATAAGCGTAATAATGAAGTGATTTCACCTGGCACTCTCTGGAGAGGGAGCACTGCCGAGTGTACCTAGGTGCTTCCCGATAGGCTAGACGTCTATTGATAAGCTCCACCTACTCTTATATGATGCCAAATAATCAATTATTATATTAGAAAGAATAATGCAAAGAAAAAGCGATAAAAAAAAGGAAAAAATTCCAAAAAATACATGGGTTGAGAACAGACGCGCTACCTACATCGCCGCCACCATACCTGATATAAATGACTATAATTTCTTGTAGAAACGTTGTAGAACATTGATTCTTGTACCATTGTGTTGCCAAAGAGTTAAGCTATTTTTCTATATGAATAACTCATTTTCATAATTTTTCAAATTTTTCTTGAGAGCGCTGAAAAAATGTTCCTTAACAACAACTAATATTATAGACATTTCCCTAAGTTACCCTAATATGATAAAATTTAAAATAATAAATGTGATAACAATAGCTACAGGAATTTAACAACAGTTGCAATAATCAAATTGACAGGAATAGCAGTTTAATAATGATTATAGCAATTACTTTGATCATACTAATTTTTTTTTGCACTGCATTAAAAATGGTTGTCAAGTTAGATGTGAATTTCAATTGTAATATGTGTAATTGCAATAAAAAATTAAAATAGAGGTAGTAATTATATTAAACTGAAATATAGAACAGTACTACCATACAGTGTACCATAATTTCAGCTTTCAAATAGAAATAATAATAATTTAGAAAATGGTATACACTTTATAGTAGGGAAGGCTTTGCAATACTCTATACTGATAACACAGTAGTTTGTATACTATTGTATTAGGTACATGGAATCTACAAGGCAGTTTTGAGAGTTGTTTTATTTTTGTCTAACATGAATCCAGGCTTCCTTACTGACTGCCTGGTCAACCAATATTCTTTCTCTCTCTCTCTCTCTCTATCTATCTATCTATCTGCTTCTCCTTTCTACCTGTGCCATATTTATATTCAGTATTCACCTTATGTATCCACTTCTAATTCACACTTGTTCCTGTATCTACCACTTAGCTCATTTTACCCCTTCATCCTTATTCCACTGTGTTTTACTGTATACCTGTGATGGGTTTCTAGTGTTTTTCTAGCCTTGCAGCCAGATCAACCTGCTATATGAAGGGTCTATCTGGAGGGAGATTTGGGGGCCAACACTCTGGTGGCTCAGTCCATGACCTGGTCTGGGACCAGGCTTTAGTTAACCCCTTGACAAACTCTTAAGATTATCTAAGAGCATTCTCTTTGATATATCTTTGATGAGTTCTGACAGTTTTTCCACTCCCAGAGCCCAGCCATAGGCCAGGCTAGTCTGGTGTTTGCCTGCTCAACCAGGCTGTTGCTTGTGGTGCTCTGCCTACCCACATATCCATCACAGCCTGGTTGATCTGGCACCTGGTGAAGATACCTGTCCAATTTCTTCTTCAAGACTTCTATACTTGTCCCAGCAGTGTTTCTGATATATGTGCCTATACTTATTACATAACATACAAATAAAATCTATTATAGTCACAACAAAGTGCTAAGGCCGTGTGTGTTATTCAGTGTTACAATATAATCTGAATACTGTACTTTTATCTCTGTATATTTACATACCAGGTTAAGGTACTCTAACAACCTTTTTCTAGCTTTCATCCTACTTTAACTTCCTCTACATCCCTTTCTTCTCATTATTAGCACTTCTCTCACTATATCTACATCTTTTATTTCACCAAATAAACTTGGTATCATACAGAGCTATGTCTGAAGGGGATTATTATGATCAACCTTAATAACCAAGACAATCTAAGATGAAGGTTGGAATACACAGCCTTCCTAAACTGTTTAATTTATGTCTCCATGAGGGTTTGGAGCACACATTCCTGCAAGTTTAACTTACCTTTCCGGCCTTACAGTGCACGACAGCCACATTTTTCTGATCTTCGTTGAGCCAATCTGCCATGTCTTTACACAACGGCTCGATGTCAATCAAAGGAGGAGGATTGTGGTCAGCAAATGGAAAAGTTCTAACACGGTTATGGAATCTTGCTGCATCGTAACATCTATTTCTCTCCGAGCATCTAAAAATTCAAAGAAAATTTATAAAATTTAACTTATATGAGGTATGGGTCACTTAGCACAGTGTGTTGGAGGCTCAGTCTTATGACCACTAATTGTTATTCTCACAGCCATTGTTCAGGAAATTAACACAATTCTTTTTACTGCATGTATGAATTTTCACAGCTTTCTGCCTGTTGTGTACCTGTTCTTGATTCTGGTCATCATCAGTACCCGGTCCCTGACCTGGCTTCCTGGTTGATGGTCTGATCAGTCAGGCAGCTGGTCCAGCATAAGCACCACAGCCTGGCTGATCAGGAACTTACTTAAGGTACTTATCAAATTCCCTTTAAAACAAGTCAGGGGTCCATTAGTTGTTTCTAAATCTAGTGCAGAGGTTCTAAACACATCACCAGGGACCAGGCTGCAGGGGCAATGACCACCAAAATTGACTATATTATTATTATAATCAAAAAGAAGCGCTAAACCAAAAATCTGACTATAGGTAACTGATATAGGTATGATATCAGGTATTTTGAACAGTAGTCAGCTTAAAATTAAATTTGCAAACAGTAATGACATAATATTTAATCAGCATTTACTTACAAATTATATATTCTATAATGGTCCTTGTGTCTCTCTTCTAAAAAGCGGCATACATCGTCAATGTGATTTCTGTATACGCCCTCTAACTTCTGAGCAGGGAAGCCCATGGCAATTAGACGATCTGTGATATCTGGTTACAAATGTTAAGGTTCACAACGCCAAATTTTGAATTAACAGTTTCTAACATGCACGATAAAGAGTACAGTAATTCAATATAAAACGAAACAAATTCAAAATAATACATAAAATGTGCAATGAAACATTCAAATTAATACAAACTCAAAAGTCAAAAAATAAAACAACCCCAGAGTAAAGATTCTCGTTTCAAGTAATACATACATAACCTGTTTGTAATATACTTGTACATACTGTACCACATTTTACCACAAATGCAGTGAATAACTCTTCAATCCCAGCACTCTATTACACTTCACAAATGACGGCTGATCTATGCTTAAAAATATAATATTTACCAATATAGTACTTTTTGATCACTGAATATGCAAATTCTTACAAAGAAGGCTAAAGAATATCATGACTGCTGAAACAATCTTTGTCAAAAGTTAAGCTGCTACAGGAAGGTACAGAAACTCAACCTGTTATGTTAAAAATGGTATACAATATAGACAAGTTGTTGATTATACAAAAATCTTCTTCAGTCCAATACAGAGGCAGCAGGTGTAGTAGTAAAATAAAGGTGATGTCATCAGTCCATCAACCTTGGAGAAATAGTATTTGAGGTGGTCAATCCCTCATCCTGGAGAAAAGTTGAGCTCCATAGTCTGGAACAATATCATTCCAGACCATGATTGTGGTTGTGGTGTTTTGTGTGGTTGTGGTGTGTTTGTAATGTTTTATGTGCTTGTGGTGTATGTGGTTGTGGTGTGTGTGGTTGTGGTGTGTGGTTGTGGTGTGTGTGGTTGTGATGTGTGTGGTTGTGATGTGTGTGGTTGTGATGTGTGTGGTTGTGATGTGTGTGGTTGTGATGTGTGTGGTTGTGATGTGTGTGGTTGTGATGTGTGTGGTTGTGGTAGTGTGTGGTTGTGGTAGTGTGTGGATGTAGTGGTGTGTGGGGGTTGTGGTACGTGTGTGTGGTTGTAGTGATGTGTGTAGTTGTGGTGGTGTGTTGAGTAGTGCTGTGTGTGTGTAGTTGTGGTGCTGTGTGTGTAGGGTTGTGGTGTGTGCTTTTTTGTGGTGTGTATGGTTGTGCTATGTGTGATTCTGTTGTATGTGACTGTGCTATGTGCAGTTGTGGTGTTGTGTTGTGTGGTGTTGTGTGTGTGGTTGTGTTGTCTGTGTGGTTGTGTTGTGTTGTGTGTGTGGTTGTGTTGTCTGTGTGGTTGTGTTGTGTGTGGGGCTGTGTGTGGGGTTGTGGTGTTGTGCGTGTGTTTGGGTTTGTGCTGTTGTATGAATGGTTGTGGTGGTGTGTGGGGTTGTGGTGGTGTGTGGGGTTGTGGTGGTGTGTGGGGTTGTGGTGGTGTGTGGGTTGTGGTGTGTGTGGGTTGTGGGGTTGTGGTGGTGTGTGGGGTTGTGTGTGTGGGGTTGTGCTGTGTGGGGTTGTGCTGTGTGGGGTTGTGCTGTGTGGGGTTGTGCTGTGTGGGGTTGTGGTGGTATGTGGGGTTGTGGTGGTATGTGGGGTTGTGGTGGTATGTGGGGTTGTGGTGGTATGTGGGGTTGTGGTGGTATGTGGGGTTGTGGTGGTATGTGGGGTTGTGGTGGTATGTGGGGTTGTGGTGGTATGTGGGGTTGTGGTGGTATGTGGGGTTGTGGTGGTATGTGGGGTTGTGGTGGTATGTGGGGTTGTGGTGGTATGTGGGGTTGTGGTGGTATGTGGGGTTGTGGTGGTATGTGGGGTTGTGGTGGTATGTGGGGTTGTGGTGGTATGTGGGGTTGTGGTGGTATGTGGGGTTGTGGTGGTATGTGGGGTTGTGTGAGTGGGGTTGTGGGGTATGGGGGTTGTGTGGTGTGGGGTTGTGGTGGTGTGGGGTTGTGGTGGTATGTGGGGTTGTGGTGGTATGTGGGGTTGTGGTGGTATGTGGGGTTGTGGTGTGTGGGGCTGTGATGTGTGGGGTTGTGGTGTTCTATGAGGCTGTGGTGCCGTGTGGTTGTGATTTTGTGTGGGGTTGTGGTGTTGTGTGGGGTTTTATGGCTGTTGTCTGGTTTGTAAGGCTGTGGAGTTTTGTGGTTGTGGAGTTTTGTGGTTGTGGAGTTTTGTGGTTGTGGTGTTCTGTGGTTGTTCTATTTTGTGATTGTGGAGTTTTGGTTGTGGTGTGTGTGTGGTTGAGGGTTCTGTATATGGGTAAGTGTATGGTTCCAGGTTAATGGGTGGGTGTATGGGTACAGGCGTTTGTCCAGGTATATAGATGGGTATTTGGATGAGTGTATGACCGGGTGTAAGTATAAGTATATAGATCCAGATGTATGGATAAGTATATGGCTGCTGGTGTATGGGTGGATAATGGGTCTAGATGTATAAGCGAGTGTATGGGCTATGTATTAATGGATGTATGGATACAGTTGCATAGGTATAAGAGTATGGGCTGGGTATATAAATACAGGTGTGTGTATATGTGGGTGTATGTGCAGTTGTGTGGGGTACAAGTGAATAGTTCTAGGTGTGGGGGTGGGTACAGGTGAATGGTATTGATGTGGGTACAGGTTCAGCTTTACTGTTTGGGTTTGTGTGGGCACAGGTATATGTGGGGGTGAGTGTTGGTGCAGATGTATGTGGGGTGAGTGTTGGTGCAGGTGTATGTAGGGGTGGGTGTGGTACAGGTGTATGTAGGGGTGGGTGTTGGTACAGGTGTATGTAGAGGTGGGTGTTGGTACAGGTGTATGTAGGGGTGGGTGTTGGTACATGTGTATGTGTGAGTGGGTATTGCTGCAGGTGTATGTGGGGGTGAGTGTTTGGTGCTGGTGTATGTCAGGGTGGGTGTTAGTGCAGGTGTATGTGAGGGTGGGGGCGAGTGCTGGTGCAGGTGTATGTGTTGATGGGTGTTGGTGCAGATATGTGTGTGGGTGGATGTTGGTGCAGGTGTATGAAGGTGTGGGTGTTGTTGCAGGTGTAGGTGTGGGTGTTGGTGTAGGTGTATGTAGGGGTGGGTGTTGTTGCAGGTGTATGTAGGGGTGGGTGTTGTTGCAGGTGTATGTAGGGGTGGGTGTTGTTGCAGGTGTATGTGGGTGGGTGTTGGTGCAGGTGTATGTAGATGTGGGTGTTGGTGCAGGTGTATGTAGATGTGGGTGTTGGTGCAGGTGTATGTAGATGTGGGTGTTGGTGCAGGTGTATGTAGATGTGGGTGTTGGTGCAGGTGTATGTAGATGTGGGTGTTGGTGCAGGTGTATGTAGATGTGGGTGTTGGTGCAGGTGTATGTAGATGTTGGTGCAGGTATATGTAGATGTGGGTGTTGGTACAGGTGTATGTAGAGGTGGGTGTTGGTTACAGGTGTATGTAGGGGTGGGTGTTGGTACATGTGTATGTGTGAGTGGGTATTGCTGCAGGTGTATGTGGGGGGTGAGTGTTGGTGCTGGTGTATGTCAGGGTGGGTGTTAGTGCAGGTGTATGTGAGGGTGGGGGCGAGTGCTGGTGCAGGTGTATGTGTTGATGGGTGTTGGTGCAGATATATGTGTGGGTGGATGTTGGTGCAGGTGTATGAAGGTGTGGGTGTTGTTGCAGGTGTAGGTGTGGGTGTTGGTGTAGGTGTATGTAGGGGTGGGTGTTGTTGCAGGTGTATGTAGGGTGGGTGTTGTTGCAGTGTATGTAGGGGTGGGTGTTGTTGCAGGTGTATGTGGGTGGGTGTTGGTGCAGGTGTATGTAGATGTGGGTGTTGGTGCAGGTGTATGTAGATGTGGGTGTTGGTGCAGGTGTATGTAGATGTGGGTGTTGGTGCAGGTGTATGTAGATGTGGGTGTTGGTGCAGGTGTATGTAGATGTGTGTTGTGCAGGTGTATGTAGATGTTGGTGCTGTATGAGTTGGTTTTCAGGTGTATGTAGATGTGGGTGTTGGTGCAGGTGTATGTAGATGTGGGTGTTGGTGCAGGTGTATGTAGATGTGGGTGTTGGTGCAGGTGTATGTAGATGTGGGTGTTGGTGCAGGTGTATGTAGATGTGGGTGTTGGTGCAGGTGTATGTAGATGTGGGTGTTGGTGCAGGTGTATGTAGATGTGGGTGTTTGGTGCAGGTGTATGTAGATGTGGGTGTTGGTGCAGGTGTATGTAGATGTGGGTGTTGGTGCAGGTGTATGTAGATGTGGGTGTTGGTGCAGGTGTATGTAGATGTGGGTGTTGGTGCAGGTGTATGTAGATGTGGGTGTTGGTGCAGGTGTATGTAGATGTGGGTGTTGGTGCAGGTGTATGTAATGTGGGTGTTGGTGCAGGTGTATGTGGGGGTGGGTGTTGGTGCAGGTGTATGTGGTGCAGGTGTATGTGAGTGTTGGTGAAGTGTGGGTGGGTGTTGGTGCAGGTGTCTGTAGGCGTGGGTGTTGGTGCAGGTGTCTGTAGGTGTGGGTGTTGGTGCAGGTGTCTGTAGGTGTGGGTGTTGGTGCAGGTGTATGTGTGGGTGAGTGTTGGTGCAGGTGCATGTGGGTGAGTGTTGATACAGGTGTATGTGTGGGTGGGTGTTAATGCAGATGTATGTGGGGGTGGTGCAGGTGTATGTAGGGGTGGGGTGTTGATGCATGTGCATGCATGGTTGGGTGTTGGTGCAGGTGTATGTAGGTGTTGGTGCAGGTGTGTGGGTGTTGGTGCAGGTGAATGTGGGGGTGGGTGTTGGTGCAGGTGTGTGGGTGGGTGTTGGTGCAGGTGTATGTAGGTGTTGGTGCAGGTGTGTGGGTGTTGGTGCAGATGTATGTGGGGGTGGGTGTTGGTGCAGGTGTATATGGAGGTGGGCATTGGTGCAGGTGTATATGGAGGTGGGCATTGGTGCAGGTGTATATGGAGGTGGGCAGTGATGCAAGTTGTGTGTGGGTATAGGTAAATGTGTGGATGGGGTATAGGTACAGGTGGGTGGGTATAGGTACAGGTGGGTGGGTATAGGCACAGGTATGTGGGTGTGTATGGGCAGAGATGAGTGGGTATGGGTACAAATGTGTGGGTGGGTATGGGTACAAATGTGGTTAGGTGGGTATGAGTATAAATATGTGGGTGGGTATGGGTATGTGTGGGTCGGTATGGGTATAATGTGTGGGTGGGTATGGGTATAAATGTGTGGGTGGGTATGGGTATGTGTGGGTGGGTATGGGTATAAATGTTGTGGGTGGGTATGGGTATAAATGTGGGTGGGTATGGGTATGTGTAGGTGGGTATGTGTACAAATATATGGGTGGGATTGGGTACAAATGTGGGTGGGTATGGGTACAGGCATATGTAGCTACGAGTACAGGTGTGTTGGCACGAGTACAAGTGTGTGTTGGTACGTATACAGGTGCATTGGTACAAGCACAGGTGTGTTGGTACGTGTACAGGTGTGTGATGGTCCAGGTTAACTTTAAGACTAAAGTAGTTAAGGTGTGGGAGTGTAGGTGGGAGTTAAGGTGTGTGGTGGGTGGGTGGGTGTGAGTTAATGTGTGTGTGGGTGGGTGTGAGTTAAGGTGTGTGTGTGGGTGGGTGTGAGTTAGGTGTGTGTGTGGGTGGGTGTGAGTTAAGGTGTGTCTGGGTGGGTGTGAGTTAAGGTGTGTGTGTGGGTTGTGAGTTAAGGTGTGTTAGTTAAGGTGTGTTAGTTAAGGTGTGTTAGTTAAGGTGTGTTACTTAAGGTGTTAGTTAAGGTGTGTTAGTTAAGGTGTGTTAGTTAAGGTGTGTTAGTTAAGGTGTGTTAGTTAAGGTGTGAGTTAAGGTGTTAGTTAAGGTGTGTTAGTTAAGGTGTTAGTTAAGGTGTGTTAGTTAAGGTGTGTGAGTTAAGGTGTGTGAGTTAAGGTGTTAGTTAAGGTGTGTTAGTTAAGGTGTGTTAGTTAAGGTGTGAGTTAAGGTATGAGCATCAAGAGATGCGCCGCTACAAGATGCTGTAGTGGT
>NC_069473.1:15360088-15515088 GCF_026875155.1 Cherax quadricarinatus | reverse complement strand
TCCGGAAACAATGCTTACAGCTTCACTGACTTTACGACAAACACCACCTGTAAGACATGTCCAACAGTTAGGTATCTTTATTACAGAACGTTTTACCTACACGGTAAGCTCCTTAAGTCGAATACGGAAGAGTAAAGAATTGAGACACTACATACAATAAGTGTCAGGTGCCCGAGACTGTTCAACTGCCTCCCAGCATACATAAGGGGGATTACCAATAGACCCCTGGCAGTCTTCAAGCTGGCACTGGACAAGCACCTAAAGTCGGTACCTGACCAGCCGGGCTGTGGCTCGTACGTTGGTTTGCGTGCAGCCAGCAGTAACATCCTGGTTGATCAGGCTCTGATCCACCAGGAGGCCTGGTCACAGACCGGGCCGCGGGGGCGTTGACCCCCGGAACTCTCTCCAGGTAAACTCCAGGTATGCTGTACTTCCTACAAGAGTGATGGACTCAACACATCGATTCCAGGCTGAGGGACTCATTACCTCAAACTGGAATGGAGACCTGTACTTAGCTCAGCGAGGACGTGTCTAGTGTACTCTCCGTGGACTAAACCAAGGTGCCCTCCATCGAGCAACTTTACCAGCAGCTTAAGGAAGAATTGAGGGTAGCGAAGATAGAGATACGGCGGTTGACTGAGGAAAACAAGAGGATTCATAGTAGTCCTCCTGTTGAGTCCTCAGGTCAAGAAAGGAACCTGGACAGTGGCTGGACAGCATGGAACGAAGTTGACGATCAAGAAGACGAATGGAAAGGTAGAAACGATGAAGGAGACTGCTGTGGAAACTTGTGGAAACGTCTAATGTATTCTCCGTGCTACCCAATGAATGTGAGTCGACTACTGGGAACGTCACGACGACCGACACCAAGGAAGGTAAAAAAATGTTGTTGTTGTTGTTGTTTGGAATAGCCATGTTAGATATATGGATAGGGCCTTCTGCTTGAAGGATGGGAGTAGAAAGACAGAGGGTTTGCTTTCCTGGGGCTGGGATGGAGGATATTGTTAGCCGGCTTGACAACATCATGAACGGTAATGGGATCAATCCTATTATCTGCCTCAGTGCTGGAGGCAATGATGCAGGCAAGCGTAGAAGTGAGGATTTAGTTAGAAGGTTCAGGACAGCAATAGACATAATTAGGAAGAAGGGGGGGCACCCAGTTATATGTGGCATTTTGCCAAGAAAGGGTGTTGGAAATGGTTGCCCAGAGCAACTGGTATTAATTGTTGGCTAGACAAACACTGTAAGGATAATGCAATACCATTCATCGACAACTGGGACCATTTCTGTGGCCTAAATGACATGTATGCCAGGGATGGGGTTCACTTATCCAGGGCAGGTGGGGGTTTTCTTGCTAGCTCAGTTGAGGGGTTGTTAGAACTTCAAACTAGGATTAGTTAGAGGTATGGGTTTAGAAATGATAAATAATGAGATGGATATATTGACTTAAGCTTTGATATTATGAATCTTAATAACAGTCATGGAGTAATGCTGGGTAATGATAATTTCAGAAATTGTGTAAAAGAAAAGATAATAGGAAAAAATGTGCAGAAGAAAAAACATTGATGGTATTTTATGCTAACAGTCGAAGTGCAAGAAATAAGATTAATGAAAAACGTTTTGGGTAGCATGTGCGGGGAACTTTGATGTCATTGCATTAACTGAAACGTGGTATGATTTAAAGAGTCGGGATATGATTAATCGGTGTAATATTAAAGGTTTAAAGTTGTTCCATGTGGATGATGTAATGGAAAGGGGGAGGAGTTGCATTATATATTAGAGAAAATATTAATTGTTGCATAAAAACAGGTATAAAAATAGATGGAATAGTAACAGAATCTGTTTGGGTAGAGTTTGTAGGTCATTAAAAATTAATTCTAGGTGAAATATACCGACCTCCTGGCTTGGATCACGATAGAGGGAGATTTCTTTGGGACGAAATTGTTAGGGCTTTTTAGACACATAACACAGTGATATTTTAATATGTTTATTATGCACCCCATACCCATCCTGTGGGCGGTAGTCACCCCATACCCATCCTGTGGGCGGTAGTCACCCCATACCCATCCTGTGGGCGGTAGTCAAAAGATTACAGAGGTACATAATTGGTCCAGGGACTGGACTCCAAAGTTTTGATAGCTGAGCAAGTTACAGATGCAATGAACTCACAATTTACAAAGGTAATGAACTCACAATTTACAAAGGTAATGAACTCCAGGTAAGTCTGGTCACAATCATGACAAGTTACAAAGGTATTTACAGTACTCGCTCCCATCTTGTTCCTCATCCTCATATCCGACATAGACAAGGATGTCAGCCACAGCACCGTGTCTTCCTTTGCAGATGACACCCGAATCTGCATGACAGTGTCTTCCATTGCAGACACTGCAAAGCTCCAGGCGGACATCAACCAAATCTTTCAGTGGGCTGCAGAAAACAATATGAAGTTCAACGATGAGAAATTTCAATTGCTCAGATATGGTAAACACAAGGAAATTAAATCTTCATCAGAGTACAAAACAAATTCTGGCCACAAAATAGAGCGTAACACCAACGTCAAAGACCTGGGAGTGATCATGTCGGAGGATCTCACCTTCAAGGACTATAACATTGTATCAATCGCATGAGCAATTCACACTTCCACACCCGGTCACAACTGTAATGAGTTATTGGTGCAAATATTGATTGTCGAGTCACACACACACACACACACACACACACACACACACACACACCACACACACACACACACACACCACACACACACACACACACACACACCCCACACACACACACACACGACACTGACACTGACACTGACACTGACACACACACACTCACACTCGCACTCACTCGCACTCACTCACACACTCACACACTCACACACACACACACACCCAAAAAACACGCACAGTGATAGTAGAGGATTTTAACTTTAGTCAAATTGACTGGAATTCTTTTACCGGTAATCTGGAGTCCAGTTATTTTATGGAAACAGTTCAGGACTGTTTTCTGAAGCAGTGTGTAACAGAGCCTACCAGGGGTAATAATTTGCTAGATCTAATCTTGTCAAGTAAGGAAACACTCGTAAATAATCTGAAGATCACTGAAGAGCTTGGAGCAAGTAATCACAAATCCATCACTTTTAGCATTAACTGGGAATACAAGAATAATGATAATACGGTAAAAAAAAATCCCTGATTTTCGTTCTGCCTATTACAGTGGACTTAGAGAACACCTGTCTAATCTTGATTGGGGTTATCTAGCTAATGATTTTATTGATGATCATAACTTTATGATTACGAAGGATCTGCATTTATGATTTTTTTCTTAATAATGTACACTGTGCTCAGAGTATATACATTCCCCAGAGAGAAATTAGGTCTAATAATAACGATCCCAAATGGGTTTACAGGAGGCTAAAGCATCTATTAGGGGAGAAAAGGGGAATTTATAGGGAATTTATAGCTTAAAAGAGAAGTAAAAAGGGGGATTAGAAAGGCTAAACGTGACTATGAAATTAGAGTTGCTAATGAATCAAAGACTAATCCAAAAGGGGTTCTTTCAAGTGTATAGGACGAAGGGGAAAGAAAAAGTAGGACCTCTGAAAATTGGGAATGGGCAGCTGACCCGGGTAACGAACTGGAAATGTGTTCCTTATTTAATGACTATTTTTTGTCGTTTTTCCCCGGAAGATGTAAATGAGATTCCGAAATTAACAATTATTCAGTTCCTGATGAATTCAAATTAACTAATATTACTGTCACGAGGGACATGGTTGTCAAACAGATAGACAAACTGAAGCAAAATAAGTTCCCGGGGCCCGACGAGTTGTTTTCCAAGGTATTTAAGGAATGCAAGATGGAACTTAGTCAGCCATTAACGAGTGTGTTTAATGCGGTCCATCCTTACTGGTGTTGTGCCAGAGTTGTGGAAGATGGCCAATGTGGTTCCTATATTCAAATCTGGGAATAAGTCCGTTACTTCAAATTACCGTCCAATAAGCCTGACATATACAGTGGGCAGGTTATTAGAATCAATTATCGCTGGCTTTTTGAAGTCACCTTGAAGAGCCCTAGTTTGATTAATGAATCTCAGCATGGGTTCACGAGAGGCGTTCCTGCCCGACAAATGTGCTGATGTTATTCAAAAGAACATTTGAGGCAGTTGACAGTGATAAAAAAATATGATATTGTTTATTTGAAATTTTAGTAAAGCCCCTTTGATAGATTACCTCAAAGAGACTTAAGAAAAGTGGCAGCTCATGGTATAGGAGGTAAAGTTCTAGCATGAACAGAAGCCATGGCTTACCAATAGAAAGCAGATCTGGGGCCAGATCTGGATGGGGATAGGCAGTAGTGGCATTCCACAAGGATTGATGGGGTGAACTCAGACTCCAGGCTGAGGGAATGATTATCTCAAACTCCTCCTCTCCCTTTCACCTTTCTACTTTGTATTTGACTTTATGACTGGAATTTGTATTGATAAAGCCACTGGATGGCGAAACGTCTACAATTAAAAATACCCCGATGTTGCAAATGTGTCTTAATTTCATCGACTGACAAAGCCTACTATGTAGGCGAAACTTTTCGGAATAAAGATGCCTAATTGTTTTCATATATGTCTTACCTAACAACTGTCGGTATTTTATATTTATGATATTCATAGTGTAAATTACCTGGGATACCTGGGATACTGGATTTACTTTTTATTTTCACTGGGGTCCTTTAATTTTAAACAGTGGAGGATGCAACATTAAAAACATAAAAAAACGAAGGAACACTGCAGCAGGCCCACTGGCCCATGCGAGGCTTAAGCCAATGCACCCAACTAGTCAGGTCAGGTCACATTGACTTAAGGGAGGAAACGGAACCGACCTGGTAGCACAAGCATGAGGTCCAAGTCACACCCACCCACATCCACTCATGTATTTATCCAACCTATTTTTAAAGCTACACAACGTTCTGGCCTCTATAACTGTACTTGGGAGTTTGTTCCACTCATCCACAACTGTTACCAAACCAGTACTTTCCTATATCCTTCCTGAATCTGGGAATTTTTCCAACTTAAAAAAACCCTTGCTGCGAGTCCTGTCTAGGGTAGATATTTTTAGCACACTATTTACATCCCCTTTATTTATTTTCCCGTTTCCATTTATACACCTCAATCATATCCCCCCTAATTCTACGTCTTTCTAGAGAGTGCAGATTCAGGGCCCTTAGTCTATCCTCATAGGGAAGGTTTCTGAACATGGAGTCAACTTTGTCATCCTCCTTTGTACATTTTCCAAAAGGGATTTTTTATCCATTCTGTAATACGGTGACCAAAACTGTGCAGCATAATCTAAATGAGGCCTAACCAAGGATGTATAGAGTTGAAGAACAACCTGAGGACTCCTATTATTTATGCTTCATGATATGAAGCCAAGGATTCTATTAGCTTTATTGCGAACACTTATGCACTGTTGTCTTGGTTTCAGATTACTGCTAACCAGAACTCCTAAATCTTTTTCGCAATCCGTAATATTAAGATCTACATTATTTAGTTTATATGTGGCATGGTTATTGTCCTGTCCAACATTTAGAACTTTGCATTTATCTATATTAAACTGCATCTGCCACTTCTCCGACCACTGATACAGATACTAATGCCGAAAAAAATTCCCCCCCCCCAGTACCAACAATACCACCAGTCTGATGACATTCTTCTTTGCAAATATACAGGGTCTAAAGCCAGCAACAAACAACAAAATACCTTTCATCCGTGGACTGCTTGCAGAGGCAAAGGCAACGTTCGCGGCTTTCACTGAGACCCACATAAAGGATCACTTGGACAACGAAATATGGATCCCAGGTTACAACCTATACAGATGTGACAGAGTGAACAGGCAAAAAGGGGAGGGGTTGGCCTGTACATTGCAGTCACTTGTTTGCACAGAACTGCTTAATGCCTCAAATGATGTAGTGGAAGTTTTAGCAGTAAAGGTCGCGAACCAAAACCTAGTCATTGTGGTAGTCTACAAGCCTCCGGATGCAACATCCCAGCAATTCCAGGAACAGCTGTTAAAAATTGACCACTGTCTGGAAAATCTTCCAGCTCCTGCACCCAACATCTTGCTCCTGGGGGATTTCAACTTAAGGCACTAAAATGGAGGAATTAGCAAATAATATTGTTGCAGTAATAACACCAGGAGGCAGCCCTGATGAAAACTCACTCACACGAGCTTTTAAATCACTGCACAAAATTCAATTTAAACCAGCAAATAATAGAGCCTACTAGACTGGAGAATACACTAGACCTCATCTTCACTAACAATGATGATCTGATAAGAAATGTCACCATATCAAAAACAATATACTCAGATCACAACATAATTGAGGTTCAGACATGTATGCGTGGAGCCCCAGACCGACATGAGATTAGTCACGAGGGAGTATTCACCAAATTCAACTTCAATAACAAAAACATAAAGTGGGACCAAGTAAACCAAGTCCTAACCGATATAAGCTGGGAAGATATACTAAGCAACACAGACCCCAACTTATGCCTAGAACAGATTAACTTGGTGGCACTCGATGTATGCACAAGGCTTATTCCTCTAAGAAAAAGGAGGAGTAGATGTAAAATAGAAAGAGACAGGCACTCCCTTTACAGGCGACGGAAAAGAATAACAGAGCGGCTAAAAGAGGTCAATATATCTGAAATGCGTAGGGAGACACTGGTCAGAGAAATAGCAAACATCGAACTTAAGCTAAAGGAATCTTATAGGAGTCAGGAATCGCGGGAAAAACTAAAAGCCATAAATGAAATCGAAAGAAACCCAAAGTATTTTTTCTCCTATGCCAAATCAAAGTCGAGAACAACGTCCAGTATTAGGCCCCTACTTAAACAAGATGGGTCCTACACAGATGACAGCAAGGAAATGAGTGAGCTACTCAAGTCCCAGTATGACTCAGTTTTTAGCAAGCTGCTAACCAGACTGAGAGTCGAAGATCAAAATGAATTTTTTATGAGAGAGCCACAGAATTTGGTTAACACAAGCCTATCCGATGTTATCCTGACGCCAAATGACTTCGAACAGGAGATAAATGACATGCCCATGCACTCTGCCCCAGGGCCAGACTCATGGAACTCCGTGTTCATCAAGAACTGCAAGAAGCCCATATCACGAGCCTTTTCCATCCTATGGAGAGGGAGCATGGACACGGGGGTCGTCCCACATTTACTAAAAACAACAGACATAGCCCCACTCCACAAAGGGGGCAGTAAAGCAAAGAACTACAGACCGATAGCACTAACATCCCATATCATAAAAATCTTTGAAAGGGTCCTAAGAAGCAAGATCACCACCAATCTAGAAACCCATCAGTTACACAACCCAGGGCAACATGGGTTTAGAACAGGTCGCTCCTGTCTGTCTCAACTATTGGATCACTACGACAAGGTCCTAGATGCACTAGAAGACAAAAAGAATGCAGATGTAATATATACAGACTTTGCAAAAGCCTTCGACAAATGTGACCATGGCGTAATAGCGCACAAAATGCGTGCTAAAGGAATAACAGGAAAAGTCGGTCGATGGATCTAAAATTTCCTCACTAAAAGAACACAGAGAGTAGTAGTCAACAGAGTAAAGTCCGAGGCAGCTACGGTGAAAAGCTCTGTTCCACAAGGCACAGTACTCGCTCCCATCTTGTTCCTCATCCTCATATCCGACATAGACAAGGATGTCAGCCACAGCACCGTGTCTTCCTTTGCAGATGACACCCGAATCTGCATGACAGTATCTTCCATTGCAGACACTGCAAGGCTCCAGGCGGACATCAACCAAATCTTTCAGTGGGCTGCAGAAAACAATATGAAGTTCAACGATGAGAAATTTCAATTACTCAGATATGGTAAACACGAGGAAATTAAATCTTCATCAGAGTACAAAACATAATTGTGGCCACAAAATAGAGCGAAACACCAACGTCAAAGACATGGGAGTGATCATGTCGGAGGATCTCACCTTCAAGGACCATAACATTGTATCAATCGCATCTGCTAGAAAAATGACAGGATGGATAATGAGAACCTTCAAAACTAGGGAGGCCAAGCCCACGATGACACTCTTCAGGTCACTTGTTCTATCTAGGCTGGAATATTGCTGCACACTAACAGCACCTTTCAAGGCAGGTGAAATTGCTGACCTAGAAAATGTACAGAGAACCTTCACGGCGCGCATAACGGAGATAAAACGCCTCAATTACTGGGAGTGCTTGAGGTTCCTAAACCTGTATTCCTGGAACGCAGGAGGGAGAGATACATGATTATATACACCTGGAAAATCCTAGAGGGACTAGTACCGAACTTCCACACGAAAATCACTCACTACGAAAGCAAAAGACTTGGCAGACGATGCAACATCCCCCAATGAAAAGCAGGGGTGTCACTAGCACGTTAAGAGACCATACAATAAGTGTCAGGGGCCCGAGACTGTTCAACTGCCTCCCAGCACACATAAGGGGGATTACCAACAGACCCCTGGCAGTCTTCAAGCTGGCACTGGACAAGTACCTCAAGTCAGTTCCTGATCAGCCGGGCTGTGGCTCGTACGTTGGTTTGCGTGCAGCCAGCAGCAACAGCCTGGTTGATCAGGCTCTGATCCACCAGGAGGCCTGGTCACAGACCGGGCCGCGGGGGCGTTGACCCCCGGAACTCTCTCCAGGTAAACTCCAAGTAAACTGCATCAGTCTATTCAAATCTTCCTGGAGTGAAAGTTAAGACACTTGCGCAACATCTGGTTATCTTTATTTTAAACGTTTCGCCATTCAGTGGCTTTATTAATACAAATTCTTGGACATAATTAGAAAACAGAACTATATACAAAAGACGAGGTAATCAGTCCCTCAGCCTTGGAGGTGGTGTTTACAACACCGTGGTTGTAGAGATTCTGAAGCACAGGTACGAACGAACGAACGAACGAAAGTTCAGGTAAGATCCCAAATGGGATGAGCGGGGAAGACGGGACAGACGAAGAATAGTGCTGGAGAGGAGTGTTCTTAGTTGCAGAAATAGAGCCAGGGCTTAACCCAGCAGCTAAGTCGATCGTGGGACAGACATTGAGAACACACATAGCAGGCTCTTCTGTTGGGACTCCGGTGGGTGAGTGGGGAAGTGTGGACAGACGATGAACAGTCGTGAGAGGAAGGTCTTGAGTTGTAGATGAAAGAGCCAGGGCTAAACCCAGCTACGTGGCACTGCGAGGCAGTGTAGAGAGGGCATGTTGAGGACATAGAGGAGAGAGCAGACTGCAGACAGTGCTCGCCGACTGATATGCTTCAGGCTGAGGTGAAGAGCTGGTTTGGACGTCAGGTGTTGGGAAGGGTGTTGTGTGTTTGGCTACACTTCGCTGGTGATGGAGCCACTCTTGAGTCTTTTGAAGTCTCTCTTGGACATGTGGAATAGTTGCATTCTGAGGTTAGAGTAGTTCAGATTCGCCACGAGGTAAGATAGTGCGTTTTCAAAAGGAATTTGGTGAGGTTTGGTGCAGGTGTACTTAACAGCTCCTTCTTTCATTAAGTGGAGCATATCAGCTGCGCTCATTTCGGTTGGGAGGTTGGGGGTGGTGTAGAAGGTTAGAGACCCATTAAAGGCTTGGCTTAGGTAACGGTTGCCTGTGGTTTCTTCTTCGACTACTACTTCGTCGTTGTCCGAGGGTTGTTCATAATGTTCTGGTACTATTTCGTCTTCTGTGACTGTGTTGAGAGGAGGCAGGGAGTGTTGGTCGGTCGTGATTTGTTGGGCTGGTGGTGGGTGGTGAGAGGTGGTAGTAGACGGTGGTGTTGGTTCTGGAGTAGAGTCTTGGTCAGAGATACGAGTAGGACCAGGGGTTGAGGTGAAGTTAACAATATCTGGAATTAGCTTGAGGAGGTCTTGTGATGGTGGCGAGTCTGGAAAAAAACCATACCCCCGGCCGGGATTGAACCCGCGGTCATAGAGTCTCAAAACTCCAGCCCGTCGCGCTAGCCACTAGACCAGCTAGCCACAATAAGATTCATCCAACTAGGTATATTTCTACACCATAGGAAAGTTAGCACAGGCACCTCTGTGACCACAAATGCAAGTTTTTACAGACGAATCTCCAGCTAGCGTGGCCGTGACGAACTCTAGCTCAAGTCCCTTCACTGCCGTCAACATGACTTAAGAAATCGTAATGACACGATTGCAAATAAACCATACCCCCGGCCGGGATTGAACCCGCGGTCATAGAGTCTCAAAACTCCAGCCCGTCGCGCTAGCCACTAGACCAGCTAGCCACAATAAGATTCATCCAACTAGGTATATTTCTACACCATAGGAAAGTTAGCACAGGCACCTCTGTGACCACAAATGCAAGTTTTTACAGACGAATCTCCAGCTAGCGTGGCCGTGACGAACTCTAGCTCAAGTCCCTTCACTGCCGTCAACATGACTTAAGAAATCGTAATGACACGATTGCAAATAAACCATACCCCCGGCCGGGATTGAACCCGCGGTCATAGAGTCTCAAAACTCCAGCCCGTCGCGCTAGCCACTAGACCAGCTAGCCACAATAAGATTCATCCAACTAGGTATATTTCTACACCATAGGAAAGTTAGCACAGGCACCTCTGTGACCACAAATGCAAGTTTTTACAGACGAATCTCCAGCTAGCGTGGCCGTGACGAACTCTAGCTCAAGTCCCTTCACTGCCGTCAACATGACTTAAGAAATCGTAATGACACGATTGCAAATAAACATACCCCCGGCCGGGATTGAACCGCGGTCACAGAGGTGCCTGTGCTAACTTTCTATGGTGTAGAAATATACCTAGTTGGATGAATTTTATTGTGGCTAGCTGGTCTAGTGGCTAGCGCGACGGGCTGGAGTTTTGAGACTCTATGACCGCGGGTTCAATCCCGGCCGGGGGTATGGTTTATTTGCAATCGTGTCATTACGATTTCTTAAGTCATGTTGACGGCAGTGAAGGACTTGAGCTAGAGTTCGTCACGGCCACGCTAGCTGGAGATTCGTCTGTAAAAACTGCATTTGTGGTCACAGAGGTGCCTGTGCTAACTTTCCTATGGTGTAGAAATATACCTAGTTGGATGAAATCTTATTGTGGCTAGCTGGTCTAGTGGCTAGCGCGACGGGCTGGAGTTTTGAGACTCTATGACCGCGGGTTCAATCCCGGCCGGGGGTATGGTTTATTTGCAATCGTGTCATTACGATTTCTTAAGTCATGTTGACGGCAGTGAAGGGACTTGAGCTAGAGTTCGTCACGGCACGCTAGCTGGAGATTCGTCTGTAAAAACTTGCATTTGTGGTCACAGAGGTGCCTGTGCTAACTTTCCTAGGTGTAGAAATATACCTAGTTGGATGAATCTTATTGTGGCTAGCTGGTCTAGTGGCTAGCGCGACGGGCTGGAGTTTTGAGACTCTATGACCGCGGGTTCAATCCGGGCCCGGGGTATGGTTTATTTGCAATCGTGTCATTACGATTTCTTAAGTCGGTCTGGAAAGTTGAAGTTTGGCATGTTGTTTAGGCGAAACAGTTCATTGATTGTTGTGTTGAATGGCCAGGGTTTGCAGCATTAGTAAGGTGTGCATACATCATACAGTATAGCACCTTGGATGGAGCAGCGTCAGGAAGAGCAGAGAGGGACTGGCTGGGTGGAGACGATTGTTGTGTAGCTTGAAGGAGTTCGGTGGTATCTGATTGAATTTTTGCAATGGCGGCGTATGTTGGCGATTTAGGGTTGTTTTCTTGGTTTCTTCAATGATTTTCTTAGACAGGACTTCTTTACGTAGAGGGACATTTTGCTGCAAGGGTGTGGTGAGTACCCTTGCAGTTGAGGCAGGTAGGAGAGGTAGTGGTAGTAGAACATTCCTTGAAGTCATGGCCGTCTTTACCGCAGTTTGTGCAGTACTTTTTCCCTTTCAGAGGACAGTCAGGCGTTGAGTGGTGATAGGAGTAGCAGGTCCAGCATGGCGAGATGTGGGCGAAACGTTCGGGTTCTATGTGACTTGGATGGATATGATAGTAGGAGATAGCTAGGCCGTCAGACAGTGCTCTAGTAGCCATCTCGATGTTGGAGAAGGTTAGCTTGATCATTGTAGAGGCGTTGGGGATTTTGGTGATAAGTTCTATCGACGCCCAGGTATTTTGTTCCTCGATAGAGGTCTTGAGATCCTCAGTCGATAAAGAAGTGACGAGTTTGTCCAGCCGTTTGACGAAAACGGCTGGACAAGGGTAAGGAGACTGGCGCTTATATAGGCGTCGGTGAAGAGAGACGTGTAGCAGACGAGGGCATAGTCACTGGTAGGCGGGATTCTCCAGTGGAAGTAGGTCCTTCCCAAATTGATGAGCTAGTTGTAGAAGTCGTGAAGAAGGTCATGTAGATGTCCTCTGAATCAAGATACCATGATGTTGCAGTGCCTGACAAGTTGTGACTATGCCCTCGTCTGCTACACGTCTTTCTTCACCGACGCCTATATAAGCGCCAGTCTCCTTACCTGTGCTTCAGAATCTCTACAACCACGGTGGAAAATGTACAAAGGAGGATGACAAAGTTGATCCCATGTATCAGAAACCTTCCCTATGAGGAGAGACTAAGGGCCCTGAATCTGCACTCTCTAGAAAGACGTAGAATTAGGGGGGATATGATTGAGGTGTATAAATGGAAGACAGGAATAAATAAAGGGGATGTAAATAGTGTGCTGAAAATATCTAGCCTAGACAGGACTCGCAGCAATGGTTTTAAGTTAGAAAAATTCAGATTCAAAAAGGATATAGGAAAGTACTGGTTTGGTAATAGAGTTGTGGATGAGTGGAACAAACTCCCAAGTACAGTTATAGAGGCCAGAACGTTGTGTAGCTTTAAAAATAGGTTGGATAAATACATGAGTGGATGTGGGTGGGTGTGAGTTGGACCTGATAGCTTGTGCTACCAGGTCGGTTGCCGTGTTCCTCCCTTAAGTCAATGTGACCTGACCTGTGATGAATGGTTTTGAAAACCGACAAGTTGAAGAATTGAGACACTTATGCAACACATGGGAATCTTTATTGAATCTTCAATAAAGATTCCCATGTGTTGCATAAGTGTCTCAATTCTTCTGACCTGACCTGACTAGGTTGGGTGCATTGGCTTAAGCCGGTAGGAGACTTGGACCTGCCTCGTATGGGCCAGTAGGCCTGCTGCAATGTTCCTTCGTTCTTATGTTCTTATGTTCTTAACTCACACCCACCCACACCCACTTGTGTACTTATCTAACCTTGTTACTTGACTCAAGAAATCGTAATGACACGATTGCAAACAAACCATACCCCCGGCCGGGGTTGAACCCGCGGTCATAGAGTGGCTAGCTGGTCTAGTGGCTAACGTGACGGGCTGGAGTTTTGAGACTTCGTCACGGCCACGCTAGCTGGAGATTCGTCTGTAAAAACTTGCATTTGTGGTCACAGTGGTGCCTGTGCTAACCTTCCTATGGTGTAGAAATATACCTAGTTGGATGAATCTTATTGTGGCTAGCTGGTCTAGTGGCTAACGCGACGGTCTGGAGTTTTGAGACTCTCTGACCGCGGGTTCAATCCCGGCCGGGGGTATGGCTTTACCTTGTTACTATTCAGTGGGATGAACAAACCCCACTAACATGAATGAACAGAGAGTTCGACTTTAAGTGCTGTTTTCTTTGATGTCGTGAGTGCAAAACTCCATCCAGTGTTATGACCATACAGGGGGAATCATTTCCGGTTGCCCGTGGGGTTCCTCAAGAAAGTTGCTTATCACCACCGCTGTTATAACTCATACTGAGAATATTACTAAGCTCATTCCGGTTGGGGCGTCCATGTTGTGATGTCACTGTGTGAATGTCATTGATGTCATTGTGTATGTTATTTATGTTACTCGTTGTGAATGTCACTGATGCTACTCACAGTCAATGACAAAGACGAGTGCAGAGGAATGTCTGTAGTGACCACTAGCACTGCAGCAAGCCTACTGGCCCATGTAAATTAGACACATGCAACATCTGGGTATCTGGAAGAGGAGGAGAATGAGGTAATTAGTCCCTCAACCTTGAGTCGATGTGGTCAGTCCATCAATCTTGAATAGAATACGGCATATGAGCGGAGAAGCAGCTTATAAACCGTATGGCAGGAGAGGTGCAGCAGTCATAGGTGGTGTCACATTTGTTCAATGTGGAGGGAGGGATTACCTCATTCTCCTCCTGTTCTTCAAGTTTCTCCTATGTATGGACTGATGAAGCCACTGTGTGGCGAAACGTTTCCTCAATAAAGATACCCAAGAGTTGCACATGTGTATAATTTAGCAACATGTCGGTTTTTTGAACCATTCATCTACAATCTGGGCATCTTTCATGTAGACGTTTCGCCAACCGGTGGCTTTATCTTTTGTATATACTTCTACGATAGAAATAAATGATATAAAATACCGACACAATGGAAGTAAAAACACATTTCGCCCCCACAGTGGGCGAAAACGTAACACCGTGTGACGTTATATTGTAACACCGTGTGACGCTATGAGTAACACTTCCTGTGACCCATTCATTCTCAAGTCAGCAGGATCTTACATCCTGTAGCTGCAGGCTGCCGGAAGGACTTCCCCCTCCAAGCAGGTCCTGCACTACAACGGAGGGACACTCCACATGACCCTCCAAGCAGGTCCTGCACTACAACGGAGGGACACTCCACATGACCCTCCAAGAAGGTCCTGCACTACAACGGAGGGACACTCCACATGACCCTCCAAGCAGGTCCTGCACTACAACGGAGGGACACTCCACATGACCCTCCAAGCAGGTCCTGCACTACAACGGAGGGACACTCCACATGACCCTCCAAGCAGGTCCTGCACTACAACGGAGGGACACTCCACACGATCCTCCAAGCAGGTCCTGCACTACAACGGAGGGACACTCCACATGACCCTCCAAGCAGGTCCTGCACTACAACGGAGGGACACTCCACATGACCCTCCAAGCAGGTTCTGCACTACAACGGAGGGACACTCCACATGACCCTCCAAGCAGGTCCTGCACTACAACGGAGGGACACTCCACATGACCCTCCAACCAGGTTCTGCACTACAACGGAGGGACACTCCACACGACCCTCCAAGCAGGTTCTGCACTACAACGGAGGGACACTCCACATGACCCTCCAAGCAGGTCCTGCACTACAACGGAGGGACACTCCACATGACCCTCCAAGCAGGTCCTGCACTAAAAACGGAGGGACACTCCACATGACCCTCCAAGCAGGTCCTGCACTACAACGGAGGGACACTCCACACGATCCTCCAAGAAGGTCCTGCACTACAACGAAGGGACACTCCACATGACCCTCCAAGCATGTCCTGCACTACAACGGAGGGACACTCCACATGAACCCTCCAAGCAGGCCCTGCACTACAACGGAGGGACATCCCACATGACCCTCCAAGAGGTCCTGCACTACAACGGAGGGACACTCCACATGACCCTCCAAGCAGGTTCTGCACTACAACGGAGGGACACTCCACATGACCCTCCAAGCAGGTCCTGCACTACAACGGAGGGAAACATCCACATGACCCCCAACCAGGTCCTGCACTACAACGGAGGGACACTCCACACGACCCTCCAAGCGGTTCTGCACTAACGGAGGGACACTCCACCTGACCTCAAGCAGGTCCTCCACTACAACGGGGGGGACACTCCACATGACCCTCCAAGCAGGTCCTGCACATCAACGGACGGGACACTCCACTGACCCTCCAAGCAGGTCCTGCACTACACGGAGGGGACACTCCACACGATCCTCCAAGCAGGTCCTGCACTACACGAAGGGACATCCACATGTCCTCCAAGCAGGTCCTGCACTACAACGGAGGGACACTCCACATGACCCTCCAAGCAGGTCCTGCACTACAACGGAGGGACACTCCACCGATCCTCCAAGCAGGCCCTGCACTACAACGGAGGGAAAACTCCCATGACCCTCCAAGCAGGTCCTGCACTACAAAGGGGGGACACTCCACATGACCCTCCAAGCAGGTCCTGCACTACAACGGAGGGACACTCCACATGACCCTCCAAGCAGGTTCTGCACTACAACGGAGGGACACTCCACAGGGACCCTCCAAGAGGTCCTGCACTACAACGGAGGGACACTCCACTTTGACCCCCCCAAGCAGGCTCTGCACTACAACGGAGGGACACTCCACATGACCCTCCAAGCAAGTCCTGCACTACAACGGAGGGACACTCCACACGACCCTCCAAGCAGGTTCTGCACTACAACGGAGGGACACTCCACATGACCTCCAAGCAGGTCCTGCACTACAACGGAGGGACACTCCACTTTGACCCTCCAAGCAGGTCCTGCACTACAACGGAGGGAACTCCACATGACCCCCCAAGCTGGTCCTGCACTACAACGGAGGGACATCCACATGCCCTCCAAGCAGGTCCTGCCTACAACGGAGGGACACTCCACAGGACCCCCCAAAGCAGGTCCTGCACTACACACGGGGGGACACTCCACTTGTCCCTCCAAGCAGGTCCTGCCCTACAACGGAGGGACACTCCACACGATCCTCAAGCAGGTCCTGCACTACAACGGAGGGACATCCACATGACCCTAAAAGCAGGTCCTGCACTACAACGGGGGACACTCCACATGACCCCCCAAAGCAGGCCCTGCACTACAACGGAGAAACACCCCACATGACCCTCCAAGCAGGTTCTACACTACAACGGAGGGACACTCCACATGACCCTCCAAGCAGGCCCTGCCTACCACGGAGGGACACTCCACATGGACCCTCCAAGCAGGTCTGCACTACAACGGAGGGGACACTCCACATGACCCCCCCAAGCAGGTCCTGCACTACAACGGAGGGACACTCCACACGACCCTCCAAGCAGGTCCTCCCACTACAACGGAGGGACACTCCACATGACCCCCCAAACCAGGTCCTGCATTTAAAAAACGGAGGGACACTCCACGACCCTCCAAGCAGGTTCTGCACTCAACGGAGGGACACTCCACATGCCCCTCCAAGCAGGTTCCTGCATTTACAACGGAGGACACTCAACATGACCCTCCAAGCAGGTCCTGCACTACAACGGAGGGACACCCCACATGACCCTCCAAGCGGTCTGCACTCAACGGAGGGAACTCCCCCACGATCCTCCAAGCAGGTCCTGCACTACAACGAAGGGACACCCCACATGACCCTCCAAGCAGGTCCTGCACTACAACGAAGGGACACTCCCCCATGACCCTCCAAGCAGGTCCTGCACTACAACGGAGGGACACTCCACATGACCCTCCAAGCAGGTCTGCACTACAACGGAGGGACACTCACATGCCCCTCCAAGCAGGTTCTGCACTACAACGGAGGGACACTCCACTTTGACCCTCCAAGCAGGTCCTGCACTACAACGGAGGGACACTCCACATGACCCTCCAACAAGGTCTGCACTACAACGGAGGGGACACCCCACACGACCCCCTCCAAGCAGGTTTCTGCACTACAACGGAGGGACACTCCACATGACCCTCCAAAACAGGTCCTGCACTACAACGGAGGGACATCCACAGCCCCTCCAAGCAGGTCCTGCACTAAAAACGGAGGGGACACTCCACATGACCCTCCAAGCAGGTCCTGCACTACAACGGAGGAACTCCACACGATCCCCCAAGCAGGTTCCTGCATACAACAAAGGGGGACACTCCACATGGCCCCTCCAAGCAGGTCCTGCACTACAACGGAGGGACACTCCACATGACCCTCCAAGCAGGTCCTGCACTACAACGGAGGGACACTCCACACGATCCTCCAAGCAGGTCCTGCACTACAACGGAGGGACACTCCACATGACCCTCCAAGCAGGTCCTGCACTACAACGGAGGGACACTCCACATGACCCTCCAAGCAGGTCCTGCACTACAACGGAGGGAAAACTCCACACGACCCTCCAAGCAGGTTCTGCACTACAAGGAGGGACACTCCACAGGGACCCTCCAAGCAGGTCCTGCACTACAACGGAGGGACACTCCACATGACCCACCAAGCAGGCTCTGCACTACAACGGAGGGACACTCCACATGACCCTCCAAGCAAGTCCTGCACTACAACGGAGGGACACTCCACACGACCCTCCAAGCAGGTTCTGCACTACAACGGAGGGACACTCCACATGACCCTCCAAGCAGGTCCTGCACTACAGGAGGGACACTCCACATGGACCCTCCAAACAGGTCCTGCACTACAACGGGGGGGACACTCCACATGACCCTCCAAGCAGGTCCTGCACTACAACGGAGGGACACTCCACATGACCCTCCAAGCAGGTCCTGCACTACAACGGAGGGACACTCCACATGACCCTCCAAGCAGGTCCTGCATACAACGGAGGACATCCACATGCCCCTCCACCAGGTCTGCATAAACGGAGGGACACTCCACACGACCCTCCAAGCAGGTTCTGCACTACAACGGAGGGACACTCCACATGACCCTCCAAGCAGGTCCTGCACTACAACGGAGGGACACTCCACATGACCCTCCAAGCAGGTCCTGCACTACAACGGAGGGACATCCACATTGACCCTCCAAGCAGGTCTGCACTAAAACGGAGGGACACTCCACACGATCCCCCAAGCGGGTCCTGCACTACAACGAAGGGACACTCCACATGCCCCTCCAAGCGGTCCTGCATACAACGGGGGGGACACTCCACATGCCCCTCCAAGCAGGTCCTGCACTACAACGGAGGGACACTCCACACGATCCTCCAAGCAGGTCCTGCACTACAAGGGAGGGACACTCCACATGACCCTCCAAGCAGGTCTGCACTACAACGGAGGGACACTCCCATGACCCCCCAAGCAGGTCCTGCACTACAACGGAGGGACACTCCCCCATGACCTCCAAGCAGGTTCTGCACTACAACGGAGGGACACTCCACTTGACCTCCAAGCAGGTTTCCTCCCACTACAACGGAGGGACACCCCACAATGACCCTCCAAGCAGGTTTCTGCACTACAAACGGAGGGACACTCCACATGACCCTCCAAGCAAGTCCTGCACTACTACGGAGGGACACTCCACACGACCCTCCAAGCAGGTTCTGCACTACAACGGAGGGACACTCCACATGACCCTCCAAGCAGGTCCTGCACTACAACGGAGGGACACTCCACATGACCCTCCAAGCAGGTCCTGCACTACAACGGAGGGACACTCCACAGGACCCCCCCAAAGCAGGTCCTGCACTACAACGGAGGGACATTTCCCATGACCCTCCAAGAAAGGTCCTGCCTACAACGGAGGGGACACTCCACATGCCCTCCAAGCAGGTCCTGCACTACAACGGAGGGACACTCCACATGACCTCCAAGCAGGTCCTGCACTACAACGGAGGGACACTCCACACGATCCTCCAAGCAGGTCCTGCACTACAACGCAGGGACACGCCACATGACCCTCCAAGCAGGTCCTGCACTTACAACGGAGGGAAATCCACAGACCCTCCAAGCAGGTCCTGCACTACACGGAGGGACATCCACAGGGACCCTCCAAGCAGGTCCTGCATTACAACGGAGAAACACTCCACATGACCCTCCAAGCAGGTTCTGCACTACAACGGAGGGACACTCCACATGACCCTCCAAGTAGGTCCTGCACTACCACGGAGGGACACTCCACATGACCCTCCAAGCAGGCTCTGCACTACAACGGAGGGACACTCCACATGACCCTCCAAGCAGGTCCTGCACTACAACGGAGGGACACTCCACACGACCCTCCAAGCAGGTTCTGCACTACAACGGAGGGACACTGCACATGACCCTCCAAGCAGGTCCTGCACTACAATGGAGGGACACTCCACATGACCCTCCAAGCAGGTCCTGCACTACAACGGAGGGACACTCAACATGACCCCCCAAAGCAGGTCCTGCACTACAACGGAGGGGACACTCCACATAAACTCCCCAAGCAGGTCCTGCATAAAAACGGAGGGAACTCCACATGACCCTCCAAGCAGGTCCTGCCCTACAACGGAGGGACACTCCCATGACCCTCCAAGCAGGCCCTGCACTACAACGGAGGGACACCCCACATGACCCTTCAAGCAGGCCCTGCACTACAAGGAGGACATCCAAAATGGACCCTCCAAGCAGGTCCTGCACTACAACGGAGGGACACTCCACATGACCCTCCAAGCAGGTTCTGCACTACAACGGAGGGACACTCCACATGACCCTCCAAGCAGGTCCTGCACTACAACGGAGGGACACTCCACATGACCCTCCAAGCAGGTCCCTGCACTACAACGGAGGGACACTCACACGACCCCCCAAAGCAGGTTTGCACTACAACGGAGGGACACTCCACATGACCTCCAAGCAGGTCCTGCATTTACAACGGAGGGACACTCCACATGACCCTCCAAGCAGGTCCTGCACTACAACGGGGGACACTCCACATGGACCCCCCCAAGCAGGTCTGCACTACAACGGAGGGAAACTCCACACGATCCTCCAAGCAGGTCCTGCACTACAACGAAGGGACACTCCACATGACCCTCCAAGCAGGTAATGCACTACAACGGAGGGACACTCCACATGACCCTCCAAGCAGGTCCTGCACCTACAACGGAGGGACACTCCACATGACCCCCCAAGCAGGTCTGCACTACAACGGAGGGACACTCCACATGAACCTCCAAGCAGGTTCTGCATACAACGGGGGGGACACTCCACATGACCCTCCAAGCTGGTCTGCACTACAACGGAGGGACACTCCACATGACCTCCAACCAGGTCCTGCACTACAACGGGGGGACACTCCACAGACCCTCCAAGCAGGTTCTGCATTTCAACGGAGGGACACTCCACATGACCCTCCAAGCAGGTCCTGCACTACAACGGAGGGACACTCCACATGACCCTCCAAGCAGGTCCTGCACTACAACGGAGGGACACTCCACATGACCCCCAAGCGGGCCCTGCACTACAAACGGAGGGACACTCCACACGATCCCCCAAAGCAGGTCCTGCACTACAACAAAGGGACACTCCAAATGACCCTCAAGCAGGTCCTGCACTACAACGGGGGACACTCCACATGCCCCTTTCCAAGAGGTCCTCCCACTACAACGGAGGGACACTCCACATGACCCTCCAAGCGGTCCTGCACTACAAAGGAGGGACACCCCACACGATCCTCCAAGCAGGTCCTGCACTAAAACGGAGGGACACCCACATGACCATCCAGGCAGGTCCTGCATTTACAACGGAGGGACACTCCACATGACCCTCCAAGCAGGTCCTGCACTACAACGGAGGGACACTCCACATGACCCTCCAAGCAGGTTCTGCACTACAACGGAGGGAACTCCACGGACCCTCCAAGAGGTCCTGCACTACAACGGAGGGACACTCCACATGACCTCCAAGCAGGCCCCTGCACTACAACGGAGGGACACTCCACATGACCACCCAAGCAAGTCCTGCACTACAACGGAGGGCACTCCACACGACCCTCCAAGCAGGTTCTGCAACTAAAAACGGAGGGACACTCCACATGACCCTCCAAGCGGGTTTCCTGCACTTCAACGGAGGGACACTCCACATGACCTCCAAGCAGGTCCTGCACTACAACGGAGGGACACTCCACATGACCCTCCAAGCAGGTCCTGCACTACAACGGAGGGACACTCCACATGACCCTCCAAGCAGGTCCTGCATACAACGGAGGGACACTCCACATGACCCTCCAAGCAGGTCCTGCACTACAACGGAGGGACACTCCACATGACCCTCCAAGCAGGTCCTGCACTACAACGGAGGGACACTCCACACGATCCTCCTAGCAGGTCCTGCACTACAACGCAGGGACACTCCACATGACCCTCCAAGCAGGTCCTGCACTACAACGGAGGGACACTCCACATGCCCCTTTCCAAGCGGGTTTCCTGCACTACAACGGAGGGACACCCCACATTAACCCTCCAAGCAGGTCCTGCACTTAAAACGGGAAACACTCCAAAATGCCCCTCCAAGCAGGTTCTGCATACAACGGAGGGACACTCCACATGACCCTCCAAGCAGGTCCTGCCTACACGGGGAGGGACACTCCACATGACCCTCCAAGCAGGCTCTGCACTACAACGGAGGGACACTCCACATGACCCTCCAAGCAGGTCCTGCACTACAACGGAGGGACACTCCACACGACCCTCCAAGCAGGTTCTGCACTACAACGGAGGGACACTCCATGACCCTCCAAGCAGGTCCTGCACTACAATGGAGGGACACTCCACATGACCCTCCAAGCAGGTCCTGCACTACAACGGAGGGACACTCCACATGACCCTCCAAGCAGGTCCTGCACTACAACGGAGGGACACTCCACATGACTCTCCAAGCAGGTCCTGCACTACAACGGAGGGACACTCCATGACCCTTCCAAGCAGGTCTGCACTACAACGGAGGGACACTCCACATGACCCTCCAAGCAGGTCCTGCACTTACAACGGAGGGACACTCCACATGACCCTTCAAGCAGGTCCTGCATACAACGGAGGGACACTCCCCCATGACCTCCAAGCAGGTCCTGCACTACAACGGAGGGACACTCCACATGACCCCCCAAAGCAGGTTCTGCACTACAACGGAGGGACACTCCACAGACCCTCCAAGCAGGTCCTGCACTACAAGGGAGGGACACTCCACATGACCCCCAACCGGGTCCTGCACTACAACGGAAGGGACATCCACACGACCCTCCAAGAAGGGTTCTGCACTACAACGGAGGGACACTCCACATGCCCCTCCAAGCAGGTCCTGCATACAAGGAGGGATACTCCACATGACCCTCCAAGCAGGTCCTGCACTAAAAAGGAGGGACATCCACGACCCTCCAAGCAGGTCCTGCACTACAACGGAGGGAAACTCCACACGATCCCCCAAAGCAGGTCCTGCACTACAACGAAGGGACACTCACATGACCCTAAAGCAGGTCCTGCACTACAACGGAGGGACACTCCACATGCCCTCCAAGCAGGTCCTGCACTACAACGGAGGGACACTCCACATGACCCTCCAAGCAGGTGCTGCACTACAACGGGGGGGGCACTCCACATGACCCTCCAAGCAGGTTCTGCACTACAACGGAGGGACACTCCACATGACCTCCAAGCAGCTTCTGCACTACAACCGGAGGGGCCCACTCCACATGACCCCCCAAGCAGGTCCTGCACTACAACGGAAGGGACACTCCACATGACCCTCCAGCAGGCTCTGCACTACAACGGAGGGACACTCCACATGACCCTCCAAGCAAGTCCTGCACTACAACGGGGGGGACATCCACACGACCCTCCAAGCAGGTTCTGCCTACAACGGAGGGAAAACTCCACAGGGACCCTCCAAGCAGGTCCTGCACTAAACGGAGGGACACTCCACATGACCCCCCAAAGCAGGTCCTGCACTAAACGGAGGGACACTCCACATGACCCTCCAAGCAGGTCCTGCACTACAACGGAGGGACACTCCACATGACCTCCAAGCAGGTCTGCACTACAAGGAGGACACTCCACATGACCCCCCAAGCAGGTCCTGCACTAAAACGGAGGGACACCCCCACATGACCCTCCAAGCAGGTCCTGCACTACAAACGGAGGGACACTCCACACGATCCTCCAAGCAGGTCCTGCACTACAACGGAGGGACACCCCACATGACCCTCCAAGCAGGTCCTGCACTACAACGGGGGCCATCCACATGACCCCCCAAAGCAGGTCCTGCACTACACGGAGGGACACTCCACATGACCCTCCAAGCAGGTCCTGCACTACAACGGAGAAACACTCCAATGCCCCTCCAAGCAGGTTTGAAATACAACGGAGGGACACTCCACATGACCCTCCAAGCAGGTCCTGCAACTACAACGGAGGGACATCCCACATGACCCTCCAAGCAGGCTCTGCACTACAACGGAGGGACACTCCAATGACCCTCCAAGCAGGTCCTGCACTACAACGGAGGGACACTCCACACGACCTCCAAGCAGGTTCTGCACTACAACGGGGGGGACATCCACATAAACCCTCCAAGCAGGTCCTGCACTACAATGGAGGGACACTCCACATGACCCCCCAAGCAGGTCCTGCACTACAACGGAGGGACATCACATGCCCCTCCAAGAGGTCCTGCACTCAACGGAGGGACACTCCACATGACTCTCCAAGCAGGTCCTGCACTACAACGGAGGGACACTCCACATGACCCTCCAAGCAGGTCCTGCACTACAACGGGGGACACCCCATGACCCTCCAAGCAGGTCCTGCACTACAACGGAGGGACACTCCACATGACCCTTCAAGCAGGTCCTGCACTACAACGGAGGGACACTCCACATGACCCTCCAAGCATGCCCTGCATACAACGGGGGACACTCACATGACCCTCCAAGCAGGTCCTGCACTACAACGGGGGACACTCCACATGACTCTCCAAGCAGGTCCTGCTACAACGGAGGGACACTCCAATGCCCCTCCAAGCAGGTCCTGATTACAAACGGAGGGAAAACTCCACATGACCCTCCAAGAAGGTCCTGCACTGCAACGGAGGGACACTCCACATGACTCTCGAAGCAGGTCCTGCACTACAACGGAGGGACACTCCACATGACCCTCCAAGCAGGTCCTGCACTACAACGGAGGGACACTCCACATGACCCTCCAAGCAGGTTCTGCACTACAACGGGGGGAAACACTCCACAGGGACCCTCCAAGCAGCTTCGCACTACAACGGAGGGACCTCCACATGGACCCTCCAAGCAGGTCCTGCACTACAACGGGGGACACTTCACATGACTCCAAGCAGGCTCTCCCACTACAACGGAGGGACACTCCCATGACCCTCCAAGCAAGCCCTGCACTAAAAAGGAGGGGACACTCCACACGACCCTCCAAGCAGGTCTGCACTACAACGGAGGGAAAACTCCATATGACCCTCCAAGCAGGTCTGCACTACAACGGAGGGACACTCCACATGACCCCCCAAAGCAGGTCCTGCACTACAATCAGGGACACTCCACATGACCCTCCAAGCAGGTCCTGCACTACACGGGGACACTCACATGACCCAAAAAGGGCAGGTCCTGCACTACAACGGAGGGACACTCCACATGCCCCTCCAAGCAGGTCCTGCACTACAACGGAGGGACACCCCACATGACCTCCAAGCAGGTCCTGCACTACAACGGGGGGGACACTCCAACGACCCTCCAAGCAGGTCCTGCACTACAAACGGAGGGGACACTCCACATGACCCCCAGCAGGTCCTGCACTACAACGGAGGGACACTCCACATGACCCTCCAAGCAGGTCCTGCACTACAACGGAGGACACTCCACATGACCCTCCAAGCAGGTCCTGCACTACAACGGAGAAACACTCCACATGACCCTCAAGCAGGTTCTGCATACAACGGAGGGACACTCCACATGACCCTCCAAGCAGGTCCTGCATGGGGCACTAATACAAAGGTGGGAACTCCACATGACCCTCCAAGCAGGCCTTTTGCACTACAACGGAGGGCATTTCCACAGACCCTCCAAGCGGGTTTCCTGCACTACAACGGAGGGACACTCCACATGACCCTCCAAGCGGGTTTCTGCACTACAAGGGGGGGACTCCACATGACCCTCCAAGCAGGGTCCTGCACTACAAGGGGGACATTCCACATGACCCCCCAAGCAGGTCCTGCACTACAACAGGAGGGACACTCCACATGGACCTCCAAGAGGTCCTGCACTACAAACGGAGGGACACTCCACATGACCTCAAGCAGGTCCTGCACTAAACGGAGGGACACTCCACATGACCCTCCAAGCAGGTCCTGCACTACAACGGAGGGGACACTCCACAGGGAACCCTTCAAGCAGGCCCTGCACTACAACGGAGGGACACTCCACATGCCCCTTTCAAGCAGGTCCTGCACTACAACGGAGGGGACATCCACATGACCTCCAAGCAGTCCTGCACTACAACGGAGGGACACCCCACATGACCTCCAAGCAGGCCGCACTACACGAGGGACACTCCACATGACTCTCCAAGCAGTCCTGTTTTTACAACGGAGGGACACCCCACATGACCCTCCAAGCGGGTCCTGCATTAAAAGGGAAAGGGACACTCCACATGACCCCCCAAGAAGGCCCTGCACTGCAACGGAGGGACACTCCACATGACTCTCGAAGCAGGCCCTGCACTACAACGGAGGGCACTTCACTTTGACTCTCCAAGCAGGTCCTGCACTACAACGGAGGGACCTCCATGACTCTTAAGCGGTCCTGCACTACAACGGGGGGGACACTCCCATGACCCTCCAAGGCAGGTCCTGCACTCAACGGAGGGACACTCCACATGACCCCCCCAAGCAGGTCCTGCACTAAAACGGAGGGACACTCCACATGCCCCTCCAAGCAGGTCCTGCACTACAATGAAGGGACACTCCATATGACCCTCCAAGCAGGTCCTGCACTACAACGGAGGGACACTCCACATGACTCTCCAAGCAGGTCCTGCACTACAACGGAGGGACACTCCACATGACCCTCCAAGCAGGTCCTGCACTACAACGGAGGGACACTCCGCATGACCCTCCAAGCAGGTCCTGCATTACAACGGAGGGACACTCCACATGACCCTCCAAGCAGGTCCTGCACTACAATGAAGGGACACTCCACATGACCCTCCAAGCAGGTCCTGCACTACAACGGAGGGACACTCCACATGACTCTCCAAGCAGGTCCTGCACTACAACGGAGGGACACTCCACATGACCCTCCAAGCAGGTCCTGCACTACAACGGAGGGACACTCCACATGACCCCCAAGCAGGTCCTGCACTACAACGGAGGGCACTCACATGAGTCTCCAAGCAGGTCCTGCATTACAACGGAGGAACTCCACTGACCCTCAAGCAGGTCCTGCTTTTACAAAGGAGGGACACTCCACATGACCCTCCAAGCAGGTCCTGCACTACAACGGAGGGACACTCCACATGACTCTCCATGCAGGTCCTGCACTACATCGGAGGGACACTCCACATGACCCTCCAAGCAGGTCCTGCACTACAACGGAGGGACACTCCACATGACCCTCCAAGCAGGCCTGCCTACAACGGAGGGACACTCCACATGACCCTCCAAGCAGGTCCTGCACTACATCGGAGGGACACTCCACATGACCCTCCAAGCAGGTCCTGCCCTACATCGGAGGGACACTCCACATGACTCTCCAAGCAGGTCCTGCACTACAACGGAGGGACACTCCACATGAATCTCCAAGCAGGTCCTGCACTACAACGGAGGGACACTCCACATAAATTTCCCCAAAGCAGGCCCTGCACTACAACGGAGGGACACTCCACAGGGACTCTCCAAAGCAGGTCCTGCATTACAACGGAGGGACACTCCACATGACCAAGCAGGTCCTGCACTACAACGGAGGGACACTCCACATGACCCTCCAAGCAGGTCCTGCATACAACGGGGAAACACTCCAATGACTTCCGCAGTTCTGCATTACAACGGAGGGACACTCCACATGACCCTCCAGCAGGTCCTGCACTACAACGGAGGGACACTCACATGACTCTCCAAGCAGGTCCTGCATACAACGGAGGGCACTCCACATGGACTCCCCAAGCAGGTCCTGCATTAAACGGAGGGACACTCCAAATGACCAAGCAGTCCTGCATACAACGGAGGGACACTCCACATGACTCTCCAAGCAGCCCTGCATACAACGGGGGGAAAACTCCACATGACTCTCCAAGCAGGTCCTGCACTCAACGGAGGGACACCCACATGACTCTCAAGCAGGTCCTGCTTACCGGAGGACACTCCAATGACCAAGCAGGTCTGCACTAAACGGGAGGGACAACCCCACACGACCCTCCAAGCAGGTCCTGCACTACAACGGAGGGGACACACCACATGACTCTCCAAGCAGTTCCTGCATTACAACGGAGGGACACTCCACATGACCAAGCAGGTCCTGCACTACAACGGAGGGACACTCCACATGACTCTCCAAGCAGGTCCTGCATTACAACGGAGGGACACTCCACATGACCAAGCAGGTCCTGCACTACAACGGAGGGACACTCCACATGACCCTCCAAGCAGGTCCTGCATTACAACGGAGGGACACTCCACATGACTCTCCAAGCAGGTCCTGCATTACAACGGAGGGACACTCCACATGCCCTCCCCAAGCAGGTCCTGCACTACAACGGGGGACACTCCACATGACTCTCCAAGCAGGTCCTGCACTAAAAACGGAGGGACACTCCACATGACCCTCCAAGCAGGTCCTGCACTACAACGGAGGGACACTCCACATGACCCTCCAAGCAGGTCCTGCACTACAACGGAGGGACACTCCCATGCCCTCTCCAAGCAGGTCCTGCATTACAACGGGGGGGACACTCCACATGACTCTCCAAGCAGGTCCTGCACTAAACGGAGGGACCACTCACATGACTCTCCAAGCAGGCCCTGCATTTAAAAACGGAGGGACACTCCACATAAACCCTCCAAGCAGGTCTGCACAAACAACGGAGGGACACTCCACATGACTCTCCAGCAGGCCCTGCATTACAACGGAGGGGACACTCCACTGACCAAGCAGGCCCTGCACTACAACGGAGGGACACTCCACTGACCCTCCAAGCAGGTCCTCCCACTACAAGGGGGAGGGACACTCCACATGACCTCCAGCAGGTCCTGCACTACAACGGAGGGACATCCACACTGACCTCCAAGCAAGGTCCTGCACTACAACGGAGGGACATTTCCCCCAGGGACCCTCCAAAGCAGGTCCTGCACTACAACGGAGGGACACTCCACATGCCCTCCAAGCAGGTCCTGCACTACAACGAGGACTCCTCCATGCCCTCAAGCAGTCCTCATACAACGGAGGGGACACTCCACATGACCCTCCAAGCAGGTCCTGCACTACAACGGAGGGACACTCCACATGACCCTCCAAGCAGGTCCTGCACTACAACGGAGGGACACTCCACATGACCCTCCAAGCAGGTCCTGCACAAGTGCCTAATATGTCAATCCTTCACGTGTTGAGTCCATGAATCTTGAAATGAGTACAGTAAATACGCGGAGAAATATCTTATATACAGCAAAGTGTACAAACTACTTGGTGTGACGGAAGTGTTAACGATAAGTTATCTGAACGTTAGAGAGTCCATCTATATTTAGTGTCGACATGAATGAACTCTTTGCTGAGATTACAACCCAGTGATGACCAGTGTTTCCTGAGAGGGAGTAAGACACTTAAGGTTTGTTTTTTTCTGAGATTTTATCTTCCGTCAGCCACGCTGGCGGGAGATTCATCTGTAAAATCTTCCTTGTGTGGTCACAGTGGTGGCCCATGCTAACCTCCTCATTGTGTATAAATATACCTAGCTGGATTAATTGTATTGTAGCCAGGTGGTACAGTGGTTTACGCACTGGCCTGGAGTTTACCACTCACTGGCCATGGGTTCAAACCGCACTCTTCCCGTGGTTCATGTGCATCGTAGTTGAAATGATTGTCTAAATTAAAAGTTACTTGGGGTATGGAGGGGGAGAAAGGGGTAGAGGGAAGCAGCAATGACGGAGGGGAGGTAGGAAGTGGGGAGAAGATTGAAGGATGGGGAGTGGAGGTGTGGAAGTAAGATCTGGTTTCACACTCAGATGGGTCCGCCCAGCCTACCCTCACCAACCTTGTAATCCGTATACACGACAGTGCGCACACACATACACAACGTGAGTGTGTGTGTGTACTCACTCACCTGTTTGTACTCGCCTATTTGTGTTTGCAGGGGTCGATTCATAGCTCCTGGCCTCGCTTCTTCACTGTTTGCTACTAGGTCCCCTCTCTCCCTGCTCCATGAGCTTTATCAACCCTCGTCTTAAAACTATGTATGGTTCCTGCCTCCACTACATCACTTCCCAGACTATTCCACTTCATGACAACTCTATGACTGAAGAAATATTTCCTAACATCCCTTTGACTTATCTGAGTCTTCAACTTCCAATTGTGACCCCTTGTTGCTGTGTCCCATCTCTTGAACATCCTGTCTGTCCACCTTGTCTATTCCTAGTAGTATTTTATATGTAGTTACCATGTCTTCCCTGACCCTCCTGTCCTCCAGTGTCGTCAGGCCGATTTCCCTTAACCTTTCTGTGTGTGTACTCACCTATTTGTACTCACCTATTTGTGGTTGCAGGGGTAGAGTCATAGCTCCTGGCCCCGCCTCTTCACTGATTGCTACTAGGTCCTCTCTCTCCCTGCCCCATGAGCTTTATCATACCTCACCTTAAAACTATGTATGGTTCCCGCCTCCACTACGTCACTTTCTAGGCTATTCCACGGTCTGACTACTCTATGACTGAAGAAATACTTCCTAACATCCCTTTGATTCATCTGAGTCTTCAACTTCCAATTGTGACCTCTTGTGTCTGTGTCCCATCTCTGGAACATCCCGTCTTTGTCCACCTCGTCTATTCCTCGTCCACCTCGTCTATTCCTCGTCCACCTCGTCTATTCCGTGTATGTGTGTGTGTGTGTGTGTGATACTCAGTTGGTTTAGTTTTATCAGGAGGCACATTACAGCTCCTGTCCCCTGGACAATGGAAATACATCATTCACTTTGTCTAACTTTTTTTTTGGGGGGGGGGGTATCTTGGTGGGTAATTTACACACATGTTAATAGATGCAACAAGATCACTGTAAACAGGTGACGTCACAATATGCAAAACAACAACTTTGAAAAAATAGTGAACTTCCAAGCGCGTTTGTGATTTCTCACAGTTCCTTGACAATGTGAGAAATCCCGAAAGCGCTTGTAACTTCAATATTTTTTTTCACAGAGGTTTTGCACAGGTTACTAGGCATGACAATTGAACTTGTGTCAACCTGTATCTAAATAAACTTAAACTTATTTATGTTACAGTGTTCCTCCTGAATTAAATTCTTAGTAACAGCTGAGAGACAGAAGGCAGCTACAAGCAGTGTTAGTGTGGGCTCCATCCTCAGTATCGTATTAGCAACTTTATGTGTAAAACATTAACAGGCTCACCTCCATCATTCACAGTAACCTAACATGATTAATATCTTTGTTTCTGCAAGTATATGATACAACTTGTACAGACCATAGCTGACACCAATGACATATAACTATATAGAAAGTTGACTCACGAAATCGTAATGACACGATTGCAAACAAACCATACCACGGGCGGGATTTGAACCCGCGGTCAGAGAGTGGCTAACGCGACGGTCTGGAGTTTTGAGACTCTCTGACCGCGGGTTCAAATCCCGCCCGTGGTATGGTTTATATAGAAAGTTAGTTGTTATGCAGAGCATTTCCCACAAATTAGGTCAATTTTGTCCCAGGATGCGACCTGGAAGGGTTCCGGGGTCAACTCCTCCGCGGTCCCGGTCTGTGACCAGGCCTCACGTTGGATCAGATCCTGATCAACCAGGCTGTTACTGTTGGACGCTCTCAACCCGACGTACGAACCACAGCCCGGTTAGTCAGGTACTGACTTTAGGTGCCTGTTCAGCTCTTTAAAGACAGCCAGGGATCTATTGGTCATCCCCCTTATGTATGCTGGGAGGCAGGTGAACAGTCTCGGGCCCCTGACACTGTGTCGTCTCTTATCGTGCTAGTGGACACCCCTGCTTTTCACTGGGGGGATGTTGCATCGTCTGCCGAGGCTTTTGTTTTCATAAGGAGTGATTTTTGTGTGTAAGTTTGGTACTAGTCCCTCTAGGATTTTCCAAGTGTATATAATCATGTATCTCTCTCGCCTGCGTTCTAGGGAGTACAGGTTGAGGAACTTCAAGTGTTCCCAGTAACTGAAGTGTTTTATCGCAGTTATGTGCGCCGTGAAGGTTCTCTGTACATTTTCTAGGTCAGACTAATACCCAGGTACCCATTTTCACTGATGGCTAAACATGGACAACCGATGTAAAGAAACACGTCCAATGTTTCTATCCTCGCCGGGAACCGAACCCGGACCTCGCGAAAGGTCACAACAAGACGTAGAATTAGGAACGATGTGATTAAAGTATACAAACGGCAAAATGGAATAAATAATGGCTTGACAAAGTCCGTGGAGAGCGAAAAGTTGCCACAGTAATATACCACATAAGAACATAAAAATGGAGGAACACTGCGGAAGGCCTACTGGCCCATACAAGGCAGCTGCATATTTGTCTTTTTACCTAAAAACATAAATACTGGAAGTATAAGTAACGTCATGAAAGTAACCATGACAGGATTCGCAACGCTGGATTTAAATCTGGACAAAATTTAGATTTACAGATTTAGAAAGGATTTAGAAAAGCTTCCCCCTTTTTGTTTTCAGAAGAGTTGCAGATGTGTGTGCAACTCGGGATTAGAGAGGTTGGGTGTTAGTTGAACCTGCCTAGTATGGGCCAGTAGGCCTGCTGCAGTCTTCACACCGCCCCTTTATTAAACCAAATAAACCATCTTTTACTGACGTTTTATTGTGTACGACGGCGACCCATTATATATGATGGTTTACTACTAGCACGGTAGTATATTACTACTAGCACGGTAGTATATTACTACTAGCATGGTAGTATATTACTACTAGCATGGTAGTATATTACTACTAGCATGGTAGTATATTACTACTAGCATGGTAGTATATTACTACTAGCATGGTAGTATATTACTACTAGCACGGTAGTATATTACTACTAGCAGGAGTATATCATACAGAGGTATATATCACTACTAAAAGGTAGTATATTACTACTAGCGGGGTAGAAATTTAACTACAGCAGGTAGAAAATTCACACAGCAGGTAGTAATTACTAAACAGGTAGATATTACTACTAGCGGTAATATACTACACAGGGAAGTAATCACTACACAGGTAGAAAAATTTTTAAAAAAAAACTACTAGCAGGTAATATTACTACTACATGTAAAATATACTACTACACGGTAGATACACTACTAAAATTGAAATATACTACTAGCGGGGTAAAATTACAAAGCTGGTAGAATATTACTACAGCAGGAAAATTTATCACTACAGCAGTAGTAAATCAACTGCGGGGTAGTATATTACTACTAGCACGGTATATATTACTACTAGAAAAGAATTTTCCACTAGCACGGTATAATACTACTACAGGAGAAATTTTACTACACATTAGAATACTCTACCGGGGTAGTATAACTCAAACAGATAGATATACTACAAGCAGGGTATATATTACTATTAGTTTGGGTAGTATATAAAACTAGCACGGTAGTAAATCACAACTAAAAGGTTATATTACACAGCACGGTAGTAATTACTATACAGGGTAGTATATTACTACTAGCAGATAATATTACCTAGCACGGAAGTAAACTACAGATGATAAAATTTTTAAAAACTACATGGTATATATTAACTACCAGGGGTTATATTACTACTAGCAGATAGTATACACTACACAGGTATAATCACTACTAGCACGGATATATTCCTACTAGCAGGTATATTACACAGCACGGGTAAAAATTAACACTACAGGTAGAAATTTACTACTAGAATTGGGTAGTATATTACTACCAAAAAACTTGGGTAGTTTTTTTTAAAAACACTAGCATGTAGTATTTTCTACTACAGGGTATATATCTACACATAAAACATGGTAGTATATACACAGCAGGGAAGTAAAAATAACTACTACTTATCATTAAGGGTATATTCTACTACCGGTAGTAAATTACTACTACATGGTAGAAATACTACACAGGTATATTTTACTACTACAGGTAGTATATTACTACTAGCGGAATATTCTACTAGCATGGTAGTATATCACTATAGCATGGATTTTTTACTACTACAGGGTAGTAATTACTACACAGGTAAAAATACTACTACGGGTATTATTCCTACTAGCATGGTAGTTAAAATAATTTCCCCTAGCAGGTAGTATATTACCTACATGGAGTATATAACTACATAAAAACCTACACATGGTAGTAAAAACTACTAGCGTAGTAATTACACTAGCAGGTAGTATATACTACACATGGTAGTATATACTACTAGCATGGTAGTATATTAAAACTAAGGTAGTAATACCACTAGCATGGTATATATACTACAGCAGGGTAGTATAAACACTACCAGGTAGTATTTTACTACTACAGGAGTATATATTTAAATGGTAGTAATTACTACAGCAAGTAAAATACACTACAGGGTTTTTATTATGTTAAAATACACCACGGAAATATTTACACAGCAGGTAGTTTTTTAAATTTTACTACTTACATGGTAGTATATTCTACTAGCAGGGAAGAAATATTACACTCACTATTTTAAACTAGCAGGTATATATTACTACTAGCATGGTGATTTACTACTAGCATGGTAGTTATTACTACTAGCAGGTAGAAATTACTACTAGCAGGGTAGTATATTACTAAGCAGGTAGTAAAAAACACTACAGGGGTTAAATTACACTAGAAAGGTAAAAATATTACACTGCATGGTAGAAATTACACTAGCACGTAGAAATTTTAACACTACAGGGGATAAAATTATACTACACGGAGTAATTACACTGGAAAGGTATTTTTACACTACACGAAAGTAATTACTATAAGGGTATATTACTACAGCACGGTAGAAATTTACACACAAAAACATGGGTTTTTAAAAATTTACTACTAGCAGGGTATAATTACTACCTACAGGTATATATTACACTAGCAGGTAGTATTACTACAGCAGGGTATAATTATACTGCAGGGTAGATATACTACTAGCAGGTAGAAAATTTTACACTAGCAGGGAGAAATTTTACTATAGCCAAAACCTTAAAGGAAAATATTACACTAGCACGGAGTATATTACTACTAGCAGGTAGTATATTCTACTACAGGTAGTAATTACTACTACATGGTATAAATACTACAATGGTAGTAATTACACTAGCAGGTAGAAAATTTACTACTAGCAGGGAGTATATTACACTAGCACGGTAGTAATTACTACTCATGGTAGTATATTACTATAGCACGGTAGAAAATTACTACACAGGAGTAATTACTACTAGCACGGAAAGTTATTACTACTAGCAGGGTAGATATTACTACTACACGGTGTATTTTTACACTAGCAGGTATATATTACTCTGCCGGGTAAAAAAGAGAAATTTTTTAATTTTTACTACTAGCACGGTAGAAACTACTAGCGGAAAGTAATTACACTAGCAGTATAATTACACTACAGGGTGTAATTATACTAGCTGGTAGTAAATACACTACCGGTAGATTTTACTACTACATTATATTTTCTATACACGTATTTTCCCACTACAGGAAAAAAACTACTACATGGAAGAAAATTTTACTACTAGCACGGTATATTCACTACTAGCAGGGTAGTATTTTACTAAAATGGTAGTAATTACACTACAGGGTAAAAAACTACTAGCATGGTAGTATATTACTACAGCATTTTAATATGAACAGCATGTATAATTACTACTAGCATGGATATACACAACTACATGGTAGTATATTACTACAGCATGGTATAATTACAACAGCATGGTAGTATATCACTACTGCATTTAGTATATTACTACTACATGGTAGATATTACTACTACAGGGTAGTATTTTACTACAGCATGATAGTATATTACTACTAGCAGGGATTTTAAATACTACTACATGGTATATATTACACTAGCGGGTAGTAAACCCACAAGAAAGGTAGTAAAATCACTACTACATGTAAAAACACACTAGCAGGAAATAATTACTACTAGCATGGAAATATATTCTACTAGCAGGTAGATATCACTACAGCATGGTAAAAATTTTACACAGCAGGTAGTTATTACACTACACGGAAATAATTACTACACATGGTAGTAAAAACACTACAGCATGGTAGATATCACTACTACATGGTAGTATATACTAAAAACAGGGTAGAAATATCACACTAGCATGGTATATATTACTACTAGCATGGTTAAAATTACTACTAGCTGGTAGTATATACACTAGCATGGTATATATTACTATAGCATGGTAGTATTTACTACTAGCATGGAAAATCCTACTACATGGTGTATATTACTACTACATGGAGTTTTACTATAGCATGGAGTAAACCTACTACACGGTAGAATCACTACACACGGTATTTAATTACTACTACCACGGTAGTAATTACTACTAGCATGGTAGTAATCACTACTACACGGTAGAAATTTTACTACACAGGGGTAAATTTACTACTAGCATGTAGTATATACTAAAAGCATGGTATATATTACTACTGCAGGGTAGTAAAATTTACTACTAGCAGGTAGTATACACTACTACAGGTATAATTACTACTACAGGGTAGTATTTACACTAGCAGGTAGTAAAACTACTAGCATTTAGTATATTACTACTACATGGTAGTATTCACTACAGCATGGTATAAAACTACAGCAGGTAGTATATCACTCTACATGGGTAGTATATTACACTACATGGTAGAAATTTTTACTCTAGCATGGTAGTATATCACTACAACACGGTAGTATATTACTACTACATGGTAGATATTACTACACGGGGTAGTAAATTTACTACTAGCATGGTAGAATCACTACAGCTGGTAGAATTACACACATGGTAGTATATCACACTAGCTGGAAAATTTACTACTAGCATGGATATATCACTACTACATGTAAATTACTACTGCATGGTAGTAATTACAACTAGCATGGTATACACACTAGCAGGGTGGGAATTTTACACTACATAGTAGATATTACTACAGCAGGGTAGTAATCACTACTACATTAGGGTTATATTACACTAGCATGGTATATATTACACTAGCACGGTAGTGTATTACACTAGCTTGGATAAAATCACACACATGGTAGAAACCTACTAGCAGGGATTACACACTAGCAGGGTAGTATATCACTACACATGGAGTAAAAACTACTAGCATGGTAGTATATCACTACTAGCATGGTATATATCCTACTAGCAGGGTATATATCACTACTACATGTAGTAATCACATTGCAGGTATATATCATACTACATAAAATAGTAATCACTACTACACGGATAAACACTACAAGCACGTAGTTTTCACTACTAGCATGGTAGTATATCACTACTAGCAGGGAAGTATATCACTACTAGCATGGTAGTAATCACACAGCTGGTAGTATATAAACACTACATGGTATTATCACACTACCCGGAAAATATATCACACTACATGATAGATATCACACTAGCCGGTATATTCACTATAGCAGGGTAGTATATCAATACACAGGGGTATATATCACTCAGCAGGGGTAGAATCACTACTAAAAGGTATATATCACACAAGCATGGTAGTTTTCCCTACTAATGATAGTAACCCCTCAAGCACGGTATATACAACTACAAAAGCAGGGTATATATCACTACTACTGATAGAAATATCACACTAAATGGAAGAATATCTCTACTAGCACGGTAGTAATCACACTAGCAGGGTACTATACCTACTCAGGGTAGTATATACTTTAGCATGGTATATATCACTACTAGCAGGAGTATTCACTACTAGCAGGGATATATCACTACTAGCATATAGTAATCATAAACATGGAAAGTAAATCATACAGCATGTAGTAAATTCACTACAGCATTGAAAATATCACACTACATGATAGTATATCACTACACATGATAGTATATCCAACTAGCCACGATATATATCCTCCCAAAATGTAGATATCACTCCCTAGCACGATAGAAAACAACTACTAGCAATATATACACTACTACAGGGTAGTATATCACACTAGCAGGGTAGTATATCACTCAGCATGGAATATCACTACTAGCATGGAGTAATCACTACTACAGGTAGTAACACTACAGCAGGGTATATACACTACTGCATATAGTAATCACTACTACATGGTAGATATCACTACTAGCATGGTATATATCACTACAGCACGGTAGTATACACACTACATGGAGAACACACACATGGTAGTAAATCACTACTAGCAGGTATATACACACTAGCACGGTATATATCACTACACATGATAGTATATCACACTAGCAGATAGTAAAACACTACACACGGTAGAATCACACTAGCAGGTAGAAATTCACTACTAGCAGGTAGTAATCACTAAAGCATGGTAGTATTCACTACTAGCATGAAGTATATCACAATGCAGGATAGTTTCACTACTACATGAAATTTAAAACTACTACAGATATAATCACTACTAGCACATAGTTATCACTACTAGCATATAGTAAACACTGCTAGCACGATAGTATATCACTACAGCATAAGTAATCACTACTAGCAGATATAAAATTTGCACAGCATGAAGTTATCATACTAGCATGGAGATATTACTACACAGGTAGTAATTATACGCAGGGTAGTAATCAAAAATGGTGAAAAATTACTACTACATGGTAGTAATCACTACTACAGGTGAAATTTACACACATGGTAGTAACACTACAGCAGGGTAAATAACACACATGGATATATTACACTACAAGGGTAAAAATCCACACAGGTAGTATTTTACACAAAGCATGGTAGTTTTACTACTACATGAGAAATCACAACTACGGGGTATATATTACTACTAGAAAAAGGAGTATATTACACAGCACGGTATGTTTTCACAGCAGGGTAGTACATCACACACTGGTAGTATTCACTACTAGCATGGTAGTATATCACTACTAGCATGGTAGTATATCACTACTAGCAGGTAGTAATAAAACTACAAGAGGTAGTAACACACAGATGGATAATCACTACTACGGGTAGTATATCACTACAGCATGGGGGTATATCACTACTTGCACGGTAGTAATCACTACTACATGATAATACACTACTAGCACGGATATACACACTAGCACGGTAAAAATTTACTACAGCATGGTAGTAATCACTACTACATGGAAGTATACCCACTACACAGGGGTGTAATCACTCAGAAAAGGTAGTATATCACACAAACATGGTATAAATCATACTACACGTAGTATATCACACAGCATATAGTATACACTACTAGCAGGGTATAAACACACGCTGGTAGATATCAATCTCAGGAGTATAATCACTACACATGGTAGAAAACACTACTAGCATGGAGAAATTCACACTACAGGGTATAATCACACTACATGATATATATCACTACAGCACGGTAGAATACACTACTAGCACGGTAGATATCACTACAGCAGATAGTATATCCTCTAGAAGGGAAGTATATCTCTACTAGCACGGTAGTAAATCACCCACACGGTACTAATCACACTAGCAGGGTATTACACTAAAAGCATGGGAAGTATATCATACAACGGTAGTAAAACACACAGCACGGTAGTTATCACTACACAGATAGTATATCACTACTACGATAATTCACACTACTGAAGTATATCACACTAGCACGATAGAAATCACTCAGCTTTAAGTAATCACTGCTAGCACGATATATATCACTACAGCATGATAGTAAATCACTACTACAGGTATATATCACTACTACACGGTTAAATCACTACTAGCATGGTAGAATCACACTAGCAGGGTAGTATATCACACTAGCATGGTAGTATACACTACTACAGGGAAAAGTAATCATACAGCAATAGATATCACTACTCATGGTAGTAACAAACTACATGGTAGTAAACACTACTAGCAGGGAAAAGTATCACTACTGCATGGTAGTAAACACTACAGCAGGGTAGTATATCACTACTAAGAAACGGTAGTATATCACACAGCATGATAGTATTCACTACACACGGTAGTATATCACTCACATGATATAAAACCCACTAAAGCAGATAGTAACACTACTACAGGGAGTATACCCACAACAGGTAGTAATCACACTAGCAGGGATTAATCCTACAGCAGGTAGTATATCACTACTAGCATGATAGTATATCACACTAGCAAAAATTTAATCACTACTACGGAAAATTTAATATCACTACAGCAAGATAGTAATCACTACTACAGATGTATATCACTACTAGCAGATATTTAAAATCACTACTACCAGGGTTTATATCACTACACATGATAGATACACTGCAGCACGATATATATCACACAAACAATATTATCACACTACATGAAAATAACTGCTCTAGCATGATAGTAATCATTACTACTGAAGAATATCACTACAGCTGATAGTATACACTGCTACAAAGTGTATACAGTACTACAGATAGTATTCACTACAGCATGATAGTATAAACTCTACTAGCATGATAGTTATCAGTACAGCAGATAGTATATCACTACTAGCATGATGATAACTGCACAGCATGAATATATCCTACTAGGAATTTTTAATATCACACAGCATGAAATATATCACTACTAGCAAAGTATACACACTAGCATGGTTTCACTAGAAAGATAGTATATCACTACTAGCATGCCCCTTATATCACATACATGAAGTATAACTACTACAAGCATGATAGTATAACTACAACTAGCATGATAGTATAAATACTAGCATGATAGTGTAACTACTACTAGCATGATAGTATAAATACTAGCATGATAGTATAAATACTAGCATGATAGTATAACTACTACTAGCATGATAGTATAACTACTACTAGCATGATAGTATAACTACTACTAGCATGATAGTATAAATACTAGCATGATATTATAACTACTACTAGCATAATAGTATAAATACTAGCATGATAGTATAACTACTACTAGCATGATAATATAACTACTACCAGCATGATAGTACAATTACTAGCATAAATAGCATTACTACTACTAAAATGATGAAATAACTACTACTAGCATGATAGTATAACTACTACTAGCATGATAGTATAACTACTACTAGCATGATAGTATAACTACTACTAGCATGATAGCATTACTACTACTAGCATGATAGTATAACTACTACTAGCATGATAGTATAACTACTACTAGCATGATAGTATAACTACTACCAGCATGATAGTATAACTACTACCAGCATGATAGTATAACTACTAGCATGATAGCATTACTACTACTAGCATCATAGTATAACTACTACTAGCCTGATAGTATAACTCCTACTAGCATGATAGTATTACTACTACTAGCATGATAGTATAACTACTACTAGCCTGATAGTATAACTACTACCAGCATGATAGTATAACTACTAGCATGATAGTATTACTACTACTAGCATGATAGTATAACTACTACTATCATGATAGTATAACTACTACTAGCATGATAGTATAACTACTACTATCATGATAGTATAACTACTACCAGCATGATAGTATAACTACTAGCATGGTAGTATTACTACTAGCATGGTAGTATAACTACTATCATGATAGTATAACTACCAGCATGATAGTATAACTACTAGCATGGTAGTATTACTACTACTAGCATGATAGTAAAAACTACTACATGGTAAGTATTACTTACCAGCATGGTAGTATTACTACTACTAGCATGGTAGTATTACTACTACTAGCATGATAGTATAACTACTAGCATGGTAGTATTACTACTACTAGCATGGTAGTATTACTACTACTAGCATGGTAGTATTACTACTACTAGCATGGTAGTATTACTACTACTAGCATGATAGTATAACTACTAGCATGGTAGTATTACTACTACTAGCATGGTAGTATTACTACTACTAGCATGGTAGTATTACTACTACTACAGGGTTTAGAAATTACTACTAACTACATGATAGTATACTACTAGCATGTAGTTTTACTACTACTAGCATGGTAGTATTACTACTAGCATGATAGTACTACTACTACTAGCATGATAGTACTACTACTACTAGCATGATAGTATAACTACTAGCATGGTAGTATTACTACTACTAGCATGGTAGTATTACTACTACTAGCATGATAGTATAACTACTAGCATGGTAGTATTACTACTACTAGCATGATAGTACTACTACTACTAGCATGATAGTACTACTACTACTAGCATGATAGTATAACTAGCATGATACCAGGAATATGATAATATAAAATATCGAGTATCTTTATTAATTAAACGTTCCACACACACAGGAGGTTTCTTCTGTCAAATACAGGGAGAGTACACGAGGTGGTCAGTCCCTGAGCCTGGAGGAGAGTTGAGCTCCAGTGTCTGGAACTCCAGGCTGAGGGACTGATTACCTTTAATACTGTGTCTCCAAGGTTAATGGACTGATTACGTCTTTAGGAATTAAAGTAATTTTGTATGGTAATTACAAGGTGATGTGCAGCCTTAATGACCCTAGTGTAGTAGAGAGGCTTCAAACTCCCTACCATGAGGCTTCACCATACTGGTGGGTTGACGTGGTGGTGACAGGAAGCATCAGCTGGTGTATGAGGCTTCTTGCTGCTTCCTGTCACCACACACTGTCTTCCTGCACACACAGTCTTCTTGATCCACACTCCCACGCTCGCCGGGGTAACTTGTACTGCTGCCTAGTGACTGCCTGTGACGCTACACTGTGACGCTACCCTGTGATGCTACCCTGTGACGCTACCCTGTGATGCTACCCTGTGATGCTACCCTGTGACGCTACCCTGTGATGCTACCCTGTGACGCTACCCTGTGATGCTACCCTGTGATGCTACCCTGTGATGCTACCCTGTGATGCTACCCTGTGATGCTACCCTGTGATGCTACCCCTGTGTGCTACCCTGTGACGCTAAACCCCGTGACGCTACCCTGTGATGCTACCCTGTGACGCACCCTGTGAGCTACCCTGTGATGCTACCCTGTGATGCTACCCTTGATGCTACCCTGTGATGCTACCCTGTGATGGGTACCCTTGACGCTACCCTGTGATGCTACCCTGTGACGCTACCCTGTGATGCTACCCTGTGATGCTACCCTGTGATGCTACCTTTTGATTTACCCTGGATGCTACCCTGTGACGAACCCTGTGACGCCCACCCTGTGACGCTACCCTGTACGCTACCCTGTGACGCTACCCTGTGATGCTAACCCTTGACGCTACCCTGTGACGCTGCCCTGTGACGCTGCCCGTGACGCTAAACCCCGTGACGCTAACCCTGTGACGCTACCCTGTGACGCTATCCTGTGACGCTAAACCCTGTGATGCTACCCTGTGACGCTGCCTGTACGCTACCCTGTGGACGCTACCCTGTGACGCTACCATGTGAGCTACCCGTGACGCTACCCTGTGAAAGCTACCCTGTGACGCAACCCTGTGATGCTACCCTGTGACGCTGCCCTGTGACGCTACCCTGTGACGCTACCCTGTGATGCTACCCTGTGACGCTACCCTGTGACGCTACCCTGTGACGCTACCCTGTGATGTTACCCTGTGACGTTACCCTGTGACGCTACCCTGTGACGCTGCCCTGTGATGCTATGCTGTGATGCTGCGCTGTGACGCTACGCTGTGACGCTACCCTGTGGCGCTACCCTGTGATGCTACCCTCTGACGCTACCCTGTGACGCTACCCTGTGATGCTACCCTGTGACGCTACCCTGTGACGCTACCCTGTGATGCTACCCTGTAACGCTACCCTGTGACGGTACCCTGTGACGCTACCCTGTGACGCTACCCTGTGACGCTACCCTGTGATGCTACCCTGTGACGCTACCCTGTGACGCTACCCTGTGACGCTACCCTGTGACGCTACCCTGTGACGCTACCCTGTGATGCTACCCTGTGACGCTGCCCAGTGACGCTACCCTGTGACGCTACCCTGTGATGCTACCTTGTGACGCTACCCTGTGACGCTACCCTGTGACGCTCCCTTTTATGCTACCCTGTGACGCTGCCCTGTGACGCTACCCTGTGACGCTACGCTGTGATGCTACCATGTGACGCTACCCTTTGACGCTACCCTGTGATGCTACCCTGTGACGCTACCCTGTGACGCTACCCTGTGACGCTACCCTGTGATGCTATGCTGTGATGCTGCGCTGTGACGCTACGCTGTGACGCTACCCTGTGGCGCTACCCTGTGATGCTACCCTGTGACGCTACCCTGTGACGCTACCCTGTGATGCTACCCTGTGACGTTACCCTGTGACGCTACCCTGTGATGCTACCCTGTAACGCTACCCTGTGACGGTACCCTGTGACGCTACCCTGTGACGCTACCCTGTGATGCTACCCTGTGATCGCAACCCTGTGACGTTACCCTGTGATGCTGCGCTGTGACGCTACCCTGTGACGTTACTCTGTAATGCTACGCTGTGACGTTACCCTGTGACGCTGCCCTGTGATGCTGCGCTGTGACGCTACGCTGTGACGCTACCCTGTGACGCTACCCTGTGACGCTACCCTGAGATGCTGCGCTGTGATGCTACCGTGTGACGCTACCCTGTGATGCTACCCTGTGACGCTACCCTGTGACGCTACCCAGTGATGCTGCGCTTTGACGCTACGCTGTGACGCTACCCTGTGACGCTACCCTGTGATGCTACGCTGTGACGCTACTCTGTGACGCTACCCTGTGACGCTACCATGTGACGCTACTCTGTGACGCTACCCTGGATGCTACGCTGTGACGCTACTCTGTGACGCTACCCTGTGACGCTACCATGTGACGCTACTCTGTGACGCTACCCTGTGATGCTACGCTGTGACGCTACTCTGTGACGCTACTCTGTGACGCTACCCTGTGACGCTAAACCCCGTGGGCCCCACTCTGTGACGCTACTCTGTGACGCTACCCTGTGACGCTACCCTGTGACGCTACTCTGTGACGCTACTCTGTGACGCTACTCTGTGACGCTACCCTGTGACGCTACCCTGTGACGCTACTCTGTGACGCTGCTCTGTGACGCTACCCTGTGACGCTACCCTGTGACGCTACTCTAACGGTACCCTGTGACGCTGCTCTTTTAAACGCTACTCTGTGATGCTACCCTGTGACGCTACTCTGTGACGCTGCTCTGTGACGCTACCCTGTGACGCTACCCTGTGACGCTACTCTAACGGTACCCTGTGACGCTGCTCTGTGACGCTACTCTGTGATGCTACCCTGTGACGCTACTCTGTGACGCTACTCTGTGACGCTGCTCTGTGACGCTACCCTGTGACGCTACCCTGTGACGCTACCCTGTGACGCTACCCAGGAGGTAATAATGAAGTGTGTGTGTATATATAGTCATCTATATGTGGTCACAGGGGTCGGTTCATAGCTCCTGGCCCAGCCTCTTCGCTGGTCTCTACTAGGTCCAGTCCCTGTCCCAAGAGTTTTATCGTACCTCTTCTTAAAGCTACGTGTGTGTACTCACCTATTTGTACTCACCTATTTGTGGTTGCAGGGGTCGAGTCACAGCTCCTGGCCCCGCCTCTTCGCTGATTGCTACTAGGTCCTCTCTCTCCCTGCTCCATGAGCTCTATCATACCTCGCCTTAAAACTATGTATGGTTCCTGCCTCCACTACTTCACTTTCTAGGCTATTCCACGGCCTGACTACTCTATGACTGAAGAAATACTTCCTAACATCCCTTTGATTCATCTGAGTCTTCAACTTCCAATTGTGACCTCTTGTGTCTGTGTCCCATCTCTGGAACATCCTGTCTTTGTCCACCTTGTCTATTCCGCGCAGTATTTTATATGTCGTTATCATGTCTCCCCTGACCCTCCTGGCCTCCAGTGCCCGCCAGGCCGATTTCCCTCAACCTTTCTTCGTAGGACAATCCCAGTACTCGGGGACTATCTTGTTGCAAACCTTTGCACTTTTCTCTAATTTCTTGACGTGCTTGACTAGGTGTGGATTCCAAACGGGTGCTGCATACTCCAGTATGGGCCTGACGTAGATGGTGTACAGAGTCTTAAACGAATCCTTACTGAGGTATCGGAACGCTATCCGTAGGTTTGCCAGGCGCCCGTATGCTGCAGCAGTTATCTGATTGATGTGCGCCTCAGGAGATATGCTCTGTGTTATACTCACCCCCAGATCTTTTTCCTTGATGAGGTTTGCAGTATTTGGCCATCTAAACTAATATTGTGTCTGCGGTCTTCTTTGCCCTTTCCCCAATCTTCATGACTTTCCCATTTGGCAGGTTAAATTCAAGGAGCCAGTTGCTGGACCGGGCTTGTAGCCTGTCCAGGCCCTCTTGTAGTCCGCCTGATCCTCATCCGATTTGATTATTCTCATTAACTTCACATCACTGCAAACAAGGACACTTCTGATCTATCCCTTCCGTTATGTCGTTCACATATACCAAGAACAGCACGGGTCCTAGGAACTGACCCCTGTGGAACCCCGCTTGTCACAGGCGCCCACTCTGACACCTCGTCGCGTACCATGACTCGTTGTTGCCTCCCCTGTCAGATATTCTCTGATCCATTGCATTTCCTTTCTTGTTAGTGTGCCTGGTCCTCTAGCTTTTGCAGTAACCTCTTGGGGAGGAACTGTGTCGAAGGCCTTCTTGCAGTCCAAAAATATGCAGTCGATCCACCCCTCTCTCTCTTGTCTTACTTTTGTCCCCCTTTTTCATAAAACTCTAGTAGGGTTTTTGACACAGGATTTTCCTTCCCTGAAACCCGGGTGGTTGTCAATTAAAACACTTGTTTCTTTCCAGGTGCCCCACCACTTTTCCTCCTGATGATCTTCTCCATGACCTTGCATACTATACACGTTAGTATACAGGGCTGTAGTTTTAGTGCCTCATGTCTGTCTCCCCTTTTTAAAAATTGGGACTAAAATTTGCCATTTTCCATACCTCAGGGAGTTTTCCCAGTTTCAAATGATGTGTTGAAGATCTTTTTTAATGGCTCACACAATATCCTGCTCCCTCTTCAAGGACCCATGGAAGAATGTTGTCTGGTCCCCACCGCCTTTGAGGTGTCAAGTTCGCATAGCAGCTTCTTTACCTCCTCCTTGGTTATATGTACCTCATCCAGCAGTTGCTGGTGTGCCCCCCTGTTCTGATTTCCTGGAGTCCTACGGTTTCCACTGAAAATACCTCTTTAAATCTTGTGTTGAGCTCCTGACAAACCTCTCGGTCGTTTTTTTGTGAATTCCCCATCACCCTTCCTCAGTCTGATTACCTGTCCTTGACTGTTGTTTTCCTCCTGATGTGGCTGTACAACAGCTTCGGGTCATCTTTACTTTTGATGCTGTCATTTTCATATTTTCTCTGGAGCCTCCCCTTTTTATCTGTCATATTCGTTTCTGGCTCTTCGGCTGATTTCTTTATTTTCCTGAGTTCTCTGTCTTCTGTACCTTTTCCATTCTCAGTACAAACCCAGTTTTTGCCTCCCTACACCCCTTTTGGGGGAACCAAGGACTCGTTCTGTTCTTCCCATTATTTCTGTTTCCCTTGGAACAAACCTCTCCTCTGCCTCCTTGCATTTTGTTGCCACATATCCATCATTTCTTGTACTGGTTTTTCCTTCAGTTTCCTCCCCCCCACTGAATGTCTTGAAGGAAGTTCCTCATGCCTGAGTAGTTCCCCCTTTTGTAGTTTGGTTCTTCCCAGCCTATTCCTGCTACTCTCTCCACTTGGAGCTCAACTATGTAGTCGAAGCACAGAACCACATGATCACTAGCTCCCAGGGGCCTTCATACATGATACCCTCGATGTCCGATCTACTCATGGTGAATACAAGGTCCAACCTTGCTGGTTCATCCTCTCCTCTCTCTCTGGTAGTGTCTCTAACATGTTGATGCATGAGGTTTTCCAGTACCACATCCATCATCTTGGCTCTCCATGTTTCGAGACCCCCATGGGGCTCCAGGTTTTCCCAGTTTGTGTACTCACCTAGTTGTACTCACCTAGTTGAGGTTGCGGGGGTCGAGTCCGAGCTCCTGGCCCCGCCTCTTCACTGATCGCTACTAGGTCACTCTCCCTGAGCCGTGAGCTTTATCATACCTCTCTGTGTGTGTGTATGTGTGTGTGTGTGTGTTTGTGTGGTGTGTGTGTTGTACTCACCTATTTTACTCACCTATTTTATCACCTTTTTTGGTTGCGGGTCGACCTAGCTCCTGCCCCCCCTTTTCCCGGGTTGCTACTAGCCCTCTCTCTCCCCCCGCTCCATGAGCTTTATCAAACCTCTCTAAAACGTGTAGGTTCCGCCTCCACTACGCATTTTCTAGGCATCCACTCTTAAACCATAACTGAAGAAAATTTTCCTACTATCTCCTGCCTTTTGGTCTTTCAACTTCCTTGTGGCCTCTTGTTTCTGGTCCCCCCCGGGAACATCCTTCTTTGCCCACCTTGCTTTTTCCACGCGATTTTATAGTCGTTATCATGTCTCCCCTGACCCCCTGTCCTCCAGTGTCGCCCAGGCCTTTTCCTTTTTATCTTTCTTCATAACATTCCCCTTACTCGGAACTAACCTTGTCGCAAACCTTTGTACTTTCCCTAGTTTCTTGACGTCTTTTTCAAGTGCGGGTTCCAAACAGTCTGCATACTCCAGTAGGCCTACATACACGGTTACAGTTCTTAAATTTTCCCTTACTAAGGTATGGGAATGCTGTTCTCGGGTTTGCCAGCCCCCATATGCTGCAGCATTTTACTGATTGATGTTTTTTCCCGGGAGACTGCTCGGGTTATACTCACCCCAAGATCTTTCTCCTTGATAGGTTTGCAGTTTTTGGCCACCGGGCCCCTTACTCTTCTGTGGTCTTCGTCCCCTTTCCCCCATTTTCAGACTTTGCTTTGGGCGGATTAAATTCGAGAAGCCTTTGCGGGACCGGGTTTCCATCGTCCGGGTCTTTTTGAAGTCCTGCCTGTCCTCATCAGATTTAATTTCCCTCATTAACTCAATCATCGCAAACGGGACACTTCTGTTTCTAACCCTTCCGTATGTCGTTCAAAAAACCCAAAAATAGCACGGGCCTAGACCGACCCCTGGGGGACCCCGCCGCACGGGTGCCCACTGGAACCATTACTACCATGACTCTTTGTTTCCCTCCCTTCATATTCTCTATCCATTGAGTCCTTCCGTTTATCGCCTAAAGTTTAGCTTCTCACTAATCCTTTTGGGAACTTGTCAAAGGCCTTTGCAGTCCCAAAAATCAATCAACCCACCCCCCTCTCTCTTGTCTTTCTTTTGTTATTTTATCTAAAAACTCCAAAGGGTTTTTTGACCAGGATTTGCCTTTCCCAATCCGTGCTGGTTGGGATTTATACCCTGTTCGTTCCCGTGCTCCCCCACCCGTTTTGTGGTGTGGTGTGTTGTGTGTGGTGTGTGTGGTTGGGTGGTGTGTGTGTGTGTGTGTGTTTGTGTGTTTTTGGTGTGTGTGTGTGAGTGTCGTGTGTGTGTGTGTCCGGGTCTACCAATGAGTGTACCCGAAGAGTGTTCGGGGGGGGTAGCGCCCCCCCGGTCCCGTGGGGCTGGTCACCTGGGGGCCATGACTGGTCACCTGGGGGCCGTGACTGGTCCCCCTGGGGCCAGTGACTGTCACCTGGGGGGCCAGTGACGGTCCCCTGGGGGCCATGATGGACCCCCGGGGGCCAGTGACGGTCACCCGGGGGCCATGACGGTCCCTGGACCCAGTAGGGCACCTGGGGCCGTGACTGGGCACCTGGGACCCAGACGGCACCTGGGGCCATGAAAAGGCACCTGGGTCCACAACTGGGCACCTGGGGTCCAGTGACTGGTCCCCTGGGGCCAGTACTGGGCACCTGGGGTCCCAGTGACTGGTCCCCCCCCTGGGGTCCCGTACTGGTCCCTGGGGTCCAGTGACTGGGCACCTGGGGTCCAGTGACGGGCACCTTGGGGGGCCGTGACTGGTCACCTGGGCCCCGTGACTGGGGCACCTGGGACCCAGTGCTGTCACCTGGGACCCATGCTGGTCACCTGGGGGGCCATACTGGGCACCTGGGGTCCATGACTGGGCACCTGGGACCCAGTGACTGGCACCTTGGGGTCCGTGGTCACCTTGGACCTGACTGGTCCCCTGGGGTCCATGACTGGTCACCTGGGGGCCAGTGACTGGGCACCTGGGTCCATGACTGGCATTGGACCCCCGTAACTGGGCACCTGGGGCCGTAAACTGGTCACCGGGTCCAGTGCTGGCACCTGGGGCCCCTGACTGGGCCCCCTGGGTCCGTGACGGTCACCTGGGACCCATAACTGGGGCACCTGGGGGCCAGTAACTGGTCACATTAAACATGACTTGGGGCACTGTTTTCAGACATCCTAAACAGCTAACACTGCACCGTTAAAAAGCATTTCCCGTATCCCGTTAACGGGCCTTAAAGATCTTAACGGGAAAGGGGAAAAGGGAAAGGGGAAATGGAAGGGAGAAGGGGGTTTGGGAGAGTTTGAAACTCTACCTTTTGTGTTTGGGAATCAAAAAAATCATCAGGGGCTTGCGATGTTTGGGGAGAAAAGAGGTTTCCCGGAAAATATGATAGGAAACACCGTTACTGAAAACAACATTTTCCAGTGATCAGATCAAGAAACTGTGGTGCGGAAAAAAGTGTGTGGACAGGAAGCAACAAGAAGCCTCATACACCACTGATCTTCCTGTCACCACCACGTCAACCCACCAGTATGGTGAAGCCTCATGGGAGGGTTTTGAACCCCCTCAACTACACTAGGTCATTAAGGCTGCACATCACCTTGTAAACCATACAAAAAATTATTTAATTCCTAAAAACGAATCAGTCCATTAACCTTGGAGACCATAATTTAAAAGGGAATCAGTCCCAGCCCGATTCCAGACCCGGGGGCTCAAATCTCCTCCAGCTCAGGACTGATTTTTTTCCCAAAAGTACCCCCAATAATAATAATAAAATAATAATAATAATAATAATAATAATAATAATAATAATAAAATAAAAAAATAATAATAAAATAATAAAATAAATTTATTTACAAGTACATGTCAAATTATACGACCAAGCCAAACCAATGACATACTACATATAGAAAGTCCCTTGTTAAAAACTAGCATTTGGGGAAAATTAGGTCATTTTTGTCCCAGGGTGCGACCCACCCAGTCCACTAACACCCAGTACCCATTTTGCTATGGGTGAACATGGGCAAAAACCGGGTAAGGAAACCTCCGATTTTTCCACACCTTCGCCGGGGAAACGAACCCGGGCCCTCACCGATGAAGTTAGTTTAATATGTTTATTATGCACCCCAAAACCCATCCTGTGGGCGGTAGTCAAATGATTACAAGGTACATAAATTGGGCCAGGGGCTGGGCTCCAAGTTTTTTTATACTAGCAAGTTCAGAGGTAAGAACCACATTTTCAAAGGGAAAGAAATCACAATTTCAAAAGGGAATGAACTCCAGTAGGGCTATCACAAAAAGACAATTACAAAGGATTTACAGATTACAGAGGTACGTAATGGGTCCAGGGACTGGGCCCCCAAAGTTTGGATGGCTGAACTAGGTACAAAGGTAATGAACTCACAAGTTACAAAGGTAATGAATACTGTAAGAATGGTTACTTACGTTTATACATGGCTACAATCATGAACAAATTATAGTGTAATGAGCAATTCACACTTCCACACCCGGTCACAACTGTAGTGAGTTATTGGTGCAAATATTGATTGTTGAGTCACACACACACACACACACAACAACAACAAGACTAGTCCCAGAGCTAAGAGGTATGTCCTATGAGGAGAGGTTAAGGGAAATCAACCTGACGACACTGGAGGACAGGAGAGATAGGGGGGACATGATAACGACTTACAAAATACTGAGAGGAATTGACAAGGTGGACAAAGACAGGATGTTCCAGAGACTGGACACAGTAACAAGGGGACACAGTTGGAAATTGAAGACACAGATGAATCAAAGGGATGTTAGGAAGTATTTCTTCAGCCACAGAGTAGTCAGGAAGTGGAATAGTTTGGGAAGCGATGTAGTGGAGTCAGGATCCATACATAGCTTTAAGCAGAGGTACGATAAAGCTCATGGTTCAGGGAGAGTGACCTAGTAGCGACCAGTGAAGAGGCGGGGCCAGGAGTTTGGACTCGACCCCTGCAACCTCAACTAGGTGAGTACAACTAGGTGAGTACACACACACACACACACACACACACACACACATACACACACACACACACACACACACACACACACACACACACACACACACAACACACACATACACACACACACACACACACACACACACACACACACACACACAACACACACACACACACACACATACACACACACACACACACACACACACACACACACACACACACACACACACACACAACACACACACACATACCACACACACACACACACACACACCACACACACACACACACACACACACACACACACACACAACACACACACAACACACACACACACCCGTGTGAAGAGAGAGCATTTGCCACCAGGCCATGGGACACCTGGCAAATGAGTGAGGTCAAATTACTATGAGATAGGTACATTAAAAATTGGGGTCCCAATGTGGTAACGATAATATACAACCCACCACTGAATAGCAAGAGTCCTACACAAGATTATAACAAAACAAAGCCATGGTGGAGTTCTTAGTGAAAGTTGAACATGTAATTGTTTTATACAATGGTAGGACTGCCGGTGTCTTTCCGTCTCAGGAACTTGCAAAGTAACAGGTACGTCTTACTACTTGTAATTACACTTGGGTCAAACCACACATGAATGAATATGTGTATGTATACCGGGTAGCGGCCAGGTGAAGAGGCGGGGCCAGGAGCTGTGATTCGACCTCCGTAACCAGATCTAGATGAGTACAACTGGGCGAGTACATCCAGCTGACACATTACATATGCATGTATGTACATGTGTGTGTATGCACACTCCCCGTTGTGTTTTATGTTCTTATTAGTTTTTCCCTAAGAGGATCTTTCCTGTCATCCGTCCTGTCATCCACCCTGTCATCATCCACCCTGTCATCATCCACCCTGTCATCATCCATTCTGTCATCATCCACCCTGTCATCATCCACCCTGTCATCATCCGTCCTGTCATCATCCACCCTGTCATCATCCACCCTGTCATCATCCACCCTGTCATCATCCGTCCTGTCATCATCCACCCTGTCATTCATCCACCCTGTCATCATCCACCTGTCATCATCCACCTCATCAATCCGTCTGTCATCATCCACCTGTCATCATCCACCCTGTCATCATCACACCCTGTCATCATCCGTCCTGTCATCATCCACCCTGTTATCATCCACCTGTCACCATCCACCCTGTCATTCATACTGTCATCCACCTTGTCGTTCATACTATCATCCACCCTGCCATCATCCATCCTGTCATCATCCACCCTGCCATCATCCATTCTGTCATCATCCACCCTGTCATCATCCACCCTGTCATCATCCACCCTGTCATCATCCATCCTGTCATCATCCACCCTGTCATCATCCCCCTGTCATCATCCATCTGTCATCACCACCCTGTCATCATCCACCCTGTCATCATCCACCCTGTCATCATCCATCCTGTCATCATCCACCTTGTCATCACCCACCCTGTCATCATCCACCCTGTCATCATCCACCCGTCATCATCCACCCTGTCATCATCCACCCTGTCATCATCCATCCTGTCATCATCCACCCTGTCATCATCCACCCTGTCATCATCCACCCTGTCATCATCCACCCTGTCATCATCCACCCTGTCATCATCCACCCTGTCATCATCCACCCTGTCATCATCCATCCTGTCATCATCCACCCTGTCATCATCCATCCTTTCATCATCCACCCTGTCACCATCCACCCTGTCACCATCCACCCTGTCATTCATACTGTCATCCACCTTGTCGTTCATACTATCATCCACCCTGCCATCATCCATCCTGTCATCATCCACCCTGTCATCATCCACCCAGTCACCATCCACCCTGTCATCATCCACCCTGTCATCATCCACCTTGTCATCATCCACCCTGTCATCATCCACCTGTCATCATCCACCCTGTCATCATCCATCCTGTCATCATCCACCTTGTCATCACCACCCTGTCATCATCCACCCTGTCATCATCCACCCTGCATCATCCACCTTGTCATCATCCACCCTGTCATCATCCACCCTGTCATCATCCACCCTGTCATCATCCACCCTGTCATCATCCACCCTGTCATCATCCACCCTGTCATCATCCACCCTGTCATCGTCCACCTGTCATCGTCACCCTGTCATCATCCACCCTGTCATCATCCACCCTGTCATCATCCACCCTGTCATCATCCACCCTGTCATCATCCACCCTGTCATCATCCACCCTGTCATTATCCACCCTGTCATCATCCACCCTGTCATCATCCACCCTCTCATCATCCACCCTGTCATCATCCACCCTGTCATCATCCATCCTGTCATCATCCACCCTGTCATCATCCATCCTTTCATCATCCACCCTGTCATCATCCACCCTGTCACCATCCACCCTGTCATTCATACTGTCATCCACCTTGTCGTTCATACTATCATCCACCCTGCCATCATCCATCCTGTCATCATCCACCCTGTCATCATCCCCCCATCACCATCCACCCTGTCATCATCCACCCTGTCATCATCCACCTTGTCATCATCCACCCTGTCATCATCCACCCTGTCATCATCCACCCTGTCATCATCCATCCTGTCATCATCCACCTGTCATCATCCACCCTGTCATCATCCACCCTGTCATCATCCACCCTGTCATCATCCACCCTGTCATCATCCACCCTGTCATCATCCATCCTGCCTCCTGGGACCCAACAACTGCTGAACAATAACAATTTAAATAGGATCCCCCACAGCTTACATTATCACGTCACTGACATGATGCCTACACGTCTGGTCATGGAGACACTACACAGAGTGCCACTGACTGGCACTACAATATTTCACTGTGATGAACTTTATCAGTCTTAGCCCTGGACGAATCGTAGTCCCAGTAACGGGATGTAGACTATCTAAAGAACGACAAGGGGTAAATAAAGTGGTGAGAATGTGGTACACAAGGACAATAAGTGGTGAAATGTGGTACACAAGGGCAATAAGTGGTGAGAATGTGGTACACGGGGCAATAAGTGGTGAGAATGTGGTACACAAGGGCAATAAGTGGTGAGAATGTGGTACACAAGGGCAATAAGTGGTAAGAATGTGGTACACAAGGGCAATAAGTGGTGAGAATGTGGTACACGGGGGCAATAAGTGGTGAGAATGTGGTACACAAGGGCAATAAGTGGTGAGAATGTGGTACACAAGGGCAATAAGTGGTGAGAATGTGGTACACAAGGGCAATAAGTGGTGAGAATGTGGTACACAAGGGCAATAAGTGGTGAGAATGTTTCACACAAGGCAATAAAGTTGCGTCATTTTGGTACAAGGATCAATAAAGTCATGTCAACAGGTTAGAGGGATCAATGAAGACATGTCAACAGGTTAGAAGGATCAGGAAACACATGTCAACAAGGTAGAAGGATCAATAAAGTTATGTCATCATGTTAGAAGGATCAATAAAATCATGTCAACAGATTAGAATGATCATAAAGTCATGTCAACAAGGTAGAAGTATCAATAAAGTCATGTCAACACGAGTTGACATGTGTCTGACAGGTGGGTGGTCATCCAGCTTCTGAGTCGCTCAACGCTCACAATTTTAAGAGGCCCTGAGTTTCCCTGTCTCGTATTATATTCATTTTTCCACTGTAATCTAACCTTGTCCGTAATTACTTTCACAGTTACATTGTCTGTTTCGTAGGTGAAGTTCAGGATCATTCCTTAATTCATGGTATAACTTAACAATTGTGTTGTAGAGGTCTGAGGTCCGAACCCAGCTCAGACCTTCACAACAATAGTTAAGTTATACCATGAATTAAGGAAAGAATATGGGCAAGGTAGATTATAGTGGGAAAAATAACGTATTAGAAATTACGTGACCCCTCAGCACACACACACCAAACTTTATCGTGGCTGACAAGGTTACTAATCTAGTCCTCTCTCTCTCTCTCTCTCTCTCTCTCTCCTTCCTCTCTCTCTCTTCTCTCTCTCTCTCTCTCTCTTCTCCTCTCTCTTTCTCTCTCTCTCTCCCCCCTCTCTCTCTCTCTCTCTCTCTCTCTCTCTCTCTCTCTCTCTCTCTCTCTCTCTCTCTCCTCACCCCAGGATACTCCCACAAGAATCGACACCCGCTAGGTGGATAGTGACAGCAGGTGTAAGGCGACTAACACCCAGGTACCTACTTACTGCTAGGTGAACAGTGACAGCAGGTGTAAGGCGACTAACACCCAGGTACCTACTTACTGCTAGGTGGACAGTGACAGCAGGTGTAAGGCGACTAACACCCAGGTACCTACTTACTGCTAGGTGAAAAGTGACAGCAGGTGTAAGGCGACTAACACCCAGGTACCTACTTACTGCTAGGTGAAAGTGACAGCAGGTGTAAGGCGACTAACACCCAGGTACCTACTTACTGCTAGGTGGACAGTGACAGCAGGTGTAAGGCGACTAACACCCAGGTACCTACTTACTGCTAGGTGAACAGTGACAGCAGGGGTAAGGCGACTAAAAACCCAGGTACCTACTTACTGCTAGGTGGACAGTGACAGCAGGTGTAAGGCGACTAACACCCAGGTACCTACTTACTGCTAGGTGAACAGTGACAGCAGGTGTAAGGCGACTAAACAAACCCCGGTACCTACTTACTGCTAGGTGATCAGTGACAGCAGGTGTAAGGTGACTAACACCCAGGTACCTACTTACTGCTAGGTGGACAGTGACAGCAGGTGTAAGGCGACTAACACCCAGGTACCTACTTACTGCTAGGTGAACAGTGACAGCAGGTGTAAGGCGACTAACACTCAGGTACCTACTTACTGCTAGGTGAACAGTGACAGCAGGTGTAAGGCGACTAACTCCCAGGTACCTACTTACTTCTAGGTGAACAGTGACAGCATGTGTAAGGCGACTAACACCCAGGTACCTACTTACTGCTAGGTGAACAGTGACAGCAGGTGTAAGGCTACTAACACCTAGGTACCTACTTACTTCTAGGTGAACAGTGACAGCAGGTGTAAGGCGACTAACACTCAGGTACCTACTTACTGCTAGGTGAACAGTGACAGCAGGTGTAAGGCGACTAACACCCAGGTACCTACTTACTTCTAGGTGAACAGTGACAGCAGGTGTAAGGCGACTAACACTCAGGTACCTACTTACTGCTAGGTGAACAGTGACAGCAGGTGTAAGGCGACTAACACTCAGGTACCTACTTACTGCTAGGTGAACAGTGAGAAGAAGGTGTAAGGGCGACTAACACCCAGGTACCTACTTACTATCTAGGTGAACAGTGACAGCAGGTGTAAGGCGACTAACACCAGGTACCTACTTACTGCTAGGTGGACAGTGCAGCAGGTGTAAGGCGACTAACACCCAGGTACCTACTTACTGCTAGGGTGAATATGACAGCAGGTGTAAGGCGACTAACACCCAGGTACCTACTTACTGCTAGGTGAACAGTGACAGCAGGTGTAAGGCGATTAACACCCAGGTACCTACTTACTGCTAGGTGAACATTGACAGCAGGTGTAAGGCGACTAACACCCAGGTACCTACTTACTGCTAGGTGAACATTGACAGCAGGTGTAAGGCGACTAACACCCAGGTACCTACTTACTGCTAGGTGAACAGTGACAGCAGGTGTAAGGCGACTAACACCCAGGTACCTACTTACTGCTAGGTGAAAAGTGACAGCAGGGGTAAGGCGATAACACCCAGGTACCTACTTACTGCTAGGTGAACATTGACAGCAGGTGTAAGGCGACTAACACCCAGGTACCTATTTACTCTAGGTGAACTTTGGGCAGCGGGTGTAAGGGCGACTAACACCCCAGGTCCCTTTACTTACTGCGGGTGAACATGGACAGCAGGTGTAAGGGGGGGGACTAACACCCAGGTCCCTTTACTTACTCCCAGGTGAACATTGACACGGGTTTGTAAGGCGACTAACACTCGGGAACCTACTTACGCTATTTGAACTTTGACAGCAGGTGAAGGGGCGATTTAACACTCGGGTTACCAACTTACTGCAAAGGGAACATTGACAGGGGTTGAAAAGGCGATTTAACACCCAGGTACCAAATTACTTCAAGGTGAACATTGACAGCGGGTGAAGGGGCGCTAACCCCCCGGTACCTACTTATTGCAAAGGTGGACTTTATTTGGGTACACCAGTCAGAAAGACTTAATTTTTTTTAAATTAAGGGATTAAGTAAACTCCCATGTAAAACCCTGAAAATTAAAACACATCCCAGTTTTATATCCCACAGACAAAACACCTCCCCCCAAATTTTTTAAACCCTTTAAAAAATACACTAAGAGATATACATCTTTTTCGGTATATATACACTGAGAAAATGCATACCCTTTTAAATTGTAAAATACAGCCCAAGAATGCCCCAAACTAGGAAGAGAGAGAGAAGAGGGGAGGAGAAAAGAGAGAGGGGAAAGGGGAAAAAGGGAGAAAAAGAGAGAGAGAAAAGAGAGAGAGGAGAAGAGGAAAGAAGAAAAAAGAGAGAGAGAGAGAGAGAGAAGAAGAGAGAGAGAGAGAAGAGAGAGAGAGAGAGAGAGAAGAGAGAGGAGAGAAGAAGACAGACAGAAAAGAGAGAGAGAGAAGAGAAGAGAGAGAGAAAAAGAGAGAGAGAGAGAGAGAAGAGAAGAAAAAAAGACAAAAAGAAAAGAGAGAAGAGAGAGAGAAAGAGAGAGAGAGAAAAGAGAGAGAGAGAGAGAGAGAAAGAAAGAGAGAAAAAAAGAGAGAGAGAAGAGGGGAAGAGAGAGGAAGAGAAAAGAGAAAAGGGGAGAGAGAGAGAGAGAGAGAGAGAGAGAAGAGAGAGAGAGAGAGAAAAGAGGGGAGGGGAAGAGAGGGGAGAGAAAAGGGGAGAGAGAAAAGGGGAGAGAGAGAGAGAGAAGAAACAACAAAAAGAAGAGAGAAAAAGAGAGAGAGAGGGGAAGAGAGAGAGAGAAAAGGGGGAAAGAGAGAAAAAGAGAGAGGGAAGAGAGAGAAAGAAAGAGAAAAAGGAGAGAGAGAAAAAAGAGAGAGAGGAGAGAGAGAGAGAGAGGAGTTGGGGTGGGGGGGGGAGGGCCGGGGGGAGAGGGAGGAGAGAGGAGAGCCTAAAACCCAACCCACTTCAATCCCTTTTTTTAAATACCCATTAAATTTCCCACTCCCCAAATGAAACTGGGTTTTGTTTAAACCTTTTGCCCTTTTAAAACTGAAGAATGGGCCCGTGAAACGCTAAAGGTCAGGGGGTTGTGTGTGTGGTGTGGTGTGTTTTTGGGGGGTTAATGTGTGTGTGTGCGTGGTTGTGCGTGTTGGGGTGTGTTGTGTGTGTGTGTGTGTGTGTTTGTGGTGGGGTTGGGTGTTTTTGGTGTGTGTGTGTGTGGAAATTTTTTGGGGTGTGTGTGTGTGTGGGGTTTGTGTGTGTGGGGGGTGTGTGTGTGTGTGGGTGTGTTTGTGTGTGTGTGTTTTAATTGTGTGTGTGGTGTGTGTTTTGGGTGTGGGTGGGGTTGTGTATGGGGTGGTGTGGGTGTGTTTTTGGGTGTGGTGTGGTGGGGGTTGTGGTTGTGTGTTGTGGGGTGTGTGTGTGTGTTTTTGTGGGGGTTTTGTGTGTGTGGGGTTTTGTGTGTGGTTTTGGGGACAAGTGAAATACTTGGGGTGGGAGAGGAACGAAACATCACACATACAAGAGAGCAGCAGCACTGAAAATGGGCTCCCTAGCTGAATAAACAAGTCACTGATACTGGACACCTGCCAGTAAATTTTGGGGGGCCCAATCAACACACCAGGGTTGTGGCCCAAACCCCAAAAACCACGGTAGTGGTCAAAACACCAGGGTAGTGGCAACACACCAGGGAAAGGGGGTCAACAACACCAGGGAAGTGGTCAACACACCACGGTATTGCAACAACCCCCACGGTAGGGGTCAACACACCACGGTATGGTAAAACACACCACGTAGTGGTAAACACCCCCCCGGTATTTGGTCAACAAAACCAAAGGAAAGGTGGCAACAACACCACGGTAGGGGTCAACAACACCACGGTATGGTCAACACCCCAAGGGGTATGGCCCAACAACACCAGGGTAGTGGCAAAAAAACCACGGAAAGTGGTCAACACCCCCACGGTAGGGGGTCAACACACCAGGGAATGGTAAACCCAAACACCAGGGTAGGGGTCAACAACACCAGGGGTAGTGGTCAAAAAACCCACCACGGAGTGGTCAACACACCACTAGTGGTCAACACACCAGGGTAGGGGTCAACACCCCAAGGTTAGTGGTCAACAACCCCAAACGGTAGGGGGTCAAAAAAACACCCGGTAGGGGCAACAAAAATCCCACGGTAGGGGTAAACCCAACCCCAAACGGTAGTGGTCAACACACCACGGTAGGGTCAACACACCACGGTATGGTCAAAAACCCCAAAAGGGTAGGGGGTCAAAAACCCCAAACCGGTAGGGGTTCAACAACACCACGGGTGGTCAACACACCAGGGGAAGGGTCAACACCCCAAACGGTATTGGTCAACCAAAAACCACGGTATGGTCAACAACACCCCCGGTTTAGGCCCAACAACACCACGGTAGGGGCAACAACCCCAAACGGAAAGGGGTCAACAACACCACGGTTTTTGGTCAACAACACCACGGTGGGGTCAACAACACCACGGTATTTAAACCCAACACCAGGGAAAAGGGGTCAACAACACCACGGTAGGGGTCAACACACCACGGTAGTGGTCAAAACACACCACGGTAGTGGAAAACACACCAGGGAAAAGTTTTAAACAACCAGGGTAGGGGTCAACAACACCAGGTAGGGGTCAACAACACCACGGAAAGGCAACACACCACGTAGTGCAACACACCAGGTAGTGGCCCAACCCACAATACGGAAATTGGCCCAACCACCAGGTTTAGTGGTCAACACACCACGGTAGGTCAACACACCACGGAGTGGTCAACAAAACCACGGAAATTGGCCCAACAAAACCACGGTAGGGGTCAACAACACCCAGGGGAGGGTCAACACACCCCCGGAGTGGCAACAACCCCCACGGTAGTGGTAAACCCAACACCACGGAAGGGGTTTCAACAAAACCAGGGTATGGCCCAACACACCAGGGAAAGGGGTAAACCCCCCCCCGGGGTAGTGGTAAAACAACACCAGGGTTTAGGGGTCAACACAACCAGGGGTAGGGGGTCAACAACACCAGGGTAGTGGTAAACAAAACCACGGAAAGTGGTAAAACACACCACGGTAGGGGTTCAACACCCCACTAGTGGTCAACACCCAGGGTAGTGGTCAACACCCCAAAGGGTTAGTGGTAAACACACCAGGGTATGGTCAAACACCCCACGGAGGGGTTCAACAACACCAGGGTAGTGGTCAACAAACCACGGTAGTGGCCCAACACCCCAAAAGGGTTTAGTGGTCAACACACCACGGTAGTGGTCAACAACACCAGGGTATGGTCAACACCCCCAGGGGAGGGTAAACCCACACCACGGAATGGTCAACACACCAGGGTTTAGTGGTCAAAACACACCACGGTGTGGCCCCAACACACCACTGAAAAGTGGTCAACACCCCAAAAGGAAAGGGGTAAAACAACCAGGGTAGGTAAACAAAACCACTGTAGTGGCAACAAAACCACGGTAGTGGCAACACACCACGGTTGGTCAAAACACCACGGTAGTGGTCAACAAAAACCAAACGGTAGGGTAAAACATACCCCCGGAAAGGGGGTCAACACCCCCACGGTATGATCAAAAAAACCACGGTAGTGGCAACACACCACGTAGTGGTAAACAAAACCACGGAGTGGTCCAACAAAACCACTGTAGGGTCAACAACCCCACGGTAGGGGTCAACAAAAACCAGGGTAGGGGCCCAACCCACACCACTTTAAGTGGTCCCACACAACACCCCGGTAGGGGTCAACACCCCACGGTAGTGGTCAACAAAACCACGTTTTGGTCAACAACACCAGGGTTTGGGTCAACACACCAGGGTATGGCCCAACAAAACCCACGGTTGGTAAACCACACCACGGTAGGGGTAAAAACCCCAGGGTAGTGGAAAACACACCACGGTAGTGGTCAACACACCAGGGTAGTGGTCAACAACACCAGGGTATTTCAACACACCACGGTAGGGGGCCCAACACACCACGGTAGGGGTCAACACACCACGGTAGTGGTCAACACACCACGGTAGGGGTTTCAACAACACCACGGAAGGGGGTCAACACCCCAGGGAGGGTAAAACACACCACGGTAGTCCCAAACACCCCAAAGGTAGGTTTCCCAAACCACACCAGGGTAGTGCCCAACACACCAGGGTAGGGGTAAAAAACACCAGGGTAGGGGTCAAAAACACCAGGGTATGGTCAACAAAAACCAGGGTTTAGGGCAAAAACCCACACGGTAGTGCCAAAAAACCCCCAACGGTAGGGGCCCAACAAAACCACGGTAGTGGTCAACACACCACGGTAGGGGGTCAACACACCACGGATTTGGCAACAAAAACCACGGAAAGGGTCAACAACACCAGGGTATGGTCAACAAAAACCCACGGTAGTGGAAAAACACACCACGGTAGGGGTCAACAAACACCACGGAGTGGTAAAAAAAACCCCAAACGGAAAAAGTGGTCAACAACACCAGGGTATGGTCAACCAACCACGGTAGGGGCCCAACACACCAGGGTAAGGGGTCAACAAACACCAGGGTAGGGGTCCAACACCCCCGGTAGGGGTCATCAAAAACCACGGTAGTGGTAAACCCCAAAACCACGGAAAGTGGCCCAACCCAACACAAGGGAAGATGGTCAACAACACCAGGGTAGGGGTCAACAACCCCACGTAGGGGTCAACACATCAGGGTAGTGGTAAACCAAAAAACCCAAAAAAAAAAACCCACGGTAGTGGTCAAAAACCCCCGGGGTTAGGGGTTCAAAAACACCACGGTAGGGTAAACAAAAAACCGGGGTATGGTAAACCACAAAGGTAGTGGCCCAAAAACCCCAGGGTAGGGGTCAAAAACACCACGGTAGGGGTCAAAAAACACCACGGAGTGGTCAACCACCAGGGGTAGGGGGCCCAAACACACCACGGTAGGGGCCAACACACCAGGTAGGGGTCAACACACCAGGTAGGGGTAAACACACCCGAAAGTGGTCAAAAAACACCAACGGAGTGGTCAACAACACCCCGGTAGTGGTCAACAACCCCAAATTCCACCCACGGTAGTGGCCCCAACACACCAGGGTAGGGGGTCAACACACCCCGGTAGTGGCCCAACACCCCAAAATTTATGGTCAACAAAAACCAGGGTATGGAAACACACCACTGTGGTGGCCCAAACACACCACGGAGGGTAAACCCACACCACGGAAAGGGTCAACACACCACGGTATGGTCAACACACCAGGGTAGGGGGTTTCAACCCCACCAGGGTAGTGTCAAAAACACCACGGTAGGGGTCAACACATCACGGTAGGGGCCAACAAAACCACGGTAGTGGTCAACAACCACTAGTGGTAACCCAAAAACCCAGGGAGGGGGCAACACACCACGGTAGTGGTAAACCCAAAAACCAGGGAAAGGGGCCCAACAACACCCGGAAATGGCAACCCAAAAACCCCCGGAAGTGGTCAAAAAAACCCGGGGGGTGGTAAACCACACCACGGTAGGGTCACAAAACCCCCCGGTAGTGGTCAACAACACCACGGTAGTGGAAAACCACACCACGGTGGGATCCAAAACCAGGGTAGTGGTCAACACACCACGGAAAGGTGGTAAACCCAACACCACGGTAGTGGTCAACAAAAACCAAGGTAGGGGTCAACCCCCAAGGGTAGGGGCAACACACCACAAAAAGTGGTCAACACCCCACGGTATGGTCAACAACACCACGGAGGGGGTAAACACACCAGGGAAAGTGGTCAAAACCCCCACGGTGGGTGAACCTCCCCCCGGCCGGTTTAAAACCCGGGGTCAAGAGTCCCCAAAAATCCAGCCCGTCGCGCTAACCACTAACCAGCTACCACAATAAGTTTCACCCCAAATAGGAAATATTTCTACCCCAAATGGGAAAGGGTTTAGAAAAGGGCACCTCTGTGCCCAACAAATGCAATTTTTTAAACAGAAAAATTCCAGCTAGCGTGGCCGTGCCCAAAACTCAGCTCAAGTCCCTTCACTGCCGTCAACATGACTTTAAGAAATCGAAAAGACCCGATTCCCAAAAAACCCCAATCCCCCCGGCCCGGGGTTTGGGAACCCCCCGGTCATTTGTTGCACAAGGTGCCTGTCTAACCTTCCTATGGTGTAGAAATATACCTATTTGGATGAACTTATTGTGGCTAGCGGGTCTAGGGGTTAAAACCCGGGGGGGGGAGTTTTGAACTCTATGCCCGGGGGTTTCAACCCCGGGCCGGGGGTTAGGTTTTTTTGAAATCGTGTCATTACAAATTTCTTAAGTCAAACCAGGGTAGGGGTCAACAACACCAGGGGAGGGGGCCCCAACAACCCCAAAGGGTATTTGGTCAACACACCCACGGTAGTGGTCAACACACCACGGTAGTGGTCAGCAACCCCAAAGGTAGGGTCAAAAAAACACCAGGGTTTAGTGGAAAAAACACCAGGGAAGGGTAAACCCCCCAAAGGGAAAGTGTCAAAAACCCCACCACGGAAAGGGGCCCAACAACCCCAAAGGTAGGGGTCAAACAACCCCACGGTAGTGGTCAACACCCCCAAACGGTAGTGGCCCAACACACCACGGTATGGTCAAAAACACCAGGGTAGGGACAACAACCCACGGTAGTGGTCAACACACCACGGTAGGGGTCAACAAAACCAGGGTAGTGGTAAACCCAACCCCCAGGGTAGGGGGTCAACACACCAGGGTAGGGGGTCAACAAAACCCCCCGGGTTTAAGGGGCAACACCCACGGTAGTGGTAAACCCACACCAGGGTATTGGTAAAACCACCCCAAAGGGTAGTGGTCACAAAACCCAAGGGTTTAGTGGTCAACACACCACGGTAGGGGTCAACCCACCAGGGTAGTGGTAAACCCAACACCAGGGTAGTGGCAACAACACCACGGTAGTGGTCAACACACCACGGAAAGTGGCCCAACACCCCAAAGGGTTGGCCCAACAAACACCACGGTAGTTCAACACACCAGGGAAGTGGCCCCAACACAACCCAGGGTAGTGGTCAACACCCCACGGTAGGGGTTCAACAACCCCAAACGGTAGTGGCCCAACACACCACGGTAGGGGTCAACACACCACGGTAGTGGTAAACCCCAACCACGGAAATTGGTCAACACATCACGGAATTGGCCCAACCCACACCAGGGGTTTTGGTCAACACATCAGGGTTTGGTGGTCAACAAAACCCACGGTAGGGGTCAACACACCACGGAAAGGCCCAACATACCAGGGGAGGGGGTCAACAAAAACCACGGTAGGGTCAACACACCACGGTAGTGGTCAACAACACCACGGTAGGGGAAAACACACCACGGTAGTGGTCAAAAACCCCACGGGGGGGTAAACACACCACGGTAGTGGTCAACAAAACCACCGGAAAGGTCAACCACCACGGTATTGGTCAACAACCCCACGGTATGGTCAACACACCACGGTGGGGGGCCCAACACCCCACGGTAGGGTCAACCCACCACGGTAGTGGTCAAAAACACCCACGGTAGTGGTCTACAAAACCAGGTAGGGTAAACAAACCCGGTGTGGTCAACACACCACGGAGTGGTCAAAAACACCACGTAGTGATAAAAACAAAACCACGGAAGGGGTTCAACACCCCATTTGAAGGGGGCCAAAAAACCACCACGGTAGGGGTCAACAACACCACGGTAGTGTCAAAAACACCCACGGTATGTCAACACCCCCCGGTATGGTCAACAAAAACCACGGTATGGTCAAAAACCCCAAAGTAGGGGTTCAACAAACCACGGAGTGGTCCCCCACACCACGGAAAGGGGTCAAAAACCCCAGGGTTAAGGGGCCCAAACCCCCACGGTAGGGGTCAACAAAACCAGGGTTACCAGGATTTTTACCTGGAGGGGGTTTCCCGGGGGATCAACCCCCCCCGGGGGCCCGGTCTGTGCCAGGCCTCCTGGGGGGACAGACCCCCGATCGACCAGGCTTTACTGCGGCGCACCGAAAACCAATTTAACGGCTACACCCGGCTGGTCAGGAACCAAAAACTTTAGGTCTTTTTCCAGTCCCCAGCTTGAAAAACTGCCGGGGAACCTGTTGGAATCCCCCTTTGTATGCTGGGAGGCGTTGAACAGTCTCGGGCCCCTGACACTTATTGTAAAGGGCCTTAACGTGCTATTTAAAACCCCTGGGTTTTTTATTGGGGGGGGTGGTGCAAACGTTCCCGCCAATCTTTTGCTTTCGAGTGAGTGATTTTCGTGTGCAAGTTTGGGAATAGTCCCCCTCCCTCAAAAGGTTTTTTCCCGGGGTATATAATCATTAAACTCTCCCTCCCCCGCGTTTTCCCGGGGAAAACAAGGGTTTTTGGGAAACCCCAAGCGCTCCCCCGTAATTTAGGTGTTTTATCTCCGGTTTTGCGCGCCGTGAAAGGGTTTTCCCTTTCATTTTTAGGTCAGCAATTTTCCCCCTGCCCTTTAAAGGGGTTATGTGCAGCAATATTCCACCTAGATAAACCGGTAGTGGTCAACAAACCCGGAAAAGGGGAAAAAAGAGCGACATAAGCAAATTTGGGTGAAATTAAGGGGCACATGTGCAACATCTGGGGATCTTTAATTTTAACGTTTTTCGCCATCCAGGGCTTTAAACAATACAAATTTTCCCGGACATAACTTGAAACAGTAGAACTTATTACAAAGATGAGGGAAACAGTTTCCCCCCCTAGAATAGGTGCAAGAACACCATAGTCGTGATGTTTCATAAATTGGGCCCCCTTTAAATTTTATCTTGTCCGGGGGTTGTATCCCTTCTTTTTTACTACATAAGCAAATTTGCGAAGCCGCCCCAAAAAACCAAAAAAAAAGGGGGGGGCCCTCCAATTTCCCTTCTAAGAGGGACACTAAAAACAAGCCCAATTGGGATTTTTAAAAAACTAAAAGGAAAAGGTTGGGGGGAAAAAGGGAGAAATGGGAGTTTTAAAAAATAGAACCCAAAAGGGAAAAATTCTAAAAAAGTTGGAACCAAAAAAAATAACCATTTTAAAAATAAAAACCTTAAAATGTAGATTCCCCCCTTTAAAAATTAACCTGAAAATTGGGGGAAAAGGAAAAAAAATTTGGAAATTTCCCGGAAAAGTTAGGGATAAATTTTTAAAACAAAAGCCCAAAAGTGCATAAAGGGGGCGTAAAAAGCAAAAAGAATCCTTTGGGTTTTATCAAGAAAACATAAAAAATAGGATCCTCAGGGTTTTTCTTCAACTCTATAAAATCCTTGGTTAAAAGGGCCCATTTAATTATGCTGCCCCATTTTTTGGTCACGTATTACAGAATGGATATAAATTCTTTGGAAAACGTACACAGGAAAGGTTAAAAAAGTTGATTTCCCCCCTTTTTCAGAAACCTTCCCCCCTATGAGGATAACTAAAGGGCCCCCCCCCCAAATCTGCACTCCCTAGAAAAACGAGAAATTAAAGGGGGGATTAATTGAGGTTATAAATGGGAAAACAGGGAAAAAATAAAGGGGATGTAAAAGTGGGGCTGAAAATATCTACCTAACAGGGCCGCCCGCCCAAAATTTTTTTTAAATTTGGGAAAAAATTTATATTTTAGGAAGAATATAGGAAAATACTGGTTTTGGAATAGAGTTTGGGTGAGTGGGAAAAAACCCCGAGTACAGTTATAAGGGCCAAAAACGTTGTGTAGTTTTTAAAAAAAAGGTTGATAAATACAGGATGGGTGTGGGTAGTGTGAATTGGGCCCGACCGAGCGGGGCCCACTTTTTGGGTCAAATTTTCCCTTCCCTTCCTTAAAGTGGAGGGGGACCTGACTTTTGGGTGGGGGCCCTTGGTCCAAAAGCCGGAGGTTGACATGGAAACCCCCCCCAACCCCCCCCCCCCCCGGGCCCGGGGTTGAACCCCGCGGGGCAAAGATCTCAAAACCTTTCCCGCCCCGGTTCCGGGGGCTTAAAACCCCTAGACCACCCCCCTCCCACCCAAAAAAGATTCATCCAACTATCATTTTTTCGGCAGGAAGGGAAATTAGGGTAGAGGGGGTTTTGTCCCCCGGGCCCCCTACTGGGGATTCGTTTTGAAAAAAACTTTCATTTGTGGTCACAGAGGTTTCCTTTTGGGTAACCTTCCCCATGGTGTAGAAATTTTAAAACCCAGTTGGGTGAATTTATTGTGGCAAACTGGGCAAATGGTTAGGGGGCGAAAAAGGCTGGGGTTTTTTTAGACTCTAAAACCGCGGGTTCAATTTACCCGGGCCCCGGGGGTATGGTTTATTTGCAAAACGTGTCTTTTCGATTTTTTAAGTCATGGCCCCCCCTGCATGGGGCCCGTAATCCTGCTGCAGTGTTCCCCCTTTCTTATGTTCTTATAGTCCCCAAAAAAAGCCAGGGCCCCGTAATCCATAATTTTTAGAAAGACGACACACAGAATGGGGCCCAGCCACTTCGGGGGCAAAAATCTTTAAAAAACTAAAAAAGAAAGGCCCCTAAAAAACACAAGGTACACTGACCCTACAACCATTTTAATGCCCCCAAGAAGATAATCAGGAGATGGTAGAGCACTTTAAAGAATGCCCTTTTGATCCGTAAACCCCATTAGGGACAGAGATGGTACAAACCGGGCCTTTTCCAAAGTTTTTTTTTTGGGAAACTAGGGCAGAGTAAAAAAGAATGAGACAGGAGAGAGAGAGAGAAGAGACAAGAAAAGAGAAAAGAAGAGAGAGAGAGAGAGAGAGAGAGAGAGAGAGAGAGAGAGAGAGAGAAGAGAGGGGAGAGAAAGGGGGGGGGGGCCATGGGGTTTTCGTAATTTGTTTTTAAATGCCAAGATAGTGAACCTCACCGAAAACTAGGGCAAAAAATTGAGGTGGGGGGGGTAAATATTTCTGGGAAGGGACCCCGGGTGGGGGTTTAAAAAACACCCCAAGGGTGGGGCAAATGGTACCCCATGAAAGAAAATTTTCCCAAAAAGGGGAAAAATAACAAGCAGGGGACCACAAATGTCAGTATTAGGGGCCCGTAAAATTACGAGAACAATCAAACAAAAAGAGGGCAGGAAAAAAATTTCAATTGGATCTGGAGAAAAATGCAAAAATTTTTCAATAAGTGGGTTTTTTGAATTTAAACCCCCCGCAAATGCAGGATCATGAATTTAAAGGGAAAGAGGGCAGAAAACCGGGCCCTGGCTCAGCTGACAGAAGTTTAGACCTTTCAAAGAAAAACCCCAAGGTGAGCACACTGCCTAGCTATCCCCCAAAAAACTCATATCCCAAACCAAAAAAACTTCTGCCACCAAAGCTCGTCGGGAAAAACTCCAAAATTTGGGCCTTTAGGAATCTTTAAAAAAGAGCCTTTTCCCGACACTTTGTGCCAAAATAAAAACAGATCCATTGTTAAGTTAAACCATGGGAAATTTTGGAACCCAGACTTTACCTTTCCAAACAGAAAAAAGGAAATGGGGACAGTAAAATTTCGGCAAGTGGGGAAAAAAAATAAAGTTTTAGAACGTAGATGAAAGGTTTTAAGGAACCGACACGTTGTTAAATTTTTGACACATGTGCAACTCTTGGGTATCTTTATTGAGGAAACGTTTCGCCACACAGTGGCTTCCATCAGTCCATACAAAGGATAAACTTGAAGAACAGGAGGAGAATGAGGTAATCAGTTCCTCAGCCTTGAGTCGATTGATGGACTGACCACATCGACTCAAGGCTGAGGGACTGATTACCTCATTCTCCTCCTGTTCTTCAAGTTTATCCTTTGTATGGACTGATGAAGCCACTGTGTGGCGAAACGTTTCCTCAATAAAGATACCCAAGAGTTGCACATGTGTCTAATTAACAACGTGTTTTTAGAAGACAGGGTCACTTACGAGGCTCTTAAGACACTGGAGAAAGTGGACAAGTATGCAACAAGACTTTTTCCTGACTTAAGAGTCATCCACTATGAAATTTTAATTTAAATGAACCAATGACATTAGACTATATAAATACCCAACTGATAAACTTTTTTTGAGTTCCGCTTCGGCTAAGACAAATTTTTTTAGCAAAATCTGAAAAGATGTGATTCTGTCAACTGAAATCTTTGGAGGAACGAGAAATAATCTTAGGTTTCCATTGATCATTTTTTGGGGGGATAATTCTTACGTTAATTTTGTTTTTAACAGATTTTTGTTTCCATTTACCAGCAGCAGCGGGAAGCACCGTTGATGGGAGGATGGGTCCTGTTGCTCGCGTCACGCACCAAGTGTCCATGGTTCAATCCCCGGCACGGGTGGAAACGTCCATATTACCTTACACCTGCTGTCACTGTTCACCTAGTAGTAAGTAGGTACCTGGGTGTTAGTGGTCTGGTGTGGGTGGCATCCTGGGGGGTAAGATTAAAGGACAACAATGGAAATAAGACTGACAGTCCTCGATGAAACACTGACTTTCTTGGGTTATCCTGGGTGGCTAACCCTCCAGTGTTAAAAATCCCAACAAATCTTATCTGGTGAGAAACAGATGGTGTAATAGCGCACAAAATGCGTGCTAAAGGAATAACAGGAAAAGTCGGTCGATGGATCTATAATTTCCTCACTAACAGAACACAGAGAGTAGTAGTCAACAGAGTAAAGTCCGAGGCAGCTACGGTGAAAAGCTCTGTTCCACAAGGCACAGTACTAGCTCCCATCTTGTTCCTCATCCTCATATCCGACATAGACAAGGATGTCAGCCACAGCACCGTGTCTTCCTTTGCAGATGACACCCGAATCTGCATGACAGTGTCTTCCATTGCAGACACTGCAAAGCTCCAGGCGGACATCAACCAAATCTTTCAGTGGGCTGCAGAAAACAATATGAAGTTCAACGATGAGAAATTTCAATTACTCAGATATGGTAAACATGGGGAAATTAAATCTTCATCAGAGTACAAAACAAATTCTGGCCACAAAATAGAGCGAAACACCAACGTCAAAGACCTGGGAGTGATCATGTCGGAGGATCTCACCTTCAAGGACTATAACATTGTATCAATCGCATCTGCTAGAAAAATTGATCCAGCATGGGAGTCCCTCCCATCATGGCACTATTGACCCAACATGGGAGTCCCTCCCATCATGGCACTATTGACCCAACATGGGAGTCCCTCCATTCATGGCACTATTGACCCAACATGGGAGTCCCTCCCATCATGGCACTATTGACCCAACATGGGAGTCCCTCCCATCATGGCACTATTGACCCAACATGGGAGTCCCTCCCATCATGGCACTATTGACCCAACATGGGAGTCCCTCCCATCATGACACTGTTGACCCAGCATGGGAGTCCCTCCCATCATGGCACTCTTGACCCAGCATGGGAGTCCCTCCCATCATGGCACTATTGACCCAGCATGGGAGTCCCTCCCGTCATGGCACTATTGACCCAGCGTGGGAGTCCCTCCCATCATGGCACTATTGACCCAGCATGAGAGTCCCTCCCATCATGGCACTATTGACCCAGCGTGGGAGTCCCTCCCATCATGGCACTATTGACCCAGCATGGGAGTCCCTCCCATCATGGCACTATTGACCCAGCATGGGAGTCCCTCCCATCATGGCACAATTGACCCAGCATGGGAGTCCCTCCCATCATGGCACTATTGACCCAGTATGGGAGTCCCTCCCATCATGGCACTATTGACCCAGCATGGGAGTCCCTCCCATCATGGCACTATTGACCAAGCATGGGAGTCCCTCCCATCATGGCACTATTGACCCAGCATGGGAGTCCCTCCCATCATGGCACTATTGACCCAGTATGGGAGTCCCTCCCATCATGGCACAATTGACCCAGCATGGGAGTCCCTCCCATCATGGCACTATTGACCCAGCATGGGAGTCCCTCCCATCATGGCACTATTGACCCAGCATGGGAGTCCCTCCCATCATGGCACTATTGACCCAGCATGAGAGTCGTAAGGAACATGATCATGGCAGTGGATTAGCATTAATGGTGGTGACACACCGGCCCAGGAGATGTAAACATAATATAAACAGTGAGGGATGCTGAGACAAATGGCAAGTATCTTCAGACACACACACACACACAAGTACAATCACCACACATAGTGCAAATTACATAGAATGACCAAAAAAATCCAAGTGAAAGACCCTTCAAAATCTCAGGATAACATTGATATGCAGAAAAAGAATATTAAATACCAACAAAGTGGATGTTATCTAAGAACAAAGGAATGAAGATAAGACAGTAAAACTCCAGTATATTCTTTCTAGTGATTATAATTGACTTGTGGAACACCTGTCTAGCCCTGACTGGTCACCTGTCTAGCCCTGACTGGTCACCTGTCTAGCCCTGACTGGTCACCTGTCTAGCCCTGACTGGTCACCTGTCTAGCCCTGACTGGTCACCTGTCTAGCCCTGACTGGTCACCTGTCTAGCCCTGACTGGTCACCTGTCTAGCCCTGACTGGTCACCTGTCTAGCCCTGACTGGTCACTGTCTAGCCCTGACTGGTCACCTGTCTAGCCCTGACTGGTCACCTGTCTAGCCCTGACTGGTCACCTGTCTAGCCCTGACTGGTCACGTGTCTAGCCCTGACTGGTCACCTGTCTAGCCCTGACTGGTCACCTGTCTAGCCCTGACTGGTCACCTGTCTAATAATTCTGGTGACCAAGATCTTATAATAACAGGAACACAACTATTTTCTTAATAATGTACAATGTGCCCAAAGTATGTATATTCCCAGACAAAAAATTGGTCAAATAAATACGGTCCCAAGTGGATAAAAGGGTGAGTAAAGTATAGGAGAGAAAAGAGGTGTTTATAGAAGCATGGAAAGGGGAGAGGATAATGTTATTAACATGTTATTATCAAAAGAAAAGTACAGAAGGGGATTAATATGGTTAAACACGACTATGGAATTAATGTAAGTAAAGAATTAAAGATTATTGCTAGAGAATTCTTTCAAGTGTATAAGACAAACATTAGGAATAAAACAGGACAACTGAAAACTATTATTATTAATAAATATTATTATTATTATTGTTATAAAAAGAAGCGCTAAACCACAAGGGCTATACAGCAAGTGAGAACTAGTTCTGGACAACTCACTGAATTATTTAATTACAATGTACATGTTAGCGTAGTTGTCCCTCAAAATTAAAACGGGAATAATGTCGGGTCCCCCCCCCAAACCCCCCCATAAACAGCAAAATAACCCAGGTTTTAGTTAATAACTGTTTTTCCCCCCCAGCAATACGGGACAAAAAAATTAAAGGGACCATGGGAAATCCTGGGGTTTTTAAAATTGTGACTTTTTCGCCATCCAGTGGTTTTTTATAAATACAAATTTTTACTGTCTTCAAGTATTTTCCTAGAATCTGTTTTGATAAAGCCCTGGATGGCGAAACGTCTACAATAAAGAGTACCCAGATTTTCCCAAGTGTCTTAACTTTTATCTTGTGCAAGAAAGGGTTTTTAAAATCCGGGAAAATATGAAATTTAAGACACATGTGCAACATTTGGAAATCTTATTGTAGACTTTTCCCGCCATCCAGTGGCTTTACCCAAAAACAGATTTGGGGACATAATAAGAAGACAGTAGAACTAAAAACAAAAATGAGGAAAACGGGTCCCTCAGCCTTGGAGTTAGTGTTCAAAATCTCGTGGGGGGAGGAGAATCGGACAAAGGAAAGAAGATTTGGGGGGGTTTTAAAAGGCGTCAGGGTGGGGGAGGGGCGCAGCCCGGGCAAATCATGGTAGGCGGGATTCCCCAGGGGAAAAGGTGGGGTTCCCTTCCCAAAGAGATGGGTTAGTTGCAGCGCCGGGAAAAAGGGTCTTGTAGTGCCCTTTCTGAACCAAGTTCCATATGTTGCAGTTTTCTGACAAATCTAAAAATATTCTTCCCTTAAAAGGGTTTTACAATGCTGAGTTTACAAAAATTTTGGTTATTTTTTTTTTGGTTTTACATGTATAAAATTTGAAAATTAAACAGAGTTTTCCCCCACTAGAACGCCCTTAGCATGGGGGGCATTTCCCCGGGCATACTTAGTTTTATTCTTAATATTACAAAATTTTGAGGGAATGGTATTATGGCTAAGTGATTAAAAACTATTTGGGGGAGTTTAGCAATGTGAATGGGTTTTGATAGAGTTTAAAACACTTGTGCAAAAATCTGGGGAAACTTTAAATTTTAGACGTTTTTGGCCATCCAGTGGCTTTATCAATACAAATTCTAGGACATAACTTGAAGACAGTAGAACTATGTACAGAAGATGAGGTAATCAGTCCCTCAACCTAGGAGTAGGTGCGAACAGCACCATAGTCGTGGAGATTCTGAAGCAGAAGAAAGAATCCTGGCACTTATATAGTAACGTCAGGTGAAGCAGACGAGGGCAAATTCACTGGTAGGCGGGATTCCCCAGTGGAAGTAGGTCCTTCCCAAAGAGATGGGTTAGTTGTAGTGGTTGAGTTGTCGTAGTCGTGAAGGTTATGTACATGTCCTCAGAATTAAGATTCCATGTTCTTATAAAAACATAAGAACATAAGAACGAAGGAACATTGCAAAAGGCCTACTGGCCCATGCGAGGCAGGTCCAAGTCTCCTACCGGCTTAAGCCAATGCACCCAACCTAGTCAGGTCAGGTCACATTGACTTAAGGGAGGAACACGGCAACCGACCTGGTAGCACAAGCTATCAGGTCCAACTCACACCCACCCACATCCACTCATGTATTTATCCAACCTATTTTTAGAGCTACACAACGTTCTGGCCTCTATAACTGTACTCGGGAGTTTGTTCCACTCATCCAACTCTATTACCAAACCAGTACTTTCCTATATCCTTCCTGAATCTGAATTTTTCCAACTTAAAACCATTGCTGCGAGTCCTGTCAAGGCTAGATTTTTTCAGCACACTATTTACATCCCCTTTAATTTATTCCTGTCTTCCATTTATACACCTCAATCATATCCCCCCTAATTCTACGTCTTTCTAGAGAGTGCAGATCAGGCCCTTAGTCTATCCTCATAGGAAGGTTTCTGATACATGGATCAACTTTGTCATCCTCCTTTGTACATTTTCCAGAGAATTTATATCCATTCTGTAATACGGTGACCAAAACTGTGCAGCATAATCTAAATGAGGCCTAACCAAGGATGTATCGAGTTGAAGAACAACCTGAGGACTCCTATTATTTATGCTTCTTGATATGAAGCCAAGGATTCTATTAGCTTTATTGCGAACACTTATGCACTGTTGTCTTGGTTTTCAGATTACTGCTAACCAGAACTCCTAAATCTTTTCGCAATCCGTAATATTAAGATCTACATTATTTAGTTTATATGTGGCATGGTTTATTGTCCTGTCCAACATTTAGAAACTTTGCATTTGTCTATATTAAAACTGCATCTGCCACTTCTCCGACCACTGCATCAGTCTATTCAAATCTTCCTGGAGTGCTCGAATGTCCTCGTCAGAATGAATTCGACGGCCTATTTTGGTGTCATCGGCAAACTTGCCGATGTCGCTCTTTATGCCCTCCTCTATGTCGTTTATGTAGATTGTGAACAGCAGGGGGCCCAACACTGACCCCTGTGGAACACCGCTCGTGACGCTTCCCCACTCTGATTTCTCCCCATTTATGCAAACTCTCTGCTGCCTATTTGTCAACCATGCCTCTATCCAGGAAAAAATTTCTCCTCCTATTCCATGTGCTTTAATTTTCCTCAATAGTCTCTGATGTGGGACCCTGTCAAAAGCCTTACTGAAGTCCATATACACAATATCATATTCATTACCATGATCTACCTCCTCAAATACCTTAGTGAAAAAAGTTTAAAAATTCGTAAGGCAGGAACGCCCCTTTGTAAAACCATGCTGAGATTCGTTGATTAATTTATGCTTTTCAAGGTGGCTAACGAACTGCCTCGCAATTATTGATTCATAAATTTTCCCCACTATGGAGGTTAGGCTTATTGGTCTATAGTTCGAAGCTAAGGACCTGTCACCTGTTTTGAAAATAGGTATCACATTTGCCATTTTCCACTTATCTGGCACCATGCCAGTTTGTAGTGATATGTTGAAAAGATTAGCCAAAGGTGTGCTAAGCTCCTCTTTACATTCCTTTAGAACCCTTGCATACAGTTCATCAGGGCCTGGGGATTTGTTAGGTTTTAATTTATCCATTTGCCTAAGGACCATGTCACTTGTGACCCAAAATCGTGCACAGTTTATTATCGTCCTGTTCTACATAATTTATCATTACTGGAATATCGCTGGTATCCTCTTGTGTAAAAACTGAGAGGAAGTATGTGTTAAAAATTCTACACATTTCCTTATCACTGTCCGTGAGCTGACCCGAGGAACTTTTGAGTGGGCCTATCTTGTCCCTGATCTTACTTCTGTGTACCTGAAAGAATCCTTTTGGGTTAGTCTTCGATTCTCTTGCAACTTTAACCTCATAATCTCTTTTTGCTTTTCTAATTCCCTTTTTTATTTCTCTCTTTAACTGAATATATTGATTTCTTAATTGCCCCTCTCCTCTTTTGATTTGCCTATATATGCCTCTCTTTTTACCAATCAGATATTTTATCTATTGTTCATCCATTTAGGATCCCTTTTTGTTTGATCTGATTTCCCTATTTGGAACATAATTTGACTGAGCAGCTAGAACTATGCCCTGGAAAGCATCATATCGGCAACCATCACCACCTACCTGACCCTTAGTCAGGTCATTCCAGTTCAGCCCACCTAAGTAATTTTTCAGTCCTATGAAATCAGCCAAGCGAAAGTCAGGGACGGAGACTTGATTGCCATTATTAGGGAATTCCATGATATATTAAAACTGAGTGATTTGTGATCACTTTCCCAAGCTCATCATTAACCTCAAGATTATTAATTAGTGTTTCCCTACTGGCAAGAACCAAGTCAAGGAGGTTATTTCCGTTAGTTGGCTCTGTCACAAACTGTTTTAAAAAACAATCCTGGATCGTATCAAGAAAGTCACCTGACTCTAAATTTCCTGTAAAATTGCTCCAGTCAATCTGTCTATATTGAAATCTCCATTAGCACAACATTTTTCGTATGTAGATGCCTTACAAATTTCGCCCTTGAAAACTGCACCCCCTATCAAGTTTGGGGCCCTGTAAAAACACAAAAATTATTTTTTTCTCGCCCTCGAAAAGCTGTAACCAAAACAGATTCAGGGCTGACGTTTCAAATTTTAAAAATCTTGTTAACACAAAAATTTTAAATTGTCCGACATAAAGCTACTCCACCATTTTCCCGTTGACCCTGTCAGTAGTCAGGTCACATTGACTTAAGGGGGAGGAAAAGGGCAACCTCCCTGGTGAAAGAATCACTTTTCAACTCTCATAGTTTTTTCCATTTAACATAAGAAACCACCCACCCTATTTACATACTAACAATAATGAGATAATATGATAACTGATGACAAAAATAATAAATATTAAGCCAAACATATTTTTTTACTTAAGATACTCGTAAAAAACCCTGAGTTACATTACACTCTGACAACATTTGATACACAGGCTAACATTATGTCCCCAGGGTGCCACCACACCAGCCATTAACACCCAGGTACCTTTTCTGCTAGGTGAAAAGGCGGCAGGTGTCTAAGGAAATAAAGTCCCCAAAGTTTCCCCCCGTAACCCGGGGTCGAACCATGGACCTCCTTTAAGGGATTTATTTTTTTTTTTTGATCCACGGCCGTTCCCCCCCAAGGATCCCAAAAAAAACTTCCCATCTTTTTTAACCCCCAAAAAATGTTTTTTTTACGTTTTTTTAAAATGCAAAATTTAAAACCCCCCCCCCTTAAGGCGGCACTGTACTTCCCATCTCCGGACTCAAGTCCGGCCTGCGGTTTCCCCGAAACCCCCCATAAATTTACTTTGGGTCACACTTCAACAGCACGTAAGTATTAAAAACATTTTTTCCCCCCATCACTCCCATCAAAAAACGCTCAAGCATCCTGCTGGAATCAAGCCCCTCGCACAAAAAAAACCTCTTTAAACCCCCCCTCTCCAAACCTTTTCCCAGGCCGACCCCTATCCCGCCTTCTTCCACTACAGACTGATACACTCTTGAAGTATTCTGTTTTGCTCCATTCTTTTACATGTCCAACCCCCAACCCCCCAACCCTTTCCCCCCCCCTTTTGACAACATTTTAACCCCCCAATCCTCCTAATTTTTAAACAAATTCCCCGCATTAATTCCCCCCCACCTTCCCTCGCTGAAAATCTCCCTGCTCCCCCTTTTTCCCCCTGAAAACTACCCATCTTCCCCCCAAAAAGCTTGGGAAAAAAAACTCTATCACCCCTCTTTCCCCAAACAAATTCTTTGTCCCCAATCCAAACCCCCCCCCCCTTTTTTCCCCTCAAACCCAAAAGAATTTTATCCTTTTCATAACCCTCCCCTGAAAACTCCCCTCCCCCAAAATTTGTTTACCCCCCCCATACTTCTCCCCCCTTTTATTAACTTTATCCCCTTTTTTTGAACCTCAAACCTTCCTTTTCCCAAACCTTTAATTTCCCGCACACCCCCAAAACCACCTTCGCAACTTCCCCCTTTTTTCCCAAACCAAATTACGAAAGAGCCGGGCAACCCCCGGGGGTCTTTACCTCCTTTATTTTCTTTAAAAACCCCACATAAATAATTAAAAAAACCCACAGTGACATCACACACCCTTGTCTAAGGCCTACTTTACGGGGAAAAATTTTTCCCTTTTTCCTACTACTCAACTTGGCCTCACTATCCCGAAAAAAATCTTACGTTTTCAAAACCCTCCCTCCTACCCATACACTTGCAAATCTGCCACTTTCCCCCCCTAGCACCCTTCAAACGCCTTTTCCAAATCCTAAATCCCAAAAGCCCTCTTCACCCTTACAAATCTTTTCACTTAATTTTCACTGTAAACACCTGGTCCACACACCCCCTACCTTTCCTAAACCCCTCCTTGTTCATCGCTACCTTTTCCCGTTTTACTTTTAATTCTTTCAATAATAACTTCCATACATTTTCCCAGGTATACTCAGCAGACTTACCCCCTTAAAAATTTTTGCACTCTCTTTTATCCCCTTTTCCCTTTAAAACAAAGGAACTTTTGCATCTCTCGCCAAAACCCTAGGTACCTTACCTTTTTCCATACTTTTATTAAATAATGCACCAACCACTCCAAAACAATCCCCACCTGCTTTTAACATTTTATTTTTATCCCATCAATCCGGCTGCTTACCCCCCTTTCTTTTTCCCTACTGCCTCACAAACTTCCCCCACACTCACATCGGGCTCCCCCTCCTCCTAAAGATGTTTTTCCTCCTTGTCCTATACACGAAATCACAGCTTCCATCTTCATCAACATTTAAAAATTTTCAAAAAATTCCCCCCATCTTCCCCAAAACCTCAACCTCCATTTAATAATCTCCTCTCCCCCATTTTAACTGACAAATCCATTTGTTTTTAGGCTTTCTTACTTTTTAACTCACTCCAAAACTTCTACTTTGTAAAAAATTCTCAATGCTAATTTTTTTTTCCCCTTACTACTCTCTTTACTCATCATCCACCAATCGCTCCTCTTCCCCCCCCGCACCCAACTTTCCTGTAACCCAAACTTCTGCTGAAACCTAACACTACATTTTAAAAACCTACCCCATACCTCTTCGCCCCCATTCCCCATGCCTCATTACCCCCATCTATCCTCCAATACTGTTTATTCTACCCTAACTCCCTCCTCTTTTTTTAAACCTTCACCTCTCCTTTTTCCCTGATATTTCTTTCTCCTTGTACCCCATTCCCTTTTTACCTCAGTGTAGCTACAACTAAAAGTGATCTGATATATCTGTGGCCCCCTCTATAAACATGCATCCTAAGTCTACTCAACATTTTTTTATCTACCAAAACATAACCAAAAACTACTTCATTTCGCCTAAAAATTTATTTGTATACTTTTTTATCCTCTTTTTCTTAAAATATGTATTCCCTAAACAAACCCCCCTTTCTATACAAATTTAAAATAAAAGGGCTCCCATTATCATTTACCGGGCCCCCCCAAACTTCCCTACCACACCCTCTCAAAATTTCTCCTATTTTTGCATTAATCCCCTACCAAAATTTTTACTCTTTCACTTGGTTCAAAGGCTCCTATACATTCATTCATCTCCCAAAATCTCTCTCTTCCTCTCCCTTCCTTCTTCTCCAGGTGCATACACCTTATTAGACCCATTTCTCCACCAACCCTTTACTTTAATCACAAATTTTTGAATTTACTATTCATATTTTCTTTTCTCTTCCAAACTGATCATTAAACATTCTGCAAACCCCTTCCTTTGCTCTAACTCTCTCAGAAATCCAGATTTATCCCCTTTATTTCCCCCCCCCTGAAACTCTCCTTTCCCCCTTCGCTTTTTTTGCTTGGCCGGGAAAACCAACTTCTTTCTTTCAACATCAGCAATCATCTGTTTTTGTCATCCGCACAAACATCCACGCACATTTAAGCATCCCAGTTTTATAAAGTTTTTCTTCTTCTCTTTTTTAGTAAATGTCTACAGGAGAAGGGGTTACTAGCCCATTGCTCCCGGCATTTTAGTCGCCTCATACGACACGCATGGCTTACGGAGGAAAGATTCTTTTCCACTTCCCCATGGACAATAGAAGAAATAAAGAAGAACAAGAGCTATTTAGAAAAAGGAGAAAAACCTAGATGTATGTATATATATATGCATGTGCGTGTCTGTGAAGTGTGACCAAAGTGTAAGTAGGAGTAGCAAGATATCCCTGTTATCTAGCGTGTTTATGAGACAGAAAAAGGGCATTTATGGGTAGATAATAATACAGACTAAATTATGAGAAAAGTAGACAAATTTTCTCTAAATTTTGGCACAGGATGCAAGACCCAAATTAATTCATTTTTGGGGTTTATTCTAGGTAATTTACACTAGGATAAGTAAGACACATTCCTACACTTAGGTATCTTTATTTCGAAACGTTTCGCCCACACAGCAGGCTTCTGTCGAGTACAGAATTAGCAGAAACAGTAGAGATGTGAAGACGATGTCATCAGTCCTTCACCCTTCAAGACGTAGTTTTGAGGTGATCAGTCTCTCATTCTGAAGTTTTGTTCCATAGTTTGGAACATTGTTCCAGACACAAACAAACGTTCAGTACAAACACACACTGGAAGTAGGATAGTCTGGCATGTGACGTAGTGGAGGCAGGAACCATACGTAGTTTTAAGATGAGGTATGATAAAGCTCATGAGCAGGGAGAGAGAGTGGACCTAGTAGCGACCAGTGAAGAGGCGGGACCAGGAGCTATGTCTTGACCCCTGCAATCAATAATAGGTGACTACAATACGAACACCCACAAACTACAGCTAACACACTCATTACAAACACACATTCATTACACAAACACACAGTACAAACACACACATTTAATATAAACACAATACAAACACCCTTTAATACAAATACAATACAAACACGCAATGCAAACCAATACAAACCACAATACAAACACACACATTTAATATAAACCCATACAACACACCCAAATTTTAAAAAAACACACAATACAAACACAAAAAACCCCAATACAAACCACAATACACACACAATACAACACAACAATACAAACACAATACAAACACAATACAAACACAAAAACAAACACAATACAACACAATACAAAAACAATACAAACACATACAAACACACAAATAACCAAAAACCCCACAAATAAAACACACAAAACAAACACACCCAAATACAAACACACAATACAAACACAATACAAACACAATACAAACACACAAATACAAAAACACAATACAACACACAATACAAACCAATACAAACACAATACAAAACACACAATACAAACACAATACAAACACACAATACAAACACAATACAAACACAATACAAACACACAATACAAACACAATACAAAACACAATACAACACACAATACAAACACAATACAAACACAAATACAAACCACACAATACCAAACACACAATACAAACCACAATACCCAAAAACAAAATACAAACAATACAAAACACAATACAACACACAATACAAACAATACCAAACACCCAATACAAACACAAAAACAAAAATACAAACACAATACAAACACAATACAAAACAATACAAAACAATACAAACACAATACAAACAAATACAAACACACAATACAAACACATCAACACAATACAAACACAAAAACAAACAATACAAACACACAATACAAACACAAAATACAAACAATACAAACACAATACAAACACAATACAACACACAATACAAACACAATAAAAAACACAATACAAACACAATACAAACACAAATACAAACACACAAACAAACCACACAATACAAACAAATACAAACACAATACAAACACACAATACAAAAAACAAACAATACAACACAATACAAACAAAAACAAAAAACAATACAAACACACAATACAAACACAATAAACACACAATACAAAACACAATACAAACACAATACAAACACAATACAAACAATACAAACCAATACAAACACACAATACAAACACACAATACAAACAAAAACAATACAAACACAATACAAACAAAACAAAAAACACAATAAAAAACAATACAAACACAATACAAACAATACAAACACAAATACAAACAATACAAACACACAATACAAACCCCAATACAAACACAAATACAAAAAACAAAAAAACCCAATACAAACAAATACAAACCAATACAAACACAATACAAACCCCAAATACAAACAAATACAAACACAATACAAACACAATACAAACAATAAAAACACAATACAAACACAATACAAACACAATACAAACAATACAAACACACAATACAAACACACATAGACAAACAATACAAACACACACATATACAAACACCACCACAAACACTAACACACACATACACTGATAAATTAACCATAATTTAGTTAACACTGAGTTAACATTGTAGATATATGAAGTAATATAAACAATGTATATAGTGGAGGTAAGAGAAGTGTGGCAACACTGTAGAGCACAGACTACCACTTCCTCACAACACCGAGACTTGACTTGTTATTTTAGGTATTTTCTGGGGTTATTTTTTACTTTTCAAGTTAATTTAAGGTGTGGTAGAGTTAGTAGTGTGTGTGTGGTGATGATGGTGTATGTGTAGTGAGTCAGTAGTGTGTGTGAGGTGGTGAATTATGTGTTTAACACTCGCCATGTTGGGTGATGCTCTGGGGGGGATCTTGATCCCAGGTGTTGGATCTGCTCTTACCTGCCTTTACACTGACTATTAATTGACTTCCATTCAATAAATGCTCTCTGACTCGTCTGGGTTTAGCGCTTACTCCCTGAATTATATAATTGCCTTTGTTTAATATAGTCGTGTTTATTTAGTCACAGGTAAACAATTATAATAAATTATTATACAATAAATACCAACAATAATACAAAAGTCAGACAAACTAACTTATTCACATTGTGGTCCTTAAGTAAGGTCGACAATAGAAATAAGTTACTTTTGTCTGACCTTTTTGGGTTATCCTGGGTAATTTACACGTCCTCACCTACTTGACTCACCTGGGTCGATTCACAGCTCCTGGCCCCGCCTCTTCACTGGCTGGTACTGGGTCACTCGTCCTGTTCCATGAGCTTTATCATACCTCTGCTTAAAGCTATGTATGGATCCTGCCTCCACTACATCGCTTCCCAAACTATTCCACTTACTGACTACTCTGTGGCTGAAGAAATACTTCCTAACATCCCTGTGATTCATCTGTGTCTTCAGCTTCCAACTGTGTCCCCTTGTTACTGTGTCCAATCTCTGGAACATCCTGTCTTTGTCCACCTTGTCAATTCCTCTCAGTATTTTGTATGTCGTTATCATGTCCCCCCTTCTCTCCTGTCCTCCAGTGTCGTCACGTTGATTTCCCTTAACCTCTCCTCGTAGGACATACCTCTTAGCTCTGGGACTAGTCTTGTTGCAAACCTTTGCACTTTCTCTAGTTTCTTTACGTGCTTGGCTAGGTGTGGGTTCCAAACTTGTGCCGCATACTCCAATATGGGCCTAACGTACACGGTGTACAGGGTCCTGAACGATTCCTTATTAAGATGTCGGAATGCTGTTCTGAGGTGTGCTAGGCGCCCATATGCTGCAGCAGTTATTTGGTTGATGTGCGCTTCAGGAGATGTGCCTGGTGTTATACTCACCCCAAGATCTTTTTCCTTGAGTGAGGTTTGTAGTCTCTGCCCCCTAGACTGTACTCCGTCTGCGGTCTTCTTTGCCCTTCCCCAATCTTCATGACTTTGCACTTGGTGGGATTGAACTCCAGGAGCCAATTGCTGGACCAGGTCTGCAGCCTGTCCAGATCCCTTTGTAGTTCTGCCTGGTCTTCGATCAAATGAATTTTTCTCGTCAACTTGACATTATCTGCAAAGAAGGACAGTTCGGAGTCTATTCCTTCTGTCATATCGTTCACAAATACCAGAAACAGCACTGGGCCTAGGAATGACCCCTGTGGCACCCTGCCTGTTACAGGTGCCCACTCTGATACCCCATCACATACCATGACTCACTGTTGTCTTCTTGACAGGTATTCCCTGATCCATTGTAGTGCCTTCCCTGTTATCCCTGCTTGGTCCTCCAGTTTTTGCACTAATCTCTTGTGTGGAACTGTGTCAAATGCCCTCTTACAGTCCAAGAAAATGCAATCTATCCACTCCTCTCTCTCTTGTCTTACTGCTGTCACCCTGTCATAGAACTCCAGTAGGTTTGTGACACAGGATTTCCCGTCCCTGAAACCGTGCTGGTTGTCGTTGATAAGCTCATTCCTTTCTAGTTCCACCACTCTTCTCCTGATAATCTTCTCCATGCCTTTGCATACTATGTATTATAAGTGTGCATTTATGTGTACTTGTACCTAAATAAACCTTAAGGTGAGGTCCCAGACCCTTGTGTTGCATGATACATATGGGTTTAATGCTCGTTTTTCAGTATACCAGTACATAATTATATTATTATTCCAGGCCTCTTTTAAGTTATCAAGGAATAAATTTTATTTAATCTTTTTCAAAGGGGATTAATCATTGTGTTTTTAATTCACGCTGCTTATTCTAACTTACGATACTATGGTATTTACGTTTTTGTTCAACTTTTACGTTTGTGTCTTATAGTGTGTGTTAATTTTATCTTTCCCCTTTATTGTGTGTGTATGTATGAGTGTTGAGTCACCTGTGTATGATAATTGTACTTATGAGGTATTAGACACGTGTGCAGCGTCTGGATATATAATAATAATAATAATAATAATAATAATGATAATAATATCTTTATTTCTGCAAGTACATATACAGTGTATACAGGCCTAGCTGATATACTGTGACATCAATGGCATACAGTGCAGAGCATTTCGGGCAGATTAGGTCAATTTTGTCCCAGGATGTGACCCACACCACTCGTTTAACACCCAGGTCCCATTTTACCGATGGGTGAACGGAGACAGTAGGTGTCTTATGGAAACACGGCTAATGTTTTCCAGCCATACCTGGGATCGACCTCTGGACTTCAGTGTGTGAGCTAAGTAGGCTAGCATTTGAGCTATCTCTGTTGTAGACATTCCACCATCCAGGTGTCCCATGGCCTGGTAGGCAGTGTTCTCGCTTCACACACAGTGTCTATCGTTTGATCCCTGGCCTTGTGGAAACTTTGGGTGTGTTTTCTTACACCTATTGTCCTGGTCACCTAGCAAGCAAGTAGGTACCTGGGTGTTAGTCAACTGGTGTTGGTCGCATCCTTGGGGACTTAGATTTAAGGATCCCAATGGAAATAAGACAGTCCCTTGATGATGCACTGACTTTCTTGGGTTATCCTGGGTGGCTAACCCTCCAGGTTTAAAAATCCCAACAAAATCTTATCAATACAAATTCAAGGACATAATGGGAAGACTGTAGTAGAACTATATACAAAAGATGAGGGAATCACTCCCTTATCCTTGGTGTTGGTGAAGAGCACTGTAGTCGTGAAGATCTTCCCATTATGTCCTTGAATTTGTACCAATAAAACCACTGGATGGTGAAATGTCTACAGATAAAGTTACCCAGATGTTTCACATGTATCTGATTCTTTGTCTTATTGGTATTGTATACCATTCATATACAGTTGTACTTAAATGTACCTGTACCTAAAAAAACTTACTACAGGTACTCCTCACTTTACAATCCACCTGTTTAATGACCACTTGGACTAGGACAAGCTCTCCAACAAGTGTAATGTGTGTATTTTACTTTTTTATTATTTTTTTAATATCTAGTTTTGTTTTTAATATACTAAAAATGTTATAAATGGTGCAAATGTGACATTAAAATAATATCTAAAGATGGTTGACACAAACCCACTACCAGTACAGCATGCCAGAAATATCAGTAAGGGACGGCTTCTCGCTTAACTACCAATTTGCTTACCGACCTTCTCTCAGGAACGGAACTCAGTTGTTAAGTGAGCAGTACCTGTACTGTTACTACTACCGCCTTCAAGGGAGACTCCTTGATGATGGTGAGGGGCTCTTCAATTCCCTTCCTTGGATCAAAACTGATTTCCTCCCATTCCACAGGGTTGTGTGACCCCTGTGGTTTTATTGCTACCCCATGAATGTGATGATAATCTTCAGATTATTACCTTGAGTTGATTAATTACCTGGGGGTCACAATCTTTTTTCCACTATCAGGTTTGGAAAACTATGTTCCCCATTTCGAGTCAGACACAGATGCCTCGTGCATGGATATCACATTTAGATATATCTGGCATCTTTCTGAAAGGACTACCAGGTTAATATGAGTTCACTATATTACACTGAACTCTTCTCTCTGTTAGAGAACATGCAGGATTCACTGCTTATGTACTCTTAACTGGTAATAATGGTAGAATTATTGACAAAATGTTAGGTAATGGACACAGAAGCAACTAAAGTAACATTTTGTGGCAACGTTTTGCTTTCCAGGAACTCTTGGAGAGCAAAACAATAAAATGTCACATTAGTTGCATCTGTGTCTGTTTATCTACTCTTAAATAACCTTGCCAAAAATCCCACCTTTAATGTTGATGCTCTCTTTGATTTTTTTTTTTATTAAAACTAACCAGTTGCACTAATTTTGACTTCAGTTTTTTGCTAAACTTTTACCTCAACAAACCCCCTAACCTTGCACACTTTCTCACAGCCACTGCTATGTCATTCATAAATTTTAAGCAAATGTGTTTGAATATAATAACAAATTATAATAATTCCCATCAGCTATTGACTGCTGATGGTGCAGCTGCTGTATGGCACTACTACTCATTCCAGTCACTTATGTTGCTGTTGTTAATGGCACTGCCACTGTTGCTGCTGCACTTAAAATCACAGTTATTATGTAGGCTCTGTCTCCACTTTTCTACTTCACCTGTCAGCCTTCCCAATTTCTTAAATAGGCCACAAGATTATGTTCCTAGGTTATCTCGGGTTACTAACCCTCTGGGCTAATAATCCGAATAAAATTTTTGTCACCGCAAAAAAAAGGATAGCAAACTTGCTAGAGTGCAAAATATTAATAATAAACCTCCATATCACAGCCATTTGACAGGTGAGTAGTATCTTCTTGGATGGTTACTGTCCACCAACTTGCTTCTTTAATAAGCTATTACAGATGAATTAATAGTTAATATAAAAAAGTGAATACGAGGCTAGTTTCTCAGTGCTTTGTAGCCCATGTATGCAAGATCCCTATGTCTGGCTGTTATACAGTATCATGTAGATTATTCCTGCTCATCGAGTTTAAGAAACACACTACAAAATTAGAAATGCTAAAGATGGGCAGATAATGGTATGGTACAGCTGAAACTAAGCTACATATGTCTTCACAATTTCTAACAGTGTCCAGACTACCTTGCCTCAAATTGTTTAAAACTTAGGAATTGAAGCACTGTTCTATGGAAAGGTAAGATAATTTTTTGGTACCTGCTGCAGGTGGCCAGGCATCAACCGTCTTTTATACTGTACTGAAAAAGTAAGTTACCTGATCATGTAAATGCTAGTAATAATACATCAGTTTAAGGTTAAAGTTATAGGACTGTACCTCATGACTACACCTACAGAAAGAGAGAAGAGCAAGTAACGTTTTGCATTGTTAACATTGATGTACATACTAATAGTTCATGTAAAAGCATTTACTGTATATCTGCTTATTTTTTTTTTTTTTTTTTTTTTTTTTTTTTTTTGGTAATCATAAAGTGTTGAATATATAGAGGTCATGCCCCTGTGTGTAATTCAGAGAAATTCTTGAGGGTCCAAATGAAAATATGACTCACTGTTTGAATTTTTATTTAATTTATTCTATGTTGAATCTTTGTAATCTACCACCAATGTGTGCCTATAACTTACGTGCTTTTTACAACCACTGTATGACCGTAGTGAATTTAAACAGCACTTATTTTCTTAACTTTGGAGGGTTATTATTTCAGAGTAACCTAAGAAAGTTAAGCAGTGTGGCTTATTTCCATTGGGGACCTTCACTACTACCCTCCGGATCTGACCCATAACAGTCGATTAATAAGTCAGGTAACTGTGTACTGCTAGGTGATCAGCAGTGAGAATCTAACCTGGGTCCTTTCAGTTGTGAGCCAAGAATTCTACCACTGTTACTAGTGTATGAAAATTATAATACATGCACAGTACTTTCCTTTGTACTTATACTGAAATATATTTCTGATGTAAAGCGTGAAATTGCCATTATATATTTGTCCTAATTATCAATATTTTACCAGGTTCCATCATTTTAAATTTAATTATATCCCTAACCATTATTAAATTACGTATCTTCATATTTGCTTTTTAATTATTTTGGAGTTAAATTACATTTTAATATTAAATCTTAATGTCTTTTAACAAAATACTCAGTTTTCAGTATTACAGCATTACAGTATCTAATTTTATATACAGTATCCATTTAATTTTGTATTTTTATACTGCTAGTGTTAATCCAGACTGTAGACTGTCTGAAATGCTATGCATGAAACTGGACTTTTCTTGTAAGATATATATTATATACGGTACTGTTAAGCTATTGTAACTCAGTGTTTCTTCTTGATAAACAAAATGATCTTATAAACAAATAATTAAATAAATATTTAAAGTTTCCTTATATAATTAGATGAAATTTTTTGCCGAGACTTTTTTATGAGAAAAGCTGTCATAGTGTATGTGATGTCAGTGTTTGTGGCCTTATTCTGAATACTCTACAGTACTTGGTGATGTCCTAACACTGAACAGTTTCTTCTAAATGTTTAATTTTTAGCCTAGGTATGTAACTCATTATCACAGGTTGAAGTTTCTGTAAGTACTGTATATGTCAAGAGTGCATAAATCAAAGACAGCAGATGAATTTCACCTGTAATGTGCATTGCAACAGAGCTATTGATGAGGGAGTGATTTCAATGTGTCACCTCTCTTTACCAGAACTATTGTCAATGCATTTATGTCACCATATGCATAGCAGGACAATGAAATGTCTCCACTCCAATCATGGATTGTATTTATACAAAAGAGGTGGGATCCAATGGTTACAACAGACCTCAAACTACCTCCCTAGATATGGCTCAACCGGACAATGTAAGGTTGTAGCCTTCTGTCTAGGTGGTACAGGGTCAGTCATCGTCCTCTCTCATGCATGGAGGCACCACCACTTTCTGGGGTTTATTCTTCAAACAAAGGTATTTTAATTAGCTCATTGCAGCACTGTATGACCTATACAGGTTTAGTCCTTGTGACTGAATGTGATACTAATATGTAGTTCGTGAATTTTGGTTAACAGACAAAAATATTTCTGCTTGGTCAAAGAGCTGGACACTGGTGTGTGAGAACCCCAATATAAAGTCAGAGAATACTAAAGTTAAAATAATTTCCTCAGAAGCAAGAAATGTTGCTTCCTTAATGAATACAAAGTTGAGTTTCTTGTCATGTATTCCTATAATTTTTAAGTTCATTGATCTCTCTATAATGATCATGTCAGTATTTATCATAATTCATATTCTAAGCAACCAAAATATGTAGTACAGTATAGAAGATAATGTTACTTCTCACTTATGGAATATCTGTACTGTACTATAATATTGTATTAAGAGATAATCTATAAACTATTTATGGTACCTTTTCAGGAAAGTATTTACCGATGTTGTCTCTAGTTTATCACATTACGTACAGTATTGTGTATGTTAATGCAGAATGAGCAGAAATAAATGTCGTGTGCATAAACTAAGGCACTAAAAAATTTCTAACGAGTTATAGTACAGATAATTTTTCCTTTAAATATTTTTTTTTCCTTCAATCTTGTATAAAAATTTTTTTGCATTATAGGACAGTATAACATTAGAAATTTATATACAGGTATTGTTTTTATATTTTCTTGTTACTGTACATTTCAAATTTTGTTATTCTTTGTTCAGTGTGTTCAGAAAACCTCAAGACTTAAGACAGTGGTATCTGGAGAGATGGAGAGAGAGTGAGAGAGAGGAGAGAGAGGAGAGAGAGAGAGAGAGAGAGAGAGAGAGAGAGAGAGAGAGAGAGAGAGGAGAGAGAGAGTGAGAGAGAGGGAGAGAGAGTGAGAGAGAGAGAGAGAGAGAGTGAGAGAGTGAGAGAGTGAGAGGAGAGAGAGGAGTGAGAGAGAGAGAGAGAGAGAGAGAGAGAGAGTGAAGAGAGAGTGAGAGAGTGAGAGAGAGAGAGAGAGAGAGAGAGAGAGAGAGAGAGAGAGAGAGAGTGAGAGAGAGAGAGAGAGAGAGAGTGAGAGAGAGAGAGAGAGAGAGAGAGAGAGAGAGAGAGAGAGAGAGAGAGAGAGAGAGAGAGAGAGAAGAGATGAGGAGAGAGAGAGAGAGAGAGAGAGAGAGAGAGAGTGAGAGAGAGAGAGAAGGAGAGAGAGATGTGAGAGAGAGAGAGAGAGGTGAGAGAGAGAGAGAGAGAGAGAGAGAGAGAGAGAGAGAGAGAGAGAGAGAGCACGAGAGAGAGCACCTTTTAGAGGGCCAAAAGATTGACCTGTGACTAGTTTGAAGTGATTTATTTTATTCTTGCAACCTGGCCTAAGGGCAGACTGACTTGTTGGTTTTGTAATCAACCAGGCTGTTGCTGTTAGCTCTTCACTAGGCCACATAGTTATCACAGCCTGACTGAGCTGGTTGATCTAAAAAAAAAAAAAAAATTCTCCCTATAACCAGCAGAATTCTCACTTTGCAGTGTAAGTCGTAAGCTGATTATCACACTCGTCAACAGCTGGGAGGAACTGGGCCATACTTAGATCAGTGATTTAATTTTCACTTGCTTTAATTTTAACAAGACATGGCATAATTTATGACAGGTAGACAAATTTGTATATATGTACTGTAGTAGTTCATGTCCCACCAAAGAGGCTCAGTAAGAGTGGTGATATTGTGCTGTACTAATATTCAAGACTGCAGTGATACACCTACCATTGGTAATATTTACACCATGTGTGTGTTGGTGTGATGAAGAGAATTAATAAAATATTAATAAAAGCGTGCAAAATAAGCAGAAGTGTGTCTGGGCCCTCCCAGGGATATGAATTATGTTATGGCAAGACTTGCTGCTGTATGGGCTCTGGGCAGAGAGCATGTGTTGTTTCATGAAATTATACCAAACAGTGTAAGTGATACCAGTGGTGATATACAGCCTGCAAAGTAGACTATATTATAACCTGATGAAGACAGTATATAAAAAAAAAACATGAGTAGAACAATCAGAAACATGTTAGAAACAGTTTTGTACATGTTAACACACAGTTCCTTTTTAAGAGAAACAATGTTCTCCAGCTTAAAATAAACCACTTAATTGGTTCATATATTTTTGAGGAAGTGTTGCTAACATTTTATATGCTGGGACATATTGCAGATGTGATTTGTTCCACAACTGCATGTGATTAATATCATTGTTTGGTGATTTTTCTACAAAGGAATCTGTGTGTGTGTGTGTGTGTGTGTGTGTGTTATGTACATACTTTTAGAGGTATGACATTGAAAAATATAGAAAATTATAATTAACTTAAGTTGGATACAATCATAACAAAACAAATAGAAAATAATAATATATTAGAAGTGTATTTTAACACACCTTCAGTATATACCATGTTTGGGCTTTGTGCAAGATTTCATCAAATTCTTCTCTGGGCCTGTTGCTGCAAGATTTTACTTCATTAAAGGGTAACATTAATGTTTTTTATTGTAGGATTTTCTGATTTTTTTTTCTATAGCTTACTTTTATATAAGAAATTTGAAAAAAAAAAAAAAATCTCTGGGGCTGCGTAAGGATTAGTAAGATCTCCCACAAGCCACAGTTTAAGGGTTAATTTTTTTCAAACTGATAAATTAGTTTCCTAATGAATGTCAGTAGTCCATTGAGTAGGATATGTATCCTTCACTGAGGTGGAGGACTTTCTTCTGGGCACATGAGAATGTTTTTTATGTTTCCAAACACGTACATGCGTCTCATAATAGATAATGCCCTAAGCCACAAGTCTTGCCTTGTCAGGTATGTTTAGGTTGAAGAAGTCGCAGGTAAAGAGGATGCTTTCATTATGACAGTTGTGTATAGCAGTTGTATACACACGGAAATGTTGACCCAATGAAAGCGTACCCCAGTGTCTTTTCCTCAGTAATGTTGGCAGTACCCCTTTGTACCCACTGTTTATAGTGTCAGGTTTTCTTCATGAAAATTTTCTGCTTAGTGTTGACTATCTCTTCATTCATATTTTTGGTGTATGTTCACATGTACAGTATTTGTTCTACATACAGTGGACCCCCGCTTAACGATTACCTCCGAATGCGACCAATTATGTAAGTGTATTTATGTAAGTGCGTTTGTACGTGTATGTTTGGGGGTCTGAAATGGACTAATCTACTTCACAATATTTCTTATGGGAACAAATTCGGTCAGTACTGGCACCTGAACATACTTCTGGAGTGAAAAAATATCGTTAACCGGGGGTCCACTGTACTTTTAAAATAGACTAAGATCAGTACATCTTTAATGCCCCCAGGTAAGTAAAGACACTGGAGAGATCACATATAAACCAATATTTAGAGAGGACATGCATCCATTATCAAGGATGAATGCACTGTCTTTAATTTTCTTCTCCAAATGTGGGTTAGTTGTGATTGTTCTTGCCACAGTATTGTGTTTTTGTTACTCATTACAGTGGTAGTATTTTTTTCATCTCCATGTACAGTACACCCTGAATTTAATGGACTTAGAGAAATATGGGACAAAATCCATTAGGTCATTTTATTCCAAAACAACAAACATCTTTGTTATTATTACAGTCTTAGCAGAACAATCTCTCTACCCACATTCACTACTACCAGCCACCTTCTCTGCTCTTTTAATCTGTTAAATTGAATGTTTACTGTCATTCATTCATTTTTTGTGCACACTTGAGTTGCATAGTTTTATACAATTGAATGTTTTATAATTTCTAATAAATAATTTTCCCATTTTTTATTTTTCCCTCAATTTGGCACTTAATGCTGTTGAAAAAAGTCTTTCATTTATTTCCTAATAAATTTGGTATTGCAGAAAAATAAGAAATGTCCAAAGCAGAGAATAGCAGTGATGGTCCTCCAAGAAAGGTTCCCCGTTTAGACAGCGAAGAGGACGACAGCAGACAGTCATGCGCAACAACTGGAGGTGGCAGCCAGAGCCTGGATAAAGAAGAAGCATCGTGGGCATGGGCAGGAACTGGATGTGCGTCAATTGCAAAAATGTTCACTGTTCCTTGTAGCATATGTACAGGGAACACTTGTAGAATATTTTTCATTATTTGCTAGAGTTTTTCCCACTGCTTATTTTCTGCAATATTTTGAGAATGCTTCTTAGTATTGGTTTGTAGTTTGGGAGTGTAGCCCCCTGGAGGCAGGTTTTGTAGCAATATGCAGTGATTGGAATTACATGAAACACTACAGTACCCATTCCTTGATCTCGTAGAATGTTCATGATTGTCTGAAATAAAATGCGTCGTCTAAAATTATTTTGCTAGAGCCGTTTTTCTGAAGATTTGTCACACTATTATTAGTTTTTGGTCAATATTGTAAAGCTGGTTCACTGTGTATTATGACATTGCTTTAAAATTTATAGGCCATTGTGATGTTCAATATTGCGTAATTCTCAAGTCCCTTGGCTATAAAAATGGAAAGGTTAAAGATTCTTTAAGTAAGGTGCTCCTCTACTAATGATGGGGTTGTGTTCCAAAGAACCCATCGTAAGTTGAAAATATTGTATGTCAAATGTGAATAGGCCCCTCAAGGGAGATTCCTTGATGCTGGTGAGGGACTCTTGATCTAGGGAATTGGATCTGTGCACCAGTTTCCTGAATTGAGTCTAAATGCCTTCCACCCCGTCCTCCCACATGTGCTGTATAGTCCTATAGATTTAGTGTTCCCCATGATTATAATAATAATAATCAAATGTGAATATATATGATGAATAAATAAGTAAATAATTAACTGCTGCCACTGAATAAGTAAATAAATAATTACTCAAAATACCAGTATTGAAAAGTAAATAACTGAATACAAGTTTATCTTATCAATAAATGTACAGTACTGAATTTGCATCGCTATCGCACCATCATAACATCGAAATATCATAAGTTGGACCATTGTAAAGCGAGGAGCATCTGTAGTTACAGTGTCACAAACTCATTGCTTACATTCTTCATATAATTTTTTTTTGCTCTTACAAGTAGCATCCTCCCTCTGTCACTTCCAAATTCATTGGAGATGCTAGACATGCATGGTTATATCATGGAGGGGACTAGTGAGTTTAGCCTTTTCAAGGGAGGCTCCTTAGCGTGGTGAAGAGGCTCTTGGTCTGAGGAATTAGACCTGTCGGTCTCCTTCCTCTGACTGAACCTAATTACCCCCCAATCCTCCGTTCCCTATCCCATCCTCCCCATCCTCAACTTTTTCCTTTCCTCCTCCTCCTCCCCACCCCTCCCTTTTGCCCTTCCTTTTTGGCCTTTGGGATTTTTTTTTTTTTTTTCCCAGAGGCACGCTAGTTCCTAGGTAGGGGAAAGGGTACTGGGGTCCATCCCATTCCGTTGAGGTTCTTGGCGGTGGCGTAGTTTGCCGTGGAATCTGGATTGCCTGGGGATGTCCCGATCCCTCTCCGGTATCCCGGAGGGTGGCTTTGGGTGTGTCTCGGGCGACGGGTGTATCTCTGGAAGCCACCTTTTGGATTCTGGGGGTGGTTGCTGAAGGAGGTATGCTTTGTGGCGGATTTCCAGCCGCCCCCTCTTTTGTCCACCGAGGTAGCTCAGCAGATGTGAGGTTGCTATCCCGGATTGCCGGTTTACTGGCATGATGGGTAGGGTATGGCACGGGTTCCATGCTGCATCTGCGCTACTTGCGGTGCTGAGGTTCTCTTGGGCGTGGAGGGAGATTTCTGGCCCTTTCATTCCTCCTAGGAACTATCCCTCCCCGGTCCCCCCTTTTTTTATTCTTTTTTTTATTTTTATTTTCTTTTCTTCGTTCTTTTTTTTTTTCTTAAAAACAAAAAGAAAAAAGTAACCTAACCATGGCAGCCCTATTCCATGAACCTGCTACCTCCAGGCCCCTTCTTGATACCGCACCCCGTTCTGACCCCGCCTCGTCTTTGGACCACTCTTCGGACACTCCTCATGCCTCTGTACCTCTTGCCGGTGCTGTTTCCTCGCCCGCTTCAGGTACTGAGGCCTCGACTGACTCCTTCGATTTATCTGACCTTCGCTCTCCTCTGACTATGCTTCCGGCCTCTCCCTCTACGGTGCGGCAATTTTCGAATCGCCGGCCCGTTCCACGTCGGACCAACTCTGGTCCCATGCCTAAACGCCAACGACAATTACCTGCTGATGATACTTCTCCACCTTCTCGTTCTTCTCAGAAAAGATCGACACGTCCTTCACAAACCTTTTCCCACGCTCAGTTTCAGACTGCTCAATGGACTAAATTCTTCACTTTACGACCGACTTCCTCTACTGCCTATCTTTCTGACCACAGTATTTGGCAAGGCACTCCTACGCCATGTTGGTAAAGATATTTCTTTTCATGCTCTTAAGAGCGGTACGCGCATCATCACCTTACAGAATGCTACCCAGGCTCATGAGCTTTCTCGTCTTTCCCATATCGATACTGTTCCTGTCACTATTGAAAAACATCATTCCCTCAATTCTTGTAGTGGTACCGTCATTCTGCCCCATACCATAGTTCAACAAAATTTCCAGACATGTGGCACTGACATTCTTGAACAGCTGGAACTCCAAGATCTCCCAATCCTCAAGGTAGACACTTACGTTCTTCCTGCCCGCTGGCGGAGACGATACCCTAGCAATGTGGCTCGTTTAACTTTTGACAGCCGTGAACTCCCATCCTCGGTTTATGTAGCAGGACATCGGTTGCAAGTTCGAAAGATGATCCCTACACTGCAACAGTGTAGAAATTGCTGGCGATTTGGCCATCCAGCGAAATATTGCAGATCTATCGCCGAATGCCCGGTCTGTGGTGCCGATGATCATTATGTCTTGCAATCGACCTCCCTCTTGCCTTAATTGTCATGAGGCTCACCCTTTGTACTCTCGCCGTTGTCAAGTCTACTTAAACGAGCGGGAAATCCGTTACTTCAAAGAGGCAGAAGGTCTCCCTTATGCCATGGCAGTTTCTCATCTCCGCCTCCAAGGGAGACTATCTCGTGTTTCTTATTCCCTTGTTTGAAAACGTTCCCCCACTTCTGGGATCCCATCTTCTGCAACCACCTCTGTGGTTACCTCTCCCATAGTCACTCCTGTATCTAATTCTTTTGCTGTCCTAGGCTCAGACGTCCCTACTTCAACGCCTCAGTCTGATCTCGCTTCTTCGTGTTCTCCCTCACAAGCCTCAGTAGCGACGAGATCTCGTATGACACCTCCTCCTAATCGTCCCTCTACTTCTCAAAAGTCAAAAAAAGGTCCGTTAACACCTACCCATCTTCCACCTCCTCATTTTACCTTCCCTGTCTCTGTACCTGGTTCTTCCCCTCTCACTGGCTCTGTTACAAGTGTAGAGGTTCACCCTCCTCCTCATACTGTACCTTCCTCCCCTGTTCCCTCCCAAGTTTCTTCCTCTTCTGCCACCTCCCAGGTTTCTGCCTCTTCTGTCCCCTTCCACGCTTCTCCAGTTCCCTCCACCCTTTCGCCCCCCCTACCTTGGTACAGTCCATTACAGTTCCAATCTTTACTCATCCTCCCCCTACCATTTCCAATATTGTCTCCCATACGACGTCTCTGAATTCTGAAACACTTGAAGCAATCTCTGAATATATTGCAGAGACCAAACCATAAATGGACACTGATCCACCCTCCGTTCCTTCTCTCTCCTCTGCTCCATCTGCGCAACTCCTTTCTTCACAGCGCACCATTCCTTCGCTGCTTGAACGTTTTCCACTGCCTCCGCATGTGGACTTTTCTAACCCCTCTAGTCCGTAGGAACCCTTACCTGCGGATTTCAGGTATCTTTATCATTGCCAATCATGGCCTATTTACAGTGGAATATACGCGGCCTCAGGGGTAATCGGGGTGAGCTTCAGATGTTACTCTCCCAGTTTTCCCCTGTTGGTGTTTGCTTACAGGAACCAAAATTACACTCTGCTGTTATCTCTCCCATCTCAGGCTATAATTTATTGTATTCTTCAGATCCTTTTCCTGATGGGACCTTTAATGAAAGTGCCCTTCTTCTACGCACTGATATTCCGTACCATCAGCTATTTGTTCGTACTTCGCTGCATAGGTGGTATACGCTCTGTTCTTTATATCTCTCTCCTTCTCGGGCATTATCTATTCCGGATATTGCCTTTCTTGTTTCGTCATTACCGCCACCGATTCTGTTACTTGGCGATTTTAATGCCCACCATTTCCTCTGGGGGGGGTCTCACTGTGATTCCCATGGCATTCAGTTAGAGGCTTTTCTTGCCACCCACCCCCTCCATGTTTTAAATATAGGTACTCACACCCATTTTGATCCTCGGACTCACACTCTTGCATCGATCTCTCAGTCTGCTCTTCCTCCGCCGCATTAGACTTCACTTGGTCTGTTCTCCCGGACTTACATGACAGCGATCATTTCCCAATCATTCTTACTTCCCCTTCATATTCACCACCTCTTCGCATCACATGCTGGCAATTTGATCAGGCAAATTGGAACCTTTACTCACACCTAACTGTTTTTAGAGAGGGTTTCCCTTTTCGTCCTCCATCGATGAGCTTTTACACCTCTTCTCGTCCTCCGTTTTAACCGCAGCTTCTAATTGTATACTCCAAACTTTGGGCAGGCATTCTCAGAAATGCGTGCCTTGGTGGTCTCCTGCTTGTACTCGTGCAGTACGTTTGAAACGCGCTGCATGGGGCAGGTACCGGTACAATAGAACCACAGAGAGACTTCTTGATTTTAAGCAGAAGCGTGCAATCGCTCGCCGTGTCATCCGTGACGCTAAACGCACTTGCTGGCGAGATTATGTCTCCATCATCACCTCTGTTTCCTCTATGAGTGCAGTCTGGAAAAAAGTACGAAAACTGAGTGGTAAATATTCTCCTGATCCGGCTCCTGTTCTGCGGGTTGCCAGTGTTGATATAGCAAACCCACTAGATGTTGCCAATGAAATTGGCAATCATCTGGTCCGTATTTCTCAGGGACTCCATCTGTGCCCCTCATTTCTTTCCTCAAAGTCTGCCAGAGAGTTAGCACCCTTGGACTTTTCTTCTCTCAGAGAAGAACAGTATAATGTGCCTTTTACACTTCAAGAACTGGAGGCAACACTCTCAGCTTGCCGATCATCGGCAGCTGGGCCCGACGACATTCATATTCGTATGCTACAACATTTACATCAGTCAGCCCTTGCAGTCCTATTATGCCTTTACAATCTTATTTGGTCACAAGGAGTTCTTCCACAGCTGTGGAAATCCGCCATTGTTCTCCCTTTCCGCAAACCAGGCACTACGGGACATGAAACCTCCCACTATCGTCCCATTGCTCTTACCAGTGCAGTTTGCAAAGTGATGGAACGCCTAGTAAATAGACATTTAGTGTGGTATTTAGAGACACAACAGTCTCTCCACTCATCAATATGGCTTTCGTAAGGAACGTTCTACCATAGACCCCTTACTACGCTTGGATACGTATGTTTGTAATGCCTTTGCGAATAACCACTCAGTTATTGCCATATTTTTTGACCTTGAGAAGGCATATGACAACTTGGAGGTATAATATTTTAGCCCAAGCCCACTCCTTAGGCCTTCGAGGCAATCTACCATCCTTCCTTAAGAACTTTTTAACTGACAGGCATTTCCGTGTTCGGGTTAATAATGTGCTCTCCCCGGACTTTATCCAAGCTGAAGGTGTCCCCCAGGGATGTGTTCTGAGCACAACACTTTTTCTCCTTGATATTAATGATTTGGCCTCTAGTCTTCCATCAAATATTTGGTCATCACTCTATGTTGATGACTTCGCTATTGCCTGTGCAGGCGCTGACTGTCACCTTATTACAGTTTCTCTCCAGCATGCAGTCGACCGTGTTTCCAATTGGGCCACCACACGTGGGTTTAAATTTTCCAGCACTAAAACCCACCAAATTACTTTCACTAGACGCTCTGTCATCTCCGATCATCCTTTGTACCTCTATGGCTCCCGTATCTCTGAACGTGATACAGTCGAAGTTTCTGGGCCTCCTCTTTGATCGTAGGTTATCCTGGAAACGTCACATTACCTCTCTGAAGGCAACTTGTCACAGCCGGCTGAACCTTCTTAAAACCCTTGCTCATCTTTCGTGGGGAGCTGATCGTCGAACCCTCCTTCGCCTACATTCCACCCTTATCTTATCGAAACTTGATTATGGTGACCAGATCTATTCAGCGGCATCTCCTGCTACTCTCTCTAGCCTTCACCCCATTCATCACCAAGGATTACGTTTATGCCTTGGTGCTTTTCGCTCTTCCCCTGTTGAGAGCCTCTATGCAGAAGCGAACGTTCCATCCTTATCCGATCACCGTGATGCCCATTGCCTTCACTACTATGTATGCTCTCATGATCTTCACAATCCTTCCATTTATAGAATGGTCACTGATATTAGTAGACATTCTTTATTTGTTCGCCGCCCCTGTTTACTCCGTCCCTTCTCTCTTCGCCTTCATTCGCTCTTGTCTTCTCTTCAATTACCACCTTTCTATGTTCATGTAGCATTTCACTTTTCCCTACCCCCCTGGGAAGTTCCAGCTGTTCGAGTCTGTTCTTTCTCTCTCCCTTGCTCGAAAGCCCAACTGTCTACAGTCGCTTCCCGCTCTCTTTTTCTTGACCACTTTCACTCTCATTCTCATGCCATTGCTGTGTACACAGATGGCTCTAAGTCTTCTGACGCCATAGGATTCGCAGCAGTGTTTCCAGACAGCGTCGTACGAGGGCATTTACTATCTTCGGCTAGTATTTTTACTGCTAAATTGTATGCCATCCTTGCAGCACTTATCCATATTGCATCTATGCCTGTGTCATCATTTGTGGTTGTCTCAGACTCCCTTAGTGCTTTACAGGCTATACAGAAATTTGATACACCTCACCCCTTAGTCCTCCGTATCCAACTTTGGCTACGCCGCATCTTTACCAAGCATAAAGATATTGTTTTTTGTTGGGTCCCTGGTCATGTTGACGTACAGGGCAATGAACAGGCAGACACTGCTGCGCGGTCAGCAGTACACGACCTACCAGTTTCATATAGAGGTGTTCCATTTACGGACTATTTTGCTGCAATATCTTCCCACCTTCACACCCGTTGGCAACAATGTTGGTCTACTATGCTCGGCAACAAACTTCAATCTATTAAACCGAGTATAGGTTACTGGCCGTCTTCTTATCACCAGTGTCGAAGTTGGGAGACTACTCTCTCCCGTCTTCGCATTGGTCATACTCGTCTTACTCATGGATATCTCATGGAGAGGCGCCCTGCTCCTCTCTGTGTGAATTGCCAAGCTCCATTATCAGTTAGCCACATTCTCTTGGACTGCCCACTTTATCAACGAGCATGCAGAATTTACCTCAGTCGTCGTCTTCGCTCCGCTGCTCTCTCTTTACCTTCCCTTCTCGCTGATGGACCCACCTTTCATCCGGACTCTCTCATTGACTTTTTGACAACAACTGACTTACTTCACAAACTCTGATACCTTCAGCCCTTTCTACTTCAATCTCTTGCTACCCTCTACCCCCGTACTATCCCCTGCCCCGCTGTTTTCTGTAACCTACTGATCATCCCTCCTCCCTTCTGCCATCCAATACCCTCGCTTCCTTCCCTACCCTGCAGCGCTGTATAGCCCTTGTGGCTTAGCGCTTCTTTTTGATTATAATAATAATAATAATAGTGGCAAGGGATGCCAGCTTGTCTTCACAGTCCAGCATCTCATGCTCAGTTGTCCCTTCTGTCAGAGATGTATGAGCTTTTTATTGCAGTAATAATTCTCCTAACTGAAATAAAGCTGGCTTAGAGGCATATGGTTCTGTAATGTTCAGCTGAGAAAATCTAACTTGCTGATTTTTATTTTTTAGCTAGCTGGATAGATCTTTTAATAGTAGTTATGTATTGTGATACCACACCTCACCATATTTAGTCTAATAAATTTAAAATAATCTTTATTAACAACTTGCTTTTTTAGACTGACCATTTTAAATAAAATATGAAAACTTACTGGGGCACCAAATTACCATAATCTGAGAATTAATGAATTTAATAAGAGAGAATGAACAAGAGAGAGAATGAGAATACATTAATCATTACCAGTTACAAATATATGTGAACTAAAAATATCTTGCCTTAATCTTGCTTAGCAAGACCTGTTGTATGATAACCCTCACTCACCTTGATGGTGAAAACCTTGACTCAAGAAGTTTTTTACAGTATCATTTACAGTGGAACCTCAAATTTTGAACGTATTGCTTATCGAATTCTTTGGAAATCAACCGCTTTTTTTGAACCAACTTTGTCCCTATTATCGAACTTGCCCCTATTTTCGAACCACCGGGTACCGGACCTGTCCGCCAGCCTGCTCTGTCCACGTCCCCGCGCAGGCACCTTGAGCCAGTCTGGCTTTGTTGATGCTTGAGTGAACACTAACCTGCGCTCTCATTCAAACATTTTACGATTAATTCATTGTGTTTAGTGCTTGTGGGACTGTGAAATGAGCTACCATTGGCCCAGTGAAACTTGCTAGTGGTACCCCTGTGGTAAAGAAAGTGAGAAGTATGAGAGTGGTGTGAAACTTGTTGAGCTTGCCAGGATGTATGGGAAAAACAAGTTGACCATCGCTTCTATCCTGGCAAAGAAAGAAAAAATCAAGGAAGCTGATGTTGCTAACCAAAAAAAGACCACAGACAGTCGATCAGGTTTAGAAGTTGTTGCTGGTGTGGATCAAGGATAAAGAGATGGCAGGTGATAGTGTTTCAGAGATGATTATCTGTGAAAAGTTCAGCGACAAAAGCATGTCCCATTTTAGGGAAATCTTAAAGAGGCGCCAGAAACAGAGGACTGTGGACAGTTATTTTGTGAGACAGGGGACCGGTGACTCTCAAGCTGGTCCTAGTGGCATTAAAAGACAGAGAATGGAAATAACCGCAGAGAAGGCTTTGATACTTTAGCTAAAGTCTTTATGGAGGGGGATTCCCCTTCCAAACACTAACCCCCAACTCCCTCTCTCCTCCTCCCTATCTTCCAGATGCCATCACCAATCTTCAATAAAGGGAAGTAAAAATGTTATTTTATATGTTTATTTAAATTTATTAATACATAATTGTACACTATATTTGTTGTGTGTATGTAAAACTATAATTAATCTCTATAAAATGTATTTTTTTGTGAATATTTTTGGGCTTCTGGAACAGATTGATTGTTTTTCCATTATTTCTTATGGGAAATGTTGCTTCACTTTTCAAACTTTTCGAATTTAGAACTAGCTCCTGGAACGGATTAAGTTCGAAATTTGAGGTTCCACTGTATGCTGCATTTGTACTTTTATACATTTGAAATATTTCTGAATAACTTTAATAAGAACAAATGAAGAGGTTTATTCTCTTCTTAATAAAAATGAAAGTTTGCATATCTCTATGTAAAAGAACTTAACACTTTATTTCAGCTTTTGAAGCCATAGTTGAGTTCTTTACTTACACTTCTTGTCACTAATTCTTTCCTTCGCATTTGTTGGTTTTGCTGAGGCTATTATTACTAAAGTTCTTTTCTCATCTTAAATTGTTTAAAGCAACCTACTAGCTCGGGAAAAACAGATGAAATCATGGATTATACAAGGACATTAACTTTTATGAGATCTTTCTTCTTCTTTCAACGCACAGGCTGTATCCCACTGAGGTGGGGTGGCCCTAAAGGAACAGCAAAAGTTTCTCCTTTTACATTTAGTAATATATACAGGAGAAGGGGTTACTAGTTCCTTGCTCCTGGCATTTTAGTCGCCTCTTATGACACGCATGGCTTACATAGGAAAAATTCTGTTCCACTTCCCCACGAGATATCTCGTGCAATTTAAACATTGTTTTCTAGAAGTCGAGTCAATATGGCCATTACTATTCATACCTTTAACACCTGTCATGACAGTCTTATAAGATAACATAAACTGAGTCCCCATTATCGCTCTCCAATCATTCATTGATATGATATAACTATAAACTGTGTGTATAGTACTGTATTAGGTGTACTGTACAGTACTTTAGTGCATTTATTTGCTATTTTTTGAGCATTCTGATTTACCAGACATTCAGACACTCTCCCAGTTAGTCTGTTATATCAAGAATTTACTTTGTCTTTCCCTACAATAACTGCTCTTTAATGTTCGGTGTTGCATTTTCTTTATTACTGGGTACTTAACATAAGTCCTCGGAATCATCCATAATTATCTATCACTGATTTTTACTTTATATTTTTTCTTTAAATTTTCCAACAAACTTTCTTTATTTTCTTCATTTTTCTTTTAAACACGCTAGCCATCTCCCACTGAGGTAGAATGACCCAAACAAGAAAGAAACACTTTCACTATCATTCACACAATAACTGTCTTTGCAGAGGCACTCAGATACGACAGTTTAGATGTCACTCCAAACATTTTATGTTTAGTTATTTTCTTGTATGTTTGTTATGGCGGCTTTCAAGCTTACCACACTTTGTCTTGTCTTTTCATGGATAAATGAAGTGCTTGGATTTAAGTGTCAGAAAGTGATTGATGCAAAGTAAGAAACCACTTGGACAGAAATGTGAAGCGCACACAAGAAAAATCTGTATATTATATTTCAGCCTCGTCAGAAACCCTCTTCAGCATTCATCTGTTGGAGAAAGTCTGATTGAAGCCAGAAGATACATATCTCTCTTAACTGCTTCAAATTTCTCTCCAGGTGGTTTTTCACTGTGAAAGTTGTGAACTGGGGAGTAATGTGCTACTTCAGTTATGTAATGCTTAAACTAGCATGTTTAATACTTTAGTATGCTAGCTGGAGATTCATCTGTAAAAACTTGCATTTGTGGTCACAGTGGTGCCTATGCTAACCTTCCTATGGTGTAGAAATATACCTAGTTGGACGAATCTTATTGTGTCTAGCTGGTCCAGTGGCTAACGCGACGGTCTGGAATTTTGAGACTCTCTGATCGCCGGTTCTATCCCTGTCCGTGGTATGGTTTGTTTGCAATCGTGTCATTACGATTTCATGAGTCTTGGTATGTTATTTAAGCACTTAAAAGTATATAGCACTTAAGTTCTTTCATTGCACTGGCCATATCCCACTGAAGCAGAAACACTTAAGTTAACATAATAACCCCTCAAGGGTGGTTCCTTGATGCTGGTGAGGGGCTCTTGATCTAGGGAATTGGATCTGTGCTCCAGTTCCCAGAATTGAGCCTGAATACCTTCCATCCTCCCCCCCCACATTCACTGTATAACCCTATGGGTTTAGTGCTCTCCCATGATTATAATAATAATCTTTATAATAATTGTGATTTTCTAGAGGTTTAAAGTTTGATTTGATGTGCTAAGTAAGGTATGAGTTGAAAAACTGAAGTGTTTTATGTACATTTGTGAAAAGATTGAACACAAACAGTATCATTAAATAAACATCCATTTAAGTAGGGTTACAGGGGCTCTTAAGCCGAGGAACTATATCCTCTCATTCTTTGGATCAAACTTGACTACTATATAACTCCTATGGGTCTAGTGCTTTCCCTGATTACAACACAAAGCTAAAACTTTAAAATATTGTTTAGAGGTGAATGAGTTTATATAGATGGAACATTGTGATAAAAAAGACTGTGAACACGAGGAGAGTACCGTGGAGTCTTGCATGAGCTAGTCTTGCTTTCTTAGTCTCATTGCAGTAGGTAAGAAGGTTTCTTTCTTTCTTTCAACACACTGGCTGTATCCCACCGAGGCGGAGTGGCCCAAAAGGAAAAACAAAAGTTTCTCCTTTTGCATTTAGTAATATATACAGGAGAAGGGGTTACTAGCCCCTTGCTCCCGGCATTTTAGTCGCCTCTTACAACACGCATGGCTTACGGAGGAAGAATTCTGTTCCACTTCCCCATGGAGGAAGAAGGTTTCTAACCTTTCTTATTATATTGCCCCTGCTGGGTAGGTAGTAGTATGAGAGAGTGACACGGTGGTAGGGAGAGAGAGAGAGACAAGCAGTTTTTTTTATGGCCGTCTCCTGCCAAGGCGGCGATTCAGAGAAGAAAACACATTCACCATCATTCCTTCAGTTCCCAGTTTTCCAGAAGTGTGCTGACATCATGATCATATTCCCCTCAGACTGTAACATCCCTCCTTCGGAGTGCAGGCACTGCCTCTCCTACTTACCTGTATACTTATTAACTTTCACTGACAGCATTTCACTCGTACAGTAGACTTCATCAGGTCATAAACAGATAAACCTGGTAAGAGATGGTGAACATATAATCGAGTACTTGTGAAGTGAAGTACAGTGTGAGGTGACTTGTACCCCCAATGACTCTGCCTCACAGCTACTAGTGATGTATGTGTTTATCTTCTCTTATCTGGGTCATTTGTGACTTGATAAAACCCACTACGTGCATGTGTGAAACATCGTTAATAAAAAAATTCCATGTGTGTTCTTACATCTATGTCTCCTTGTATTGCCTGTGCATGTTACAAGAAATTCAGTATTAGTATTCTTGTGATAAATGATGTAGTTAGTGTTTTCTCTGTTTTTAATGCTGTCTTTATTGGCATGTAATTATCTGTGAAATTTTTGGCTTTCCAATATTGTGGTTTTGTCTTCATGGCTACTGATTCATTTTGCAATATTTATTTATCCTTTAGATTGATGATACACTTTGTTTTTTTTTATTTCTTGTTCAGAGTTATACATTCTTAAAAAAAAGTTAATTTGTAATTTTATCTTCATCATTATAATAATAACAGCTGCTGGTATTTTGAGCTACTGTATAATTGATGTACTATATATATATACAATATTTCGGGAGCAAGGGGCTAGTAACTTCTGTATACATTACTAAATTTAAAAAGAGAAACTTTTGTTTTTCTTTTTGAGCTACTCTGCCTCAGTGGGATATGGCCAGTTTGTTGAAAAAAAAAATTACAATATTTATGTTGGTACTGTATATATATTTATACTTATATCGCTGTAGTTAAAACTTAAGGTATATTAGATCACTGTTTGCTTTGTAAATGACAATGTTTGTACTTCTAGAACTGAATACATGTATTAGACATTGCAGATTTAGTCAAAATGAAGTTTCACATTTAAATAGTTGATACATTTGTAATAGCTTTTAAAGTGAACTCAGTCATGTACATACATATATATGCAAAACAACCACTCTGAAAGAATAGAGAAATTCCAAGCGCTTTCGTGACTACTCACATTATCAAGGATAATGTGAGTAGTCACGAAAGCGCTTGGAATTTCTCTATTCTTTCAGAGTGGTTGTTTTGCATATTCTGAAATCACCTGTTTACTGTGATCTTATTGCATACACATATATATACATGGTTGCTTGAATTGAACCTCAGCATATGCAAGGTTACAAAGATAAGGAATGGTCCAGAAGACCAGACATGGGGTATAGACTTGGGACAGATTCTGTAGACCTCGTACCAGAGGCTCACATAACCAAATAACCTCTGCAGCCAATGCTTGCCTGGCAAATCTGAGAGTGGCCCTTAAGAATCCCAACAGAGTGTCATTCTGGATACTTTATACAACATATGTCAGTCCCATCTTGGAATATGTGGCACCACACTTGAGGAAACATGTTAAGAAACTGGAGCAAGTGCAGAAATATGCAACAAGAGGAGAGTGTAAAGGAATTGAACCTAATGACAATGAAGTACAGAAGGACCAAGGAAGACATAACAGCATACAAAATACTCAAAACAATTGATAGGACAGACATGGACAGGCTGTTTGAGAGACAAGAAACAGGTACTCAGGGGCACAGCTGAAGTTAGACACAGATGAGTCACAGGGATGCCAGGAAGTATTTCTTTAGTCTCAGGGTAGCTGGGAAATGGAATGATCTCAACAAAGAAAAAGTGGAGGCAGACTCCATATATAGCTTTAAGAAGAGGCATGATAGGCCCCATCAGGCTAGGAGAGGCAATACACAAATAACCCGCACACAAAAGAGAGAAGCTTACGACGACGTTTCGGTCCAACTTGGACCATTGACAAAGTCACAAAGTCAGTGTGACTTTGTCAATGGTCCAAGTCGGACCGAAACATCGTCGTAAGCTTCTCTCTTTTACGTGCGGGTTATTTGTGTATCGTTCCAGTCACGGTATTGTGCCTTTTTTGTTATTTAGGAGAGGAAACTTGAGAGGCAAGGCCAGGAGCTACAGCATACATTTTTTTTTTTAACACTGGCTGTCTCTCACTGAAGTAGAGTGACCCGAAAAGGAAGACACATTTTCACCATCATTCACACTGTCACTGTCTTTTTTTTTTTTTTTTTTTTTCAATAAGTCGGCCGTCTCCCACCGAGGCAGTGTGACCCAAAAAAGAAAGAAAATCCCCAAAAAGAAAATACTTTCATCATCATTCAACACTTTCACCACACTCACACATTATCACTGCTTTTGCAGAGGTGCTCAGAATACAACAGTCTAGAAGCATACACATATAAAGATACACAACATATCCCTCCAAACTGCCAATATCCCAAACCCCTCCTTTAAAGTGCAGGCATTGTACTTCCCATTTCCAGGACTCAAGTCCGACTATATGAAAATAACCGGTTTCCCTGAATCCCTTCACTAAATATTACCCTGCTCACACTCCAACAGATCGTCAGGTCCCAAGTATCATTCGTCTCCATTCACTCCTATCTAACACGCTCATGCACGCTTGCTGGAAGTCCAAGCCCCTCGCCCACAAAACATTCTTTACCCCCTCTTTCCAACCCTTTCGAGGACGACCTCTACCCCTCCTTCCTTCCTCTATAGATTTATATGCTTTCCATGTCATTCTACTTTGATCCATTCTCTCTAAATGACCAAACCACCTCAACAACCCCTCTTCTGCCCTCTGACTAATGCTTTTATTAACTCCACACCTTCTCCTAATTTCCACACTCCGAATTTTCTGCATAATATTTACACCACACATTGCCCTTAGACAGGACATCTCCACTGCCTCCAACTGTCTCCTCGCTGCTGCATTTATCACCCAAGCTTCACATCCATATAAGAGTGTTGGTACTACTATACTTTCATACATTCCCTTCTTTGCCTCCATAGATAACGTTTTTTGACTCCACATATACCTCAACGCACCACTCACCTTTTTTCCCTCATCAATTCTATGATTAACCTCATCCTTCATAAATCCATCCGCCGACACGTCAACTCCAAGTATCTGAAAACATTCACTTCTTCCATACTCCTCCTCCCCAATTTGATATCCAATTTTTCTTTATCTAAATCATTTGATACCCTCATCACCTTACTCTTTTCTATGTTCACTTTCAACTTTCTACCTTTACACACATTCTCAAATCATCTACTAACCTTTGCAATTTTTCTTTAGAATCTCCATAAGCACAGTATCATCAGCAAAAAGTAACTGTGTCAATTTCCATTTTGAATTTGATTCCCATAATTTAATCCCACCCCTCTCCCAAACACCCTAGCATTTACTTCTTTTACAACCCCATCTATAAATATATTAAACAACCATGGTGACATTACACATCCCTGTTCTAAGACCTACTTTTACTGGGAAGTAGTCTCCCTCTCTTCTACACACCCTAACCTGAGCCTCACTATCCTCATAAAAGCTCTTTACAGCATTTAGTAACTTACCACCTATTCCATATACTTGCAACATCTGCCACATTGCTCCTCTATCCACTCTATCATATGCCTTTTCTAAATCCATAAATGCAATAAAAACTTTCCTACCTTTATCTAAATACTGTTCACATATATGCTTCAATGTAAACACTTGATCTACACATCCTCTACCCACTCTGAAGCCTCCCTGCTCATCTGCAATCCTACATTCTGTCTTACCTCTAATTCTTACAATTATAACCCTACTGTATACTTTTCCTGGTATACTCAGTAAAGTTATTCCTCTATAATTTTTACGATCTCTCTTGTCCCCTTTCCCTTTATATAAAGGGACTATACATGCTCTCCGCCAATCCCTAGGTACCTTCCCCTCTTTCATACATTTATTAAACAAAAGTACCAACCACTCCAACACTATATCCCCCCCTGCTTTTAACATTTCTGTCATGATCCCATCAGTTCCAGCTGCTTTACCCCCTTTCATTCTACGTAATGCCTCACGTACCTCCACCACACTTACTTTCTGCTCTTCTTCAGTCCTAAAAGATGGTATACCTCCCTGGCCAGTGCATGAAATTACCGCCTCCCTTTCTTCCTCAACATTTAAAAGTTCCTCAAAATATTCTCGCCATCTACCTAATACCTCCCTCTCCCCATCTACTAACTCCCCTACTCTGTTTTTAACTGACAAATCCATACTTTCCCTAGGCTTCCTTAACTTGTTTAACTCACTCCAAATTTTTTTGTTATTTTCATTAAAATTTCTTGACAGTGCCTCTCCCACTCTTTCATCTCCTCTCCTTTTGCACTCTCTCACCACTCTCTTCACCTTCTATCACTGTCTTGCCATACATAATATATATGTGCTGGGGTCTTGATATTTTATTATAATGATGCAAACTATTTCCTTGTGTGGCTCAGCATGATGTAGAATGTATTGTGTTAGGTAAGACACATATGCAACAGTTAGACAACTTTATTCCGAAACGTTTCGCCTACACAGTAGGCTTCTTCAGTCGAATACAGAAAGTAGGCAGGAACAGTAGAGATGTGAAGACGATGTAATCAGTCCATCACCCTTAAAGTCGTAGGGTGATGGACTGATTACATCGTCTTCACATCTCTACTGTTCCTGCCTACTTTCTGTATTCGACTGAAGAAGCCTACTGTGTAGGCGAAACGTTTCGGAATAAAGTTGTCTAACTGTTGCATATGTGTCTTACCTAACAACCTGTCGGTATTGTATACCATTTTGATGTTCAGAATGTATTGTGTATTTTATGATCAATAGAAATTCCCATTGTTATTAGGATTTTGTATAACTTGGGTACAGTATTATCATGAGGTCTTGTTTTAAAATATATTTAAGCATATGGTAGTTAAATAGATGGACATTGTATTACATGTACTTGATCAATTTTTGGCAGTAAACAATTAGATTTTTAGTTTAGTCAAACTTAGAATAATCTAAGGCAAAAATCATGATGTTATCAGGTCAACACAGGTCTAAGACTATGTGCACCATAGAGTGTAACAGATGTGATAATGGACTGTAATTCCTCAATTGACAGTGACTTCCACTCGGGCATCTGGTGGCAATGATATGCTGTCGGACTCTCGGTACGAAGGCTTTCAACTTTTAGATGAAGTGCATGATGGGGATGAAGAAGACAACGATGAACCAGGTATGTTCTCACTCCACATATTTTTGCTGCAGCTATGACAACAAGTCTTATGCATAAAGTGTTTAAATATCAAATACATTTTTCACAGAAATAAAATTTTCGTGTTTTAAGCACTGCATGTTGTTCTTTTATTGCCAGTTTAAACTGTCGACATAAATATTTTTATTACATAGGTAGTAATGAATGTTAAAATACCTAAATATAAATATGGGAGCTTTGTTGTTTCCCAGTGACAGTTTCGAAATTAGTATTTTTGTTTTTTAATTGAAGGTTTTAGGATTTTTAAATATTTTATTTATAAATACTAGTTAAAAAAATGAAGATATCTTCCTCAGTCACTAACTTGATCAAACTATGGAACATTTAGTTCAGTTATTATTAAAATTATTGCAATTACTATATTTATTAATTCAGATGGCCAAGATTCTGAGGAGGACTACGAATATGATTCCGAGGTGCCCGAAGAAGAGATTGATGCTCTTCTGGAGGAAGGACTTCCAGAGGAAATGAAAGGCCCAAGAAAGAGAAAAAAGGACACTGTTTTAGGAGAAGGAGAGGATGCCCCATATGATGAAAGACAAAAAGTTGTTCTTGTTGGTAAGAGAAACTATAATTTGTAATATTAAATCCGAAATAGAGGCTGTTCTGAAAGATGTGTTCTCGACTGCACAGCTTTTGTCGTGGCTATCAATAAAATTAACTTGGTCATTCGTTCCTTTGTATCAGAAACTTGTAGATTGTGTACGTTCCATCTCTGGGGAGTGGTGATTAGGATGTCGTCCACATACTAATATCTAAGTCGACTTTTTCTAGTATTTTTTTAACACTAGTTATCCCCCACTGAGGTAGGGTGACCCAGAATAAAAATAAATACATTCACCATCATTCATTCAATTGTTGTCTTGCCAAATATATTTATATGTCATAGTTCAAATGACCCTCTGAACTGCAATATCCTCACCAATCCTCTAGACTCTAGAGTATAGGTACAGTGCTTCCTACCTCTAGGATTCAAATCCAGTTAACCAATTTCCCTGAATCCCTTCATAAATGTTACTGTGCTTATTTCAGCAGCATATCAGGCCATAAAAACCATTTGTCTCCACTCGGCCTGATCTAATATGCTCACAAAAGCCTGTTGGATGTTCAAATCCCTGTCACTCAAAACTACCTTTACCTGCTTTCTCTGGTCCTTCATGGAACAACCCCTAGCCATCCTTCCCTCCACTCCAGATTTATATACCCTCCATGTTATCCTGTTTTACACCATCCTCTCTAGGTGCCCAAACCACCTCAACAACCCCTCTTCAGCTCTTCTAATTATACTTATTATACCACAACATGAAGTTATAATCAAAACTTGTCATTGCAGAAAAAGGCAGCAATCATTTTGAGGTGCTGCCAGAGGGTTGGGTGCAAGTCACCCACAACAGTGGTATGCCAGTCTATCTTCACAAACAATCAAGAGTTTGTACTATGTCCAAACCCTACTTTCTAGGACAAGCCAGTGTTAGGGTAAGTCCTAAGTAGTTTAAAATAAAAAAAAAATCCTGTAACCTAGGAATTGTGGGTCATCTTGGAAGGATTGCTGACAATGATATGCATAACATCCTCCCTCACCAAGATACAGTAACATAATATAAACTGTTTCACTTCAACAAAATATTGTAAATAGGAGGGGCAGTACCTTCACTCTGAAGAAGTGGGGATGTTGCAGTCGGATTGTAATGTCAGTACACTTTGTGAAAGATGGTGATTTAATGAATGATGGTGAATGTGTTTTCTTCTTTGGTTACTTTTCCTTGATAGGAAACTGCTGTTAAGTTAAAAAAGTTTCACTCTTCTAAAATATTATAAACAAATGTTTAGCTCTGTTGAAATACTTATTTTAAATGATAGTTTGTTCTGATGAAATATTGCAAATGATGATGAGCTTCAGTGAACACTGTCAACTGTTGTGCTCTAGTGAACACTGTCAACTGTTGTGCTTCAGTGAACACTGTCAACTGTTGTGCTCTAGTGAACACTGTCAACTGTTGTGCTTCAGTGAACACTGTCAACTGTTGTGCTTCAGTGAACACTGTCAACTGTTGTGCTTCAGTGAACACTGTCAACTGTTGTGCTCTAGTGAAACACTGTCAACTGTTGTGCTTCAGTGAACACTGTCAACTGTTGTGCTTCAGTGAACACTGTCAACTGTTGTGCTTCAGTGAACACTGTCAACTGTTGTGCTTCAGTGAACACTGTCAACTGTTGTGCTTCAGTGAACACTGTCAACTGTTGTGCTCTAGTGAACACTGTCAACTGTTGTGCTTCAGTGACACTGTCAAACTGTTGTGCTTCAGTGAACACTGTCAACTGTTGTGCTTCAGTGAAACACTGTCAACTGTTGTGCTTCAGTGAACACTGTCAACTGTTGTGCTTCAGTGAACACTGTCAACTGTTGTGCTTCAGTGAACACTGTCAACTGTTGTGCTTCAGTGAAACACTGTCAACTGTTGTGCTCCAGTGAAACACTGTCAACTGTTGTGCTTCAGTGAAACACTGTCAACTGTTGTGCTTCAGTGAAAACACTGTCAACTGTTGTGCTCCAGTGAACACTGTCAACTGTTGTGCTTCAGTGAACACTGTCAACTGTTGTGCTTCAGTGAACACTGTCAACTGTTGTGCTCTAGTGAACACTGTCAACTGTTGTGCTTCAGTGAACACTGTCAACTGTTGTGCTTCAGTGAACACTGTCAACTGTTGTGCTTCAGTGAACACTGTCAACTGTTGTGCTTCAGTGAACACTGTCAACTGTTGTGCTTCAGTGAACACTGTCAACTGTTGTGCTTCAGTGAACACTGTCAACTGTTGTGCTTCAGTGAAACACTGTCAACTGTTGTGCTCCAGTGAACACTGTCAACTGTTGTGCTTCAGTGAAACACTGTCAACTGTTGTGCTTCAGTGAAACACTGTCAACTGTTGTGCTCCAGTGAACACTGTCAACTGTTGTGCTCCAGTGAACACTGTCAACTGTTGTGCTCCAGTGAACACTGTCAACTGTTGTGCTTCAGTGAACACTGTCAACTGTTGTGCTTCAGTGAACACTGTCAACTGTTGTGCTTCAGTGAAACACTGTCAACTGTTGTGCTTCAGTGAACACTGTCAACTGTTGTGCTTCAGTGAACACTGTCAACTGTTGTGCTTCAGTGAACACTGTCAACTGTTGTGCTTCAGTGAACACTGTCATCTGTTGTGCTCCAGTGAACACTGTCAACTGTTGTGCTTCAGTGAACACCTGTCAACTGTGTGCTTCAGTGAACACTGTCAATGTTGTGCTTCAGTGAACACTGTCAACTGTTGTGCTCTAGTGAACACTGTCAACTGTTGTGCTTCAGTGAACACTGTCAACTGTTGTGCTAAAGTGAACACTGTCAACTGTTGTGCTTCAGTGAACACTGTCAACTGTTGTGCTTCAGTGAACACTGTCAACTGTTGTGCTTCAGTGAACACTGTCAACTGTTGTGCTCTAGTGAACACTGTCAACTGTTGTGCTTCAGTGAACACTGTCAACTGTTGTGCTTCAGTGAACACTGTCAACTGTTGTGCTTCAGTGAACACTGTCAACTGTTGTGCTTCAGTGAACACTGTCAACTGTTGTGCTCCAGTGAACACTGTCAACTGTTGTGCTTCAGTGAACACTGTCAACTGTTGTGCTTCAGTGAACACTGTCAACTGTTGTGCTTCAGTGAACACTGTCAACTGTTGTGCTCTAGTGAAACACTGTCAACTGTTGTGGTCCAGTGAACACTGTCAACTGTTGTGCTCTAGTGAAACACTGTCAACTGTTGTGCTCCAGTGAACACTGTCAACTGTTGTGGTCCAGTGAACACTGTCAACTGTTGTGGTCCAGTGAACACTGTCAACTGTTGTGGTCCAGTGAACACTGTCAACTGTTGTGGTCCAGTGAACACTGTCAACTGTTGTGGTCCAGTGAACACTGTCAACTGTTGTGGTCCAGTGAACACTGTCAACTGTTGTGGTCCAGTGAACACTGTCAACTGTTGTGCTCTAGTGAACACTGTCAACTGTTGTGGTCCAGTGAACACTGTCAACTGTTGTGCTCTAGTGAACACTGTCAACTGTTGTGCTTCAGTGAACACTGTCAACTGTTGTGCTTCAGTGAACACTGTCAACTGTTGTGCTCTAGTGAACACTGTCAACTGTTGTGGTCCAGTGAACACTGTCAACTGTTGTGGTCCAGTGAACACTGTCAACTGTTGTGCTTCAGTGAACACTGTCAACTGTTGTGCTTCAGTGAACATTGTCAACTGTTGTGCTTCAGTGAACACTGTCAACTGTTGTGCTTCAGTGAACACTGTCAACTGTTGTGCTTCAGTGAACACTGTCAACTGTTGTGGTCCAGTGAACACTGTCAACTGTTGTGCTTCAGTGAACACTGTCAACTGTTGTGCTTCAGTGAACACTGTCAACTGTTGTGCTTCAGTGAACACTGTCAACTGTTGTGCTTCAGTGAACACTGTCAACTGTTGTGCTTCAGTGAACACTGTCAACTGTTGTGCTTCAGTGAACACTGTCAACTGTTGTGCTCCAGTGAACACTGTCAACTGTTGTGCTTCAGTGAACACTGTCAACTGTTGTGCTTCAGTGAACACTGTCAACTGTTGTGCTTCAGTGAACACTGTCAACTGTTGTGCTTCAGTGAACACTGTCAACTGTTGTGCTCTAGTGAAACACTGTCAACTGTTGTGCTTCAGTGAACACTGTCAACTGTTGTGCTTCAGTGAACACTGTCAACTGTTGTGCTTCAGTGAACACTGTCAACTGTTGTGCTTCAGTGAACACTGTCAACTGTTGTGCTCTAGTGAAACACTGTCAACTGTTGTGCTTCAGTGAACACTGTCAACTGTTGTGCTCCAGTGAACACTGTCAACTGTTGTGCTCCAGTGAAACACTGTGTACATTGTGCACCTCTCTTATGGAACAGTCTACAGTAAAGGCTTGTACAGTACTGGAATAGATGTACTCTCAAGAAATTGATATTTCCTTGTCAAGATATTAGCAGTTTGGAGGGATATGTTGTGTATCTTTATACGTATATGCTTCTAAACTGTTGTATTCTGAGCACCTCTGCAAAAACAGTGATTATGTGTGAGTGTGGTACAAGTGTTGAATGATGATGAAAGTATTTTCTTTTTGGGGATTTTCTTTCTTTTTGGGTCACCCTGCCTCGGTGGGAGATGGCTGACTTGTTGAAAAAAAAAATAAATCCAAGAAAGAGGTAACCTCCATTTCAGCACTCAGAGTTTTTCTAGAAACATTAAGGTGGTTGGAGTAGTGATGGTGGTGGTTGGAGTAGTGATGGTGGCGGGTGGAGTAGTGATGGTGGCGGGTGGAGTAGTGATGGTGGTGGTTGGAGTAGTGATGGTGGTGGTTGGAGTAGTGGTGGTGGTGGTTGGAGTAGTGATGGTGGTGGGTGGAGTAGTGATGGTGGCAGGTGGAGTAGTGGTGTGTGGTGGTTGGAGTAGTGATGGTGGTGGGTGGAGTAGTGATGGTGGCAGGTGGAGTAGTGATGGTGGTGGTTGGAGTAGTGATGGTGGTGGGTGGAGTAGTGATGGTGGTGGTTGGAGTAGTGATGGTGGTGGGTGGAGTAGTGATGGTGGGTGGGTGGAGTAGTGATGGTGGTGGTTGGAGTAGTGATGGTGGTGGTTGGAGTAGTGATGGTGGTGGTTGGAGTAGTGATGGTGGTGGTTGGAGTAGTGATGGTGGTGGGTGGAGTAGTGATGGTGGTGGTTGGAGTAGTGATGGTGGTGGTTGGAGTAGTGATGGTGGTGGTTGGAGTAGTGATGGTGGTGGGTGGAGTAGTGATGGTGGTGGTTGGAGTAGTGATGGTGGTGGTTGGAGTAGTGATGGTGGCAGGTGGAGTAGTGATGGTAGTGGTTGGAGTAGTGATGGTGGTGGTTGGAGTAGTGATGGTGGCGGTTGGAGTAGTGATGGTGGCGGGTGGAGAGTAGTGATGGTGGCGGGTGGAGTAGTGATGGTGGTGGTTGGAGTAGTGATGGTGGTGGTTGGAGTAGTGGTGGTGGTGGTTGGGTAGTGATGGTGGTGGGTGGAGTAGTGATGGTGGCAGGTGGAGTAGTGATGGTGGTGGTTGGAGTAGTGATGGTGGTGGTTGGAGTAGTGATGGTGGTGGTTGGAGTAGTGATGGTGGTGGTTGAGTAGTGATGGGTGGTTGGTTGGAGTAGTGATGGTGGTGGGTGGAGTAGTGATGGTGGTGGTTGGAGTAGTGATGGTGGTGGTTGGAGTAGTGATGGTGGTGGGTGGAGTAGTGATGGTAGTGGTTGGAGTAGTGATGGTGGTGGTTGGAGTAGTGATGGTGGTGGGTGGAGTAGTGATGGTGGTGGTTGGAGTAGTGATGGTGGTGGTTGGAGTAGTGATGGTGGTGGTTGGAGTAGTGATAGTGGTGGTTGGAGTAGTGATGGTGGTGGTGTGAGTAGTGATAGTGGTGGTTGGAATAGTGATGGTGGTGGTTGGAGTAGTGATGGTGGTGGGTGGAGTAGTGATGGTGGTGGTTGGAGTAGTGATGGTGGTGGTTGGAGTAGTGATGGTGGTGGGTGGAGTAGTGATGGTGGTGGTTGGAGTAGTGATAGTGGTGGTTGGAGTAGTGATGGTGGTGGTTTGGAGTAGTGATGGTGGTGGTTGGAGTAGTGATGGTGGTGGTTGGAGTAGTGATGGTGGTTGGAGTAGTGATGGTGGTGGTTGGAGTAGTGATGGTGGTGGTTGGAGTAGTGATGGTGGTGGGTAGAGTAGTGATGGTGGTGGTTGGAGTAGTGATGGTGGTGGTTGGAGTAGTGATGGTGGTGGGTGGAGTAGTGATGATGGTGGTTGGAGTAGTGATGGTGGTGGTTTGGAGTAGTGATGGTGGTGGGTGGGAGTAGTGATGGTGGTGGTTGGAGTAGTGATGGTGATGGGTGGAGTAGTGATGGTGGAGGTTGGAGTAGTGATGGTGGAGGTTGGAGTAGTGATGGTGGGTGGAGTAGTGATGGTGGTGGTTGGAGTAGTGATGGTGGTGGGTGGAGTAGTGATGGTGGTGGGTGGAGAGTAGTGATGGTGGTGGTTGGAGTAGTGATGGTGGTGGGTGGAGTAGTGATGGTGGTGGGTGGAGTAGTGATGGTGGTGGGTGGAGTAGTGATGGTGGTAGGTGGAGTAGTGATGGTGGTGGGTGGAGTAGTGATGGTGGTGGGTGGAGTACTAATGGTGGTGGGTGGAGTAGTGATGGTGGTGGGTGGAGTAGTGATGGTGGTGGGTTGAGTACAGATAGTGGTGGGTGGAGTTTGTGATGATGGTGAGTGGAGTAGTGATGATGGTGGGTGGAGTAATGATGGTGGTGGGTGGAGTAGTGATGGTGGTGGGTGGAGTAGTTTATGGTGGTGGGTGGAGTAGTGATGGTGGTGGGTGGAGTACAGATAGTGGTGGGGTGGAGTAAGTGATGATGGTGAGTGGAGTAGTGATGATGGTGGGTGGAGTAATGATGGTGGTGGGTGGAGTAGTGATGGTGGTGGGTGGAGTAGTGATGGTGGTGGTTGGAGTAGTGATGGTGGTGGGTGGAGTAGTGATGGTGGTGGTTGGAGTAGTGAAGGTTGTGACTGGAGTATACAGTATTTTCTATAAATACATTTTTCTTATTTAAAAACCCCATAACAAAAAATTGGGGTGGTTTTTTGGGGGCTGGAATGGATTAATGGCATTTCAATTAATTTCAATGAGGAAAATTCATTTGATATACAAGCAGATTGAGTTACGAGCACGGTCACAGAACGAATTAAACTCGTAAGTCAAGGTACCACTGTATGCATGAATAGACTTAAGTGAGAGCAACTGCCCAGGGAGGTACTACCGTCCTGCCAAGTGAGTGTAAAACAAAAGCCTGTAATTGTTTTATATGATGGTAGGACTGCTGGTATCTTTTCTGTCTCATAAACGTGCAAGATTTCAGGTACATTTGTCTTGCTACTTCTTACACTTAGGTCACACTACACATGCATGTACAAGCATATATAGATACACACACCTTTGGATTTTCTTCTATTTTCTTACTAGTTCTTGTTTATTTCCTCTTATCTCCATGAAGAAGTGGAACAGAATTCTTCCTCTGTAAGCCATGCGTGTCGTAAGAGGCAACTAAAATGCTTGGAGCAAGGGGGCTAGTAACCCCTTCTCCTGTATACATTACTAAAGTTAAAAAGAGAAACTTTTGTTTTTCTTTTTGGGTCACCTTGCCTCGGTGGGATATGGCCGGTTTGTTGAAAGGAGAAGAAATAGACTAAGTCACTAAGGTCTGTTGAAATTTGCCAAGTACATACATACATTATAGATTCAAGCAGAGTAAGATTTAGTAAAATGACTGAAGATACCTAAATGAATAAAACAGAAAAGAAGAATATATGACAGTTTTGTGTGTGTCAGTGTAAAAAGAGGCGGGAATTAATATTTACATATTTGTTATTATTAATGTACCAACTGCTGTTCACTCCAGAAGAAAATGATCAATTGGATAAAAAGTAAATACTGTAAATATTTAATTTGTACCTTAATTTATCATAGCATTACTAATTTTTTTTTTTTTCAGAAACATGACATTCCTTTGAGTGCTATCCCATGCTTCCAGTACATGAAGGCACTTGAGGTAGAAAACAGCAGTACAGAAGAAATCAAAGAGAGTACTGATCAAGAAAAGAGTGATCAAGATGATAGAGAACAACAGGTAAGCAAGATTAGTCTGCCAAGATTTTGGTTAATCATGTAGAGTTCACAGAGGCTCGTGTGTTAGTGTGACTTGTAAATGGTCCAAGACAGACTGAAACATCATCATAAGCTTCTCTCTCTCTCCTATGTGTGGGTTATTTGTGTAGAGTCTTCTGAGGCCTGGTCATGCAAACATACATGGTACTACTTGCAATAGCAAGTGACAAATATATAATTAATGATCACAAATAACCCGCACATAAAAGAGAGAAGCTTACGGCGACGTTTCGGTCCGTAAGCTTCTCTCTTTTATGTGCGGGTTATTTGTGTATCGTTCCAGTCACGGTATTGTGCCTTTTTTTGTTATTTAATTAATGATCAGTTTGGAATTTCTTTCTTTCTTTCAACACACCGGCCGTATCCCACCGAGGCAGGGTGGCCCAAAAGGAAAAAACGAAAGTAGGAAAAACGAAAGTCAGTTTGGAATTTGTAAAGTTTTAAAGAATATTGCACCAACAGTGGTAGATGACTTTCATATGCCAGTGTAAAGAATAAGTTGACACTTCTGTATTATCTCTTCATGAGCTGTATGGTATTTCAGCATTTCTCTATCCATGTATCTAGAGTTTGTTTTAATGTTTGTCAGTGCAGCATGCAAATTTCTCACATTTTTTAACCCGTAAACGGTCCAAACGTATATATATGTTTTTACCGCTAGTGCCCCAAACGTATACACCTACCATCCGACTTACGACCTGCTCGACTTACGACCACTCGACTTACGACCGTGTTTTTTATGCCAAATTTCTGGGAAATAAGCAACTATTTGAGTTGTACACAGTGTTTATCCTAAACCTTACAGTATAAAATACAGTACTAGCAACATAAAAAGTAAAGTAAAACATGAAATACCAAAATAAAACAATGAAATAAAGTCATTACAAAAATGTTTTGTTGATATTCAGTAGTAAAGTTCGACTTACGACCATTTCGACTTACGACCCGTTTCTCGGAACTGAACTCAGTCGTAAGTCGGATGGTAGGTGTATATACGTTTTATGTGTCCTACATTTAACATTGCCACGATAAGCCTGAGTCGCCTAGACATGTGAGAATGGGTGTGAGCACTCACTGTGCACCATATTAAAATAATTGGGGATGCCTGAGTACCATATGCTCTTTTTTCCTATTAAAAAACAATGTTTTTTTTTCTCAAAAAAGTTGGGGCAATACAGTAGTGAACGTATATATATGTGGGGACCATTTACGGGTTAAATGTAATCTTCGAGTGATGATCTTTCACCTGTGATGAGTTGTAAGGCCTCTCTGACACTCTGTATTTTCTTTCTGAAACTATATTGGCTTCAGTGTGGCTTTTATTAAGTTTCACTTTCAAAAGGCTTTATGTTTGGGAAATATGGTAATGATGAAACAATTCCTCTTGTTAAATGTGTTATTTTTAATTGTGATCTATGTTGTTGGTAAGTCACATGTTCTGTTTGTATGTTTCATAAGATATCTTGAAGAGTGGTTCATATTCAAATTATATAAAAAAACAATATCTTAAGTAAATAGTTTTATATATGGTTCTTTGTTATATTTTGAGAAGAATGGGAAATATTTTAGTGCTTTAAAAATTTATGATCTCAGAGTTAGCCTTTTTTTTACACTATATATAAAATACATTTAAATATATCATCATTGGTTTACTTTCAACAGAGAGATGAAGTACCAGTGGAAAATGGAATTGATAGCATCAAGGTTGCGTCAAGTGGGAGTCGACCATCTGGATGTCCCGCGAGCACTGGGAGTCTGGCTGCAGCTCTGGCTCTCAACACTGGTAAAGAAGGTACAGTAAACTTATAAGATAATCCCAAGCAAGAGTCACTCCTTGCACTGAATAATCCATGTGGGTTTAACACTTAACAAATTAATATAGTTATATGCAATATAACTATATTAATTTGTTAAGTGAGGAACTTTTAAATGGTGAGGAAGAAAGGGAGGCGGTAATTTCATGCATTGGCCAGGGAGGTATACCATCTTTTAGGAGTGAAGAATGTAAGTGTGGTGGAGGTACGTGAGGCATTACGTAGAATGAAAGGGGGTAAAGCAGCTGGAACTGATGGGATCATGACAGAAATGTTAAAAGCAGGGGGGGATATAGTGTTGGAGTGGTTGGTACCTAGGGATTGGCGGAGAGCATGTATAGTCCCTTTATATAAAGGGAAGGGGGACAAAAGAGATTGTAAAAATTATAGAGGAATAAGTTTACTGAGTATACGAGGAAAAGTATATGGTAGGGTTATAATTGAAAGAATTAGAGGTAAGACAGAATGTAGGATTGCGGATGAGCAAGGAGGCTTCAGAGTGGTTAGGGGATGTGTGGATCAAGTGTTTACATTGAAGCATATATGTGAACAGTATTTAGATAAAGGTAGGGAAGTTTTTATTGCATTTATGGATTTAGAAAAGGCATATGATAGAGTGGATAGAGGAGCAATGTGGCAGATGTTGCAAGTATATGGAATAGGTGGTAAGTTACTAAATGCTGTAAAGAGCTTTTATGAGGATAGTGAGGCTCAGGTTAGGGTGTGTAGAAGAGAGGGAGAATACTTCCCGGTAAAAGTAGGTCTTAGACAGGGATGTGTAATGTCACCATGGTTGTTTAATATATTTATAGATGGGGTTGTAAAAGAAGTAAATGCTAGGGTGTTCGGGAGAGGGGTTGGATTAAATTATGGGGAATCAAATTCAAAATGGGAATTGACTCAGTTACTTTTTGCTGATGATACTGTGCTTATGAGAGATTCTAAAGAAAAATTGCAAAGGTTAGTAGATGAGTTTGAGAATGTGTGTAAAGGTAGAAAGTTGAAAGTGAACATAGAAAAGAGTAAGGTGATGAGGGTATCAAATGATTTAGATAAAGAAAAATTGGATATCAAATTGGGGAGGAGGAGTATGGAAGAAGTGAATGTTTTCAGATACTTGGGAGTTGACGTGTCGGCGGATGGATTTATGAAGGATGAGGTTAATCATAGAATTGATGAGGGAAAAAAGGTGAGTGGTGCGTTGAGGTATATGTGGAGTCAAAAACGTTATCTATGGAGGCAAAGAAGGGAATGTATGAAAGTATAGTAGTACCAACACTCTTATATGGATGTGAAGCTTGGGTGGTAAATGCAGCAGCAAGGAGACGGTTGGAGGCAGTGGAGATGTCCTGTCTAAGGGCAACTTTGTGGTGTAAATATTATGCAGAAAATTCGGAGTGTGGAAATTAGGAGAAGGTGTGGAGTTAATAAAAGCATTAGTCAGAGGGCAGAAGAGGGGTTGTTGAGGTGGTTTGGTCATTTAGAGAGAATGGATCAAAGTAGAATGACATGGAAAGCATATAAATCTATAGGGGAAAGAAAGAGGGGTAGGGGTCGTCCTCGAAAGGGTTGGAAAGAGGGGTAAAGGAGGTTTTGTGGGCGAGGGGCTTGGACTTCCAGCAAGCATGCATGAGCGTGTTAGATAGGAGTGAATGGAGACGAATGATACTTGGGACCTGACGATCTGTTGGAGTGTGAGCAGGGTAATATTTAGTGAAGGGATTCAGGGAAACCGGTTATTTTCATATAGTCGGACTTGAGTCCTGGAAATGGGAAGTACAATGCTTGCACTTTAAAGGAGGGGTTTGGGATATTGGCAGTTTGGAGGGATATGTTGTGTATCTTTATATGCATATGCTTCTAAATTGTTGTATTCTGAGCACCTCTGCAAAAGGAGTGATAATGTGTGAGTGTGGTGAAAGTGTTGAATGATGATGAAAGTATTTTCTTTTTGGGGATTTTCTTTCTTTTTTGGGTAACCCTGTCTCGGTGGGAGACGGCCGACTTGTTGAAAAAAAAAAAAATATGCAATATCCATGTATGGTAATTTGAATTGTGGTGTCAACATAGGTCTGCATGACAGCTAATGAATGAGTGATGGTGAATGTATTTTCTTCTTTGGGTCACTTTACCTTAGTGCAAAATGGCCAATATGGTAAAATAGACTCAATTGAATGTGTAAATTATGGTAAAAAGTTTAACCCTTTGAGGGTTTTCGTCGTACTAGTACGTCTTACGCGTAGGGGTTTTTGACGTACTAGTACGCATAAATTCTAGCGGCCTCAAATCTAGTGGGAGAAAGCTGGTAGGCCTTCATATGAAAGAATAGGTCTATGTGGTCAGTGTGCACAGTCTAAAAAAAATCCTGCAGCACACAGTGCATAATGAGAAAAAAAAAACTTTGACCATTTTTTTGGAATAAATCAGCGACTTTGCAGTGTATTTTCGTATGGTATTTATTGTTGTATTCTAGTTTTCTTGGTCTCATTTTATAGAATGGAAGACATATTGCAGAAATTGAGATGATTTTGGCTGGTTTTACAATGAAAGGTGCCTTGAAATTGAGCTCAAAGTAGCAGAAATGTTCGATTTTTACCAAACTTCAAAAGTAAACAAATCGTGCCAAGCGTGCAATACACGTCAACTGGTGAGTCTAATATTCTTTCACAAGTGCACCAATAATATTTATACCATTTTTTACACTAATGCAGTAGTCTGCATAACAGTAAATCTTATATTTTTTGTGAGAATAAAAATTCAAAATGGAAAGCAAAAGAATATAAGAGGGGCCTTGAGACGTGACTAATGACTAGAGGAAATGTCATTTTAGTGCCAGGAATGTCTTTTTTGTTTATTCTGGACCCTATTCGGAAATTGGCATCTTTTGAAATTTGTGTGAAATTGGCAAAATTGCTAAATTCTGACCACTGTACTGGATAGTTGAATTTCATAAATGGGTGGTTTCTTGCACCCATTCGATAGAAAAAATGGAGTTCTAGCGAAATATTCATGTTTTTTGTCGACTAGTACAGCGAAATTGGCCGAAAATGGGGCTCAAAGTGGGCAAAATCGCCGATGCGTAAACATCGCCGAGACCGCTAACTTTGCGAGAGCATAATTTCGTAAGTTTTCTATCAAATTTCAAACTTTTGGTGTCTTTATGATCGGGAAAAGATTCTCTATCTTTTCATAAGAGAAAATAATTTTTTTTTTTTTTAAATTTGGCCAACCCTGAGAACGAGTTTCGGAGAGGGCCTGTCGACCCTCAAAGGGTTAATGGAAGAATCTTGAGAACAAGATTGTCATATTTTACAGCTGGCAGTAGTACCTATGGTAAAACATTTTTATATTTAAAAAAAAACTGCATACAGTGGATTGAATAAATGTTTATACTGGTTGATTCTTTATGAAATTCACAAGACTAGCAGACTGCATTTCTTTCTCCTTCAATTAGTCTTCCAACTGCATAAATACAGTACAGTATATAGTAGAATAAGTGTAGATAGGAAGAATAATAAATATAGGGATAGAGTTTAATTTTGAGTCACCCCACCTTAGTGGACGATGGCCGGTGTGTTAAAAAATGTAATTTCCTTATTAATGTACAGACATACATGAATGTGTTAATATCTCTCTACATCAGTCTTTGTTGTTTCTGCAGGAGTGGCTCCACCTGCAGCATTGATGGTGGGTAATGCCAAGATTGAGACAGCTGTTGAAAACCTGCAGCAACAATCTCTTGATGTGACAGAGTTGCGAGAGTACTGCCAGAAGCGTTTTCAGTTTAAGAGCATCAAAATCATTAGATTCAAGTAAGTATTTCTAGCTTTGCTCTTGAAAAGTAAACATATGGATTTATATAATTAGGACTGTATTGTAGGTTGGTAGACAGCAACCATCAAGTGAGGTTCTACCAGCCAGTCATGTAAATGTGAAACAGGCTTGTTAACCCTTTCAAGGTGGGTCCCATTGTACTACAGCTTTGAAGCCCTGGTCAGTCCTATTGTACTACGGCTTTGAAGCCTGGATCAGTCCTGTTGTACTATGGCTTTGAAGTCCGGGTCAGTCCTACTGTACTACGGCTTTGAAGCCAAGGTCAGTCCTGTTGTACTACGGCATTGAAGCCAAGGTCAGTCCTGTTGTACTACGGCATTGAAGCCTGGGTCAGTCCCGTTGTTCTACATGATGAGCTCAGCTCTCAGATATGCTGTAAGCAGTAAATCTGGACCTAGATATGAGAGAATGGGTCTGTGCACCATATTAAAAAAATCCTGCAGCGTGCAGAGCATAATGAGAAAAAAACGTGACAATAAATAATAAAAAAAAGGCACAATACTGTGACTGGAACGATACACAAATAATCTGCACATAGAAGAGAGGAGCTTACGACGATGTTTTTGTTCTACTTGGACCATTTACAAAGTCAATTTATTCTTTTTGTTAATGTGACTTTGTAAATGGTCCAAATCGGACCGAAACGTCGTCGTAAGCTCCTCTCTTCTATGTGCGGGTTATTTGTGTAACTGTGACCATGTTTTTGGTTTAAAACAGCAACTTTGCTGTGTATTTTTGTGTAGTTTTTATGGCTGTATTCTTGGTTTCTTGGACTCATTTGATAGAATGGAAGATTTTTTTTTTTTTTTTCAACAAGTCGGCCGTCTCCCACCGAGACAGGGTGACCCAAAGAGAAAGAAAATCCCCAAAAAGAAAAAAACTTTCATCATCATTCAACACTTTCACCTCACTCACACATAATCACCGTTTTTGCAGAGGTGCCCAGAATTCAACAGCTTAGAAGTATATACGTATAAAAACACACAACATATCTCTCCAAACTGCCAGTATCCCTAACCCCTCCTTTAGAGTGCAGGCATTGTACTTCCCATTTCCAGGACTCAAGTCCGGTATATATTACAGAAATAGACATGATTTTGATAGGTTTGAGGACTGAAAGTAGTTTAAGACTGAGCTCAGAGTAGCAGAAATGTTAAAATTTTGCCAATATTTTAGAGTACACAAATTACATTACTCCTATGTGTCTAACTGGTCAGTCTAATACATGTTCACAAATTCGCTGACATTATTTTTACAATTATTACAATAATGCAGTAGTCTGCATATCAGTAAATCTTCTATTTTTTGTGTGAATAAAAATTCAAAATGGAAAGCAAGCATAATGTAGAGGAGGCCTCAGGATATAATTAATGAACAGGAAATGTTTTTTTAGTGCTAGAAATATCTACATTGTTTATTCTGGACCCAATTTTTAAATTGGTAATTTTTTAATTTTATGTGAAATTAACTAAATAGCTGAATTCTGATCACTTTATTGGGTAGTTGAAATAGGTAAATGGGCAGTTTCTTGTACTCAGTCATTGGAATATGAGGAATACTAGCAAAATAGCTATGAGTTTGGTCAACTGGAAAAATGAAATTGGCTGAAAATTGGGCTCAAAGTGGGTGAAACCACCGATGCGTAAATATTGCCAGGACCGCTAACTTTGCAGAATTGTAATTCTGTAAGTTTTCCATTAAATTACATACATTTGGTTTCATTACCTTCAGAAAAAGGCTTTTGTGTCATTTCATGAGAATTTTTTTGTTTTTGTTTTTTGAAATTCTTTTTTGGGTCACCCTACCTCAGTAGGTGGTGGCCAGTGTTAAAAAAATAGTACTGACCTGTATGTGGTTGCAGGGGTTTAGTCTTAGTTCCTTGCCCTGCATCTCTACCTATGGAAAATGGATAGAACATAAATTGTGTGTTTTGCTTTATCTAAAGTATATTTATCTTAGAGACTTTTCTCCTTTCTTTATCTGTATATCTTGATTTAAATTTTGTTTACCTTATATAAGTATCAGTGACTGGGTCAAAGAAAATTTCTGATGGAAGTGAGAATTGTTCATTTATAAATTTATTTAGCAAATGTTTCAGGTGTTCCCTTTTAAGCTGTTTTGCTTAGAGCTAAGACATCTAACTTCTTTTCAGTCTTTTTTTTTTTTTTTTTTTTCAACAAGTTGGCCGTTTCCCACCGAGGCAGGGTGACCCAAAAAAGAAAGAAAATCTCCAAAAAGAAAATACTTTCATCATCATTCAACACTTTCACCACACTCACACATTATCACTGTTTTTGCAGAGGTGCTCAGAATACAACAGTTTAGAAGTTTATACATATAAAGATACACAACATATCCCTCCAAACTGCCAATATATTCTTCTTATCCATTCTTCACCACTTACAATCAAACAACCCAACTTCAAAATTTTCTTTTTCATGGCTGGTATTTCTAGATGTGTAGATCAGAATCTTCACTGTACCTGATTTCCAATCTGAATAAAATGTTTAATGTGTTAAATCATTGAATCTTGACTCTGTGTCTTCTGAAGGTCTTGGGCAGAAAGGAGGAGATTCCAGAAGCTGAATAAAAAGAAAGATCGTCCTCAGTTACCTGAAGGAACCAAACTCATCTCACTCAGGAGACAAGGTATGACTTTGAGCTAAGAGGCTCTCTTGTTATTATTATGATAATTATTGGGAAGAGCTAATGATGTAAAGGTTGTGCAGTGACTAGGTAATGGAAGACAGTCAGGTTTGATCCAAGACAGGGGCGCTCCAGTTCCATGAATCAAACCATTCATAAATTTCAAAGTGCCCTTTAAGGGTTTCAAATCGAAAACATAAGCTGCTTATTTCTTATATATGTCATTTGTCGCGACGGTAACAATGTGTAGTCCTCCACTTGCTCTTTCCAGTATCCAATATTGTCATATACACCAGTGGGGCAATTGCTACTTTGAAATCAATTGATATGAAATCTCTTCATGACAGACTGAAAGGGCTAGAGGCTTCACATATTGTCAAGCTGTAAGCTATAACTTAACTTATGGCTTAATTTAATATTAGCTGTGGAAGCTTGTATCTGGAATTTAATTATTCATTTCTACTGTTGTGCTTTTCCTGATCTCACTGAACTTTCCCTAGTGCATGTACTTTGAAATCTTGAAGGAAACAGATCTCTAAACTAAACCGCTTCATGTGCTGTGCCGTAATTTTCTTTTCAGAAGAAGATGGTGCTCCAGCAGCTAGCAGTAAAAAGGAATGGATTATGAATCCCAAAGGAAAAAGTTATGTGTGTATCTTGCATGAGTATGTCCAGCACGCTTTGAAGAAGCAACCCAAATATGTCTTCAAAGAAGTAGGTAAGTGACTTTCAGTCTTTAGACATTTTTGGTACTAATAATTTCCAAGGAATCAATAAGTCATCCACAAAATCCTTAATAGACTTGAAATACATAAAACTATAGTATATATTCAGACATAATAATAACACTTGATAAGTATGAAAATAAAGAAACACTACAGTAGACCTTTTTGGTAATGCTAGTCAGGTCCTGATCACACCCAGCTGTTACATAAGAATTATAGGTGTACTACATCAAGCTGACTGGTTTATGCTAGACAGGCCTCATTCACATTCACTACATACTCATTTGGCAGAGATTTGTAAAGTACTGTAGTTAAATTCTGTTGGTCATCACGGTTATCCACATTGAATACATGTCGGTGGTTGGTGGATGGAAGAGGACTGGGTAATTTGGATGGTTGCCTGGGGGAGAGGGAGATAAGAGGATGAGTAGGTGACACCCTCTTTCTCCTCTGCTTACCAGGCCTGGATTGCCTTACTGTATTCATGGTGTCAACACGCTTTCCTTTCACTATAATGAACTGGACAATAATACTGTATTTTTTACATTATCTTATGCAACCATCATTTGCATTTCATAGTAATAAACTATTTGAAAGAGAAATACAATGTAAACAATCTGAGGGAAGTTTGGCATGTCTGTTTAGACTGAAATATTGTTACTGAATGTGATTTTATCCATGATACACCAGAGGTAGGAATTTAGTGTGCAGTAGGCCCTAATATGTAAGCTTTTCAACCTCTGAGAGATATTACTCATGAATAGGTCAACCCCACTATTTGCTTAAATATTTGAGCTTAAAACCTCACCCTATAGTCAAAGTATTCAAGTTTGTTGGAAAATTATCCTTGGGAAGTTCTTGTCTTGTCTCTGTTAAGCAACTTTCTTATTGAAGCATAAGAAATAGACTACAGTTTAAAAGTAGTCTTTGATTTCTTTATCACATTTTGTACAAAATATTATTCAGTTTACTGACAAAACAACCCACTATTATTCCATTATTATAAGATAAAGAATAAAATCTACACTCAGACACATTATGTACTGTACTGCTTTTTCTCTTAATTTTATATTTTTTTTTTTTTCAACAAGTCGGCCGTAACCCCATCTCCTGTATAAATTACTAAATGTAAAAAGAGAAACTTTCGTTTTTCTTTTTGGGCCACCCTGCCTTGGTGGGATACAGCCGGTTTGTTGAAAAAAAAAAGAAAAAAAGATTTTTTTTTTTTTTTTTTGGGGGGGGGGGGGCCACGCTGCCTTGGTGGGATATGGCCGGTTTGTTGAAAAAAAAAAAAAAAATTTTTTTTTTTTGGGGGGGCCACCCTGCCTTGGTAGGATACGGCTGGTTTGTTGAAAGAAGAATATTTAAAGCTAATCACAATGTTTTATAAATGGACCTTAAGGCTGTAATTTTATTTGAAATTCAGTACATTATAATTTTTGACAATTTTAAAGCATTATGGAAGATAATGGTAGAATTACCAACAATATGTTTGGTAAAATGACACAAGTGCAAGTGATGGCTTGACAAAGCTCCTGGTGAGCAAAATGTTGCCATAATAATATGCCAAATTTATTGCATGCGTGTCCTTTTACCTCAATGTAGAAGATATTGTGATGGATCTTTATTTGCAAATTGTAAATGTCTGACAGTCAGTGGAATCTAAAATTTTGACTATGCTCCTCTGCATGCACCACAACTATCTTCTGCAATGTATATTTGTGTTTGTGCGACTTAAATGTTTGTTCATAAATTTTTCTTCACTCACCACCAGAAAATGCAGCCACTCCTTATGCAGCAACCATTATTATCAATGAAATGCAATACAGCACAGGATATGGGAGCAGCAAAAAGCAAGCCAAAACAGAAGCAGCCAAGGCAACACTGGAGATTCTATTGCCTGAGCTGGGAGAGAAGATCAGGGAAGAGTCCAACACTAAAGGAGAGGCTGATTTATCTGTGAGTTAATAGGAACTGGAGGTTAGAGGACATGGTCATAACATAACAAGATAATTAGAAAAATTAACAGTCACAGTATACCAGACAATGTGATAAGGTTGCATGTCATAAGGGCACATATGTTGTGACCATGTAACAATCACAACATATAAGACTTCTAGAGGCATCAACAAGGTTGTTATGAGCACCTGTAAGGCCATCTCTTTGTAAGATGTCCTTACAATTTGATGACAATTTTCAATCTTTATTGGGGTATTTTCACTCTATTACTACTACATGACTTTTCTACATAAAACTCCAATAATTGTTCAGTTTATCCAATTCATCTAGTTTGAGATTTGCATTTTCATTTTTTCTTTGCACATTTTTTTTTTTTACCTAATTCATAGATATAGCCATATAGTTTTTACTCCTTGAGGTAGGCCATGAAGAACATTACTAGGACTAGTACTGATACCTGTGTAATCACATTAGTGATTCTAGGATGACAATTTTTATTTTATCACTTGTCTTATTTTTCTTTCAAATAAAGATTTCTTCATGTATTTAAGAGTTAATCTTCAATAACTTATATGTGGTATTTTGTAATTTTGAAATTAGTTTGTTACTAGGAATATTATCAGATGATTTGTTGAAATCTGTGTAAATGCATTTAGCCCATCTCTTCATTGTATAATTTTCATGACAATCATAAAGTTTTTAGTCTGCATTAGTATGTAATTGCTTTTATGTGTAGATATAAAAATACATTGATGTATAGATAAACATATCCTTGTATTAATATTTACAGTTCTTTGATGAGATCCGTATTGAAGATCCCAGAGTACCCGAGCTCTGTAACAAGACCAGTGAACTTTCTCCCTACTCCATTCTATTGAATTGTTTACAAAGAAACTTTGGCCTTAATGGTGCAAACATAGACTCAAGGCTGGTGACTCAGAAGAACCAAAAAAATGAATTTGTGATGACTGTGGGTAAACACACAGTGCAGGTCCAGTGTAAGAACAAGAAGGATGGCAAGCAGAGAGCATCTCAGGCTATTCTTCAGGTAACTTCATTTGTGTTAACTCATACTTCATGCAGGACATACCAGGCATTGTGCAGCAGAAAAGAATAAGCGCCAAACTCAAACAGTGGACAAAAATGCACATATGGGGGAGATCAGAGCATTGAAGCTAAAGTTACCATACTGTGTTATGGGGTTGTTAGCCTAACTTTTAGATGAACAAGACTATATCTATACATTACCTTGAACAGGCAAAACATTAAGGAATCGATTCATTCACTAATTGAGATTTTAGCTGTGTTGGTGGTGCTTATGCATTTTTGCCATGTGATGCCTGATGCCCTAATGGCGATTACTCATTTTGTAATATTAGACACTTCTGTAAGCAAATTTTCTAATAGTACTGAATACACTGAAGCCCAGGAACCTTGGCTGCAGGCTGGGTTCATATGTATACTTCACTCTCACTTGTAACCATTAAGTGGCTGTTATTCTCAGTGTAGCATTAACTGGATTTTTGCATCATCAATAAAAGTTTTTTCTGTACAGGAGTTCCAAATTTACAGACAAGTTATATTCATAAACAAGTTGCTCTATTGAAATCATTAGTATAAAATAGTTATTTTTCACACATTTGTGTTGTAGATCTTTGATTGTAAAAGTTTTAATGAGTTCCTGAGTGCCCTGTTTGCAAGTGCAGATATTAGAAACTTGATATGTTAATCAGAACCTGTATTATTAATAGTTTCATACAGTTAAATAATTTCATGGGATGTGAAAATGCTCATATACAGTTATTACAATATATATTTGTAATTATGCATTTGAAGATAAGATATAGTACTTGTACAAGGTATATTATATAAGCTTTAAAAAAGTTGTAATTAGTCAATACCAGTGATAAAGAAAATTGTATTGGAGATACGTCCTGGAGATGGGAAGTACAATACCTGCACTTTAAAGGAGGGGTTTGGAATATTGGCTGTTTAGAGTGACATTTAAACTGTCATATCTGGGTGCCTCTGCGAAGAGTGATTATGTGTGAATGATGGTGAAAGTGTTTCTTTCTCTTTTGGGTCACCCTCCCTTGGTGTGAGACGGCCGATGTGTTGGGAAAAAAAAATGTTGTATCTGTGCACTTCTGACAAGACAGTGATAGTGTGAATGATGATGGGAGATGGCCAGCATGTTAAAAATAAATATGTAAAATCATTTTATTACAAAGTATTTTTGTTATTACAGAAACTTCATCCACACATTAGTAGCTGGGGATCATTACTAAGGTTGTATGGAAACAGATCTATGCAGACTATGAGAGAGAAAAAAGCTGAGGAACAAGAGATCACATTACTGCAGTCAAATGCCACAGTCAACCAACCAAACACTTCCATCATTAATAAGCTAAAGCAAGAAATGCTTAAGTTGCAGGAAATGAAGGTATATGGTTGAGATTATTTTTCTGGGTTCATTCTTACATCTAGTCCTCACAATTTAATTATTAAGTTGTCTTTTAATTTTACATGCTAATGAGGGTCAAACCAACTCAAGATAAAATACTGTATTGCCAACAAATGTGCAGACATAGGCACAAGTTGCAGAACAAGCTTTCGGTGAGACAACATTTCACTCAGTGTAGAGCTTTGTCAAGTCATGACTTAATGAAGCTTATTCTTCAGCTTGTATCTTTGTCTCCAAATGAACCCACCTGGATAAAATAAAACAAAAGATAAAAATTCCATCACCAAGAGTCTCTTCAGCACCTAGAATGTGTACAGGGGACAAAAAAAAGACACAAGTGCGGCATAACACACCTTGAGTCACAAATAGATGTTTGTAACTTGATAAAGTCTGCTGTGTGGATGAAACAATATCATAAAAGGATTGCATTTTGCTAAAGTTTTTTTTTTTTTTTTTTTTTTTTTTTAACAAGTCATATAGAAGGGATACAGCTAATTAAAGTACAGGAGGGCCCAGCATATTCACTACCCTCTTTTTGGAGTTCCATGTTTTTGGTGGTTTTCAGTCAAGCCGTTGTTCTTGTTTGGTGCTTTTTCCACTTTTCCATTGTTTTCACACAACAGTTGCATAAGTGAAGGTGACCGCTGCCACATTTTACGGTAAGTATTTTATGTACGTGTATTTATTTTACTTTTATATCTATTTTTTTATGCCTAGCTATATTAACACTTAATATATCATATTGTAAACATGTTATCAGGCATTTTAGACACATTCGATGTTGAAGAAAAAACTGCTCTTTGCCACCCACCAGCAATTTTTGCTAATTGTTGGGGATAGAAACAATGGCTATAGAAATGGGGCTCTTCTGCATACAGTATTGCTATCTTCTGTTTTAAATATGTTGGATTCTTTCTGTCACCGACAGTATTTATTGTACTTTTATGTTTGGATTAATGAACTAATGTTAGTTTCTCTTTGTTTTCAGAACTCCATCCAACCCATTGGAAAGTTCCTTCCCCCAGAAGATGTTGCTCTTCCATCTGCTTCAGGAATTGATCTGAATAATGTGGACTTGTAAAGGCACTGTATTGACACCATTACAGTGTTCTCGATGATGTCCATCACCAACACTGCATTATACAAGATATTTCGCAGACTTTCAAGTTTCTTGGTAGCTAATCAGGAGGATGAAAACTGTTTTCATGAAATACAGTTTGTCGTAGTTTCATATACATTTTAAAATGATATTTTATTCAGTGTGAACTAGTTTGTCTAACAGAATTATAAGTCAGGTTCATAGCTATTTAGTAAGTGAATGCATTGCATCACTACCTGTAACAGATAACAGATATACTAAGTGAAAAAAGTGTTACTAAGCTGTGATGAAATAACTAACCACAAAGTTAACTGTGATATTCAGAGTGCATGGACTTCATCAATTTTATACCTCCTTTTTATTTTAGCTATACTATTTAAGAACTATTTATTATTGCATAGAATCAGTCTTTCACAAACTATAAATGACATTTCATTTATGATTTAGACTATTGTGAATGGTTACAGGTTTTATTCTTATTAATTTTCCTATTTATATGAAAATAATACAATGCAGTATAAAGAAAATATATTTTAAATATAATACACTGTTGGACACTGATGTAGAATATAATGACCACTATTATATTTAATGAAGATGCTATACTGTATAATTGAAATTCAGCTTTTACAAGCTTTCAATATTTTTAATTCTGCTTTTATCCCTCAAAGGAAGGTTCCTTGATGCTAGTGAGCAGTTCTTGATCCAAGATATTGGATTTGTCTTCCCCTTCCTTGGATCAAACCTGATTGACTCCTGTTTCCCAGGCACTGTATGATTGACTCCTGTTTCCCAGGCACTGTATGATTGACTCCTGTTTCCCAGGCACTGTATGATTGACTCCTGTTTCCCAGGCACTGTATGATTGACTCCTGTTTCCCAGGCACTGTATGATTGACTCCTGTTTCCCAGGCACTGTATGATCCCTGTGGGTTTAGTGTTTCCCCCTAAATATAATAATTATAATAATGATGGTTCTTTTGTAACAAGTAATAGTCTTGCAACAAGTACAGTTATTACATAAGTTTTGTTTGTTAGTTTTTTGATGGAGCAGTTCAATGTTGTATTTGTGCATTTGATTAGAATTTGTAATGGAAAACAATTTCCCCTGTTTTGAAAAAAAAAATTAGATATTCTCTTTGGAAAATTTTGAATTCTTAGAGGATGCAGTATCAGAATAAAAAATTTCAGTGTAAATTCTCAAAAATGTATTTAACATATTTAGGAGAATTCTAGATAAAGGGTAAATGATTGTAGAGTACAGGCAGAGGCTCTGCTTATTCAGCAGGCTACTGCTGTAAAGTACAGGCAGAGGCTCTGCTTATTGAGCAGGCTACTGCTGTAAAGTACAGGCAGAGGTTCTTATTGAGCAGGCTACTGCTGTAAGTACAGGCAGAGGTTCTTATTGAGCAGGCTACTGCTGTAAAGTCACTGGCAGAGGTTCTTATTGAGCAGGCTACTGCTGTAAAGTACAGGCAGAGGTTCTTATTGAGCAGGCTACTGCTGTAAAGTACAGGCAGAGGTTCTTATTCAGCAGGCTACTGCTGTAAAGTACAGGCAGAGGTTCTTATTGAGCAGGCTACTGCTGTAAAGTACAGGCAGAGGTTCTTATTCAGCAGGCTAATGCTGTAAAGATACAGGCAGAGGTTCTTATTCAGCAGGCTACTGCTGTAAAGTAGAGGCAGAGGTTTTATCAGCAGGCTACTGCTGTAAAGTACAGGCAGAGGTTCTTATTCAGCAGGCTACTGCTGTAAAGTACAGGCAGAGGTTCTTATTGAGCAGGCTACTACTGTAAAGTACAGGCAGAGGTTCTTATTGAGCAGGCTACTGCTGTAAAGTACAGGCAGAGGTTCTTATTGAGCAGGCTACTGCTGTAAAGTACAGGCAGAGGTTCTTATTGAGCAGGCTACTGCTGTAAAGTACAGGCAGAGGTTCTTATTGAGCAGGCTACTGCTGTAAAGTACAGGCAGAGGTTCTTATTGAGCAGGCTACTGCTGTAAAGTACAGGCAGAGGTTCTTATTGAGCAGGCTACTGCTGTAAAGTACAGGCAGAGGTTCTTATTGAGCAGGCTACTGCTGTAAAGTACAGGCAGAGGTTCTTATTGAGCAGGCTACTGCTGTAAAGTCAGGCAGAGGTTCTTATTGAGCAGGCTACTGCTGTAAAGTACAGGCAGAGGTTCTTATTCAGCAGGCTACTGCTGTAAAGTACAGGCAGAGGTTCTTATTAGCAGGCTACTGCTGTAAAGTACAGGCAGAGGTTCTTATTGGCAGGCTACTGCTGTAAAGTACAGGCAGAGGTTCTTATTCAGCAGGCTACTGCTGTAAAGTACAGGCAGAGGTTCTTATCAGCAGGCTACTGCTGTAAAGTAGAGGCAGAGGTTCTTATTCAGCAGGCTACTGCTGTAAAGTACAGGCAGAGGTTCTTATTCAGCAGGCTACTGCTGTAAAGTACAGGCAGAGGTTCTTATTGAGCAGGCTACTACTGTAAAGTACAGGCAGAGGTTCTTATTGAGCAGGCTACTGCTGTAAAGTACAGGCAGAGGTTCTTATTGAGCAGGCTACTGCTGTAAAGTACAGGCAGAGGTTCTTATTGAGCAGGCTACTGCTGTAAAGTACAGGCAGAGGTTCTTATTGAGCAGGCTACTGCTGTAAAGTACAGGCATAGGTTCTTATTCAGCAGGCTACTGCTGTAAAGTACAAGCAGAGGTTCTTATTCAGCAGGCTACTGCTGTAAAGTACAGGCAGAGGTTCTTATTGAGCAGGCTACTGCTGTAAAGTACAGGCAGAGGTTCTTATTCAGCAGGCTACTGCTGTAAAGTACAGGAAGAGGTTCTTATTCAGCAGGCTACTGCTGTAAAGTACAGGCAGAGGTTCTTATTCAGCAGGCTACTGCTGTAAAGTACAGGCAGAGGTTCTTATTGAGCAGGTTACTGCTGTAAAGTACAGGCAGAGGTTCTTATTCAGCAGGCTACTGCTGTAAAGTACAGGCAGAGGTTCTTATGAGCAGGCTACTGCTGTAAAGTACAGGCAGAGGTTCTTATTGAGCAGGCTACTGCTGTAAAGTACAGGCAGAGGTTCTTATTCAGCAGGCTACTGCTGTAAAGTACAGGCAGAGGTTCTTATTCAGCAGGCTACTGCTGTAAAGTACAGGCAGAGGTTCTTATTCAGCAGGCTACTGCTGTAAAGTACAGGCAGAGGTTCTTATTCAGCAAGGCTACTGCTGTAAAGTACAGGCAGAGGTTCTTATTCAGCAGGCTACTGCTGTAAAGTACAGGCAGAGGTTCTATTGAGCAGGCTACTGCTGTAAAGTACAGGCAGAGGTTCTTATTGAGCAGGCTACTGCTGTAAAGTACAGGCAGAGGTTCTTATTCAGCAGGCTACTGCTGTAAAGTACAGGCAGAGGTTCTTATTGAGCAGGCTACTGCTGTAAAGTACAGGCAGAGGTTCTTATTCAGCAGGCTACTGCTGTAAAGTACAGGCAGAGGTTCTTATTCAGCAGGCTACTGCTGTAAAGTACAGGCAGAGGTTCTTATTCAGCAGGCTACTGCTGTAAAGTACAGGCAGAGGTTCTTATTCAGCAGGCTACTGCTGTAAAGTACAGGCAGAGGTTCTTATTCAGCAGGCTACTGCTGTAAAGTACAGGCAGAGGTTCTTATTGAGCGGCTACTGCTGTAAAGTACAGGCAGAGGTTCTTATTGAGCAGGCTACTGCTGTAAAGTACAGGCAGAGGTTCTTATTCAGCAGGCTACTGCTGTAAAGTACAGGCAGAGGTTCTTATTGAGCAGGCTACTACTGTAAAGTACAGGCAGAGGTTCTTATTCAGCAGGCTACTGCTGTAAAGTACAGGCAGAGGTTCTTATTGAGCAGGCTACTGCTGTAAAGTACAGGCAGAGGTTCTTATTGAGCAGGCTACTGCTGTAAAGTACAGGCAGAGGTTCTTATTGAGCAGGCTACTGCTGTAAAGTACAGGCAGAGGTTCTTATTGAGCAGGCTACTGCTGTAAAGTACAGGCAGAGGTTCTTATTGAGCAGGCTACTGCTGTAAAGTACAGGCCAGAGGTTCTTATTGGGCAGGCTACTGCTGTAAAGTACAGGCAGAGGTTCTTATTGAGCAGGCTACTGCTGTAAAGTACAGGCAGAGGTTCTTATTGAGCAGGCTACTGCTGTAAAGTACAGGCAGAGGTTCTTATTCAGCAGGCTACTGCTGTAAAGTACAGGCAGAGGTTCTTATTCAGCAGGCTACTGCTGTAAAGTACAGGCAGAGGTTCTTATTCAGCAGGCTACTGCTGTAAAGTCATTATCTTTTTATCACTTTTAAATTCATATCAAAGCATGATAACTTTTATAGTATCATAAATTAAGTGAGCAACAGAGCTAGGCCTAAAAAATGCATACAGTACACACATTGCTTACCTTGAAATATTTTTGTCCTTAGCTTATAGAGTGGTGAATATATTTACTGTAGGAAGTCTGAATAAATAAAGAATGGGTATAATTGAAAACTGCTGTCTTAGCAAAATGCTGTAAAGTGGGGCCACCTGTACTGTATATCAGCTTGGTTGTGTATTTAAGTTATTCATTGGTATTCTAAGTACAAACTAGAAATGTCCATTAATGAAAAACTTCATTACCAAGTATCCTTAGTTAAGATACTGTTTGTTAAGCCTTGTTTGTTTTCACATCTTCTGTCCCACGTGTTATCCTAACAATGCCTCTTGGCATTAACACTAAATTTACTACTCATCTTCCTCTACATTAGATGATATAATACATAGGTAATTGCAGCTCTTAACCCGTAAATGGTCCAAACATATATATACGTTTTTTCAACATTTGAAAGTATGTAAAAAAAGTAGATCTTCTTTTTGTTTTTTTACATTTGAAAATGTGTAAAAAAAACTTTGATCTACTTTTTTTTTTTTTTTATATTTGAAAATATGTAAAAAAAACGTAGATCTACTTTTGTAGTACTACACGTGTGAACGTAGATCTGCTTGGACCGTTTACGGGTTAAATTGTTTTATTAGAGACAGCTTTCTGATAGTTTTTATGCTTTTTGGCTATATTTTAGGTACAATTTTCATAAATAGTTTAATATACTGCATAGTAATTGCTTGAAGTTAGACTTGTGGATAACTTATACACTAAATTTTCATTTTGATCGCTTAGTGACAATTTATATCCAAGTAAATGGAGCTATCCTCCACTTCTTCACTCCTGAGGCAGTGGAGAGTATTTTTGGCCTGAGTGGGTTTAATAAGCTCCATAAATAATAATAGTAATAATGGATCTAATTGTTAAAAAAATTATAGTGGGTTTTTGGTCAGTATCCTGGAAACAATTTCATAAAATCACTTTGGAATTAATAACTCATTTATACAGTGGACCCCTGCCTTACGAATGCATTGGGTTACGTTAAATCCGCCATACGAAGCATTTGAACACAATTTTGCCTCGCTTCACGATAAAAAACTCGCCTTACGTGATTCATCCGGGACGCATCCCATGAGTGGCCTCAGCACCAGTGTTTACAAGCCAGCCAGTGAGGTCACATCTACACATACATTCGGTACATTTCACATTATCCCAGTGTTTTTAGTGTTTGTAACTGCAAAATAAGTCACCATGGACCCCAAGAAAGCTTCTAGTGCCATCCCTGTGGTAAAAAGGGCAAGAATTAGGATGGAATTGAAAAAAGAGATTAAGGAAATGTGTGCAAAGTGGGTTGAACTGCAAACCTTTAAGGATGAAAATCACCCTGACACAGCTACTGCAAGCTGTGTTGGCAACCTGTACAATGACAATGTTATGGCCCATTTTAGGAAAGTTTTAAAGGAACGGAAGGTACAGAGTTCTATGGACAGATTTGTTGTGCGACAGAGGTCCAGTGACTCAAGCTGGTCCTAGTGGCATTAAAAGAAGAAGGGAAGTAACCCCAGAAGAGGACTTGCTACCTCAAGTCCTAATGGAAGGGGATTCCCCTTCTAAACAGTAACTTCCACACACTCCCCTCCTCCCATCCCATCAATCATCACCAGATCTTCAATAAAGGTAAGTGTCATGTATTCTTTTCTTAGTAGAGTAGTAATTGTGCATGTCTTCTTCAGTTTGTGTGTATTAAAATTAATATTTCATGTGGTTAAATTTTTTTTTTTTTTCATACCTTGATGTGTCAGGAACAGATTAACCCTTTCAGGGTCCGTCCCGTAGATCTACGGCTTTACGTTCAGGGTCCAAACCGTAGATCTACGCCATGAGCTCAGCTCACTCTGATAAACTGTGAGTGGTACATTTGGGCCTAGATATGAGAGAATACATCTATATGGTATGTGTGCACCACATAAAACAGATCCTGCAGCACACTGTGTATAATGAGAGAAAAAAATGAAATCATGATTTTTCGATTAAAACAGCAACTTTGCAGTGTTTTTTCGTATGTTTTTAATAGATGTATTTGCGATTTCTTGGTCTCATTTGATAGAATGGAAGACATATTACAGAAATAGAGATGATTTTGATTGGTTTTAGCATTGGAAAATGGCTTGAAACTGAGCTCAAAGTAGCGGAAATGTTAAATTTTTGCCGATATTCAAGAGTAAACAAACGACCTCACACATCTAATACACGTCAGCTGGTGGGTCTAATATACATTCACAAATATGGTGATGATATATTATACAGTTATTCCGGTATTGCATAAGGGGTAATCATAGAATTGATGAGGGAAAAAAATTCGTTAGGTGAGTATAAAAAATTTCTAAAAAGTAGGATTGTATAAAGTAAAGTACCAAAACTAACTTAATGGAGGAATTGGGGTTAAAAGCAGCAGCCGAGGATGTACGGTTCATTCTGGGAGTCCTTTTTTGCAATTGGGAATATTTAATTTGGTTAAAATTGGGTCGAAATTAGAAAATTTGATCAATAAATATTAGTCAGAGGAAACAGTTGTGAGTGGTTTTGGTCAATTAGATAGAATCAAGTGAATACATGAAAAGCATAAAATTATGAGTGGAAGAATGTAGTGGGCCCTCGAAAGGTTGGAGAGGGGGGTACAAAAGCGTTTTGTGTAAGGGCTGACATCAAGCAAGCTTGCGAGAGCGTAATTAGTAATGATTTGAAACCCAATTTCTACGATTTTGTTTGGATTACGGTAAAAAAGATTCTTACGATTTCATGAAACCGGTAAAATTTTTTTTTCGGAAAAGTCCTGTGGACAACGGTGCTGCACTTAAAAGAGGGTTTGGGTATTGGACCTTTTGGAGGGTTTATTTTGATTTCCATTATTTTTAATATTTCTAACGTTAATTTCTGGCTTCATGAAAATCCAGAGATTAATTTTCGAAGGTGGGGGTGAATGTATTAAAAAGTATTTTCATTTTGGATTTATCGTTTGTTTTGGGTCACCCTTGGTAACCCCATTTTTGAATAAAATTATATTATAAAAAATATACAGTACAGTTGACCCTTGAACAACATGAGTTTGAACTGTGCGAGTCTTATGTGCAATTTTTTTCAGTAAATATATAGGAATTTTTTTTTTGAGATTACGACCAAAAAAATTAAATGTCACAAATTCATAAAATATATGTAGATACTAGTCTATTTTATCATTTACTAACTTAAAGTAGGCACAAATTTATTATAACCCTCCCCCTCATGTTGTTCAAGGGTCAACTGGTGGTTAACGCTCTCGCTTCACACGGTGAGGGCCTGGGTTCGATTCCCAGCCAGAGTAGAAACATTGGATGTGTTTCTTTCCACCTGTTGTCTATGTTCCCCATCAGTAAAATGAGTACCTGGGTGTTAGTCGACTGGTGTGGGTCGCATCCTGGGACACTGACCTAAGGAGGCCTGGTCACAGACCGGGCCGCGGGGGCGTTGACCCCCGGAACTCTCTCCAGATAAACCAGATAAACGTGGAGCTTAGCTACTTACTACAGAGATGCTACCAAATACAAAGCTTAGTTAAACATTTAAAATCTAGGTAGTAGGTTGGTAGACAGCAACCGCCCAGGGAGGTACTACCGTCCTGCCAAGTGAGTGTAAAACGAAAGCCTGTAATTGTTTTACATGATGGTAGGATTGCTGGTGTCCTTTTTTTCTGTCTCATAAACATGCAAGATTTCAGGTACGTCTTGCTACTTCTACTTACACTTAGGTCACACTACACATGCATGTACAAGCATATATATGTATATATACACATCCCTCTGGGTTTTCTTCTATTTTCTTTCTAGTTCTTGTTGTTGTTTATTTCCTCTTATCTCCATGGGGAAGTGGAACAGAATTCTTCCTCCGTAAGCCATGCGTGTTGTAAGAGGCGACTAAAATGCCAGGAGCAAGGGGCTAGTAACCCCTTCTCCCGTATAAATTACTAAATTTAAAAAGAGAAACTTTCGTTTTTCTTTTTGGGCCACCCTGCCTTGGTGGGATACGGCCGGTTTGTTGAAAAAAAAAAAAAATATATATATATACGTATATATATATACACACACACACACACACACACACACACACACACATACTTACATACTATATATATTTTTTTTAACACGTTGGCTGTTTCCCACTGAGGCAGGGTGACCCAAAAAGAAAGAAAAAAAACTTTCATCATTCAACACTTTCACCATCACTCATACATAATCACTGTCTTTGCAGAGGCACTCAGATATGATAACTGAGACGTCCCACCAAACTGCTAATATCCCAAACCCCTCCTTTAACCATTAAACTGTACAAACGTAGAGCTACGTTTGCTCGCGTAGTGCCCGGAACATAGATCTACATTTTTTACATTGTTTCTTATGGAGAAAATCAAGGTTGGAGCGCTACGCACGCAAACGTAGATCTATGTTTGGACAGTTTAACCCTTAAATGGTCCAAACGTATATATACGTTTTTTCGACATTTGAATGTAAAAAAATGTACATCATCTTTTTTTTTTTTACATTTGAAAATGTGTAAAAAAACTTTTATCTACATTTTTTTTTTGTTATACAGTGGAACCTCAAATATCAAACTTTCTTCAGTCCAGAAGGCTGTCCGAGTGCCGTTACCGAACGAATTTATTCCTATCAGGAATAATGTAAATTAGATTAGTTCATTTCAGACCCTCAAAAATACACTTATAAAAGCACTTACAAAAATGCACTTACATAATTGGTTGAGTTGGGAGCAGTTCGATTTTTGAGGTTCCACTGTATTTGAAAATATGTAAAAAACATAGATCTACTTTTGGAGCACTACGGATTTGAACGTCAATCTATTTGGACCGTTTAAGGGTTAAGGGTTAGAGTGCAGGCATTGTACTTCCTATTTCCAGGACTCGAGTCCAGCTAACTGGTTTCCCTGAATCCCTTCACAAAATATCACCCTGCTCACACTCCAGCAGCTCGTCAGGTCCCAAAAACCATTCGTCTCCATTCACTCCTATCTAACATGCTCACACATGCTTGCTGGAAGTCCAAGCCCCTAACCCACAAAACCTCCTTTATCCCCTCCAACCTTTTCTGGGATGACCCCTCCCCTGCCTTCCTTTCTCTACAGATTTATATGTACTCCAGGTTTCTACTTTGTTCCATTCTCTAAGTGACCAAACTACCTCAACAGCCCCTCTTCAGCCCTCTGACTAATACTCTTAATAACTTCACACTTCATAATTTCCACACTATGAATTCTCTGCATAATATTTACACCACACATTGCCCTTAGACATGACATCTCCACTGCCTCCAGCTGCCTCCTCACTGCAGCATTTACAGCCCATACTTCACACCCATATAAGAGTGTTGGTACCACTGTACTCTCGTACATTCCCTTCTTTGCCTCCATGGATAACATTCTTTGTCTCTACAGATACCTCAATGCACCACTCGCCATTTTTCCTTCATCAGTTCTATGTTTAACCTCATCCTTCACAAACTCATCTGCTGACAAGTCAATATTTGAAAACATTCACTTCTTCCATACACCCCCACTCCAATGTGATATCCAATTTCACTTTATCTAAATCATTTGATACCCTCATCACCTTACTCTTATGTATGTTCACTTTCAACTTTGACACACCCTCCCAAATTCGTCCACCAACCTTTGCAACTTTTCTTTAGAATCTTCCATAAGCACAGTATCATCAGTAAAAAGTAACTGTCAACTTCCATTTTGTATTTGATTCCTCATTATTTAAGTGCACCCCTCTCTCCAACACCCTAGCATTTACTTCTTTTACAACCCCATCTATAAATATGTTAAACACCCATGGTGACATTACACATCCCTAAGACCTACTTTTACTGGGAAGTAATCTCCCTTTCTCCTACACACCCTAACCTGAGCCTCACTATCTTCATAAAAACTCTACTACCTATTCCATACACTTGCAATATCTGCCACATTGCTCCCCTGTCCACTCAATCATAAAACATACAGTCCACTCTGATAGAATGGACTGTATATATATATATATATATATATATATATATATATATATATATATATATATATATATATATATTTTAATATATTAATATATATATAATATATAATATATATATATATATAATATATATATTGTTTAACAGGGATTAATGTTTGGCAAACATCTTTAAAATGTGTTATAATTGCTGTGTTTACATCTTTGAGTAGCTATTATTTGATTCATCCATAACTGAGCTCGTTATCCTCCATTACTGTCGACTGTGGCACACTTGTGACTGCACATGATCACACACCAGACTAAAGCATGGTCATCTCATGGAGGCTTCAAGTATCACTTACAGTCCACTGTGTCATGTTAGCATTTTGGTATTGTTTTGATAAATTTTCCTGTTCATGAGAGAGCACATAGACTTTATGTACTTAATGTTTCTTCAATGCACTGACAGGTTTGCTTTGTTGACCCTCCTCTTTGAAAGTTTGACTATTAATGTAGACATTCTATCTGACTTTGTAACTGAAGTTGGTTTACTGAAGTTACTGTGACTAAATCCATTCCCTTGCACTTACCTTCAACTTTTGCCTTTTTTCACCAACTATCCCTGCATGGGGGTGGGGTGGGGGGTTGCCTTTATGCTTAAGGGCTCTTGGCCCAAAGAATTAGAGCTACCTTCCCTTTCTCAGATCAGACTTGATTACTGTACCTCCCAATCTGCAGGCACAGTATGCCTGCTACAGATTTAGCATTTCTTCCCACGAATGTAACAACAGTACAGTGGACCCCCGGTTAACGATATTTTTTCACTCCAGAAGTATGTTCAGGTGCCAGTACTGACCGAATTTGTTCCCTTAAGAAATATTGTGAAGTAGATTAGTCCATTTCAGACCCCCAAACATACACGTTCAAACGCACTTACATAAATACACTTACATAATTGGTCACATTCGGAGGTAATCGTTAGGCGGGGGTCCACTGTATTTTGAATGGTGTTGATGGAATATTGTTTTGAAAGATAAGGTACAGCTGTGATGTAGAAGTTCTTCATAAACATGCATACTGCATTTAGAGGAAATTCAGATATTTTGTTATTTAGATAGATAAGCCTAACACTCATAAAAGATATGATATCAAGAGATTATTTGTGTGGAAGGAAATAGTTACCTAATGGCTTTGAATATGCTGGCTATTTCAACACTTCTAATTAGTCATTTCAGCTCATTGTTGCCACTTTTCCTGACTAGTTGTAATCTGCTGTATATAATAACAGGTATCCCATGTTTTATGCTATACTACATACAATCAGGCCATAAGGAAATTATTTCTTCAAGAATCTTCAATAAACTTTGTGACCTGCACTCGTTCCATATGGCACCAGTATATCACATACATATATGAATTACTGGTAGAAATGGGACATTGCACAATTTTGAAACTGCATATGAAGTGAGGGAAAGCTAGTGTATGCCCTCAGTATCTATTAGTGGTAAAACAAGCAATAGTGTCAGTGAAGTACTTTATTTGCACATTGTTTCACCACAAGTGGGCTTTTTCAAGTACGTAACAGATACGAGAAACAGTTGTAAGAGTCAGGTGCATCAATATTTTAAGTTTAAGGTATTGTAGGTGGCCTACTGGCCCATGTTAGGTCTTTATTTTAGGACGATTCATGCTGTTGGGGTTGGTAATGAGAATTGAGCCACCCTGCTTTGGCGGGATGCGGCCAGTGTTTTGAAAGGAAGATTTTAAGCATTTTCATGGAACAATCGTCTGGCCATGTATCACAGCAATTTGTGAGGTGCTACCAACATGAGTTACTGGTGTTATTGGCAAGCTTCTAGCCATTCCTCTGACAGACTAGGTTGCATCTTTTGCAGGGAATATTAACCAACCCCTGCATCCTTGGATCTAGTGTGTGGCTTAGAGGTCCTTGTAAAGTCATGTATTGTCTAGTGGTGACCACTGCAACTTCTGTGTTGGACTTCTGTAGCAGGGGGAATTCTGTGCCAGCTGTAGTCCCTGTCACAAGTATATATCTCTTGATGGTGGTGTTCTGATTTCTGGTATTGTGGTTTGTATATCATGTCTGCTTTCCGTTTCCATAGGAGGATCACATGTCAGAGAAATTGAGATTAGAGAAGCGGTTTTCTATATAGCTTTGTTCATCCTCAGAAATTCATCACTGCTTCTCCATCCTCAGCTTCTTTGATTTGTGATCCTCCATTCAAAGAATAAAGCAGACATACACCACAACACTAGAAATCAGAGTAACACTATTAAGAGATACATACTAGTGACAGGGCCACAGATGAAACAGTATCCCCCATGCTACAGAAGTCCAACATATACCCAACATATACCAACAACCAACATATACCCAACATATACCAACAACCAACATATACCCAACATATACCAACAACCAACATATACCCAACATATACCAACAACCAACATATACCCAACATATACCAACACATAACCTTCAGGTAAACTCCAGGTATATGCTGCAGTTATCACTAAGCCCATATGTCACTTATTGAGGCCCTCTGTCAGAGAAATGGCTAGAAACTTGCATATCCATCTACAGGAACACAAACCAACCTGCAGAATGGATAAGATCAGTAAAACATGTGTATTACCATAACTCTCATTAACTGGTGTAGGAATAGGCTAGATTACTGTTCATCAACAACAAAGCTTACAAACACCATAAAATAAAACAAAGGTACATAGGTACATTCATTTTGTACAAATTGTTCTAGAATAAAGAAAACTTAACCAGACATTTGCATGATATAAGCTGTTTGTTTCTTTTATGTTTTGTGTACAATACTTGAAACATCCCACCCATTAGTGAAACATTGTACTGATATAGAGCTCTACTGCAGCTGTGCCTTTTTTTTTTTTTTCAGTATATCGTATTGCCTGTTGCTTGTGTATATTCCATTATGGTGTGAGCCAAAAGTTGGCCTCTCAGGACCACAACTCTTGTCATCTATTGCACATCCTGTTTAAGAAGGTACCCTGATGCTGATGATAAGCTCTTGATCCATGAAAATGGTGTTGCTTTCACTTTCCTTGGATAGAAGCTGATAATCGTTCCACAGGCTCTTTGTGATCTGTGTGGGTTTAGTGCTTCCCCATCAGTGTAATAATAAAGTAAGCTTTTACATACCAGATGCCAGATCAATCAGGGTGTGATGGATGTGTGAGGCAGCAACAGCCTGGTTGACCAGGCAAATGCCAGATTATTATTATTATTATAATCACCAGACAAGCCTGGCCCACAGATGGGCTCTGGGAGTAGAAAAACTTGCAGAAATATTAGATGCCCCGCTGTATAGCCCTTGTGGCTTAGCGCTTCTTTTTGATTATAATAATAATAATTAGATGCCCTATTTGTACTACAATAGACCCAAAATTGTGCAAAATGTTAGACTGATACTATGAATATAGGAACATGGAGATATGGATTGCATCCTCCACTTTCTTGTTGAAACAGCAGCATCATATCAAATAATCCAACATGCAAGAACTTGCAGAATGCATCCTTCATGCAACCTTCAAGGGGAGGGGGGCCCCTGATTCTGGCAAAGAGCTACTGATCCAAGGAATTGGAACTATCCTTCAATTAAACATGATTACCTCCTATTTCCAATCTGCTTTATAACTTTGTGGGTTTGCACACTTTGATGCTTCCCACAAATATAATGATTATCCCTTTTGAAAGGTGGGGAAGTAGAGTTCTGGAGCTTAATCTTAATTACTTTGTAAGTGTAATGATATTGGCAGTTTGGAGGGATATGTTGTGTATCTTTATATGTGTATGCTTCTAGACTGTTGTATTCTGAGCACCTCTGCAAAAACAGTGATAATGTGTGAGTGTGGTGAAAGTGTTGAATGATGATGAAAGTATTTTCTTTTTGGGGATTTTCTTTCTTTTTTGGGTCACCCTGCCTCGGTGGGAGACGACCGACTTGTTGAAAAAAAAAAAAAAAAAAGTGTAATGATTTTTGTTTTGTTTATCATTACAATACCAGCTACAAACATCTATCTACCTAGTGAGGACTCCCAGGATAGCCCAAAGTCAACTGACTTTGGGCTATCCTGACTCTAGTAATACAGAATTTTAAATACTATTGTTCTTGTTTTAAATATTGTTCTTGAATATTTTGACTAATAAATTATTATTATAATCAAAAAGAAGCGCTAAGCCACAAGGACTATACAGTTGACTAATAAAGAGTATGAATTCATGGGTTTCTTTACACGTTTCCATTATCTGCTGATATTAATAGAAACCTGTGAATGGATTCAATTATCCAACACTTATTCTTATCCAAATCTTTCTTATTCTAGTCTTTTTTTTCGATGTATTACTCTGATTACTGTTATATTACATATAGTCTTTGAAACAAACTCACAATGAGCCTATATGTGAAACAAAATTTGTTATGCAGATGTAGTTTTGTATTACTCGGTGTTAATAATTTCCCAGGACCTCGAGGAAGATCAACCCTCACCTAATTTATAGGTACAATTACTTTGTAGTGTTACAAGAAACACGTGTTAAAAGGTACATATTGCATAAAGTAGAAAAGACAAACTCTTTTTGTGTCATATCAACATATTACCAAAAGCACATACTGTAAAAAAAAAAAAAAATACCACGGGTGGGGATAGAACCCGCAATCAGAGTCTCAACACTCCAGACCGACGCATGAGTCAAGCACACACTGTAATTTAAATTTAGAAGGGAATTTAATGCAATATTTGTATTATTTTCTGATTCTAAAGTTCCTTAATGTTTCGTATCTGCCAAAATACTAATCTACAGTACATGAAAATGTACTGAAAGTCAGAGTGGTGTTAATTAAGCTGGGTGTTTGCCTGAGCAATATTAGTACCATGTATAAAGCTCCAGTCAGTGATTGCAAGTGATTGCCGCCAAGTCAACATATTGTACTATTTTAAGATATTTCTTAAAAAATTGCAAATAAATCTTTTTAGTCTTTCATTTAATCCTGTGGTGTGAATATGATTGGAGTTGAATGTTTGTATATATCTGTATGACCCTTGTGGGTTTAGCACTTTTGATAGATTACATATTCTATAGGAATCAAGGACATGCCATTACCTCCAGACAATGACACACAAAAAATAGCAAATTGAAAGATTTAACGGACACAATGCAATAATATGTAAGAATGAAATATCTTAAAATTTATCAACGTATCAGTGGCAGACAGAAGGAAGATAACTGCACACAGCTACAGTATCTAACCCCTCAAGGAAGGTTCCTTGATGTTGGTGAGGGGCTCTTGATTTAGGGAATTGGATCTGTGCTCCAGTTCCCCGAATTAAGCCTGAATGCCTTCCACATCCCCCCCCCCAGGCGCTGTATAATCCTCTGGGTTTAGCGCTTCCCCCTTGATTATAATAATAATAATTAGGGAATTGGATCTGTGCTCCAGTTTCCCAAATTAAGCCTGAATGCCTTCCACATCCCCCCTCCCCCTGCTGTATAGCCCTTGTGGCTTAGCGCTTCTTTTTGATTATAATAATAATAATAATAATCCCCCCCCAGGTGCTGTATAATCCTCTGGGTTTAGCGCTTCCCCCTTGATTATAATAATAATAATAATACAGTATCTAAATATCTGCTACAGTAGTGTATCAAACATCTGCTTTAATATGCCAATACTTGCTACATTATCTAAATACCTGCTACAGTATATCAAACACCTGTTACAATATGCTAACACCTGCTAAAGGGTGCATGTACTTACCTATTTGTGGTTGCAGGGGTTGGGTTGCAGCTCCAGGCCCTGCCTCTTTGCTGGTCACTACTAAGAATATGTGTAAGTTTAATACTATTTGGTACTTGTATAAAAATACATATCACCAACAGTTTAGTTGATCAGGGAGAGAGAGATGAGACTGATAGAAGGACCGAGTACACCAATGATTATAGTGAACAGTGACACTCACACATTACCAGTGACTAGTGAACAATGACACTAACAGTGACACATTACCAGGGTTTATAGTGAACAGTGACACTAATAATTACCAGTGATTATTGTGAACAGTGACACTAACTCATTACTAGTGATTATAATGAACAGTGACACATTACACGAGTGGTAACTAGGCTAGTAGATTCCTTCCTATGTGCTTCTACTCTCTTAAGAGGCACAATAAACCAGCCACTTCGGTGGCAAAATCTAAATCTCTTAATTATTATTATTATTATAATCAAAAAGAAGTGCTAAGCCACAAGGGCTATACAGTGCTGCGCAGCGCTGTATAGCCCTTGTGGCTTAGCGCTTCTTTTTGATTATAATATACAGCACTGCAGGGTAGGGAAGGAAGCGAGGGTATTGGGCGGCAGAAGGGAGCAGGGACGATCAGGAGGTTACAGAAAACAACGGGCAGGGGATAGTACGGGGGTAGAGGGTAGCAAGAGATTGAAGTAGAAAGGGCTGAAGGTATCATCAGAGTTTGTGAAGTCAGTTGTTGTCAAAAAGTCAATGAGAGAGTCCGGATGAAAGGTGGGTTCATCAGCGAGAAGGGAAGGTAAAGAGAGAGCGGCGGAAAGACGACGTTGGAGGTAAATTCTGCGTGCTCATTGATAAAGTGGGCAGTCCAACAGAATGTGGCTAACCGATACAGGAACCTGACACGTCTCTCAGAGAGGAACAGGGCGCCTCTCCATGAGATACCCATGAGTAAGACGAGTGTGGCCAATACGAAGACGGGAGTGGTCTCCCAACCTCGACACTGATGACAAGAAGACGGCCAGTAACCTATACTCGGTTTAATAGATTGAAGTTTGTTACCGAGTAGAGTAGACCAACGTTGTTGCCAATGGGTGTGAAGGTGGGTAGCTATTGCAGCAAAATAGTCCGTAAATGGAACACCTCTTTATGAAACTGGTAGGTCATGTACTGCTGACCGCGCAGCAGTGTCTGGCTGTTCATTGCTCTGTACATCAACATGACCAGGGACCCAACAAAAAACAATATCTTTATGCTTGGTAGAGATGCGGCGTAGCCAAAGTTGGATACGGAGGACTAAGGGGTGAGGTGTATCAAATTTCTGTATAGCCTGTAAAGCACTAAGGGAGTCTGAGACAACCACAAATGATGACACAGGCATAGATGCAATACAGATAAGTGCTGCAAGAATGGCATACAATTCAGCAGTAAAGATACTAGCCGAAGATAGTAAATGCCCTCGTACGACGCTGTCCAGAAACATTGCTGCGAATCCTACGCCATCTGTGTACACAGCGATGGCATGAGAATGAGAGTGGAAGTGGTCAAGAAAAAGAGCGGGAAGCTACCGTAGACAGTTGGGCTTTCAAGCAAGGGAGTGAGCAAGAACAGACTCGAACAGCTGGAACTTCCCAGGGGGGTAGAGAAAAGTGAGATGCTACATGAACATAGAAAGGTGGAAATTGAAGAGAAGACAAGAGCGAATGTAGGCGAAGAGAGAAGGAACGGAGCAAACAGGGGCGGCGAACAAATAATGTCTACTAATATCGGTGACCATTCTATAAATGGAAAGATTGCGGAGATCATGAGAGCGTACATAGTAGGGAAGGCAATGGGCATCACGGCGATCGGATAAGGATGGAACGTTCGCTTCTGCATAGAGGCTCTCAACAGTTAGTTACCATTTTGTCCTAGGCACATGTCGATTAGACACTAGGCCTGTTGTATATGAGTACGTGTGTGTGTGTGTGTGTATGTGTATGTGTATGTGTGTGTGTGTACTCACCTATTTGTACTCACCTATTTGTGGTTGCAGGGGTCGAGTCCTAGCTCCTGGCCCCGCCTCTTCACCGGTTGCTACTAGGCCCTCTCTCTCCCCGCTCCATGAACTTTATCAAACCTCGTTTTAAAACTGTGTATGGTTCCTGCCTCCACTACGTCATTTTCTAGGCTATTCCACTGCCTTACAACTCTATGACTGAAGAAATACTTCCTACTATCTCTCTGACTCATTTGTGTCTTCAACTTCCAATTGTGGCCTCTTGTTTCTGTGTCCCCTCCCTGGAACATCCTGTCTTTGTCCACCTTGTCTATTCCACGCAGTATTTTATATGTCGTTATCATGTCTCCCCTGACCCTCCTGTCCTCCAGTGTCGTCAGGCCGATTTCCCTTAATCTTTCTTCATAGGACATTCCCCTTAGCTCTGGAACTAACCTTGTCGCAAACCTTTGTACTTTCTCTAGTTTCTTGATGTGCTTTATCAAGTGCGGGTTCCAAACAGGTGCTGCATACTCCAGTATGGGCCTGACATACACGGTGTACAGTGTCTTGAATGATTCCTTACTAAGGTATCGGAATGCTGTTCTCAGGTTTGCCAGGCGCCCATATGCTGCAGCAGTTATCTGATTGATGTGTGCTTCCGGAGACATGCTCGTGTGTGTGTGTGTGTGTACTCACCTAACTGTAAACACCTAATTGTGGTTGCAGGAGTCAATCATAGCTCCTGGCCCCGCCTCCTCACTGGTCGCTACTAGGTACACTCTCTCCCAGTTCTATAGTGTGTGTGTGTGTGTGTGTGTGTGTGTGTGTGACTCAACAATCAACATTTGCACCAATAACTCACTACAGTTGTGACCGGGTGTGGAAGTGTGAATTGCTCATTACACTATAATTTGTTCATGATTGTAGCCATGTATAAACGTAAGTAACCATTCTTACAGGATTCATTACCTTTGTACCTAGTTCAGCTATCAAACTTTGGAGCCCAGTCCCTGGACCCATTATGTACCTCTGTAATCTGTAAATACCTTTGTAACTTGTCATAATTGTGACTAGACCTACCTGGAGTTCATTACCTTTGTAAATTGTGAGTTCATTACCTTTGTAAATTATGAGTTCATTACCTCTGTAACTTGCTCAGCTATCAAAACTTTGGGGTCCAGTCCCTGGACCAATTATGTACCTCTGTAATCTTTTGACTACCGCCCACAGGATGGGTATGGGGTGCATAATAAACATTAAACTAACTAAACTCAACAGGGAAAGAGCGAAAAGCACCAAGCCATAAACGTAATCCTTGGTGATGAATAGGGTTGAGGCTAGATAGAGTAGCGGGAGAGGCAGCTGAATAGATCTGGTCACCATAGTCAAGTTTCGATAAAATGAGGGTGGAATGTAGGCGAAGGAGAGTTCGACGATCAGCTCCCCATGAAAGATGAGCAAGGGTTTTAAGAAGGTTCAGCCGGCTGTGAATCTCTTAAGAGGAAACATGAAAGGCGAACTTAGAATAAGAGAGAGATGGTGGAAGGCAGGACTACTTTAGGTTAGGTGTTGATGTAGTAGGCTGGTGTTGCAACCCCAGGAGTGGAGTGTGCAAAAGTTCACGAATCGGACACATGTGCAACACTGGAAACATATCGACTGCTCGGCAGGCTTCTCCAGTTGAAACAGACAGCAGAAGTAGTGGAGAGGTACATACGAAGTGGTCAGTTCCTCAGCTTTCAAGACCCCTGAACAGACCCCTGGCTGTCTTAAGAAGGCACTGGACAGGCACCTAGAGGCAGTACCTGACCAGCCGGACTGCGTGTCGTACGTCGGGTTGCTTGCGGCCAGTAGTAACAGTCTTGTTGATCAGACTCTGATCCACCACAAGGCCTGGTCTCAGACCAAGACGCGGTGGCGTTGGCCCCGAAACCCTCTCCAGGTATTAGCTGCTGCTACTACTACGTACT